>JAQFVV010012402.1:16460434-17667934 GCA_028023455.1 Epiperipatus broadwayi
TCACTGGAGGATGAAGGTCTCTCAAAATTTAATCCACTCTCTTTTTTCTAACCTCTCTTCTCCACAAAACACCAACAAACTTCCTTATTTCATCCATTTCCACAGTAATTAAAGTCTTGAAACTGATATTGTCATATTCTGAATAATATTTATCAAAATACCATCAGCAGTGATTAGATTACATGAGGACATTAAGAAGATTATCATTGATGAGAGTGCATGACAAGGTAATTCCATATTTCCATAACTTTTTTTTATAAGAATGGGGAGCTAAGAGAGTAAAAATACATGGATATCTATATTTTCCAAATAATGTAGTTGTTTGTGTAAATAATGATCTAGAGCTTAAGAAAATAGGAGTAAAGATAAATACTAAAAAGTCTAAAGTAATTTTCAATGAATTTTCTTACAAGAAGAAAATAAAGATGTCAAGCATTGGTAGCCTAGAGGTCAGCGCAGCCGCCTTGTAAGCAAGCAGTTGCTTTCAGACAGTTGTCACAGGTTCGCTTCTGGCTAATGCTTTGACATATGGAAAAAAAAAAGAAAATAAAAATTGGTAATCATAATATAAAAGAAGTTAATAACTGCATAGACTTTGGTCAGATTAACACAGAAAAAAACATAATGGATGAAATTAATTATAAAATTAAATTGGGTGAAGTGCTTTCATTAGAAACAAGTTAATATTAAAAGAATATGTGTCTATATGGTTAAAAAGAAAGGTTTTAATAGATGTGTTTTACCTGTTTTTACTTATAAATCTGAGACTTGGATGCTTAATAGAATAGCAAAACCGTATCTTCAGGAAAATCAATAAAGTATGGAAAGATTCAAGTTAATCAATAACAAGAAGTGATTGAAAGTAAAATACTTGGTGAAAAAAAGCAAATATATATCATTAAACATCACTGAAAGAATTGAGACTTAAATAAAGCTTCTCTGAACACTGATGGACAATTAAAATCCTAAACTGGATTTCAAGAGTTTATAAAAGACCTAGAAAAAGATCACACTTGAGATGGATGAAATAATAAAGTTTGTTGGTGTAATGTGGAAAAAAGAGACTATGGATCAGAAAAACTGCATTATATTTGGAAAAATCTTTATTTTTTAGAGTCCTGATGTCTTTTTTACTACCTCAATATTTTATAAGATGTAAATTAATTTGATTGGTTATATATTTTCTATCAACTTAATACTTTATCATGTTATAAATTAGCACACAAAATGTTGACATCTGTAATCCAAGTATTCTTACTCAAACTGATGTCCAAAACTATATGAAGTTGGAAAAAAAATTTCAACAAAAGTTGTAGCTTTTAATATATGTTTTTAAAAAAGAATTTGGAAATCTTATAAAACCATGAAAATAACAAAAGTAGATAACCCATAACCAATCTAGCTAGTCATCCAAATATTGGTTAGTAAACTAAAACAAGAAAGAAGTATAAATTGTCAACCTAATATAACAGCCTGAAAAATGTTTTTTTTTTTCTTAAATGTTCTGTGAAGAAATAATGCAAGAGCTTTCATCTTTAAATAGACTATTTAAAAGCCATAAAACTCTTAACTATACTATTCACAAATAGAAATAATAAAAACTCTCAGAGTCTAAAGTTTCAGAACATTTTTATATGAGTATGGAATGAGAGGTTTAATTTACATGTTAGTAAAAGCCCGACGTAAGCCAAGTCTTTTTTAGCTTTTGAAATCCGAGTTGCATTAACACATATTATCAACTGTATTTACATAAATAATAACTATTAAATTTTCATCAAATATGGTAAATGCTACTGTTTATAAACAACAATAATACTTATATTTACTAATAAATTTAAAACAATTATCTTCAGTTTTTTTAAAAAGCATAATTCTTCTATGATAAGTAGATAGTGTTAACATTAATTTACCAGTAATCAGTTATCTTTTAGTTTTTAATTATTGCTAATCTAATTATCTGAGTAATGAATTATTTTATTTAACACATATTTATTAGCTTTTTTCTACAATTGTAGAAAAATTCTCAAAATATACAACATTAGTCTTTGTCCTATTATTATAAAAGTGTTTTTATTCAACTACTGACATTAAAATTTAATGTTAAAATTTGAATTTTAAACTAATAGTTAAAATTTCTCTCCAAAAGTTGGAATAATCAAAAGTGATAACATTGCTGGAAATAAGTTCTTTTTTTCTTTTTATTTACTATGGGTTATTGTTTTCTCCCTCTTCATTATTATGAAATCATTTTAGCATTTCTACCATATTTGTATTATTATTTGTTTCCAACATGCAAAGCCCTGAAGTAATCTCTATTAAACTCATTATGAAATACAATATTAGGATATATACATGTAATAAATCTAGCCATGATGTTAACAATTTTAATGATACCTTCTCTGCTAATAGTGAAAGCCATATCATCTTCTTTTAATTTTTTACAATGATCTTCATCTCATTAACTCAGATTCATCTTTCCTTCTATCTAGTCAATAAACTAGATTTATATTTATTGTACAGTAATAGAAATCTAATTAAGTTGGCTATTTTATATTGATTAATTTCTTATTGTACATTTCCAAAGTTATTTGTAAAGATAAAATGTAGTCTATATCTATCCATTGACTTATCCATCCTCTATCTATTTACTTACCTATCTATCCCAAAGTTCATATTAATTTTATTTACATTTTAAATATTTTCTACTGATATTAAAAGAAAATAATATGACAATGATTCCTAAAATCATTCCAAACCAGATTTTCTCAAATTATACATCACGTCTTCAAATGTTGTGCATTGTCTTAATATTTTCTGCATTAGACAAATTTGTTCTACAATTGCATGTTATTTACCAGTCATTTATTGCAAGCATATTATTTTTCAATAAATATTTAAATGATTATTAATCATTCTTTGTTAGATTAGGAATTGCTATACTTTATTTGGTTATATATAAATTAATAATGTCTCTTTATATATTTCATGATAACTTTCATTTTTATAATTTGTTCAATCCTTTCTATTTATAAATCATGATTATATATTTGCCAAAAATTATAATCAAATGCATTTTGAACATATGATTGTAGATATTAGAAACAAAAATCAAACTAATGTATATATTTTGATAAACTAAGTTTCTTCAGATAAGCAACCCCAAATGTTATGCACTAATGTGTATATATCAAGTGGTATTGTTTAGCAATTATTTATTCACAAAAATTATTCTTTATTGTTGTGTGGTGAAGAAGGAGAATGGCAAACTGAAGCAATGCCTGAATTTCTTATAAATTTCTGAGCAATAAACTATTCAATTATATTTTTATTATATACATTAACTTTAGATATAAATTAAAATGTAAAAATATTTATAATGTACTTTATATGTATTTTTTTAAAATGTGATTTACCAATTTTTACTTATGGATCTGAGACTTGGACACTTAACAGGAAAGCAATACAGAGACTTCAGACCACTCAAAAATGTATAGAGAGATGTGTGTTAGGAGGAACAAGAGGGGATTGGAAGTGAAATATATATGTAAAAGAACAAACAGGTATTATTGACATTATTGAAAGAATTGAGACTGAAGTTGAGCTGAGTTAAATACTTGGCTAGAAGAGATGATAATAGATGGACAGTTTAAGTCTTAAACTGGATCCCAAGAGGTTGTTAAAGACCTAGAAAGAGACCATATGTGAGATGGATGAATGAAATAAGGACATATACAGAGTGATGTAGAGAAGTGAGGCTAGAAATCAGAGAAACTGAATTCAATTTGAAGAGACCTTCATCCTGCAGTGGATTGATAGTGATTGAAAATAATGATAATAGTCTGTCTGCAATGCATTTCATGACTTGATAATAGTAAGACAGCAGAGATTGGAGCTCAAGATTCATGGATCATGACCCAGCTGCATCACTTATGGGATTCAAACTTCATAGAACTCTTAAGCAATAAACTATTTTATTATTAATAAAGTAACAGTTTTTGCAACAGTATATTTGATATGCGAAAGAGTGGTTAATAAATTTCTCAAAAACACAAGACCATAGTGCAGGCTGGGAAAAAAAAATATTTACAATGATATTAATGTGCCATATATAATGTATATTACAACATGTATCAACTATACTAAATTTAAATTCTAATCTAGTGAAAAATAATTATTTAATGAAAGTGATTGGAGTAAATAAATGCTTGTAAAAAAAATAAACATTTGCAGAATAAATTTATGCAGTGTATATTTAATTATATGGATTATTGTTGGGTAAAGATTTTGAATAGTGGACCAAAAAGAAATAGTAAAGAAGACACTAATCACCAAGTTAGCGGTCAGATAAATGGAGATAATTTTTCTTTTGCGATTTTCTCTCCACCTCACAATATTTAGATATACTTTTATGAACAATCAATGGGGGATTGATTATCTAAAAGATTAATTCTAAGCTTACTTGAAATCTATTTTAAGTTTTTCTTAGCCCAGATTCAAATCTCATATTATGGGATTGCCAGTCAAAAACATAACCTATTTTATCATGAAGCATATAATTTTTTTTTTCTTATTGCACTGCCAAATCCATATAATATTAATATCATTTATGTTCTTTATTACTTTTTACAATGCTTTTTACAGCCTACTATTGTCAGTTTCAATTGCCCAAGCACTCTTCTTCAGAACTACAACACCCATAATTCAAATATATGAATACAAATATACATTAACATGTAATTTTATATTTTGTATATATATTCTGCTTGATTATAAGATAGAATATATATAAAATGTAAAATTATATGTTCATGTATAGTTGTATTCAAGTACTTGTATTGTGTTTGTTATACATGAACATATAATTTTATATTATATATATATAAATTCTATATGATTATAAGATAGAATATATATAAAATATAAAATTATATGTTCATGTATATCTGTATTCAAATATTTGTATTGTGTTTGCTATACTTCTGAAGAAGATTGCTGGGGCAATCGAAACTGTCAATAGTGGATTGTAAAAAGTAATAAAGAACATAAATGATATTAATATTACATCATGAAGCGTTTTTAAATATTAATTAGTCTTACTTATATATGTAAGAATTTGTTTTTAAATTTTATTTAAAAATTGAATTCATTTTCAAATAAGTCTTAACGTCACATATTAATTAAATAAGCATACAGGATTTCCTTTCATTTTTTTAAATAATCTTTTTACTGTTTCAGAACTGAAGAATCCATGTGAAGATGTTCGGCTGAATTATTGCGATAAAAATTCTATTTGCTTATATGATAATGGAACATTTTCTTGTGCATGCAAAACAGGATTTCTAGATATTTCATCAAATAGACCTGGTGAAGTGTGTAGAGGTAAACTCATTCAGTGAATTAATTAAAGAACTTAATATTATTAAATTCAAAATTACAATTATTATCCCCATTGACATATATATATATACATTGAAGTTTTATTAGATTATTAAAAAAAATTAAATCAATTTTTCATTTCAGATGCCTGCACAAATGGTTATTGTTTGAACAATGGACAATGTAGTTTGTATGAAAATAATAACATTTGCAAGTAAGTTTATTTGAATTTATCATTTTTATCTATTAATTTGTATTTAGTCGTGTGCCAATAGTGCATGTGCCATACTTGTGACCTAGGTTCAAATCCTAAGCCACATAAAATTTGAAAACTTTCCAGGTTCCAATTAGACTTAAATTTTTTTTCCTCAGGTAGCCAGCTCATAACCAATCCAGATAACTATTACAATATTGTCAAAAATGAATGACTAGGTATTCTTAGCTAGAAGGCGAAACACAAGAAGATAAGCCACTCAAATCCCTCACCACTTGTTAATTGACAATCTTCTTGTGTAATATCGTCTTTTTCATTATTTATGGAAGACAGGGAGGTAGAATAAGACTTTTTAAAGTTTTTTTGTCTTTATATTTTCTATTTGTTATGTTAGTGATAAAGTTAGATTGTAGACATATGTACTATTTATTATATTATACGACTTCTAAGAATCAAGAATACTCAAAAAATAATATGACAAAATTGTTAATAAAAACAACCTAATAGATAAAAAAAAAAAAAAATTAATAACAGTATGATGAAGAGATCTGTTAATTGGATTTTTAAAAAAAGCATTGTGGACTTGAACAAATAATTGAATATATATCATTTCATATTTAAAAATAAATGTTTAAACACAGATTTCATTTTGTCTGGAGTCCACTCTGAAATGTGTGTGAGATAAAAAGTATAAGTGTTTCGTCAATAATATAAAAAGTCTAATACCTCAAATGTTCATAATGAAACTTGAACAAAATGTTTTAATACAAAACTGTTTAATAAAAAACTATAGCCAATAATGATATATGATTATGAATTAACATAAAAAAATTAACTGAATAATTCTTGACCATGTAAAGAAATAAGAAGAAGCACTTAATGTTTAAATTAAACTTCTGGAGGTTGTGACAGATTTGAGAGATACAAACCAGCTCTTGATTTAAATATTGTTTTATATCACCACCATCATCATTTAAACTATTATTAATTCATTTCAAGTTTAATCCAGTTCTCTAATCTCTAGTCACTCTTTTTCGTATCACATTTGTAAACATTCTTATTTCATTCATCCATTTTACATGTGGTCACTTTCTAAATCTTTAACAATTTCTTGGAATCCAATTTAAGATTTCAACTATCCAATTATTATTATCTTTTTTGGCAATGTGTCCATCCTAGCTCAGTTCAATTTATTAATCCATACAATGATGTCAGAACTATCTGTTTAATCTGTGATCCATGTATTTCATTTTTGATCTCTTCTTGTTATTCCTGACATATAACTCTCCATAATTCATTGAGTGATCTGAAGTTTCTGTATTGCTCTTCTATTAAGTGTCCATGTCTTAGAGCCATAAGTAAAAATGTGCAAAGCACATTTATTAAAAACTTTCCTTTTAAAACATATAGGCATATTTCCTTGTAATATTAAGTTACATCTATTAAAAACACTCCATCCAAATTTAATCCCATGATTAATTTCATCTATTATGTTTCCATATGTATGAATAATCTGACCAATATGTTTATAGTTGTTAAATTCTTCCAATTTATCATTATTAATCTTTATTTTCTTCTTTTGAGAGAATCCATTGAACATTAATTACTTACGTCTTTTTAACATTTATATTTAGTCTCATTTTTTAATATTCAACCTATAACTTTTGCAATTTCCTAAAACTTTGAAACATTATTTTCAAAAACAACAAAACCTAGATGACTTAAATAAATTCCCTTTATGTTACTTCCCTAGTATACTGGTTTGATCCACAAAATACTTCTTGTGAAACTGCTATATTTGGAGATATTGAATCACTTTGTTCTACACCATTGTCAATATAAATCTTCTTATATCACCATTATTGTTGCATTTTGATTAAATATTCTTCAGAATGTGACAATACCCTGAGTCTATATTCTGATGAGCCAATGCTTTAATCATTCTAGAGATGCTTATAAAATTAAGTGCCTTTTAATAATTCACAAATCTAAAACTAATATATCCAGGACCAACCAGTCAATTGGCAGCTGGATAATTTTGATCATTTATTAAAATAACAATATAAAATTTAATAATAAATTCAAGAGTTTATTTTAATCTGAATATAATAGTATTATTAGTGAAGATTAGTAATTCCACTTAACAATTCATATCTTTGTAGAAATTTAATATATATATATATAAGCTATTCAACACTTAGACAATCCCAATATTAGTAACAATCAACAATTTCAAACTGTAATTAAGGCAACCTTTTTTTAACAATAAAGATGGAATGGAACCTTTGTTAATGATTTAATGTATTTATATAGACACTAAAATTTGACCACAAAGATTGAAATTATTGATACAATGAAATTTAAATAAACTTCCTCAAACAAGTAAATATAACCTGTTCTGAGTGTAGACTAATAAATAGTCAATTATAACACTGCAAAATGCAATTATACTTTTTAACTCCCACTCCAAGTATTACTTAAATAACAAGTGTAAATATATGCTCAAGGCTAAATGGGTTTGTAAGTAATCATTAAAAGGCAGTTAACATTTAGACAATCCCAATATCAATAACAATCAACAATTTTAAACTGTAATGAAGGCAATAACAATGAAGGTGAAATCCCACCTTTATTAATGGTCTAATATACTTATATAGACACTAAAAATTGCAACTTAATCACAGAGATTGAAATTATTGATACAAAGAAGTTTAAATAAACCTCTTTAAACAGGTAAATTTAACTATTCTGAATGTAGAGTAATAGATAGTCAATTATAACATTATAAATTACAATTATAATTTTTCAAATCGCATTCAAAGTATTACTTAAATAATAAGTGTAATATATATATATATGCAAACAAACAATTTAATGGTAAAAAAAAACATTTTAAATTCTTTAGTAGCACTTTCAATTATGTAGTAATCATCATCAGCTTTAAATGAATTTCAAATTTTAATGTTATATAAATTTCCATAAGCTGTGCATGGCCGTATTTGCAACTTGCCTATTAATAACATTATCTTTATACTTATCTATTAAAATTGCCTTTTTAATTTTCCTCTTTTTATGATTCCTTTCTTCCATTAATATTTTTATTTCATTAATATTAAATGTAAACCTATAATTACAAGTCTTTTCATGGTCAAAGAATACTGAAGCTGTATTAAATTGACTATTAAATTATTTTTAATCTGATTATATAATAACTGATATTCCTTTCATCTTTTTTCCACAGAACATCTCGATTCATTGATATATAATTTATTACATCCACAAGAAATCTGATAAATTATATTACTTTTTTGCATTTTAGGAATTATACTCTTAGAATTATTAATCAATTGATTAACATTTGAATGAACACATATTTTTAATATTTAATATATAATATTTTTTACCATTAAATTGTTTGTTTGTATATTACATATAATATTTTTTATAACGGGTATTATATATATATAACTCTGCCACTTTTGTATGCACATTATTGCTCACACACATTATTCTGAGATAGTTGAATTAGATTCTTGACTAGAGCTTTTTTTTACTAACTTTTAAAACATCAGAACTGAGCACAGAACAAGACTTAAACTCAGCACTCAATACACCATTTTTACATTTTTTTTCCTTCCTTTTTATTCTTCTTCTGCAGACTTTTTATCAACCTTTTAATTTGCATAAACTAATACTTTTATTAATATGCAAATTTTCCTGTTGCTTCTTGAAGTTACTGATTTCTTTTTTTCTGCATATTAATTATTTCTTTCTTCTCTGGAGTATTTTAGCAATATTCATTTATTCATGCTTTAAATAAAATATACATGCATAAATTTAGCATTTCACCCTCTATGAACATGCAGAATTTATTTACACAGAATTTTTTTTGTAGCATTTGCTTTATTTACAATAAAATATTATAATTTTAACAGTCTTCTCCCACTTGAATAGGCCTTAAATCAGCATGTTCTTTTGGTTGGTTAAAATCCAATGTTCACTAAAGACGAGTTGTAATTATCTTAATAAAATTTTTGTATAAAACTGATTAAATACTGATAGATCTGTAATTTTTAATATGTTTTTATTTTATTTTTTCTCACATTTCAGCATGTGCTTGCGATAAATATATCTTTTGGATATACATCAGTACCACTGCAATTTTTGACTGTGATTTTTCTATACTGAAAATAAAAATCATGTATTTCATTATATTAATCTAACAATGGCAAATTTTCAGTAATTTTGACTTTATTTTTACCTTTTGGTACATATTAGTAATGAATATATCTCTGGGATGCAAATGACCTCATTTGCAATTTATTTAACTTTGACTTCCACAGGGTTAAGATTAAATGAAGTATAAAAATTGATGATTACTTAATAGCATAAACAAATATAATTGGTACAATTAAGCATTTTCTAAAGCAGAATTGGTATAGTACATTACAAAATAAGATATCTTATACTACTTTTAATTGGATAGATTAAAAATGATGGAAAATATTTTATTATAAAGTTTACTAGACAAGAAAGCATTAAACTGGTAATTTCTGGAACAAATTAAGACTTCTGGAAAAAATGATAGTAATTGAAATGAGAGATGCCATTGTTAATAAAGTCTGTACCTCATGGCAAAAAAAAAGAATTTATTAATGTCCTGAGCTTTCTGTTCATTTTAAGTTACCTTCTTTTGTTTAGGTCTATTTTTTTTTTCAATTTTCTTTATTTCTATTATCAAAATATAAACAATCTCTTAATCTCAATTAATTTTCATCATTAAATTTTATCTTGATTGTAGTTATTATGTATAATTTTTCATATAATCTTTATGCATAACTAGTGCTTATTGTCCTCATCTATATAAAGTTTCATGACTGCTTAAGTCATTAAAAACTTCCTTATTATATTATTGAATCTGTTTTACTTATTAACTCATAGCTTTTATATAATTTAGACATAGAAATGTGGTGATGTATATAATTTTTATTTTGTTATTGTCATATCTCACCTTGCCTTCAGAAGTGGACTAGTTCAGATTCCTTTCTTATCTGGTTGGATTGAGCATGCTTTTTGTTACTAACCAATGACTAAACATATAAATAAAACTCAACCAATGGTTAGTATGATCCAATAGGAAATGATGCTCTCTGAATCTGATTGCTTAGTAAGATTGGGGATCTGTCAGTAAATAGTCAACCTTTATAGAGGTAAGAAGAGAATGTCTGTCTAATCTAAGTGGTGGTATGCATTACACTGCTAACAGTGGGCCTTTCCATTATAACCATTACACTATAGGACTATGCAGTGAGGCAAGTCCATGATAGGACTGGAAGTTACGATTGGAACAGACTCAATGCAAGCTGTCTGGTACAGCCAGAAGAGTCATTGGACAAACTCATGAAGCAGGCTGTTACATACATCTGGAAGTGAGTTGAGTCTTTCAGGCACCACCAGCCTTGAATTAATTGAGATTGTGGCAGTATATTCATTAATATTATATATGAAGTAAATGTATTTAATCCTAATAAATCATATTAATTGAATTTCAAGTATTTGTATTTTTTAGTACTGTTGGTTTGAGTCTGCAATCCAGACCAAACAAATAAGCATTAGCTGCTTTTACTGTTGTTTAAAGTTTAATAACATTTTTGGTTGATTTAACTCTGTATTCTAATATGTGGCTACCTACCATATAAATAATTTATGTTGTTAGATCTTAACATTATTTAATTACTTTACAGCATTTGTTTTTATCCATTACATCCTAATTAAAACACAATAAATTACTTGATTGATTATGCTATTTATACTTTATCTCACTATTACATATTGTCTTATTACTGATAAATCATTTCAAAATTAAATTGTGCATAGGCATAAACACAGATATCTAAAACCCATTTTTACTACTATATTTGTTTCAAGGGCATAGCTTTAGATATAGCAAAAATATATAAATGAATTATAATAGGTAATTCAGCCTAATGACATCTCAACAATTAGCTAAGTCGTAAAAGCTTTTCCAATAGTTATACTTTCTGCATTGTTGAAATGCATATTAGGAACCATTTACATATTTTCCCAGAGTCTGCAGTAGTATGTTTGGAGATACATATAATGATAGAAATGATTTCTAAAAATATAAAAGTATGAGATCTCATAATAGTAAATTTGATTTTTTAACAAAATTTAAATATTATATTTGGATTTTAAAAAATAATAGTTTCTAACTTAAATAAACATTGTCAATCATTAGTGTATTTACTGTATCATTGTTGTATAAGAATCACTGGTTGGAGAATAAGCAATCTATGCATTTTCATTATTCACCTTGTATTAAATTTAACCAAATATGAACTCTAATCATCATGTGCTATGCCTTTTTATTTTGGCTGCGATACCTAAAGATGTAAGATGCATTGAAATGGTAATTGGAACTGATATCTCTTCGCATTTATTTAAATTTATATACTTTACATACATATATATATAAGGGACTTGAACTCAGACTTTTGAACCTCCTATAGTTATTCAATTCATCTTATACAACTGATACACATGACCACATATATGTGAAAAAGATCAATGTATTTAAATATTATATATGTATATGCATGTGCGTCTGCACATTGAAATTAAAAACAATATTTTATTTTTTTATTTTCAGATGTAGTTTTTGGTATGCAGGTAATCGCTGTGAAATGAATTTAAGAAGTAAATATAAACTTTTTATTTATTTGTTTTTATCGTTATATATATATAACGAAACTTAAATATATTCTAAACAACGGTAAACAATTTATAATACAATATAAATAAAAACTCAATAAAAACTCATAAAGAAATATTTTCGATTATATTCATAATCATTTTCAACTCAACTTTCAAAATGGAATCAATCCATTTTGAAAGTTGAGTTGAAAATGATTATGAATATAATCGAAAATATTTCTTTATGAGTTTTTATTGAGTTTTTATTTATATTGCATTATAAATTGTTTACCATTGTTTGGAATATATTTAAGTTTCGTTATTGTATTATTGATATTAGCGGACATTTATTTTGTTATATATATATGTATAATAAAAATAGTATTTTTTAGAATTCATAATCATCATTATTAGTAGCTATTTGTAAATAAATTTAGTTATTATAACTCTATAAAAACAAAAATAGTTAGATAAAGAATATATATATTAATTTTAATTGAGATTGCGCTTTACGCAAAAAAATTGAAGCTTGTTTAAATCTTACAAAGTTATATGGCTTAGCGCTTTCGAAGACCTTGAGTCTCCATAATCATAGCTTACTTTTAACTAAAGTTTAGCTGTGGTTCATGTAAAATTTTATGCAAATTTTATAATGACCATTTTCTGGAGATTGCAAATGGAGACTCAAGATCTCCGAAAGCGCTAAGCCATATAACTTTGTAAGATTCAGAAGAGCTTCACTTTTTTGCATAAAGCGCAATCTCAATTAATTACTAATCAAAGGTGAAGTAAAAACTATTATATATTAATTTTATAATTTGTAGCAAAATAATATAAGGAAGGAGTAGGATGAAAACTTTTTATGTTTAACCATCATCAATCCAAACAATATAATTATAATATAAAAATTGTAAAACAATTCTTAATACATATTCATTTACAAATTTAAATATTGATTTACAAGAGTAAACAATAAACTATGATTTTAAATATTATATAAATGTTAAATCCTTTCCATAAATAGCGAGTGAAGTGTTTAGGCAACAGAGTACTTCAACGAAATATTCAGTTGTAGTTTATCATTCTCTTAATAGAATTATTCTAACATCTGCTTTGTATTGGTATAACACAGAAATAGAATGGTGAAATAAATAATAAAAATTTCTGGATCAAACTCGGTCTGTAATTTCTAGAACTCAAGTATCACAATCTCTTGAAGAACCATTTCAATCGTAGGACAATACTAATGGTTGCAATGAGATAGTATTTCTTTAAGAATAATATTTGTAAATTTAGGCAATTTTTTGTTTTATTATTTGACTGAAAATTATGGTAAAAATGAAAACTGTTTGTATAAATATATATTGTTAATCTTTCTATCCATACAAAGGAAGACATAAGAAAGTTTTCTGTCCTCAAGGAAGTTTAGAACTATGACAAAACAATAGTAATTTATCACAACTTCCACCATCATCTGTGATAGTGTGGCATTGTTCATCTTATATTCAGATTTACATTAATCATTAATAAGCTTACTTTATAAACCAATACATCTCCTACATCATTAATAAAATTTTATCTAGTTCCCAGAAATTTTTTATTAATTGAAATTAGGAATATAAAAAGGATTATTTATATTATTGGCATTGTAATCACGTTGTGATATAGTTTTATTTATACATTCAGAACCTGGGTATTAATCTGCCACACACTAATTATAATCTGAGACCATTGTTTTAAAAATCACACTTTCCGCTAATAGCTGAAGGTATAAAACTTGAAATAATATCCAAAACAATTAAAAATTTTGGCATTACAATTTGTTTTAAACAAGCTTTAAGTCAAGCATTGGTGTTTGAGAGGTCAGCACATCTGCCTTACATGCAGGTGTCTCAGGTTAGCAGGTTTGCTTCCCAGCCAATGCTATGACACATGAAAAAAAATGCATTAAAATTATTTATAACAAAAATATCATTAGTAATATTTACTAAGGCGGTAAACCTTAAGAATATGCACATGAAAATGTGAAGATAGGGACCTCTACATGTCTTAACCACAAGCTTACACTTTGGAAGATAAAAATTGTTAAATTTACATTATAAAGTCAACTAGAAATTTTAAGTTGAAATATTTATAGCGCTATTGGCAACAAATTGTGATGTTCTATATCAGTTACTGAAACAATATTATACACATTATTTCATTCACTTTTTTATTAAGTTGATAAATAGGCAATAGAGAACAAAGTCATGACCCTAGATTATTATTGGTGATTCCTTGATCTTGTTTGTCATCTCTTGTTAATTTAGTCATATGATTCACTAAATGTACAATTTCACTGATTGGTCCATTATTTAAGACATTATATATTTTATTGTAAATTCAGCTATATTTTTTTTAAATGTCATAGCATCGGCTGGGACGCGAACCCGCAACCTGGGCAACTGCCTGCAAATGCAAGGCAGTCACGCTGATCTCTTGACCACCAATACAAGACTAATTTTAGTTATGTACTAGCCTAAAATAGTAATAGATGTCACCACTGATTGATGAAAAGTAATTATTATACTTACCAATTAGGGGATATAGAATCAGTTAAAGTTAAAAATGGAGTGGGATTAAGGCAAGGATGCCCTATGTCACCGATTTTGTTTTTGTTGTTTTTGAGTGAAATGGAAAAAGCAATAGAAAGACTAGGAAGAGGGGTAGAGATACCATTAATAGGTGGCAAAGGAGTATATACTTTATCGGGTCTTTTTTTTTTTGCAGATGATATCTTTTTATGTGCAGAAAGAAGAGAAGATATGGATATTATGTTGAGGACATGTGCATGGTGGGTAAAGAGATGGGGATTAAATTTAGTGAAGAAAAATCAAATATAATGATGGTTAATACTGGGGAAAGAGAGGATGTAGTTTTTTTTATTGGGGGATATAAAGTTAAGTGTGGTAGATAGATATAGGTATTTGGGAATCATCTTATGTAATCAGGAAATTTGCTTGGTTGAATGGGAGAAAAAATTGATAAATGAAGCAAAGAAAAGAAAAGGTTTGGTAAAGAAACTAACTGTATTTTCATATAATAAATATGATGTAGCTAGAATTGTATGGAAGGGTGTTGCAGTAGCAGGGTTAACATATGGTAATGATGCATTATGTGTTAGTAAAAGGATTTTAGATTATTTAGAGAAAGTACAAAGGGAAGTAGGAAGACATGCATTAGATGCAGAGATGTGGATAGCAAAGGAGCCAATTCAAGGAGAAATGGGATGGTCAAGTTTTTATATGAGAGATGCAAAAAGTAAAATGAAAATGTTTGGTAGGTTGCAGTTTATGGATAATAAAAGAATAGCCAAAATAGTGTTTAATTGAGTTATGAGTAAAGGGCAGGTAACAAGATGGGTGAGAAAGGTAATGCAGTATGCAAAAGATTTGGATAAAGAATTTATATCGGTATACTTAAATAAATCATTTTTTATAGCGCGATGTTTGTAAACTGTAATATTTAACACAGCATTACGCTGTTGCACATGCGCTTTAAAGATTTTAACTATAAATGAATGTATACTAACACTCAACCACAAAGACTTTATCATGTGGTTGAGTGTTAGTATTCATTCATTTATAGTTAAAATCTTCAAAGCGCATGTCCAACAGTGTAATGCTGTGTTAAATATTATCGGTATACTTGTATAAAAGGTGGGATGATTGTTTTAGGAGGATTGTTGAGTGTTATAGTGGTAAGGAATGGGATAAAAGAATAGAAGCATTAATAAAAAATAGGGAGTTGGAGAGATGGAGAAGTAGTATGGAGGGTAAGAAGAGTTTAAATATATATAGAAGTAAATGGAATATTGGAAGTGAGTTAATTTATGATAATAGTAAGGAAAGTAGTTTATTGTTTAAGGCTCGAACGGGATCTTTAGCAACAAGAGAATATACATGTAAATGGAAAACTATGGGTGATTTAGTGTGTAAATTGTGTAAGGAAGGTATAGAAAATATTAGGCATCTGTTGATTGAATGTAAATGCTTGAAAGCAGAAAGGGTACAGATAATGAAGTTATGGGAGAATAGGTATGAATAAAATGACAATACAGAAAGTGAGTTATTCGTTTTTATGCAGGGTTTGTGAAAAGATAAGGAGGATTTAGATTTAAAGGCCATAGAGTTGACAAAGATTATGTTGTGGAGATGGGATGGGGCAGAATATGGGAAGACTTAGAGTGGGGAATGGAAAATAAAATGGCTAACAGGTTTATCTGGGCATAGTTGCTGAGATATTCTTGACTTCGTTTAAGGAGAAGCCAAATACATCACATCACATCACATACAAACCAGGAGAGTTAAATCTGAGAATTTGGCTTGTGTAATCTTTTTTATCTTTTGATTACATCTTTCCATATTATGCTAAAATCTATGATGAATTTCACCTTCTTTTCTTTAATAAACCTTTCTGTAAGGAGACTTTTTATCTTTATGGTCTTTTTATCTTTTTAATGACTTATTATTAATATCTATATTGGGTAGCAGTGATATTTTTATAGGTATCTCAATAGCAAAATATCATTTCAAATTCATTTTTATATACTATATTATGCTGAAATTATTATAGATGGGCAGAATGTCATTCATGCAATCTCTAGAAGTTGACATTTACTTTACAATATCTAATATTAATAAAGGAAACAAACATGTTACATTAGTATAAAACTGCATGAGAAATATATATATATATATTTGTAGTTATATTTTTGTTTTATTCATTTCTTTTTTTAACTTCAAATTTTAGGACTAAATCTTGTTATTTATATAGGTATTCTTGTCCACCTAAAACAAAACATAGCTTATGTAAAGCAATCATAAGATGAATAACTATAAGATGCTAGGAAAGTGTACCCTAACAATTATTATTTTTTAGTCGTGTAATACCTCAATGCCTAATTACTTCTTTATGGGCATGCACATACCCACACACCCTTATACACATACATGCATACATACAATAGCTACTGGATTTAAATCACATCCAAATGATACATACTAAATTCTTATTTATATTTACACTCTGATTTCTCTTGTACATGCCTTCACTGCTTGTGTTTTTCACTACTCTAATTTTGCTTTTTTTCACAGCTCTACCCTAACTCTCTCTCTCTACATAGTTTTCTTGTTTTTATTCTGCCTTTCTATTTATTGTAGACTTGTTTGCTTTTAAAATTTTTGACTCTTTATCTTTCTTCAATGCAGTCTTACTTATTTTTACTTTCTTTTCTATCTTTTGATTTCTACCACAGTTTTGTTTAACTTTATACTCTGCTACAGTACCTTTCTCTACTATAGCCTTTCTTGTTTTATATCAATACATTCAATAGTTTTCACTCTATTATATTTTGACAATGTTTCACACTTTTTTCTTTCTCTTTTGCAGTATTATTTACTTTTACATCCTCCATTTTGTTTCTCAATCTCTCTTCTTATATTGTTATTATTATTTTTTTTAGTTATCATTGGATTTTCTGCTGCTGGAGTAGTTATATTACTTGTTATTTTTGGAATATTTTTATTCTGTTACAAGAAATCTAAAAAAAGGTGAGAAATTGTTCAGTATTAAAATAGCTTTTTCTCATTATTTTTTGCAATTGAGTTAATATTATAAAAAAATAATATATTTTTTATCTTCATATACATAGTAGTAGTAGCAGTAATGGCAGTAGCAGTATTATTATTATTATTATTATTATTATTATTATCATCATCATCATCATCATCATCACCACCACCATCATCATCATCATCATCATTATTATTATTATTATTATTATTATTACTACATTCAAATATCAGCCTTTCAAGCTAATTGTGCATGTGCTTTGCGAGTGTTAAATAATAAATGAATACTTTCCCTTCCAATACAAGATATAGTATTTATGCAGGAATAAAATGAATCCACTTATTCCTACAACTCAAATGCTTATATATGAGCAAATCTGAAGTACTGGCAAGGAAAGCATGAGGATAGACCACTCACTTTAAATTACTATTTAGGATGTCTGAATGAATGATGTCAGTGAAATTGTCTAGAATTTACTAAACGTCACTCTAACTGAAACTTAATCAGATTTGCTCATATATAAGCATTTGAGTTGTAGGAATAAGTGGATTCATTTTATTCCTGTATAAATACTATATCTTGTATTGGAAGGGAAAGTATTCATTTATTATTTAACACTCGCAAAGCGTATGCACAATTAGCTTGAAAGGCTGATATTTCAATGTAATACAATTGTAAACATGTGCTATATAAAAATAAATGCTTATTATTATTATTATCATCATCATCATCATCATCATCACTACTACTACTACTGCTACTGCTACTGCTGCTGCTACTGCTACTGCTATTGCTACTGCTACTGCTACTGCTACTGCTACTACTACTACTACTACTACTACTACTACTACTACTATATTATTATTATTATTATTCATTTTATATGTACATTTTGTCAATGATCATCACTTTATATCATTGTTTTGTTCATTTGATCTGAGATGCAAAATATTTGCCACAGAAAAAGTCTTCCAAGTTTTAACAAAAACTGAACTGTATAATCCCATTTTTTTAGTGCTTTCTGCTTATGATAAACCTTGACTGCATTTATTAAATTTTGTTATAAACAAAATGATCATATTATTAAAATATAAATACATTAAATACATCAAGTGTTCCTAGATATTTCATATTTCTGAAGTCATGGACTTCAAAAACTTATGTATTACTTTGATAAAAATTCATGTTAATAGTATCACCCTGAAAATTTTTACACTTAATTCACCTTTCCATATGCTTGCCTAATGATGAAATTTCCTTATATTAACTGTGCCTTTTTCAATTATCTGGATATATTATTAATCATAAGCACTTTCTTAATGAAATTAAGCATTTAATTGAAGAACTATATTAACATATTTAAGTAAAAAATACATAGAGTTTCTCTATTTAATGTACTATATTCTGTCAGATCTGATTTGACTTTGATTTAAATATTACTTGTCAATTATTAGTTAGAAAGATGAAAGTGTCAGATGTTTATCCAAAACTTGTACCTATTTTGAATATCTAAGGTGAGTTATAATTAAATGTTCTGTGATAAGTATGTAAAGCTAATAATATTATAATGATTCATTACTCTCTCAAATTTAACTCTGCTTACTATATTTTCATATTCACTGATAAGAATATAACAATCTTCAGATGAGCATCAGAATGATTTCAATTGTACTTGAACAGCATAAAATATTTATTTTCATAATATTGCCAGAAGAGAGTGATTGCCTAATAAATGTTCATACCATCTTTGATTACATATTGACCACTTTATCTTATCATAACTCTACTCTAAATGTCACAATCAAAATTATCTCCCTAGAGTAAATATCACTTATACTTATACCTGCTCATACTTTTATAAAATTGCCAGTAGTTTATCAATAATGTTATTTTTCAACTATGTTTGAATCCTTATATTATAAAGCAAGCTATAATTTCATCCATTCGTCCATGAATTAATAAATACACTGAACTTTCAATAATGCTAATAACATCATATAAGCATTTACATCAATAGCATTAATTTCAAATAAATCAAGACATATACCATGTGATCTAATTTAATAAGCTTGTATTATAAATGTTATATGATGAGCATGCCAATAGCTCTTAACAACCTTATCAAAACATCCTTATCCCCAGAGTGTTTTCTTGCTTTGGCTTTCATCAGAGAGGCATTAGGATATTCAAGCATTAGATTTATAATACCAGGTCAAGCCCAGCACTTTATCTAATGTTTAACTAATAAGTAGAAAATCTGAAATTTTTTAGACATCCATATTGGCACACTTATTATATATCATTTGTAATATAAGCTTATTAAATTGTCACATGATATATGACTTGATTTTTTGGCAATTATTGTTATTGCTCTTAAGGCTTTTGGTGATTTTATATTGCTAAAATATCAATATATGGTGTATTTGAACTTAATTCACTCCCATATGGCTATTTAAATTAGATAGCTGGATTTGAAGACATATGGATGTCTGAAAATTTCAGATTTTCTACTTAATAGTTAAACATTAGGTAAAATGCTCAACTTGACCTGGTATTTTAAATCTAATACTTGGATATTCTAGTGCCTCACTGATGAAATCCAGAGTTAGAAACCAATCTGGGGATAGGGATGTTCTGATACACTTATTAATAGCTATTGGCATGCATATTATAAAACATCAATAGCATTGATGAACTAAAGCAAATGTATCTTATTTTTAATTGAGGATACCTATTGACAACCCAAGGTTTTTTAATGCTTTATAAAGCATTTTATTTTCATGCCGTACAATTTTGACTGTCCAGTAGTCTTCATCAAAGCCACAAAAATATTTAAGTATAACATGATTACATAGAAAAACAAGATAATTTTAATTATTCCTAAAAGCATATATAGTTCTTATTTTAATTAAAAGTATGCACATTGTATATACCTCTATAATTATATTTGATCTTAAATTTATGTTCTTTTTCTTTTAAAGAACCACAATATATTTTCTCTATATATTTCTTTATATTTATATATCCTATATTTAATGACCAATTTTATTTATATTATTTTTTAATTTTATATTTTTTAGTATTAATTTTCTAAAATATAATTATTTAATTTAACCTATCTTTTATTTAATATAAATTTATGTACTTAAATTATATATTTCTTAATTTTAATTTTTTAATTTTTATATTTTTTAGATTATTTACTTTGTAGAACATTTTCTGTCAAATTATTATAAACTTTAAAATTTTTAAATTGCAATGTGATGCAATGCACTATGGCTTCTCCTTTCTCAGAGTCAGGAATCTCTCAGCCACTATGCCCAGAGAAACTTGTTAACTACCTTCCCTTCCTTTTCATTCCCCACTGTAAGTTTTTCCCATATTTTTCTCTATCCTGCTCCATCCTATTTCCATGATATTATCTTTGTCTACTCTATTGGCCTTTATATCTAAATACCCTTACCTTTTTCCAAACCGAGCATAAAAACCAAGAACCCACTTTCTGTATAATCATTTTGTTTATATTTATTCTGTCACAACTTCATTATTTGCACCCTTTCTGCTTGTAAGCATTTACTTTCAATTAACAGATACTAATATTTTCGATGCCTTCCTTACATTAACTTGTAGAGTAAATCACCCACATTTTCCCACTGATGTGTATATTTCCTTGTTGCTAATGATCCTGTTCGAGCCTTAAACAGTAAACTATTTTCTTGTTATTATCGTAAATTAACTCACATCCAATATTCTGTTTACTTCTATATATATTCAAACTCTTTTTATATTATTTTTACTCTATACTATATCTTCCTCTATGTTTATATTTCATAACTATATTAACATAAAATGGTAATAGTAATAATAAAGTTAAATAAGTTAAAAGAAAAACTTATTTACAAAAAATAAATATAGAGAAAGGTATAAAGTGAAAATCATTAAAAAAAATTTTAAGTTTTTAACAGTTTGTCAGAGAGAGATCTTGACAATAGGTTGTTATTTAAAAAATATAAAAAATCAAAAATTAAGAAATATATGATTTAAATATATAAATTTATATTAAATTAAAATGAAAATAGGTTAAATTAAATAATTATAGAAAATAAAAATTAAGTAAATATAAAATTAAAAAATAATAAATATAAAATTGGTCATATAAATATAGGATATATAATATATATATTAAGTAAAACAAAGGAACAAAAATTTTAATTATAAAAGTATATGTAATATTTTTGCACACTTGTAATTAAAATAAGAATTATATATATTATATTTAATGTTTTCATGGTTGTATGATGTAGATAAATTATTATTTTTGGGAATAAACTGTGTATTATTTTGCATTGCAATCTGATATTTTGACGAACTAGCAACCATCATTATCAAGGTTAACTTTTGAAAAAAAAATCGTTAGATCTCAAACAATAATGTGACTCAGTGTGAGATGAGAAATGAGATTCAACTTGAAGTAGTTCAGCATTCACAATATGAGGCTTATCAAAATGTTTATTTCCCTCAGTTTTTTCACATATTAATTTTAAGTTAATATTAGATAAAATGAGAGGTTTCCACATAGCTGGAATAAATTGTGCTTTGTCAACCCTATTTAAACCAGTAGGTCTTTTTAATATTTCATTTGACTCTCTCATGGTTTCTAAATCTATCTTTCCAAATTAGCAATTATTTTTGCATTGTCAAAATCAGGTTTGTGACCAATTTAATTAATAAGTAAAAAAACTGAGAGAAATAAACATTTTGATAAGCCTCATATTGTGAATGCTGAACTACTTCAAGTTAAATCTCATTTCTCATCTCGCTCTGAGTCATGTTATTGTTTGAGATCTAATGATTTTTTTTTCAAAAGTTAACCTTGATAATGGCGGTTTCTAGTCTGTCAAAATATCAGATTATAATGTAAAATAATACACGGTTTATTCCCAAAAATAATATATATATATATTTGCCTCATCACTGAAATGTAGTGTAATCTACTAACCTGTGTTATCTATTGATGTGTTATTATTAACAGTTGTTTGCATTTGAAAAGTTTAAATAATGTTTAAAATTTTCTAGACAATCAACATTTAATGACAGATAATGGAAATAGTCCAGCATATTATCACAAGAATTATATATGTTTTAAGGTATAATTATAATATATTGATTTTTTAACTAATCATGTGTACTTAAATATTCTTTTAGTTCTGACGAAATCTTCTGGACAGCAAAACCGCAAGGAAATAAAATAAAAATTAAATACAGAAATAATATGGTCCATTTAATAAAGTGTAAATAAATGCAGTTATTGTTAATAAAAATCAATGAATAGTGGATTAAGAAGAAGAAATAGAAAAAAATAAACAATGAAAATTTATTTTAAAATAATAATTATAATTTTAAAATTATTAATTAAGCTTCAATTAACTAAGTATATTTTATTATAAAATTTTATTAAAAAGAGATCTACATATCTTAAAGGCCTCATGCATGGGCTTAAGATTTTTTTAATCAATCAGCTCATAGCCAACTTAGCTAACATACAGTATTTGATGGAGAATAAATATCTAGCTACTAATAACTGTACGGTAAATGTCATTGTTTAATTTGTTTGTTAGTGCTGACTGTAAAAAAAATATATATAAAAAACCCAAAACAAACATGGCTAGAATAAAATGCTTTTATCACTAATGGAAAAGTTTCATATTTTTATGTGAACTGAATCCATAGCCTAGTTTTGTCTTTACAATTCCCAGAACAGAGGTATGTAATGAAACTATGATCAATGAAATTAATGACACAGAAATTGCCTTAGCCTTTTTACTTGGTAAAGTTATTAAATCTTTTTCATTTCATAAAAAATTAGTTTTATCAGCATTGACTGATGATGAAAATAGTTTTCATTCTAGCACTTTTAGAAATTTAATTTTACATATGGTATAACAAAACTGGTGGTAGTTGGATATTGGCTCTAAAGGCTGTGATCACAGCTCTGAACTGATATTGTCCTGTTAGTTTAGGGTAGGTTAAAAGTGATGAACTCAAGAATTAAAGAATCTGGGTAATTTCTTAGTTAGGTGATGTAAAATAATGTGAAACTGTTATGCTCAACCTGCCTTTGATGTTATACAACCTTCCAAGCAATTAACCATTACAATTTTGTTAGCCATAGAATTTCAATAAATTCTTAGCTGTATAATTTTTATAAAAAAATATATTTTTATTTCTGATTTGGGTTTAAAACTGAAATTTCATTTGCAAAATAAATAATTGAGTAGTTTATTGATTGTGAGTTTATAAGAAGTTCGAGCATTCAAAGTGACAGACTTATTGAATCCTAGAACTCACTACTCAATCACTGCACTAAATAAATAGGAGTTATTTATGTATTTAGTTGATAAAATAGTATATTATATATATTTTCCTCTGTTCCCAAACTCATTAAAGAGTAGTATTGTTTTAAAAGAAGCACAAATGTTTTTAATAGAAATGATAATTTATCTGAGTTTTAAAAAAATGTGTATTTATAAATCAACATGATCAATCATAATAAAAATTGTTTACAAAGTATGAGTAATGAAGACTCTTTCATAATTAACATATTCAATATCATAACAAATAGAACAAAGTTTGTGATAACACTCAAATAGTGTTCTAAGTAATCTGATAGTATAAAAAAATGTGTGTTCTCATGATAGCTATAAGAAAAAGATGATTATGCAAATCACATGATTTCTTTTACTACTACAAAATCAAATCTTTGATACTTATAAAGATAAAATTCATAAACTCCATGAGTAAAGGGAGGGGTCAGGATAAAGGAAAAATCAGTAAACTTAAATTAGATCAAAATGAAATGCATATCTATGTTTAAAAAACAATAATCATGGATGATATGCTGGTAATTATCATTTTAAAGTGGTGGTCTTTTAAATGACAAATAAATTAGCATTTTGGGAATTAGATGAAACTTCAGTTTCTCAAAAGCATTAGAATTCTAAACAAAATCAACTGTTACACATGTGATGTATTGTTCTATTAAATTAATGTTGTTGAATATAAAGATACTCTTGATCCAAGCCATATAATCGAGACTTTAAAAAGATAAGAGTGGCTATCTTATCTTTGTACCTAGGTCTAATTATATAGGCCAATCATAAGTATCTTGGATTGAGAATGTGAAAATTTTATATTATTCACTTTACTTCCTTTTTTTTATTACTCGTATTAACACTCCCAAAATTTTAACATTTACTGCTTGTTAATATTAAGAGATGTTATAATTAATATAATTGAGCAAGATATTTATTAGTGCAGTTTTAAATTGCTGATTTAATATAATAGTACAGTACATGTGAAGTGGTTGATTACTGTCTGCTTGGAATTACAATTTGAAACTGTGCTAGTAAATATCTTAGTCAATTATATTAAAAGTATTAGAAGTAAAAGCTATTGTGAAAAAACAATGCAAGTGTTAATAAAATGATTAATCAAAACAATACTTTTTAGTCAGTTAGAAAGAAAAAGTTAATAATTCTGTATTATATGACATACTGTAAGTAAATGAATGATTAATAACTCCATTCGGAATATATATATATGTATACCTATATATATAATTATAGGAATAAACGTTCTCTTAAAGTGTTTAGCTATAATAATGCAACATCTTCTAGTACCAAATTGATTAATGTTGCAGACCAAACATAAATCAACTTTCATCTGCCTTCTAAAATTTTATATTGATAGTAGATTAGACAATGATATTTATTAAGGAAAATGCCAAATCAGCAGAGATTTCTGACTTATTCAAATCAGTTTGTAATTTAAATTCACAAGGCAAAGTAAATATTTACTTGTTTTAATAATCTTATAAATCAAACATGATTAAACATCTTCTTAAAGTGTTAGCTCTATTGACGCAAAGCCCTCTAATTATCAAAGTAATCCATTTTACAAATGAAAAATAAATCTATTTTTACTTGTATTCTAAGATCAAATGCAGATAGTAAAATGGACAACAATATTTATCAGGTGAACATAAAATCAAGTGAGACATTTATTTACAAAGCCTCGTTTGAATCAGCATTAAAATGTGAATGGCTTTGATGCTATAGGGTTTTGATTAATATAGTTAGTGCTTTAATTTATTTGAATTATTAGATGTTATTAATGCTGTATAATTTCATACTTATTTGTTTGATATTTTGTTGTTTATTTACAAGATTATTGGGTTCTGCCTTATGAATTTAAATTGCAAACCACTTCAAATGATATTGCATAAACATCTTTGATAATTTCATGTTCACCATAATAAATGTCTATGTTTAATTTACTATTAAAATAAAATCTTGGAAAGAAAATGAATGTGGATCCATTTTTTGTTTGCATATGGATTAGTTTAATATTAGAGAGAGTTGTAGTAATGTAGCTGGTATAAGACCATCAAAATTCATATGCTTACACAGTCTGTTAATAACAATAGCAAACTCTCCATACAGTATTGCCACCAAGTGCAAGCATTCTTCATCAGAGGATGCAAGAAGATTTGTGAGAATGTTGGATGAAAAGGCACTAAATAGGGATTTTGTGCACAAATCTTCTTGCAGCCATTGATTACAAAGAGTTGCACTTGATGGCAATACTGTATAAAGAGTTTTCTATTGTTATTAATGTAGTTGGTACTTTAAACAAAAGTTTATTACTCCAATTTTATATAATATGAGTACTATATAGTTTAATATATGTACATTATATTTAATTATTCAGTCTCCTAATTAATATATATATATTAAAATATAACTTACGCTTATATCATTTTTAATTTTTTTCTCTAGATACACAAATATCTTGTACTTTAAAGATCATGAAGATAAACTTAACTATGGTTTTACAATAGAAGATGAGCAGCGATGGATGAGTATAGCTGAAGCATTTAATCCTCAGCATCCTGCATCTCAGCAAGAAGCTGAAAATGACAGAGATAGTCTAGGAACAACTGCAAGTGGATCAACACATTCTTCACCAAGACTTTACTTAGGAAACACTGTATGTTTAGTCAAAATTTAATTTCATTTATTTTAAAAATTTAATGTCAATTTGTTTTATGTATATGCATGTGTTTATATATTTTTAGAATCAATTATTTAAAAAAGAACTTTTAAGAAGGCCAACAGTTCTTCCTGAGAGTGTTCCTGCCATTTCTGGAACTGTACTTCGTAACTCCTTTGGTTCTCATACTTTAAAAAGTTCCAGTATAGATTCTTTCTTCTGAAACCAGATTTTAACTAACATCCTATGAAGATATTTATTAAATGATTTACTCCTTTTTGTACAGATACCAATATTTAGTATTTTTATGCCATTATAATGCAATATTTTTATACTTTTATAACATTTTTATTTATATGAGTACCAGTTATTACTGTATTATTATAACTATTATTATTATTTTTGTTGTTATTTTATTTTACTTATTTATAATACTCTAGTTACTTTATCTTTTATATATAAATAAAAGGGCTCAGGTTCAAATGTTGGGATGATGTACTTTGGAAAACAGTAAACATCCCCAAATAGCTTATTCCTCTGGGAATAAAATTTCTGATAATGATAGAGAAGTATAAAAAAGCAGATGGTGTTAACTACATCTTTTTTTGCTTTAGTTTATACTTTCTTTAGGATAATCAATAGTATTTTTATATTAGAATTTAAATATAACTAAGGTCTTGCTAGCACAGAAGATTCATTATTTAATAAAACATGGTTTATTAATTAAAAAATAGTAGGTTTATATAAGTGTTAATTAAATAGTAAGAAATTATTATTGCATAATGCATCATACATAATGCATCTTTATATAAATTATATGAATGTATCCATTTTTGGTATGTTTTTCTTCTAGCATGATCTGAATTATTAATGTTCCAGCTTAATTTTGCATTAATGTTTGTATCAAACATTTTTGCAGTTGTTGTATATCCACAAAAATATTTACATCATAAAAAAAAATATTGTACTAGTGTTGAAATATGGAAAAAAAGTTGGTATTTTTTATATATATAAACATGCACCACACACACACGCATATACCCATGATCTAGAATTTGTGATTGGCAAACCCAGAAATTTTTCTATTTAATGAAAAAATTCTGAAATAAGTTTTGAAACTTTTTAAATTGCTAATTGCATAGCAACATCCAATATTGGTCAGTAAATGAATGATGGGTAATAAAAATAGGAAAATCACTAAATCCTTAACAAATAATACAGCATGATAATAAATATCTATTTCTTCAATATTCCTCAATAGATTTTTGGAAGTATTGAAGATGTTATTGTCTTCCTCCACTCTTAAATAAAGTAACTGTTTCTTCTTTCAAATTGATTTACCTTAAATATTTCTGATCAAGTAAAAACAGAACTGATTCTAAAACATTTCAAGATTGGTTTTCATATTTATACCCATTTCTTTTGACAATCAATCATATAACAAAAGATTATTGATGTCAATAAAAATTAATTTACATGTTAATCTTTTTTCTCAGCATCATATATTTAAATTCCAAGATTATTTAAAGCATCAGTCATTCTAGATTATCCACTCAACCAAATTATAACTATTCTATTCTTTTAAAACTTGTCCATACTCTGTTCTTTGCAAAATAATCATTGTTATTTTTATTAATAAACATTTATATTTCAGTGCTAAATAATATCTCATTTGGCTTAATATAAACATTTTACAGGATTGACACTGGATACACAGTTTTGTTTTGAAGGAGACAATTCATTCGTAGATCATATATGAACTAGCTAATTATCAATGGATAAGATACTAACATAAAGCATATATTTTTATGCAATATTCAAACTGAATCACTTAAAATCATTTAAATCTAAAGTACCATTTATTATAGAATTTTCTCTTTCCCTCATCTATTTCGTTATTTTAAATAACTAACAAACATGATGCTTTCATTTAAATTTTCCTAATTTTGCAACTTAAATAAATTATTACTCTGTTTAATTTTTGATGTTTCTTTTATTTTCTTCCACTGTGCCTATACTATTTGTTTCAGGACGTATCACATCTTTACTATCATACAACTAGCATTAGAAATTTCATTAGATTGCCACTTCATTATTCATCATTTAAATCAGTTTTCTAAAGCTTTAAATAGTTTTACATTCACATCAATGTTCAAAAAGTTGCCTCAACTGATGTAAAAGTAAATTGGCGATAAATTGAAGATCATGTATTACATATATAATTTTATTTTAATTACAAAATTCAATAGAAAAAATAAAACCAGACTTAGTTTCTATTCAGTAGATAATCAATCAAAAGTATGAAAAAATTATTTTCTAGTAGTGTCAATACTGAAATTTTATAAACTATAATGAATAATAGGAGGAAGCAATAACAAAACGCTTGGCGATAGTATTCTATTACATTGTGTTGAAGCTGAAATATTATTATAAATTCGATGATCAATATTCATTTTAATTGCTGTTTAAAAAGAATCACCAAAGACTTATAATAAGTGAGGATGAATTAGGTGTAATTAAATTCATTTATTGAATACACTTTTATCTTATGCTAAAGTATAGATTAAAATTTCACTTTCCTCCTTTAATGTTTATTTTATTAGAAGAATTATATATTTTCTTCATTATTTTTCTTTTATTTTGGCTTCCTGTATTTTATTCTTCCTTTTTCTTAATATCTTACACTTCTATTGATGTTATTAGCAGTTTATTATGGACATGTTTAATAACATAATATCCATTCATGTAACACCAGAAACAGATGTCAACTTAATATATTGCTTCTGGTAATCATGTAATATTAAATGAATAATGAAAATACCTCTGTTTTAAAAATATATGCACTTAAATTTTCTTGTATTAAAAAATAAGGGTAATATGGTCCAGAAATAGCACACCCATGTGCCATGTTTGTGACCTGCATTTGAATCTCAGCTGGGTAAAACTTTTTTTCATATTCTGTACTTAACTAATCTAGCCATCTAATATTGGTTAGTAAATAAGTATCTAGCTATTCTTAGTGGAAGGTAAAACAAGGAGAGAAAACGCTCAAATTCTCACCAACTTTGACCTACAGTAGGTTATTTTTTCTTTATGCTTATATAAATAATCCACTTTTATTCTATTCAGATGGAGAATATTTAATCTGCTTGTTTAATCACTCTGATAAATATATTTAGCATCTAATATTAATTATTTGATTTGTACTAAAATGATGATCTTATATCTGCTACCTAGTTTAAGATACAGAGGTATTTTTTTAAAAAAAAAAAAAAAAAAAACATTTCTTTATTTTTCATTTTATCAATTAGTGATTTTTTTATTCCTTTTATTCACATTTTCCATTTAACTCAGACTTATTGATCATTTCTAATGAATTCATTTATACTTACGAATCCTTCTTAAATCCCACTATTATCACCTGAACAGAAATCTATCTAACATCTTCACATATTTTTCAAAATGGTTTAATTTTTCCATTATACAAAAAGTAATTTTTTTTTCCTTTCTGAAAGTACTGTTAATTTATTTTTATTTTATTCACTTTTAATTTATTTTAAAACTAAATATTAAAAACGTTATTTTAAAAATATGTGTAACTGCTATTAATTGTAAACTTGGTCTTCTTATCAAACAATTTTTATCAATATATTTGGGCTATAATCTAGAAATATCTGAAGATAAACAATATAATTTTATTTACTATTTCTACTACTGATTTGATTTTTTATTTAAAAAAAAAAAATGTTAAAAATATGCAGTTTTATTATGTAATTTTTAAAAATTTTCTAAGTAATCTATTACTGATTTATTTTAGGAAATAAATATCTTATGCATATATCTGTATAATATTTATTAGAATGAATTGTTTAAATTTTACTGTTAAATTATCATTTCATTTATGGAAATAAAAATCATTTAATTTTGATAGTTATTTGTTTGTTTAATATTCAGCAAACACTCACATTTTGTTGTGATTTAGTTTGCACTCACAGCCATTTTGAAATCTAAAAACCACTATGACATATCCAACTGATAAATGACATAAATATTGAATAAAAGTACTTTAAATTCATATTTTAGAAATTATAAGCTAGTAAAAATAATATGCTTTATTTTATTAGGGATTTTTTTTAAAAATTTACCTTTATAAAATATTTGAAATACGACAGTGCAAAGTGCCGGAATATGCGGGGAGAGGAAGGATGGTTTAGCCAATCTAAAGAATCATCCAAAAGATACAGAAATCTAATTAAACCAAACTTATAATTTCCAAATACTAAAAGTTTATACTATATGCCCATATGAAATAAAGCATATTATTTTTACTAGCTTATAATTTTTAAAATATGAATTTAAAGTACTTTTATTCAATATTTATATCATTTATTGATTGGAAGTGTCAACAGTGATTTTGGCTAGTCTTTAGATTTCAAAATGGCCTTGAGTGCAAACTAAATCAGCATCCACATTTTTATATGTGCAGTATAATAATTACATGCTTAAATATAGATTATGTGATACTTGTGCAAATTAAAGACAGCAATTCAATTCATTAGAAACTTTTTTTATTGTATGTTTTTATTTAACTTTTTTTTTTTTGTCTATCTATCTGCTTGTCTGATAAAATCTCATAACTCAATTTTCATTCGCTTTTCAATTTCTGATCTACTTGAAACTTTGCTTAAATATAAATTTCTGGTGAATTTTAATCAAAAAAACTTAGCAACAAAATTTAAATTTTTATTAACATGTAGCATATTAAATTGTATTCAAATTTAATTTTTGGAACAAAAAATAATATATATATATATTTAAAAATAAACACTTTTATTCACATAATGATATACTAAACAGTAAAAAAGTCAATTTTCTTCAGATTTAAGTATTTTTTGATATTACGGTATCAAAATAAGAGTATATTGCAATAAAATGTTTAGAAATATTTTTAATTTATTTCTGAATATGGGTTTCACACATTTTTATTTTGGTCATGTGAAAGCAGAAGAAATTTTATTTTTTATTTTTAATACTTATTTTTTTTACATTTTAGTGCCTTTATGTGAATAAAATTGATTCTTTATTTTATTGTTTATTACATTATTAACAGAGAATTAATTCAGAAACTTTTAGCTCTTAATTGTATTGCTTTACTCCCATGCAAAATGGCATAAGTAAAAGCCTTTTAATTTGACAGTTTTTAAGTTTCACAACCATTCAAAAAGTTTACATTTTTTATATAGTAGTTAAGCATTAGGCTATTAAAAAATCTTGGAAAATTATTCTTTTATATATTAGTTTCACTTCACGATACTAAAACAGGAATTTTAAGATGAAGCTCCTGATGAGCTCATTAATATTTTATTTTTGCAAAGTACAGTATTAATGGGAGTTGCTGCCATACAATTCCAGCTAATATAATAATAAATATAATGATAAGCCATGAGTGTCATCTGGTGAGAGTATTTTTAATTTTAAATTCTTTAAAAAAACACAATTGTAAAAACTCCAATATGAAATCAGTATATGTGCCAATTTGCAGAAAAGAACATTGATTAAACATGTAAATGAAAAAACTTCAGTTTCTTTTACTATAACTGGTATGTTTCATTGAATGAACTATATCAGAGTTTATTGAGCTATTATAAGGGCTATACACAAGTACTCCATCATTTTGATTTCTAAGGGGAGTTCCAAAACCATCACTAACACAAACAAGCACTAAAAGATGTCAGATAATACTGTTTGCAATTGATATAAAATATTCCAGTTATTTTGTCCAATGCAGTTAAAAAATTGCAATTTTCATCAAAAAAACTTCATAACTGTCATACAAATAAGTATAATCATGTGACCTAAAAATTAAAAATAACTCTCAAAATCAAATACCAAAAATATTAGTAATTAAGAAATGAGATAAAATATTAATGAATAACATGGACAAAAAAAATCAAATATCCAAAAAAAAATATCTAGAAAATATTAGTAATTATGAATAAAAAAATTTAGCATAAAAAATTAAAAATACTAAAGTATTTTATTTTTAAAATATGGCAGATCAAAAAACAATATTTGGCAAATTTTAGTAATTAGGAAATGATCAAAAAAATAGTATAATCACATGACTAAAAATAAAAACTCAAATACCTCTTGAAACAAATATAAAAATATCAATAATTAAGAAATGACCCCCAAAATTAATGTAATAAAAATATTAAAACAATAGTAAAGTATTCTACTTTTAAAATAACATATCAAATGTAGAGGCAAAATAAATTATTAAACCAAGGTTAAAAAAATATTAGCAAAATCAATGAAATACAAATTAGTAATATTAATATTTGACAAAATAAATAACTGCTTATGTGGAAAAACATATTCAAATTATTTGTACAATTGAATGAACATAGTTTAAAATTAGCTAAACTAAGCTATGATAAAATAAATCATGTTTATGGCAGCAGAGTAAAATTTGATATTTCATCAAAATTATTTTACTTGTAATCATTAAACATTAAAATCAAAACATTATAAATATTTTCGTAAGCACAAAAAAAAAATCAAGAATTGGACAAAAAAATTCGGGGAGTAGAAAGTATCAAAAACAATAGTTTAGTTAAAAAATAAATTAATTAAGAACATATAAACTGTACATACTAAATATTTTTATCATAATCATTATTGATGAAGGATGTGATTAGATGGTTTATATTAGTTTAGATATATAGTATTTAGTACATATATACATATACTTTAGTTCATGTTATGGGAATTAATATTGCATATTTATATACTGTAAGTGCCAGATTAATGCTATTAGCCACAGTTTTTAAAATAAAAAAGTTTGTTGATTTTGTTTAATTTTCATTTCACTTGATCTATGGATAACGAAGGTCTTGAAATATAATGTTAACTAGATAACCATGGCAACCAAATGATTTAAAATAATATTATTTACTGCTAATTCTAGCATCAAATCATAACTGTTGTTGTCAATTTCAGGAAAAATATGAACAGGTAAATAAATAGATTTTGGAAATAGTTAAGTGAATCAAAAAAAAAGATCACTTGAAGAGAAACAATATTATTATTAAGTATTAGACATTTCAATTTCTGTTATTACAATCACCATAAAAATGCATATTACAAATTAAATGTTTTATGTTTCCTATATATTTGTTTATAAATTAGTTATGGAAAAATCTTATTAAAAAATATGTAAAAATATATACATTCATTAAAAAAATAAGGAGAATGTAGTATGAATTTTTTTTATTTTGGTTTAAAATGAAAAAGAATATTGAACTTGCAAAACAAGATTTTATTTTCACTGTATCCAATTATTTTAAAATCTCCATTTCATTTGTTAATTGGAGGCAAATTTTCTTGAACAATTTTTGCATCATGGAGTAAAATTTGAGTGATTTTCAACAGTAGCTTCATCAAGAATATCTTATAAATAGAATGGAGAAGCTGTAACTTGAGTTCTTGTAATTTTGTTGTTGCCATTCAATTGGGGCCAGTTCATTGATGAAATTCCTGGGGATATGGCAAAATGTAAAACAACAAAACAAAAACATCAAAATGTGCAAGTCAGCTAAAAAGAAAAAAAAAATATTCTGTTGTCATAAATCTAGAGTTCCATTTATTTATTCATGATGAATGCAAACCCCACTTGTGTGTATATCATATTTCAGATCAATGGATTTTACAAGATCGATCAACTTGATTCATGTATAATATCAAGCAATCTAAATTTCACTTTCTTAATTTGAAGAGAAAAAGTTAGCATTTATTATTCATTTGGATATGGCTGAATATTTGTCAATGAAAAGAAATCTCTTTATACATGATTACTAATGAAAAAGGAAAATAAAGCCAGTGATATGTGATTTTGCATTGAATAAGTACCCCTTGTTTTAAAGGCTTGGATAGTTTATATGCTCAAAAGAAATATCTGAATTTAAAAGCGAAAGTAATTGGATTCAAACCCGTGATAGTTATCATTCACGCTCATCTTCTCTACTTAAAAAAAAAATCGTCTCTATGCATTAGGATCAGAAACCAGGAACCAGAAGCTCGATGGATTAGTAAATAAAAATGGACAGACTTTCAATTAGAATATGATTTCTATATATATATTGTTTGTTTAATAAAAAAACGGAGTGTTTACATTTGTTTCTATTTCATTTTAAAAACATAGGGAAATAGTATATATATATATGGGTTATTATAGAATTCACGCTATAAAAAGGTCGGAGAGATTCATTTTTGTTCTCATTATTTAAACTCTTACTGATGAAATAGGTTTATACGACCCAATGTTTTCAAGCGTTTAAAATGTTAATATATATATATATGTCAGATTTAACTCGGGGATATTTGAATAGAGAAGGATTTGAATACAGTGGGTTTTATGTTCACTTAATTATTTAGGAATTACATTAATGAATAAATAGAAATCAATTTTTTATTTGATTACATTTTTTTTGTCATTGTATATTCTCTTTGAAGTCTCAGGAGGATATTTCAAATCTCATTCAGTTTTATATATAGTATTATTGTTCCACAGCATACAATGAGTTTCAGATATATATATATAATTATTATTTTTATTGATACTATACAGTAATAGACTATCAATTATTTATATATTAAAGAAACCTAAGATTATATATTTATTTTTAACTGGTTATAATTTTAGTCTAGCACATACATCGATGGTTATTATTCTTATATATATTATGCCATTACAATTTAGTCATTAGCTAAATTTATAGTAATGTGCATGTAAGAAAATGTAAAACAAAATCATCATCACATTTTTATATAACAATAAATGAAGCTGTAGGGCATCCAAGTTCAAACCCTACAAGGTCCAGTTCTAAAAGCTTTAGATAGAAAGAGAGTGGGTCAACAATTATATACTTTACTTGTTTGTGTGTTGATAGAAAGGTAATACACACATTTAAACTATTCAAATTTTAAATTTTCTTTAAAAAGCAAAGTTATAATGCATACGTATAGGCAATGTATGTGTAAACTATTTAATTGTTTTATATTTCAAATATTCAACATTTTAACTTTCTTTAAAACTAACCTATGCTTGATCAATTTTAATGTCTTATTCTATACTTCTATTTTGCTTTTCTATAATTGTAATTGGGATTTAAAAGCTAAGGATTTAATTTTAAATGTTAGGGTTATAATTTCTGAACTAGCATTTATATTATTAATCAACCAGATTTATAAATGATTGGAATAATGGCAGTGTGTATGCTTGGATAAATTACATACATAAACTACATTTTTTATTTATTAAATATTGAAAGAAAATTGAGAAAATCTGTTAATTTTTTTTTTATTCAACAGTTTGTACTAGAAGGGTTAAATCTGTCAAATTATTTTTTTGTACAATTTTATGTTAAAAGAGGAAATCTGTTGAATCAGATATCTATTTTTGTAGCAATTTTGTTTTTGTAAATGATTGTTTGTCACTTTGGGAGCTTAAGCTGGGTGGGAACTCTAATTTTGAAATTGTCTTATCTTAAGATCTAAAGAAGGAAGCTCAAAAATTTGAAATGTTACCTAGGTGTAAAAAAAAAAAGGATTAAGTCTATTTTTTTTTAAAAAACAAAAGTGTCTGGAAAAAGGATTAAACTTTTCAGTTGAAAAATAATTTAGTTGAAAATAAATTAGAGATCTAATTAAAATGAATTTGTCCAAAAATAGCAAGTGACGCTATCTCTGATTGGTTAAGTTAGCTAAAAATTGGATATAAAAAGCTGTCTGGAAAAATCAGTTGAATTATTATTGTGATTATGATTCAGATTATTAGACTATTAAATTGAATGTTGAAAATATAAGAAATGACTGGCTAGAAAATTATATGTATGTCCCATCTTTTCCTGACCATCTGGGAAGCTGCACATCATATAGGAAAGAAAAGATGTTTTGTCTAAAATAATATTCTACACCTTTCAACTGACCAGAGAAATAAGATGTTTTTAATAGAAGGAAGAAAGCATTCACCTGCATTCGATGAAAGAGGAATTAATCTACCAATAAATATTAATCATCAAGTCTAATTAATTGTTCCAACAACTGAGTTTAAATCCGGGAAATTTATAACGTGAAAACAACTGCTGTATTTCATTCACTAAAAGAATAATGCTTGACAGGAAGAGAAGAAAAATTGATAATGATTTCCATATTATCCACTAAAGCAAATAACCTCAATAGGATCCTCATCATCAAATAATTATATACTTCAAGAAAGTGATTGTTTCAAAGAACACGGAAATTGTTGCTGCCAAGTATAGACAGTATACAAGACAAGTGAACCCTTGGATCGGTAATATGACTCTTATATCTATTTTCTTTATGAAATCAGAGTACTAATAAAAATTTAGTAATAAAGTGACATATTTTATTTAAAGAACTTTTAAAGACAATTCAGATCGATGGAAACCAAGAATGTCTTAATAATAATAGCTTTGAACTACATAAATGATTTTGAATGTATCAAAATTTATTTGTTTATTAATTTTACAGTTATGAAATATTAATGTGTAAAATAATTTTTTTATGGTATTATGATTTTAGTTTTAACTAATATATTATTATTATTTTGGGGATAAAACACGCACATACATAGTAATATTTTATGTGTATAATTGCGAGTGAATGAGAAATAATAGGGGGTGTTAAAATATTAAATTATTTTGTCTTGAGAAAGTATAGATTTCAGTGCTTAGAAGGGAGGGGGAGATAATGATTTAAAACTCTTTTCTAAGAACTTGATTTTTCTAATTTCTATTAACATTTTTTTTTAACATTCTACTTACATGTTAGATTTATAAAGTATGTGTGCTAATGAGCGGATAATATTTTTTTTCTTGAAATACTTTTCTCATGGAGTGAAAATCATGGTCAATGTGACATCCAACTTAATACAATATACATTTGAAGGGAAAAGGGGAAGAACTTGAAATTAATCTGAGGATTGTTATATAATCAATTATTATTATTATTATTCTTATTCATATCAATTTTCATGTTTATCTAGAAATTTTTAAGTATATGTTAGAAATGCAGTAATAAATATTAGTTTGTTTTATTAAACGAGGCGTATATATTTCATTAAGTGTAGTCTTTGTTAAGTGTGATCATTCATCATCATCAGTGGTTGAATATTAGTTATTTAAGATATAAGTAAATATGCTAAAATTAAGCAATAATTATGAATTTCTTTATAAAAATTAGTTTTATGTTTAGGCTTAGTCCTAGAGCTGTAGTTGAAACCCTTGTCATTATCGTTATTATTATCATCATCATCATCGTCATCAACATTTTAATTAATGAGCTGTTTAAATGTTTACAGGCCATAAATAAATATTAATTTCATAATATTTAGTGATTTCTTAGTATTATTATAACCACATCCCGTCATCTATTTCATGCAAGGATGAGTGAATTGCCATCCTAAATTAGTTATATATAATCTGAGTTAGTAAACTTATAAAAATATTGAAACACATTTGTTATGCTAAGATCTAAGAAATGATTTATGTCTAATATACTCCACTTTGGTTTAAAGATGTTTTACTTTTACCTAAATATTAGTGCGTATAGTGATATGGCTCAAAAAGCAAAATCTCCCATTTTTATTAGAAATAAAGTACCAAAAAGGGGATTCAAACCTGGTACATGTGAAAAGGTTATTAGATATAACTGTGTCTAGATTCAAATAATCTAGTGGCACCCTGCTAGACCATATTCACTTAGTATTTGTTTAAACATGCACTTAACATCAAACCAAGAAATGAAAGTGGATAAGATCTACTGTCTGTATACCTGAGTTATATTTTATTGAATTACTAGTGTACTCACCTCACGTGATTTCATATACCTGAGTTATAATACTTGTTATTAATAATTTGCTTATAATTATTGATAGTGGGATATCTTGAGAAATCTAATGATAGAAATATGTTTCATTTCATCCAATGACCCATAATATGATAGATAACTCAGTCTGATCTTTGGTTTAATAGCCACTACTCAGGTTAAATAATTCTTTTCTTTTGATATAAAAATCTACAATGCATTTTTCGTTTATTAAGCTAAATATTTATATTGGAAGCTTTTTGAAATAAAATAAATATTTATATTTGAATCATTTCTTGATTAAATAATATACTTGATCCAGTTGATCCTCTTCATTAAGTTAAGCTGAATATAATAATATACTGAATATTTTGGATTCATAATTTTTTAATAATATTTGACATTTCATGATCATTTAATCAATATCTTTTGATCTAAACCTTAATTTTATTACAATGGATCTTTAATCTAGTTTATTTAAGTTACAATGATACTTTTGATCAATTTTATTAATGTTTGTAATACTTGAATATTTGATCGACCTTTAATTTTGTTACAATATATATATATATATATTACTATTATAAATTTTTAATTACTGACTAATAAATTTAGACTCGATTTAAAAATTGGAATCTGTCTGATTATTTTTCTTTCAAATGTGCAAGATAATTTTGGTACTTGAAGTTTGATCTAAGATCAAACCCATTTTAGTAAGTGAAATAGAATTAGATATATGTATATTTTATACATCATTATTAAATCCGACTGGGTATAAATTTTATATTTGCTACTGTATTTAAATATTTGTTTACTTATCTACATCAATTTTACTGGGAGAAATAATTTCATTAGTTCAGAGTTGATTATTTATTTGCTTATCTTTCTCTGGTTACAAAAATCTTAATAGATTTTGTTCTGTCATTAGTCAGAATGATTTGTCTTAATTACTTTTAAACTGCTTTGAAGTGGAGATCATAAATTTTATTGAATAGTATAACTTAATATTATCTTTGGCCTCAATAACTGCCAATTATCGTCATATATAGTTTAATTGTTATAAAATCCATTTTATAATCGATTGATTGGAGATTTAAGTAGATGAATAATATCAGTGATTGTAAGTCAGTAAATATCCAATAGACACCTACGGTATATTTTATATAAAGTGACTGGATACTGTAAAATTATCTAATAGATTTATTGATTATAAATTCTTATGGTGTGTTCATTTTTAGAATATAACTCAAGCAATAATTGCATATCGCTATAGCGTAGGGTCGCTATAGCATAGGGTATGAATGAAATATTGATATTATATTTAACTTTTTATTAAAATAGATACAAAATTGAGTAAAGGTTTATTTTATTTAAACATAAATATTGTATAGTTTAGAAAATGTTCTAAAATGTGATTATAATTATTTGAAACTAGTTGACTTAAATAGAATGTCATTAAATATTAAAGTAAATTTGCATTACTATAATAATATTAGATTAGTAAAGCATGTCGGAATTTAGTTATTTATTGATTAGAATTTAGTTTTATTCGATTATCAACCAAATAGATATCTTAGGCATGCATCATTGTTTAGGACAATGATATATGATTTCACTGCTCATTGCAGTTTACCTTGGAATAGTGAATAGATTTGATGATGCCTTGGGCGATAATCTCGTTTGCTTTATTTTGTTTTATATACCATCTGAATAAATTAGACTTTAATAGAGATTGTATTTTATGATAGTGTAGTGGCCAATCTAAATAATTATGTATGGGAAATATTGTTATTGCCTAGTGTGATCAATAACTGAGCTAGATAATTTTACCCAGGTTCTAACAGAGTTACTATTTGTTAATGCACGTTTTGCTCTGTGATAGATAATATAAATCTTAAGGGCATTTTTTTTATGACAAATGTTGACTGAACAAATGTTGAGAGGTAGTGAGATAGAAAATCCCTTATTATTGTGACAAAGTAGCTACCCAATGCTAGCTGATGATCATATATAAGTAGCAATTTTTACAAAATGCTAAATCAACTTTGGGGCTGTTACAAAATGGCATTTCGCATTTAGACTAGATCTATACTATGATAAATGATGTCTCAATCCTGAGATATACTAAAATTTTTATTTTATCACCCCCATATTATAATCAATAGTCCATTACAAAATGGCGACCAATGATTGGACTAGGTTTTATTGAAATTAGATTGATCATTTTCCCAGCATCATCATTTTTATTATCACAATACAATGCATATATTTGATATTTAAGTAAATCAATGATATAAAATATCTTTATATAACAATAATATATATATATAATTATACACAAAAAAGCTGTTTTAGACAAATATTAATTTTTGCTCTTTTTAATGTGCTTCTATTAATTTATAATTACACTCTGCATTACATACATAGTGACATTTATTTTTGTTATAAAATTAATCATAATCTATTAAAATTTTACCTTTCTTATTGCTTTACCAAATCCATATAATATTAATATCATTTTAGTTCTTTATTACTTTTACAATGCTTTTTACAATCCACTATTGATGGTTTTGATTGCCTCAGCAATCTTCTTCAGAATTATAACAACAATACAAAATATATAAATACAATATAAAAGTATTTATTATGTGGAGTTTATGTGTTTTTAATTAGTTTATTTTTTAATATAAAATTATATGTTCTTGTATATTTGTAATCATATATTTGTACTGTGTTTGTCATAGTTCTGAAGGAGATTTTTGAGGCAATAGAAACTATCAATAATGGATTGTAAAAAGCATTGTAAAAGTACTAAAGAACTAAAATGACATTAACCTATTAAAACCATACAATATCTTTAGGACAAAAAAAACCATATAAATGTATATTACATAACATTCCATTCATTTATCATTAGCCAATTATTAGCCAAATCAATTGATATTTTATATATGTTCATACAATTATTTTTGTTATAATTAATGTATTTGGTTTCATATACCATTCTTCTATTAGGTTCTCTAATATAATTTAAAGATAATATTTTTAACACAATCTATTTTATGTCCATATTTTAAATAAAAGAATATATAAGTCAGATCTATCAACTTTTCTATTAACAGCATTATTATGTTCTTTCATGTAATTGTTTCCCTGTATGTCCATAGTAAATCAGACAGCAACTTCCACAAGTAATTTTATATACAATTCCTTTTTTATATTTCATATCATTTCTTATTTTACAATTACCTATTAATTGTCAAGATTTTTACTATTTGTCCATCCTGTGTTAATGCTTTTATCTACATAATTTTTATTTTTTAGTAATGTATGATAAATTTTAGGGAAGTAGGAAAGTTTTATTCACTTCTATTATGTACAATACAATTATTATCAATATTTGAATTAGGTGATTATTATTTTAAAATATATTTTCAATACTCATATGGTTATATCCATAATTAGGGTATAATTCAATAAATTGTTCCTTTTGTAAAGTAGCTACATGTCTATCTGTATTATATCTATCATTTTTATGTTTAAATTTTTTAATAATTGCGTTTTTTTGTATCCATGCCTATTGTGAATTTATAAAAATTATTTTTCTTAATTTATCTTCTTTAATGAAATGTTTTAATATAATTTTGTTACCATTACCTATCTTAATGTCTATATCTAAATACTTTATTTTAACATCAATTCCATTTTTGTAAATTTTATATTGTATATATTATTATTAAATTCTAAAGAAGTATTTAGATATAATAATTAAGACAGATAATAAGAATTATATCAAAACATTTCATTAAAGAAGATAAATTAAGAAAGATAATTTCTATAAATTTACCACAGGCATGGATACAAAAAATGGCAATTATTAAAAAATTTAAACATATAAAGGATAGATATAACACAGATAGACATATAGCTACTCTACAAAAAGAACAATTTATTCAATATACACTAATGATGGATATAAACTTAAGAGTATTGGAAATATATATTTTAATTATAAATCACCTAATTCAAATATTAGTAATAATTGTATTATAAATAATAATAGCAGATCTAAGAACAATAGAAAGTGAATAAAACTTTCACACTTCCCTAAAATTTATCATACATTACTAAAAAATAAAAATTATGTAGAATAAAGCATTAACATAGGATAGACAAATAGTAAAAATCTTGATAAATTAATAGGTAATTATAAAATAAAAGATATAAAATTTAAAAAAGGAATTGCATATAAAATTACTTGTGGAAGTCACTGTATGATTTGCTATGGACATACAGAGAAACATTTAAATGAAAAAGCAAAAGAACATAATGCTATTAATAAAAGAGATGATAGATCTATTTAAAATATGGATATAAAATAGATTGTGTCAAAATAAGACTTTTAAATTATATTAGAGAACCTAATAGAAGGAAGACATATGAAACCAAAATACATTAATTATAACAAAAATAGTTGTATGACCTTATATAAAACATCAATTAATTTGACTAATAATTGGCTAATTATAAATGAATAGAAGGTTATGTATTATACATTTATACAAGGTTTTTTTTATCTTAAAAATATTGTATGGTTTTAATAGGTTATAGTTAATTTTATAAAAAAGATAGATGTCATTATGTATGAAATGTAGGTTATAATGACTGAGAGATTCCCCAACTCCAATAAAGGAGAAGTCATAGTGCATCACATCGTAATTGTAGATTAATTGAAGCACATAGAAAAGGGCAAAAATTAATATTTGCTGAAAAGAGCTTTTTTGTGTATAATTATTGTACCGGTCCATTCATTCCACCCTTTACAATCCTATAAATCTTTCAACCCACATGCACACCGAGCATGAAAGTGACATATGTGATGAAGTGAAATAACAATAATTCCCCTGCGATATCAATGGTTAAATATGAAAAGCAAATATCCCAAAAAAATTATTAGAGGAAGGAGATACAACCTAAAAAAATTAGGTCAATCGGAACCTTCCCTGTTACATCATCCCACACCAGTCTGATTAACTAAACGGTGGTCACTCTTTTAATTTACATACCTTTAAAAACACTAAAATATAGTTATTTAGCCTTTCACACCACTCCCAGCAAAGAAATGTATTGTTGACCCTCGCTTTTCCTTCCCAAGAGAGTGTGCAAATAAAATGATCACAGTTATATATATCATTTAATAATAAATCGTGCAACAAATTGAAAACTAAATTAAATGGCTAAGCGCTTTCAAGAAGATGTACTTCTCATATCATTTGCATATAATTTGCATATCAGATTTATTTATATAATGACTTCAAAGAAAGGATCATAACTGGCTATGAATATGAGAAGTACATCTTGAAAGCGCTTAGCCATTTAATTTAGTTTTCAATTTATTGTTATAGCTTTACGTTGGAAGTGTGAAAGCACGATTTATTATTATATTGGACAAACGTAAAGTATAAATATACAGGTTATTACTTAATATATCATTTAAAAAAATTAAATATGTTCAGGCATAAAATGTGAGACAATATAACCCCCCGGTAAGTTATCCCTATCTAGCTCATAATTTATTTTCCCTATCTCAGGTTAATGACTGGATCAATCCGTTTATTTGAAATAACTCCGGTTACATGCTAATGATTGAGTAAATAATTTGAACTAAGCAAATAAGAGCGGCAAACCTTTTTTTTTTATATATAAAAAAAAATTACTTTTTATTATTACTTTTAAATATTTTTATCAGGTTAAAGATTTCATATAATTGAAAAAAAATAGTACTTAGGTTAAACAACTATTTACAAAAAAGATTTATACAAAGAAAATGTCATTTTAAAATAATTACATAATGGGTGTGGTCTATACCCCCTTTCCCCATTTGAAAAATAATAGTTTAAGAAACAAATGTATGTAATAAATTTCTCTACGAAGAAACATAATTCATATAGGTATTAAATTCATTTAAAAAAAAATAATCCACTAGTTTACATGCCTGTCTATTGATTACCCCTAGGATCAATAAATTATTAATATTTTATGCATATTTATGTTTTGGTGCTTAAATATGTATACATTTTATATGCATCTACGTTTATTTATTTTAAACGTATAAAATGATGCCTAAAGGATACTCTACGTAAGGTATCGCTGTAGTAAAAGATTATGAGTTAGAGATTCTCCACGTAGTGAATCTAAATGAGACATGCGTGCAACTATTATATAATATAAGTGATATGAAGATTACATAAAAGATTATAATTACGAGTATATAAGAAAAACACATTACTGAGTTATAGAATAATAAAAATAAATAAATAAATAAAGATCAAGAAATCTAAACTCATCTGTATTTACAACTGTTATAAAGTTCAACTTCGAGCAGACCACACGGACTACTCCATAGGGCGGACAGGACTTCTTTCTTCATTACACATATCAAAGAGTTCTTGTTATCAGGTTTTGGGTGGCTTCTTTAAGACATTGTAGGGCTTTGGGGATGAACTGGCGGTGAACTGCTGCTGGTGACCTACTCCATGGGTTTTTTGTATACTGGAACCATTATGACGGCCATCTCTATTAGGTACTTGTTCGAAGATTTATAGTTGTACTTCTTATCAATAGATAGGTTTTAACATGACTGATTTTTATTACCACTTTCATGCCTTTCTTCTTTTTAATTCAGCTTTCTTTAAATTTCTTTACGATAATATAATATCAGATATGGATGAGTTTCAAAATTCATTTTGATTACTAGGCATTTCTTCACGGTGATATAATATCAGATCTTACTGCTTCCTTGGACTGCTCAGAAGCAACTATTATTTTCTCCAAAATCTATGATCTGCCTGCTTGGACTGCTCAGGAGCGACTGACTCTCCCCACCTAATAGATAGCACATATGGTCCCCTTTCAGCCAATTAAACTACCCCCCTACGAGCTATTTCATCAGCCTATAATAATTTAAAATATAGTTTATACATTCCTTAATTTTATTTGTTACAAAATATACTTTTTAATCATGGAAATTATACAGTTTCCATCTTAATTAATTAGAGCACCCATTATGCTTCATTACATTAGATAAAACCAACTTTTAATTTTTTATTACTTTATTTTAAAACTTTTAATTTTTATCTTTAAAACAGATAGATCAAAGGAACAAAATTTCTTTTACCACAAAACATTCCTTTCCATCTTTTGTTCTTTATATATATAAAAAAATAAATTTCACTATAATGAAAATATAAAATTTGACATTATTCCCCCCCCCCCCAAAAAAAAAAAAAAGAAAAACATTTATTTAAAAATATATATATATAAACATTTCTGGATACGTATATCGGAACATTACAAATAAAGCAAAAAATGTTCCCAACGTAAACAAAAGTTATTACAAACTTAAAACTATCTTTATGTAGGTTTTTTTTTTTTTTTATAAGATAAATTCGTTAATAATACAACACATACACTTGTACTGTGGGTGAAATGGGAATATAGTATAGACCAAACCCAGTTATTTACTTCAAATGTATAAACATTTATACACGTGTTTTAATTACGATCTATTTGATCGATTTTATATTAAATTCTAATCTTTTAAAGATTAGCTGTGCTGAATTCTCAGCAACAGCCATTTTGTGTATGGACGTTATATACGTTCCGGCACATTATTATTATATGTATTATTGATATTACATCATTGATTTATTTAAATAAAGGTAAAAGCAGTATAATGGATTAAATTTCTTTTCATTTTTGGTGATATTTGATACTTATATCAGTTTCAAAGAGAATTATATAAAAGTAATTGAAAAACTGTTTTATGTGTTAGTGTTTGCTTTTAAAATTGTAAAAGCATATTACACATGTATAAAAAAAATAATAATTTCAAAAATAATATATTAATATTTGATCAAAAAAAAAAAGCAAATTATTAGCATCTATTAAAGTTGCCCATAATGAATAAAACTATAAAGATATTACAAAATATTTCAAACATTTTTTAATTATCTCAAAGAATCCCACTATAAAAACATGTGCAGAATTATAAAATGGGAAAAAAAAAATTCAAAGGGGTCATCTAGATTTTGGTTTACCTTTACTCTAAATAATGTCAATTCAGTCAAAATCTTTATATTAAGGCTTTAAAAAAATTTGACTGGGGAAAAAAATAACAAGCTAGTCATCCATACATTTATTCAATTACTAGCTATTAATCTATCTTTTACTTGTCTCCCTACCTTTCACTCTTTATTTTTATCTGTATATCTATCTATCTACTTATCTCGTTTTTTATCTATCAATTTATATATGCATACAACAATCCACTTAAATATCAAGCTATCCATCCTTTCCTTATATAGTTATTTGACTACATACATAGCTATATTTATCTCTTTATGTTTATCTATATATATGGTTTTCTACCCGTCGATTTATTCATGCATCCAACTATCCATTTGGCAATCCCTTATTTAGTTATCTGTCTATCTATCTACCTAAATGTCTATCTCTATATATATGCTTCTATCCACTTATCCATCTTTCTATCTATATATATCTGTCTGTCTATTTATTTGATTTTCTACCTGTCTTTTATATGCATCAACCATCCACTTACTTATCTAGCCTTTTATTTATCCTTTATCTATCTAGTTATCAGTTTACCTATCTATCAATTAAATGCCTATCCATTTGCCTCTCTATATGATATTCTATCTATATATCTAGTCTTTCTAGCTATCTATTTGGTTTTCTATCTATATGCATTCAACCATTCATTCAACTATCTAGCCATTCATCCCTTATCTAACTCTTTATCTATCTACCTAAATGTCTATTTATCTGTCTGTCTCTCTATATATTTAATTATCTCTCTTTTTTTATCCATTCACTCAAATCATCTATTTATCTATTGATTCAAACCCATTCTTTTACATATCATCCCTATCTATGTTTGTACTTACTAATTTATCTCTTTAACCATTTATTTGACTTTTTATCTATCCACCTACCTCTCTATCCATTTATCCAACCAACCATTTTATTATCTATCTATAATTTTAGTCATTCAGCAATCTATCCATGTATCTACCTCTGCTCCTAAATATCTATTTAACCATCAATTTATCCATTCATCTGTTAATCTATATATTTGTCTATCTCAGTATGTATTCATGTATTTGTCTATACAAGCATCCATTTTTATCTATTTATTACTCATCCATCAATCCATTTATCTACCTCTGTATCTAACTATTCATCAATCAGTCTATTCATCTACCCATTTATTAATTTATTATTTATTTATTGATTGATTTCTCTAACTGTCTACCTACCTACTATCTATCTATCTGCCTTGCTGTAAAATATACATTTTAAAATTAAACATACATATGAAAGTGTCTTACTCTAAAATATTACTTTTAAAAGATATTTAAATTTCTAATATTTTAATCATAGATATTTAATAGTCATTGTCTGAATGGCTTAAAATGCAATCAATTGAACCAAACTAATTAAACAGATAAAGAAGAAATTCATTTAGAAAAACTCAATTTAATTAAATCCCATCTTAATTTATGTTACTCCAGAAAACAAAATAAAGCAAACTGTTAAAAGGGGGGCCATTTTGAAAGGAGAGCAGAGAGAGTACAGAGCATATTCAGTGAATTCTAGTAGAACATCCATTGCAAGGGAACAGCATGTGATATGCAAATTACCCTACGTTGAGAAAGGAGAGAATTAAGACATAGAAACTATACATCCAGGACTATAGTGTGAGTATTCATTATTGTGTATTCATAATGTACTTTTTTAATACAGCTTGGTGGGAATCAGAACTGTTTTAACTTGTATATTGCAATCTCTCATAATGTCCTTAGCTTGAAAAAGTTGAGAACTTTGTATAAACTATACACTAGTTAGCATCAAACTATTTTGGGAATTAAACTCTAACTAGTTTAACATTTGTGTGCTGTAATTGAAGAATCAATACACAGCAACCTGGCACAGTCGAATTAGTCGAACCTAAAAAATAACCTGCAAATCAATTATAAAATGTCACTTTTCGGACAAAACTCTATTGGAGAGTTTCATGTTGAAAACACAGCTGATTGGCCAATATATCTGTTGCAAGTTGAAAATTTCTTCATTTTACATGGCATTGAAGACAACAAGTGGAAAGTAGCCACCCTCTTATGTTTCCCCAGGAAAAAAATTATTGAAATAGCCAATAAATTATATAAAAATCCCGTAGATAAAAATGTACCATTCAAGAAATTAATCCAGAGGCTAAATGATTTTTTTTAGCCCTCACCCATCCTGCCACATAGCACATCTACAGTTAAGAAATAAAAAGCAACTAAATAGTGAAACAATCAAGCAATATAATCTAGCACTCAAGGAGCTAGTGAAAGATTGTGTTTATGGTGATTTCATAGAAGAAATATTACTAGATTAGCTGCTATGGGGAATGTCTGATGACAGGCTCAGACAACAGATGTTAACAGAGGCAGACTTAACCTACGAAAGTGCTATAAAGAAAGAAATAGCTTATGAGCTAATTCTAGAACAGGCACAGGCTTTCAGATCAAAAGATCAAATTTACGAGCAAGTTTTCAAAACTGATAAAGAAGAAATATGTTCATTTCAACAGGAACCCCAGAGAAATAACAGAATTAAATGCTACTGCTATGGGAAAGCAGGCCACATAGCTAAAGACTGCAAATAAACACAAGAAACATGCTTCAAATGCTTAACTAATGACCACCTTGCTTGTGCATGCAGACAATCACCAGAAAGGGATGGTCGACAAAAAGAAGGTAATCCATGCACAATTGGTAGAATGTATAGTATTAACTATATATTTACCAAGGAGCAAAGCAGGATCATAAGAGATGTGACCCTTTGCAAGCACAAACAGAGATCATTAAATTACAGACTAAACCACAAGAATTGGAATCAAGGAACCAAGACTTAGCTACCATGCATGAGAAAAAAATGCAATTTGAGCTACAAGTCAACTTGCAGTTACAAGAACTGAAAAGCTATAATTTCAAATTACAAAATCAATTTGAAGAGGAACGGAAAGACTCTGAACAGAAGCAGTATAAAGAGCAAGGTTCTCTGAAGGAGCAACTCCTGATTCACATACAGACGATAGATATTTTGGTCACAAAAAAAAAAACAGCTGCAGTCATCCCTGGCACAAAGTCAGCAGTCCATAAAACAGAAATCAGCTAAACTTGAAGAATTTCAAGGAATATTGAAGGCTTCTAGACAATAAGTAGTAGAACTTGAACAACAAAGCTCAGAACTTAGTGAAAAATTACAAAGTAAACTTGCAATGTCAGAATTATCTGAACAGGTAGAGAGTTGGCAGCTGTATGAAATGGTGTCACAAGAAAAGATGACCGAAAATGAAAATGAAGTAGACACTTTCAAAGATTTTCTAAAAGAACGGCAATCTTTAATTAGTGAGCTGCCAGATACAAAAACCGTAGAGCAAGAAAAAACCCAGAGTCTCTACAAGAGGGAGAAAAGGCACTCAGGGCAGCAATGAAAAAGAATTTATACAAATTTCAAGGTTACATTGGTTAATTATAAACATAAAGTTTGTCTCCAGTTTGGGGGAAAAAAACAAAGCCCAGAGGAGTCAAACGTAGGGTTTTCTCGAGTAAGAGGAGGTATTGTAAAATATGCATTTTTAAATTAAATGTACAAATGAAAGTGTCTTATTCTAAAATATTACTTTTAAAAGACATTTAAATTTCTAATATTTTAATCATAGACATTAATTAGTCATTGTCTGATTCGGCTTAAGATGCAATCAATTGAACCAAACTAATTAAACAGATAATGAAGGAATTCAATTAGTAAAACCCAATTTAATTAAATCCCATCTTAATTTATAAGTGTTACTCCAGAAAACAAAAGAAAGCAAACCATTAAAAGGGGAAAGGCATTTTGAAAAGAGAGCAGAGAGAGTACAGAATGTATTCAGTGAATTCTAGTAGAGCATCCATTGCAAGGAAACAGCGTGGGAATTGCGAATTACCCTACATTGAGAAAGAAAATAATTAAGATATAGAAACTATACATTCAGGACTATAGAGCGAGTATTCATTATTGTGCATTCATAGTGTACTTTTTTAATACAGCTTGGTGGGAATCAGAACTGTTTTAACTTGTATACTGCGATCTCTCATCACACCCTTAGCTTGAAAAGTTGAGAACTTTGTATAAACTATAAACTAGTTAGCATCAAACTATTTTGGGAATTAAACTCGAACTAGATTGTTAATTAACCTATGTGTGCTGTAATTGAAGAATCAATGCACAGCACTTATATATATATCCATTCAACATCTATTTAACAGTTTAGCCAGTCATCCATTTCATTCATTTATTAGATATCTATTTTATTACCTACATATCTATAACATGTGTCTATCCACTTACTTGACTTTATTTACCTGTCTTCTATCTATTTTTATCTATCAATGGAGTTGGATGGTTGGATAGAGTAGGTAAGTAGATAGATAGATAAACGTACAGAGAGGGAATGAAAGATAGAGCATATAGGTAGGTAGAAGGATAAATAAATAGATAAAGAATAGGTAGGTGAATAAATAGTGAAATGGATGCATAAATAAACAGATAGATAGAAAACCAAATAAATAGATAGACAGAGAGATAGATAGCAAGATAGACATATAGAGAAACAATCAAATAGATAGGTATTAATATCTTATCTATGCGAATGAAAAAAATTAAAAAAATGGTGATTTTGTTTGGATATGAGAAGTTCAGACTCCTAATGCTAGACAAATAGGAAGAAATGTAAATCAATTGAGAATTCGTTCCCTTGAGTCATCAAAGAAAATAAATGCTAATGCTAGATCTATCCTTAATGCAAATGGTATTAAACATAAAATAGGGTAAGTATGCAGATATAGCATTAAAGCCATTCTAATTGTGTCTAGTAGATTTAACTGAATGGAATAACTGGTCTAACGAGACAGAGATTTTAGCATTAGTAGGTTTCTTCTCTTCCAAACAGAAAACTGTCGAGCAGAAAGAAAGAATTTACCTCTGTCTAGATCTGATTGTAGGAAATCTACAAAACTGTAAGATTGTTTCATGTAATATAAATTGATTTTCTAGAGTGAGAAGAAGAGTTAAAATGGTTACATTGTTAAAATGCAGCGAGTGTGTGAATATATGCATCTATGTATAAATTTTTTCTATGATAAAAAAAATTTAGATAAATTTATTGTAAATATATTTACCAATGTAATTGTTAGCGCACAACATTTGAATGAGTCGTCCCTCATCGTATTCTCTCTAGAAAATTTACAACTTGTTATTGCGCTGGACTTTCTTAATATATGCTAAAATATATAATTGTTAATTAGAGAAGATATTAAAAATCAAAAATACTCAAATCTCTCAGACTTCAATTATGGCTACAATGGATGTGAAGGAACTATACGGATCAATTAATCGAAAAGCATCTATCCAAATAGTACACGAAGAGCTACTGCGAGCACATTGCCCTAGTGAAAGAGTTAAATTCATTATTGCTTTCCTGTCATGGCTTGATTCACATATATTCACACTCTTCGAAAACAAGTGGTACACAATGCAAGATGGATGGCCCATGGGCCTTCCTATCAGTGGTGTTTTATCTAGAATATATTTAAATAAATACGAGCTATCGATCCTTCCAAAATATCACAATATCAACCAAGACTTTACATATATTCGTTATGTAGACGATATCTTTATCATAACCTCTAAAGATAATACTTTAAATATACTACGTGATTTACAAAACTTAACCAAACTTTCATTCACCATCACATATGAAAATAATAAAGAACTTAAATATCTCGACCTCTCTTTATCGAGAAATCGCCACTTAATAGATTACAAAATGATTGTTAAACCATTTGAAATTCGCAGCTGTATCCACCCTAACTCTAACTCACCTGCATCGCATAAATTTGCTGGCCTTAATGCATTTTTGTTTAGAAACTTTTATTTATGTAAATATGAAGCAGACAGGAAAGAAAACATAAACAACTATATTAAAGATCTATTAGCAGCAGGGTTCAAATTCAAAGCTATTAAAAATAAAATCATAAAATTTAATAATACAATAAACAATAATGTACCTCGCACCAATCTACCTAGAATAACAATCCCCTACATTCCTAAAATATCTAACAAACTAATGAAAGCATTAAACGATAAATTTAACATAGCAGTTAGAACTCCACCTAATTCTAATAGATTGCTTAACAACTCTAAAGACCACATTGATCGATCGTTCACCCCACACGTAGTGTACTCTATTGCCTGCCCTCAGGCTGGATGCCATGCTATATATTATGGTGAAACGAAAGCTACAATCAATACTAGACTGGGTCAACATATTTACACATTTAACAGAGCTCAGAAAAACAGCAACACGTCCTCTGTATTCTTGGAGCATGCTAAACAATCTGGGCACAACTTCACACCCGCCAATCCCATAATATTGTGCTCAGAATCAAATGACCACAAAAGAAAAATAAAGGAGGCATTTTACATCAATGGAAACATCCATGCCATTAATAGAAAGGATACTTGCTTCGAGATCTCGAAGAAATGGGCTACGTAACACTAGCTTATTTGAATATTTGTATTTGCATATTTTATTATACATTTTATGAAGGCTATGAATATGAGGCATGGATCCTCGAAAACGTTAAGCCGATAAACTTTAATACTAATTAATATCTTCTCTAATTAACAATTATATATTTTACATATAGTGAGAAGTAAAGCTATATTTATTAATATATGCTAATTTATTTAGATTATTCAGAAATTGCACTAATGTAAAAACGTATATCATCTACTTAACTGTATGCATGTGCCAGAAACTCTGTACAATGGACACAGATATATGTATCTTTTCGCGTGCGTGTATAGAAATATTTACACACACATTGCCGAAGATGTTATACAAATATAAATTGTCTCAGAAGATTCATGTTTAGTTTTCATTCAGTTATGTATATATTATGAGTAAGCAAACTCTCGTTAAGTTTCAATTGTTTTATTGTTTATTTATTATAGATGCGACCCAGTCAGTATTTTGAGATATCCCCAGGATATATAGCAAAAATAATAATAATAAACATTTACGGCTTACAAATTTGACTATTATAATTATAAAAGCGAAATATATAAGTTTGGATTTGGATAATATTAAGGAATAATTTTGATATATGAAAGCAAGAAGAAATTTATAAGCATTGGAATTGTATACGTATATATTTAAATGTCCTTTCATATATTTCCATGGAAAGAAAAATTTCATCGATAATAAAATTTAAGAAAACTATCAATAAATTATATTGCTTAAAATTTATTTTACTTTCATTTTGACCCTCTTTCATACATCACATCATCCCAAAATCATTTTAACTTTTTTCACTTTTATTCCATTTGAATATGCATCTTATTAAGATAAGTGATCTCTAATATTTTGTAGAGGCATCAATTATTCTTCTCTTGTATTATATATTATGGTTATCACTAAACATCTCAACATCATTTGAAAGAAAAAAAATTTTCATATACTACATCTTGCCCTATCCCAAAATTACCTACTTCAAAAATGGTTCAGTCATTACTTTTCCAACTTAGAAACTATCTTTTATGAGACCTATGGTGATAGACAGTGATTAAAGTGTAGGGTATGGAATAGTAACAAGTGTTTAAAAGTAAGATAATATCATCATGGATACAGTGCAAAGCATAAGAGTAGGTCCATATTATTGGGCACCTAAGATACAAGTCATGGCTCTATTATAGCACTTATAGACAATGAGGAAATGTAACCATCCATGAACAAAAAATATACAGCTTACATTATCTGTATACTTTAATAGTTTTAAAATATGGAAATATAATTCACTTATAACAATTCTCAACATAACCCTAATACCTAGGATTACATAAAAATATTATTACTTTCCTGACCATTATCATATTTTCCCCACTGTATAACTCATTCAACATTATAAAAGTATACCAACAACATTCTAAAATAATTTCTAAAACATAATACTAAAGAAAACAACAAAGATCTAAATTTATTTCAAGATATTTTAAAAGTTTTAATGCTCAAATGACAATGATAAACATCCACCGGTACTATACATTTTATTTATTTGTTAGGATATAAATTAGAGATCAACATTATGTCCTTCTTATATTCCAACAGATAACATTCATAAAATAACATTTTCATCATTTAATGATGCTATATAATTTATGCATATCCAAGCATTCACATTTTAAATAAGTGTTTATAAATATCTTAGATGTTTTCGAACATTCATGTGCATTTGTCAACTCTTTCGCAAAATACACATAATTTTATCAATGTTTCATTCTTCCACTGATTAACATTAAATTCAAGCGATGTACGATATTAATCTAAAAATAGTAATTAAAATATATCTTTTCTTAAATAAAGAAAAGAAACATTATTTGGGAAAAATATAATCTAAATAACAATAAAAATTACCAATGATCTCATTATACTGTTGGGACCATTTATGCCAGTCCCCTTTTCCAAAACCATATATTCAAAGAAAAATTACGATTGAAACTTGTCTTTTTCAGAAAAATTACTTTTTGAAAATCCATTTGTTTTTTAAACATAATAATAAAACTAATCTATCTTAAAACTATATAATAACAACAAGTTAGTTTTAAAATAAATAATTGTAATCTTTTAAATATTAATGTTTAAACTTAACACTAATAACAACAATAATAATAAAGTTTAAAGTTATGGAAGGATTTTTTTTTCTCCTTGCTTGCATGTTGAATTGCTTGAGAGGCAGATTGCTCTGTTGCCTAGCTACAGCTAAACAGCATTGTGCACAATTATTTTTTATCTTGACGCCATATGAAGAAATGTACAAATGACAACATTTAAATCCAATAAAATCTAATATAATCCATGGAAAATATTAATATCCTGTAAGATAAAATATTTATTTCAGTCCTTTCTGAAAATTTATCCAAAGATTTAATATCCATGTAGAATAACAGTTGAAAATGCATTTCATATGAAATATTTCCTTATGGGTGTTTTCGGCTGTAGTGTAAAGCAAGTATCTATTACAGTGAATATAATATAATTAACATTTGCATTTTCCATTGGTAAAACCATTAATAACAGACATTATATTATAGATTATTTATTCAACACATTTATCAGCAGACATTATAATATGAATTAGCATGAATATTTTTTTCTTTTTTTTTTAAAAAAAAGACTTTTTATATCCTTTAAAACATATAACTTTTCACTAATTTTTTTCCTCCAGGTAAAACAGCTATATGATTCCAATATTTATTAACTAATAATATTTTTAATCTTTTATAAGACATCTCAGTTCACTATTTCCATATAGAGTTACTTTTAAAATATATAATTTATTTATTAAGTTGATTATTAGCAAATTCTTTAAAAAGCATAAAAGACATCCAAAACCATTTTCTTTAATTTGTCTTTAAATACATCATCGTTTTTAAAATATAAGTTCATTTTGATTTCTTCAAAGGTAAATCAAATGTGGGTTATTACTATCATTCATAGAATAAAACAAACATTCATCAAATCATAAGATATATTAAGTTCAGTTTTAAAGCAAAGGTGCAGAGCCTTAATTTTTTTCTCTTTTCAAATTTAATATTACAAATAAGATTTCTAATGAATATCTGGTTTCTCTTAATTATTATGAATAAACTAGCTGTATTGTAATATAATAAAAGTCATTTGAAATAAACAGTCAGTCATTCCAAACACACAATGTATAAAAATTACAAAGTTCTTATGCAAATTCACTCTGGCTTTGCTGCAGTAATTATTCTGGTATTTGGTATTTATCTTCCACAATATCTAAGTAGCCACTATCACACTCTGTATAATATTGAAGGTCCTAAACTAAATTCAAGTAGATCAAACCGATAGGAAACTTTGATTTTTAGTGATTAATTTTTTTAAAGTAATTATCCTAGTTATATTTTTCAGACACTTTAAAGCAAAATAATAAAAATTTAAAAGAAATTACCATTGTTATAGAATAAAATAAATATGGTTATAAATTTCAAACTAAAACTGTAAAACACTAAAATCACAATTAATTAATAACCGAAAAATCTGTGAAAAATCTGTCTAAACTGGCCTCAAACTTAGTTTTTATACTAATCTTGATACAATGATTTCATTGGTCAATACTGCTTGTACAAATTTGCTAATTTACATAACTACATCAAATATGATTTTTAAAATTAAATTTTAAAACTATGAGTCATCAATATTAAATATCAGATTATTTAATGTCTCAATTATTAAATATTTTTATTTAAAAAAGTTAAATATTCTTGTTAAAACAATTTTTAAACATCTAAATAACTTGAAATTGATTTAAAACATAAATAAATAGTTATACTTAAGTAAAATAATAATAAGTTTAAATATTATTTTTCTGTTTTCTCTAGACCAGCATTTCTTAAATTGTGGGTCATAACCCCATTTGGGGTCACAAAGCGAAAAGTTGGGGTCATAAAAATTTAATTTAGATACATGAACTTAAAGAAATATTACTCGCAGTCCCTTCATTATCTTTTTCTGTACAGCACAATTATAAAATTGTAATGATGGCCAAGTTGAGCTGTAAATTATATTTACATATTGAAAAATAACACTAAATGCATCATAATAGTGGTGTCATATTGCAACTTCAGCATATAAGTTATTTCAGAATCAAAATATATGCTGTAGTGGTGAGAATAAGGTTGGCATTACTGTGATTATATAATGCATTTCCGATCAAGTTATTTGTTTCGGTTTCATTTCAACAAGTGTCCACATCCGAAGAACAATACAATATTGTATTTTACTGTTTTACTCAACTAAGGTTAGTATTTATTTGAATAAATATTATGAAAGATGTTATTTTTATATATAAAAATGCTTGTATACTTTTTTCTCACTTTTTAATTCAAAATTTATCATCCTATTAGTTATTATAAAAACATTTTTTATTTGAAACATATTGTCATTTATTTATTAACAAGTAAAAACATATTCCTATTTTTTAAACTTAACAGGTAATTTATAATTGATTTATTGGTATTTTTTAAATATTAAAAAATAAAACATACGGGGATATTAAAAAATAGAACATATGGGAGTAAATATGCTTTGTATAATTAAACAAAAAACACAACTGCCACTTGGTGTCTCTGCTAACTAATGAGTATTGTTATTTTATTTATATTTTAGGTTAAATATACCTTTTACCCATGGGTAAATGGTTGAACATGAGTAACAAAGATAATGGTGCAGATGGCAATGCTACAAAGTCACTTCAAGCAGAATCTCATAATCAGAAAGAGGCATCTAAGATGTGAAAAAGAAAATATGATGGGACCTTTCTCCAATTTGGCTTTACTTTCAACAACTGTGATGGTAATAAACAACTTCTTTGTTTAATTTGCAATAATGTTTTGTCTATAGAGAATATGAAACCATCAAAATTAAAAAGGCATTATGGATCCAAACATCCTTCATATGTCAATAAACCAAAAGAATATTTCCAATGACTGTTATAAATTTCAAATAAAGAAAAACAATATTTGGAGAAATTTATAACTGTTAATGAAAAATATTTACTAGCGTCATATGAAGTTTCATATCTGATTACTAAAAATAAAAAGACATACACCATCGGATATCTTATATTACCTGATGCTATTAAAATAATACAAATACTTCTTAGAAGTAAATATGATGATATTACCAAAATCACACTTTTCTAATATTGAAGTTTGGATAAATTGTATAAATATGATGATGAAATTCAGAAAATTACTTTGGCAAATGATACTCACTAATAGGATTTCTGAAATTAGCAATGGCCAATTTGAACAACTTATTACTAGACTTAAAGAAAGCCCAATATTTACAATTCAGTTGGGTGAAACAACTGATATTTCAAAACTAGCTCAATTATTAGTATATGTCAGATACATTTATAAAGAAAACATTGAGGAAGAATTGTTATTTTGTCATTCTTTAGAAAAACATACAAGGAGGAAGACATATATAATAAAGTAGACAAATTTTTAAAACTAATGGTTTAGAATGGAAAAATTGCTTTGGAGTATGCACAGATGGTGCAAAAGCAATGATTGGTGAAAATATTGGTTTTAAATCATTTGATAAAGCTTCTGGTAATAATCATGTAACTTTTACTCACTACCTGATCCATCGAGAGGCCCTTGCAGCAAAAAAATTAGCAACAGAATTGAAGGATGTGCTTCAGTATGCTGTCAAAATTTTAAACTTTATTAAAAGCTGTGTCTTTAACAGCCGTTTATTTTCAAATCTTTGTAAAGACATGGACTCCGAATACAAAAATTTATTATTACATGAAGAAGTAAGATGGATGTCAATAGGGCGACATTTAAGAAGATTATTGTTATTAAAAGAAGAAATTATTGTATTTTTAACCAAACAAAAATCTGATCTTGCTGCTCTTTTTCCAAATGACATGGCTATCAAAGCTGTGCTATTTGTCTGATATTTTTGAGAAGCTAAATGATCTTAACTTGTCTCTTCAAAGAAAAAAATAGCAATATTTTTACTTGGAATGATAAAATTGAAGGTTTTATTAAAAAGATCAACATTTGGAAAAATAGGGTGGAAAATGATTCATTGGAAATGTTTACGACTATCGACAATTTTATCACTGAAAAAAAAATAATTGTAAAACTTTAATTGCAAAAATTATTATAGATCACTTAAAAACCCTAGAAACACAGTTTTGCAAATACTTTATATGGAATTTAGATTTCAAAAAGTTATCTTGGATTCAAAGACCATTTTTGATTGACATTAGTGAGATTAATCATCTGCCATATAAAGCCCAAGAGGAATTTGCGGAGCTATCGAGCTCAAACTTAAAACTTGACTTTCCACAAAAATCCTTGGCTGAATTCTGGATCGGAGCTAGGACTGAATTTCCCACAATTTCTGAAAGGGCATTAAATGTTCTTCTGCCATTCAGCAACACATACTTATGTGAAATGACTTTTTCAGCTTTAATGTACTGTATATTAAATCCAAATATCGTTCAAAGCTGAAAAACGTTAAAGATACTTTACGTCCAGCAGTATCAAATATTCCACCAAGATTTAATTTGTTATACAGCAAAAAACAAGCACATTCATTTTATTAATACGTAATTTTCTTTCATTAATTTTTGTATACTTAAAACAAATCCTAAAACTACTTATTTTCAGATGTATATTGTTTACCAAAGAAATAAATTATTTATGGTAATATTTATTTCTATATTTTATATTTAATATCTGGGGTCACACTCGATGATAAAAAGGGGTCATGAATGAAAAAAGTTTTTAGAGTAGACTGATTATTTTGCTACTCTTTATTGTATCAAATTTTTGTTAGCAAGCTAAAATTAAAATTTTCTTTCCCTAACTCTCTGAAAGCACACATATTCACACACATCTAATCATGTAATACTTTCAGCACATTTAAAATATTAAATTAATTTATCATTTTAAATAATATTTTCACCAAAATAATTATATTAAACATATAATATAAAATATTTATCACTATTATTAAGCTATTCTATCTCGCAGTATTTGTTAACTATAATAAATAAAAATTAATATTTTAAATAATTTATTGTATCATTTTATATTTAATTCGTCTAAAAATGAGTTCAAACTGCCTAATCTATCTTTATAAGCTCCCATCTACTGAGTTTGAATGCCTGCTATTTATAACATTTAAATTATATACTAAAAATAACCTAATTTTTTTTTTTTTTTAAATATAGCTATTCTCTAACTCTAACTAACCATCTGTACCAATTATAAAGAATACAATAAATATAAATATCTTAACGTATAATTTTCAAATAATACTTTGAAGTATTAGTAAGAAGTTAAAGAAGAATATGTATTAAATTCTATTTTCAGTTTTCTTGACAGAGGTTTTTAACACAGGTTTGATAAAGGAGAATTTTTAGTTTGAAACTATTAAAAGCAAAAACAAGAAATTAATCTTTTTGGTTTTTACACTAAAAAAAGATAATCTACTGAGGGTTGTTAATGTTTTGAGTGCAATCTATAAAACTTTGCTTTAGTAATTAATGTTTTAAAAAAAATCATCAATCCTTCTATCAGCCAAAGACAGAAAAAAGAAATCTTCAGCAATTTTTATCTTGAATGATTATCAGCTTGAAAATATGAAGTACTTTAAAATTGGTACTTTGAATTCTGAGATTTAACACAGACTCCAATATGCTATCGCTTGGCATTTAGCAATTTGAAATAGTATTTCATCTTATCAATGTAATTAATTACTTTATCTATGGAGATGTTATTTTGTTCAATTTATTGTTTACAAGTGAGACACTTGACTCCTTATCTATATAATATAAATACTTTGGAAAAATTCATTAAGAATGTTATCAAAAATGCAATATTAGTTCTCAAGCCATTTTTATTGATGTCATTTATCAGTTGGATGTGTCAACGTGGTTTTGGGGATTTCTTGTAATTCAAAATGGCAGCCGTGAGCGCATACTAAATCGACACTGCTGTGTCTTCAACTGTAGCTGAGCGAAAGAACAACCAACTAATTTACATTAGATCTTTATTGGTACATAGTAAATCACAACAAAACAACAGATATGGGTAATTGATTAACATATATACAAAACATAGTCTGATTGCATTACAATTCAAACCTCCTCTTAGTCTGCAGTAATACAAATAAAACACAGTATCTTGACTGGGTGATGAAAATAAACCCTTGGGAAAGCTCCTTAGGGAATTTAAAAATTATATTAAGACCAGTGTGGTCTGCTTCTACCCTAGTCGGCCAGATTCATCTACAGGCATCGAGAACCTGGGATCACAGTCCGAAAAGGAGCAGCACTTAGGAATAGCTGCAGGGAAAAGACATCAATATTTATTTTTCCTGCTCTTTTATACTCCCATGTTTGAAGTCCCACTCTTGTCTCTTTTTTGGAGGATTAATACCTTTTTTCCCATGTTTACAAAATGGATTCATTTGGCTTTTAATTCTTTTGATAATCTGATTTGTTAAACAACGCATCTGCAATTACTTTATTTAGTTAATATAGTTTGATCTAATTACTCTTTATTTCACTTTACTTACTTTGAACCCTATATACATTTACCCCCCCCCCTCATTTATCTCTACTAAATATTTATTACTTAAGTGTGTGCCTTTACTGGCTCTATTTACATATATATATAACAGACACCACATATTGTTATAAAATCTAGAATTGTAAAAGTATATCTTTGTTTGGATTAGCATAGGAATTTGAATAAACGTAGAGTTCTACAGTATTTTTTTAATGGTGGACTTAGTAGGAAAACAAGATTTCATTCATATCATAATGATTATATCAAAATGTTTTAAAGAAGTGTAATATTGACTGTTTTCATTGAAAAATTATGCTATAATTTTCATGGTGTTGGAATCTTTAAAAAAAAATTGCTGCCAATGTTAAAAACAGCATTTCAAGACAAATAACCATGATATATAAAGAAAAACATATTTGTGCTACAAAAATAATTCATATAATCGATGTAAAACATATCTTTAATGAGGGTTTTTTTTCTTCATTATTAAGTTTATTTTTGTAATTATGGATTTAGAATGACCCTGTTCATTTACATTAGCTTGCTAATGATAAATTGAAAAAGATTACAGTATTTACTCTTAACAATTTTTTAAAAAAATCTATGAAAATGAAATAGTTTGATATCATTTAAAAGCCAAGAATATATAATATTTAAATAATTAAAATACATGATGAGTGTATAAGGAATTATATATATACATGAAAATATTTCAATGCATATCACTAGCCGAAAATTAAATAGAAAATATTTAAGTCAGTTTTCTAAACATTATAATATGAATCGGCTGTTGAAGTTCAGATTTTATATTTATTCACAGAGGGTGTTGCTGAAATATCATAACTTTTGGAACAGTAATTTGAATATTTTATATATACATTGAAATAGTAATAATTAATAAAGCAAGTCATATATAACATGACATTACTTTTATGAGCTTGTAATTACAAAAATGCACATAGAGAGCGTACCAATAGCTCTAACAAGCTCGTAAATTAACAAGTGCGGTTATGAGAAATATTTAAAATCTCTATCCAGAACACTCTTATCTCCAGACCATGGTTTCGGGCTTATGGCCCACGTCAGTGGAGAGCTAGAATATTCGGACACTAGACCTAAAATATCAACTCAAAAAACCAGCACTTATTTCAAACGTATATTTAAGAAGAAACTCTGAATTTTTCGGACATGAAAATGTCTTTAAATCCAGCTATCTAACTTAAATAGCTATATGGGACTGAAGTATATTCAGATCTACCATATTCTAATAGGCTCAGCATAGCCAAAGCCTTAAAGGTAAAATTATAATAATTAATAAAGCAAGTCATATATAACATGACATTACTTTTATGAGCTTGTAATTACAAAAATGCACATAGAGTGCGTACCAATAGCTCTAACAAGCTCGTAAATTAACAAGTGCGGTTATGAGAAATATTTAAAATCTCTATCCAGAACACTCTTATCTCCAGACCATGGTTTCGGGCTTATGGCCCACGTCAGTGGAGAGCTAGAATATTCGGACACTAGACCTAAAATATCAACTCAAAAAACCAGCACTTATTTCAAACGTATATTTAAGAAGAAACTCTGAATTTTTCGGACATGAAAATGTCTTTAAATCCAGCTATCTAACTTAAATAGCTATATGGGACTGAAGTATATTCAGATCTACCATATTCTAATAGGCTCAGCATAGCCAAAGCCTTAAAGGTAAAATTATAATAATTAATAAAGCAAGTCATATATAACATGACATTACTTTTATGAGCTTGTAATTACAAAAATGCACATAGAGAGCGTACCAATAGCTCTAACAAGCTCGTAAATTAACAAGTGCGGTTATGAGAAATATTTAAAATCTCTATCCAGAACACTCTTATCTCCAGACCATGGTTTCGGGCTTATGGCCCACGTCAGTGGAGAGCTAGAATATTCGGACACTAGACCTAAAATATCAACTCAAAAAACCAGCACTTATTTCAAACGTATATTTAAGAAGAAACTCTGAATTTTTCGGACATGAAAATGTCTTTAAATCCAGCTATCTAACTTAAATAGCTATATGGGACTGAAGTATATTCAGATCTACCATATTCTAATAGGCTCAGCATAGCCAAAGCCTTAAAGGTAAAATTATAATAATTAATAAAGCAAGTCATATATAACATGACATTACTTTTATGAGCTTGTAATTACAAAAATGCACATAGAGAGCGTACCAATAGCTATTTAAGTTAGATAGCTGGATTTAAAGACATTTTCATGTCCGAAAAATTCAGAGTTTCTTCTTAAATATACGTTTGAAATAAGTGCTGGTTTTTTGAGTTGATATTTTAGGTCTAGTGTCCGAATATTCTAGCTCTCCACTGACGTGGGCCATAAGCCCGAAACCATGGTCTGGAGATAAGAGTGTTCTGGATAGAGATTTTAAATATTTCTCATAACCGCACTTGTTAATTTACGAGCTTGTTAGAGCTATTGGTACGCTCTCTATGTACATTGAAATAGATATTTCATGAGGGCTCATGATGATTCGTGATCAAGAGTAGATACAGAATATGGGATATCACAGTTAAAATTATTCAGAAAAAAAAAGACAGGGAAAAAATATTTAAAACTTGATTTGGTGTTTTTCTGAAGGTTTGTGATGATGGTATTTTAGGTGTATTTGTATATTGAATTATTTCCATCAGCTAATATAAAGTATTGCATGTTTTTAGAAAAAATTAACTTTATTTATATTTTCAAAGTATATTCAACTGTCTGTCAGTAATAGCACACAGGTTAGTATATAAACTGAGCTTTAAGAGGTATGTCTCCAGTCTTTTTCAGGTATTGCTGCCTGACCAGTAACAATACTATAATGGGAATGAAACCTGGATCCTTAGATTCTTGAATATTGAATTTTAAAATAACTCTCTAACCAACTGAGCCATCTTGCCAAAGGTAACAGTCAGTAGAAATTTAATATACTAATCTCTAAGGTTCCTTCTGATTTCTCTACTTTTTTCTAAGAGCAAAATTGATTAGTGGGTTCCATACATTATGTATTGTCACATTATGTTGACTTATGTGGTTATTTGCCATTGTCATGTGAGAAGCTTCTTTGAATTTTCTTCTTTGTAGCTTTTCCTCCCTATTCAATATTTTTGTATTTTCCCAGTTGAACATATGATTAATGGTACATATGTGGTCTGATACCTAACTGTTGTCTTTGGCAAAATGGTTCAGTTGGTTAGAGCAATAGCTTAAAATTCAATATTCAAAAAATCTAAGGGTCCAGGTTCAATTTCCATGCTAGTACTGTCACTGGTGAAGCCAGATACACTTGAAGAAGAGAGGAGAATAATACATCTCTAAACATCGTGCATATCCTAACCTATGTGCTATTACTAACAGTTGAATGTACTTTGAAAATTTAAATAAAGTTATATTTTTCTAAAAAACTTTCAATACTTTATATTAGATGATGGAAATACTTCAATGTATAAATACAACCAAACTTGATTTAGCCTTAATATAGATGTGTTAACTCAAATATCTTATATACTCACACATATTAAATTTTTTGGGAGTGATGTTTGAATGTGTATATGTGAAAGTTTAACATTTTATACTCATCAAAATAAATAAAATAATATTTCTTAATTTTTTGTAGGAAATTCATAATTTTAGATTTTAAAATCATTCTTCCTTTAAATAATTTCCTTTTTAATTAAATTTTTTATAATTCTGTTTTATAATTTTAGTTCTAATTTAAAATTTTAATTAATTATCTTATTTAATGTTTTACAAATCAAAATTTAATTGAATAAAACTACCCTTCTACTTATGCAAAAGGAATACCCATCACTCCAAATCAATAAATGTTTGAAAAGAATAGACATCCAACATTTTTTACAGCTTACTTTTAAATAAACCAATAGTGCTGGAATAAAATGAATTCTTGTTTCAGAATCAAATTTTTAAATCACCTAATTACTTGTGAAGGTTAAAAATGAAAAGCCTCTTCTGCCTTGGGATATATAATTCAAACCTTCATAAGTAAGAAACTGATTTAAAAACCTGGCTCTTAAATGAAATTGCACTCTATTCCCACAACTATCAATGAATAATGTCTTATTTAAATGTAAACTTATAGGGGATTTGAACTCAGACTTTCAAGCACCCTTTAACTATCCACATTATCTTATACAACAGACACACATGCCCACATACATGTAGAAAAGATAAATAATCACCAATATAGGTATTTTGTGCTAAACCAGCACTCATCAGTTGGTCCAGATTATCATCTCCCACACATATGTATAATCAGTGCTCAGTTTATATTAAAATAGCAAATCCTCATACTTTAATGGACAGGCTTCAATCTACTCCAACCTCCAACTTTTCAACCATCCATATCATTGAAAATATGAGATGGAAAGCCCAAATCCCATGCTGATGCCAACATTATTGCCATACCCATGTTGACCTCAAGTCATTCTGACCCCTAAGGTATAGGACTTTATCCATTTAAATACATAGAAGAGGGATAGGCAGGATACAAGCTAAATATGTAAATATTTGAAAACTAGGCACTTCACAAATCTGGAGCTTAATTGTAAATATAGGGGATTTGAAAGCAGACTTTCAAGATCCTTCAACTATACAAACTATCTCATACAACTGACACACATGTAGAAAAGATAAATAATCACCAATATACATATTTCATGCTAAACCAGCACTCATCAGTTGGTCCAGATAGTGTGGATAGTTGAAGGGTGCTCGAAAGTCTGAGTGCAAATCCCCTATATTTATAATTAAGCTCCAGGTTTGTGAAGTGACTGGTTTTCAAATATTTACATATATAGCTTGTATCATGTCCATCCTCTTCTATGTATTTAAATAGATAAGGTCATATACTTGAGGGGTCAGAGTGACTTGAGGTCAACATGGGTATGATAATAATGTTGGCATCAGCATAAGATTTGGGCTTTCCATCTCAGATTTTCAGTGATATGGATAGTTGAAAAGTTGAAGGTTGGAGTAGATTGAAGCCTGTTTATTAAAGTAAGAGGATTTGTTATCTTAATATAAACTGAGCACTGATTATATATATTTGTGTGAGAGATGATAATCTGGACCAACTGATGAGTACTGGTTTAGCACAAAATACATATATTAATTATTTATCTTTTCTACATGTTTGTGATCATGTGTGTCAGTATGAGATAGTGTGGATAATTGAAGAGTGCTTGAAAGTCTGAGTTCAAATCCCCTACATTTACAATTAAGCTCCAGGTGTGTGGAGTGCCTGGTTTTCAAATATTTAAAAGTAAATTGTAAGAATATGTGGCTTCCAATTCTTTTAAAACATGTATTTGATGTGGAATAATGTTACTTATAGTGCATGAATGGAAGAGTAGTTATATTCCATTTAAATTACAGATATACCCAAAACATGCTATGTTAATTAATAAAACAAAGACTGAGTACTGATTATATATGTGTGTAAGAGATGGTGATTGGACTAACTGATGAATGTTGGTTCAGCACAAAATTCATATATTGGATGTCATTTATCTTTTTCACATGTATGTGGTCATGTGTATCATTTGTAAAAGATGGAGTGGATAGTTATAGAAACCTTGAAAGTCTGAGTTTCAGTCCCTTCCAAAAACAAAGTTAAGTAAATGGTATGATTGATTTAAAATTCTGAAGTACAATTTTATTGTTTTGGACTATGACATTTGTTAATTAGTAGCCACACTACTTAATGTGAAAACTATACAAATATAAAAAATGTATGATAAATTAGTGATTATTTGTAAGTCATTTGTATAAAGTATTTTTCATTAGATCACTCCATAAGATCAGTTTGTGCAAAAAAACTTATAACAAAAGATTCTCTACATTTGATTCAAAGTTCTTGTGAAATGCTGAGTTTTGGAAAAGCAAATGATAATCACAAAAATTAACTGATTAAAACAAAATAAAGAATGAACAGATAATAATGTTTTGATCACTCTTTTTGATTAGTTGTTACTAGTACTGACTTGTGTCTTGTATATTTTTTGATTTGCTTAATAAATAGTTATTTATGAATATAAATGTATACCTAGTATAACTTGATTCCACTGTTGAAAATGAGATGTTTACTTCAAGCTTTATTAAGTTATAATTTACTATTTTATAATAATGTATTGAAAGTGTTTGTCAATGTTTCTGAGAAATTGGGTTATTAAACAATGTTATTTGCTGTACATGAGGAATCAGAGTGACTTATGGGCAACATGGGTATAACAACAATGTTGACCTCAGGGTGGCCTTTGAGCGTTCCATCATCAGATTTTCAATTGAGTGGATGGTTGAAGAGTTGGGAAGTGGAGTGGAGTGAAGCCTGTTCATTTAAAGTATGAAGCCTGTTCATTTAAAGTATGAAGATTGGATATCTTAATATATATCTGAGCACTTATTGCATATATGTGTGGAGATGATAATCTGGACCAACTGATGAGTGCTGGTTTAGCACGAAATACTTATATTGGTGATTATTTCTCTTTTCGACATATATGTGTTTAAGTGTATCAGTAGTATGAGATAGAGTGGAGAGTTGTGTGACAAGTGAAAGTCTGTGCTCATTTACCCTATATATTATATATGTTGATCCAGGTATATAATAAGCCTGTATCTCAGTAATTAATGTTATAATCAAGAAACTTGCTGTAAATATTATTGACAAATGTAAAACTGTTTTCATGATTTTTTTTTAACGTTATATTTTAAAAGTCATTCAAAGAATCCACCCAGAATTAGAACTACAAGGTTGATTTATAAGTGACTTTTAATTTGAGGAAAAAATATAACTAATTTATTATATACAAACTTTAATAGAACTTTTATAAGAGGAAAAAAAATCAGTCAAATATTTAATGTTATATCACAATTATAATTTTCAAATTTTTCTCTCTGTGATAGTTTAATGTTATTATATATGGAAACTATTTATCAACTTTAGAATAATATTTTATATCATATTTCTTATTGTTTAAAGATCAAAAGATTTTTTTACATATTATAAAATTTATTGAGTGGTGAGAATAAATTTACTGCTGATTGGAATTAATAATCAGTTTACATAATAAATTCACTACTAGTTTTGATAAAGTAATCAATGAATAAAGATTTGAAATGTGCTTCCAACTCTGAAATAAATTGACAAGCGTTGTTAGCCGAGAGGTCAGCGCAGTTGCCTTGCAATCAAGTAGTTGGTTGCAGACAGTTGTGGGTTCGCGTCCCGGCCGATGCTATGACATATGAAAAAACAACTCTGAAATAAATTCAATAAGATTAAATATTGATGTTTGTTTGAAAAGATAAAATAATATATATATTAGTCATATATGTTAAGGTTTAATTTCAGGTTTAGAATTGAGAATTATTTCTAAAGAAATTTTAAATGATTGATGAAAAGAACTTACTTTATTAAATAGGTTCTCTGCACAAATGATAAATAATTATATAAATGATAGAATAAAAGATTCATATTAGAAATCAATTAATATTAAATAAACTTCTTAATTCTTAAAATAAAAAAGTTATTTATCATTAGTACATGATATGTGTATGTGGAAATACTTATATCATGCGGAAGGATTTGATTCATTGATTATGTAAACTTTGGAAATTTTCTGAATTATTAATTTTTAAAAAGTTTTGGAGATATTTAAAATACATAAAACTTTATGATCCCAATATACTTAAATTCAGACTAATTAAAGAATAAAAAATACAAAGAATGTCATTATTGTATGCAGTTAGTGTATAACCAGTGTTAAATAATCAGGGTTTTAAGAAATAAATTGCACAATTGTATAAATGTTTATGTAATAAAATAATATTGATTTTTAATTTAATGCTCTACCATTTAAAGTTACTGAATATATTTATTGTCAGCCATGTTAGTTTATATGAATTTAGAGGATAATTTACCATGGATTTATTTAATTAACTTTCAAACCTGTGCTGTTCATTTTAGTATATAAATCTCCATGCACTCCCTTTTCAGTAAGAGTTTTAGAAGTGAATCCCTTGTGCTTAGAGCTTATTTTTATATAAGCCAACCTTTACTGACTATGCTAAACTCAGGGCTTATTCCGATTCTGTACCTGATATTTGAATTGACAAGCGAATTATACAAATTTTATTGATATACCATAGGAAAGAGAAAGTCTCATTTTTAATTACCTGCAATTAATTGTATATTAGTTAAGAATAAATATAAATTAATAATTTAGTGCTTACTGATGGGTGAGTGCACAGATATTTATATACTAAAAATGAACAGCACAGATTTGAAGGTTATTTCCTTCTATATAATTACATATATATCCATTGCTAAATTATTAATTTATGCATGAACTTATTTGTATTTTTACTATAAACAATTGAGACATTTGCATTTACCATTTATATGTTTTGTAGTATTTGAAGAATAATTTGCAAGTGTTTTGTCATATGCAATTAATAGTTTTCTAGCACATGCCTGAAAGAATGTCTTTTTGAGATGTTATTTTATATATCATGGCTTGAGTATTGAATGAAGATCAGTGACATTTTTTTATGTGTTTGATTTCATTTGATGGATATTGTTTGGTAACATGATTGCATATGACTTTTGTCATTTTATCATTTAATTTTTTCTACAGTATTTACTATTGGTATATTTAATTTTAGTCATATATTGTAAACAATAACTAAAATATCATAGATAACAGCTATATAAATTTATATATTAATAATTATACTTAATAAGCCATTTTTTCCACATGGTTATGCCCTTCTCAAATGTTAAGCATCTATTTTAATGTTAATCAATTATTACAGATAGAACACCATCTAGTGTTTAATAATGGAAGTAACAATAACAAAATAAAACATAAATAAAACAAAATAAAATTATGATTCAGAGATTCAATAAAGTTGAAAGAATTGATATATATCATAACAATACTGAGAATAAATAAAACCCTATCTACAGACCATTATATTTTAAATATAATAATGAATTTTGGAATAAATATAAAAGATGGGTTGTACAGTAAGTGGCTTAATGACATCCATATTTATTAATAAATTAAAAAAATATTATAATTAAAAAAATAATTAGTCAAGAAATAATATATTAGTCTATATATGTTGATGATATTTTAACTGTTGCTAATAAAAGAGCTATGCGTAATATTTATAATGATTTTAATATTGAAATAAAATCATTGTTTCTACTTCACTTTTGAGCAGTAAATTACAACTTGCACATTACACAAACAAGTGAAGCTCAATATCAAAAGAATTATCAAGCACTTTTGGGAACCTTTAGTTTTCATATTCATAGCCTATCTTGGAAGTGTCAGCTTGAGTTGTGATTTTCCATCTCTAGAAATTGGACTATATGAAGATATTGAATAAATTTGCATAAATTACTACCCAGTTGTTTAAAATCACAACTCAAGTCAACACTCCCAAGATAGGCTATAAATATGGGGACTAAAGATTCCTGAAAGTGCTCAGCCTGCTAATTCTTTTGATATTGAACTTCACTTGTTTGCATATTGTGCAAGTTGTAACTTAATGATTTAATAATAATATATATAATATTAAATTTACAAAAGTAGAATTTAAATAAATAAAGAAATATTTAGATATAGAAATTTAATAAAGACAAATTTAAAAAAATGTTTCCTATACGTTCACAACAAGCATGGGTACAAAAGATAGCCATTATTAAAAATTTTAAATATAGAAATGATAAATATAATGCAGATAAAAATGTAAATGCTTTACAAAAGAAACAATTTATTAAATTATATAAAAGTTATGAATATAACCATACAAATATTAAAAATATACTTTTTAACTGTAAAAAATCTATATTAAATAATGACATTTTTAATGCAAAATGATTATAATAATGATGATAAAAATAGTTCTAATAAAAAAATTAATCAAATTTTCATAGTATTCCAAAGTTTGTAATATATTAATAAAAAACAAAAATTGTATTCATAAACATATAAATATTGGATGGTTAAATAGTAAAATCTAGAAAAAATTAATAGGAATTATAAAGTATGAGACAATATAAAATACAAAAAAACAATTGTATATAAAATTAATTGTAACCATTGCAATATGATTTACTATGGACATGCAGGGAAACTGTTAAATGTAAGAGCAAAAGAACATAATAATGCAAATAATAGATGAGATGATAAATTTACTTTACACATTCACTACTTAATATTAAAAAGAAGATAAATATATTAAACATTACCATCATCAACCATTATTAATCCACTGCAGGGTGAAGGTCTCACCAAGTTCAATCCATCTTTTCTGATACTACCTCTTCTCCACATCACTCCAGCACACTTTCTTATTTCATCCATCCATCTCTCATGATCTTTTACAAGCTCTTGGAACCTGATTTAAAATTTCAATTGTCCATCTATTACCATCTCTTCTAGTAATGTATTGAGCCCAACTCCAGTCTTTTAATTCTTTCAATGATGTCAGTAATACCTGTTTGTTCTATTACCCATATACTGCATTTTTGATCTCTTCTTGTTACTCCTAACATGCATCACTTCATACCTCTTTGAGTGGTCTGAAGTTTCTGTATTGCTCTTTTATTAAGTGTCCAAGTCTCAGATCCATAAGTAAGAACTGGTAAAATACATTTATTAAAAATGTTTCTTTTCAAACACATATGCAAATTTCCTTTCAAAATTAAATTATTTCAACCAAAAGCACTTTAATCAAGTTTAATTCTATGATTAATTTCATCAATTATGTTTCCATCTGTAGTAATAATCTGACCAAGTTATTTGTAATTGTTAATATCATTTAACTCATCATAATCAATCTTTATTTTCTACTTTTCAGAAAATCCATTGAACATTATTTGTCTTTTTAACGATTACCTTTAATCCTATTTTCTTACTTTCATTTGATAATTCTTGCAACATTTCCTGAAGCTCTGAAGCATTATATGCAAAAACAATTACATTATCTACAAAATCTAAATAACTTAAATAATCTCCATTTACTGTTATTCCTTTATCTTTCCATTTTTATCCACAAAATACTTTTTTGCAGCACTGCTATAAAAAGTTTTGGAGATATGGAGTTACCCTGTCTTCATCCTTCTCAATGTTAATTTTCCTAGTATTATTTTTATTAATATTCTTCAGAATATGACAGTATTGTGTGTCTCTACCTTGATTATCCAATGCTTTAATCACTAAAGAAATGCTTATAGGATTAAATGCTTTTTTCATAATCTACAAATCCAAAGCATAGTGGTAACTCATATTCATTGGTCCTTTTTATAACTTCTCTCAATACTTGCACATAATCTACTGTACTAAAATTGCTTTTAAATGCAGTTTGTTTGTTTTTTGGTTGGTAGAAATCCAATGTTCTTTGTAGATGAATTGTAATTATTTTGTAAAAATTTTGTATAAAACTGATAGAAGACTGATGGGTCTGTAATTTCTCATATCTTCTTTATCTGTTTTAAATATTAATATTATTACTGCATTCTTCCAATCATATGGTACATCTATATCATTTAGACATTTGGTATATAAGTTTGTCAAATTTTTTTCTATTTCTTCATCTGCTTCTTTTAATATATTGATTATAATTCCATCATTACTTGGAGCTTTTTTCTTCTTCATAAATTTAATTGCATGTCTCACTTCTTCATTTAAAATTCTAGGCAATTCAGAAGATATTATGTAAGAAGTACTTGTTGTTTATTTCTATATAATTCTTGATAGAACTTTTCTACCCATTTTATGATGTCATTTCTCTTTTTAGTAATAATTCCATATTTTGTTCCTTATTGCAGATATACATTTTCTCTTCTACAGCTTTCCTTGCTAGTTCACAATATTATTTTCTTAAATCATTATCAACTCTTTTTCACATTATTTTACAAAATTTGAGATATACAATCTTTCTTAATGCATCATTTTTATATATCTTCATAGTCCTTTTTTTAATAAATTCTCTAGTCTCAATAGAAATTTTATTGATCAATTGCTGCTTTTTTCTACCAGCTATCTTTGTTGCAGTTTTTAAAAGTGTATCAGTTATTTTCATATTAATTTCATTCAAATCTGAATTATGTTGAAAATTTGCTAACACTTGAAAACGATTTGTAAGTTCTAATTTAAATTCCTGAAAACGTTTCTGAAGATTAGGAATATCAACTGTAAATATTGTTTTTTTTTTAAGAATTTTTATCTCTTTAATTTTGCATTAATATGTATCATGCATCTTACTAATCAATGATCACTTCCTGTGTTGAATTTATTAAGAGTATTATAATCTTGAAATGTGTATTTTCTGCTAGTCAAAATATAATCCAATTCTACTATATTTTCATTTGGATGCTTCTATGTTCATTTACTTTTAAAAATTTTCTCAAAAAAATAAATAAATTCATAATATAAAGTTTTTCTACAAATTCCACAAGTGTATTTCCTCTCATTTCTATTACTATAACCAAATTTACCTATAGCACTTTTTATCTTTCATTAAATGTTTACCAATTCTAGCATTAATGTCTCCCATAAAAATTTTAAAATGTTAATTGGTCTGATCAAAAGCATTTTATACATCCATATAAAAATCTTCTACTATTTCATCACTATGGGAACTTGTTGGGGCACAAACCTGAATCATCTGCATTTGGTATCTGCTATTAAGGTTGTTTTTCCATTTTTTATTTATAATGAATCCTACTCCACTTGCACTTCGAATATTTGTGCCTTTGTAGTAGAGCACAATTTAAATAATTGTATGAATATTTATAAAACATCAATAAAATTATTTCTTAATACTGATCAATTAAAAATCAATGGAAAATTATATAAAATAGTGTACATAAAGTTCTGTAGGATGTTTTTAATTATTCTGTATATTGGTAAGCAATATAATTAATTCTTTCAATTTTTACTGAATCTCTGTATTATAATTTTATTCTGTATTATTCAGGTTTTACTTTGTTATTGTTATATTACTTCCATTGTAAACTGAATAGAATTCTATCTGCTATAATTATTTAACTTTAAAATACATCCTTAACATTTGGGAAGGACACAAAATCTTTTGTCACAAAAGGCATTTTATGTATAATTACTAAATTTTTGTTATTTATATAAAAAAAACAGCTCAGTCAGCATCATTAATTTTCATTTTTAATGATATTGTGGACAATGTATATTGAAAAAACATTGAGTATTTGATTAATATTAAAGTGACTTATTTAATCATGTATTATGAGATTAATTTAGCATCAAGAGAATTTAAGAACTAAGAAAAATATTCCCAGAATGTTTTATATTGACTTATTAATGTATGCATATTCACAAGTCCATTATGAGTGGGTCCCATACAAAGGCATCTTATCAAGGGGGATGCTGTGTTACCATGATAATTAAGATAACTTCAAGAATTCAATGAGCTATATTTTGGAATATGTAATACAAAATATATGTATGATCAAATTTAATGAAAAGCTTTACATTATATAACTAGCAAGATATATCTAGGCATACCTTGCTAATTATATATAAAGTTTTTTTCTAAATTGTTTGTATGTATATTTTGTATTATATAATAATATAATTAGAAGGGATTTAAACTCAGACTTTGAAACTCCCTACAACTATCCACTCTATCTTATACAAGTGATACACATGATCATGTACATGTGAAAAATATAAATGATCTCCAATATATATATATTTCATGCTAAACTAACATTCATCAGTTGATCCAGAACACCATCTCCCAACATATATAAACAATCAATGTGTGGGAGATGGTGATCTGGACCAACTGACAAGTGCTGGTTCAGCATGAAATATGTATATTTGCGATTATTTATCTTTTTCACATATATGTGATCATGTGTATCAGTTATATAAAATGGAGTGGATATTTGTAGGGAGCTTGAAAGTCTGAGTTCAAGTCCCTTTAATTACATTTAGTGTAGATAATATCATCATCATCATTATCAACCATTATCAAACCACTGCAGGATGAAGGTCTCTCCAAGTTTAATCCATCTTCTCCAATCTTTAGCTTCTCTTCTCCACATCACCCCTGCACACTTTCTTATTTCATCCATCCATCTCACATGTGGTCTCTTTCTGGGTCTTTTGCAATCTCTTGGAATCCAGTTTAAAATTTCAATTGTCCATCTATTATCATCTCTTCTAGCAATATCTCCAGCCCAACTCGACTTCAATCTTTTAATTTTTTCAATGAGGTCAGTAACACCTGTTTGTTCTCTTACCCATATATTGCATTTTCAATCTCTTCTTGTTACTCCCAATATACATTTCTCCATACTCCTTTGAGTGGTCTGAAGTCTCTGTATTGCTCTTCTATTAAGTGTCCAAGTCTCAGATCCATAAGTAAGAACTGGTAAAACATGTTTGTTAAAAACCATCCTTTTCAAACACATAGGCATATTTCCTTTTAGTATCAAGTTATTTCTACCAAAAGCACTCCAACCAAGTTTAATTCTATGATTAATTTCCTCCATTATGTTTCCATATGTATTAATAATCTGATCAAGGTATTTGTAACTGTTAACTTCTTCTAATTCATCATAATCAATCTTTATTTTCATATTTTGAGCAAATTGATTAAACATTACTTTAGTCTTTTTAACATTTATCTTTAGTCCTACTTTCCTACTGTCATCTGATAATTCCTGCAACATATCCTGCAGCTCTGAAGCATTATTTGCAAAAACAACTATACATGTATATAAATATGACAATTAATAGTAATTTTTTATCACTACAATTTAAGATAAATAAAAAAATGATAACATTTATATATAAATGAAAATGTTTAAATTTCTAAGTCATTCCAATGTTAGAAACAGATTTTAACTATGATTTTTATTTGAATATTTTAGTCTTTTGACAATTACTAGAAATGCTATCAAGAAAAATAAAAAATGGCACTTTCCTAATAGAGTGGACCATTCAGAATAGATTTGCTAACACTATTATAGTAATCGATTGCTACATCCTAATTTTTATTTTTAAAAATGAGACACTGCTATTAATAATTTATTTAAAAATAAATATTTTCAAACGTGAACTGAATTAAAAAACAAACAAAGGCCCACTTTTATACAAAAGTATATATTATCAATAATAATTTATTTAAAAATAAACTTATTTTAAAAAGATCTCATAATAAGTATAGTAATCCTGCAGTATGATTGACAATAAGTATCCAATAGGTAGACATTCATCAATTGTATTTTATTTATACCGATATTATCTTTTTACATATTTTACTCGTCTGTCTTTTCTTGGATTTTGATCAATATAAGGTTTGTTAAATATCTTAAGTGGACACAGGCCCACAATGAAAAATTCATAATTTATCCATAATATTACCCAAATATGTCCAAAATTGGTTTTCATTGTGGACCTGCAGCCCATTTTGCCTATGTAACAAATTCTACAATGGTTTAAATCCAAGGTAAACAGAATTAGTACAAAAACACATAATCTTTAAAAAAGACATTATGTGCCAAAATATTTCAATCTTAATAATATTCATTATATTAATATTATTCACTTTGTTGGTTGTAACAACCATATAATATCATTTGAAACCTCTTTTAAATGATCTGCTCAATTGAGAAAGTACCTAATACATTTATCTAATGGAACAAACCATTTTATTTTTTTATAATTTTTTTTTCTTTGTCGCGTTGACTGGGAAGTGAACCCGGGCCAGCTGCTTGGAAGGCAGCTATGCTAACCACAAGGCCATCAATGCTTGACTATTTTATTATAATTATCCAACAATCTATTATTAAACAAAATAAAAAGCATATGGCTTCTAAACGTTTATCAAATAAATAATGTAAGTTTGAAAACTTAACACCCCCCCCCCCTTAAATTGATGTGATGTGAATTGTTAGTCCCTAGATGTTGGACAAAAGGTCAAAGAAGTTATCAGAAAGTGAAAACTGCAAAAAGATGATTATAACAAGAGGTGGTTAAATGTAAAATTGCTTGATCACAAAACAAATTTCTAACATCTACAACAAGGAACAAAATATGGATTGTTTTGAAGAAGCAAGTATCTAAGAAAGCATTTTGGGCGTTTGTAATACTTTAATAGAAAACATTAAAGAACAGATATTGCAATAACAAGATACAACTGACCTAATAACCTCACAAGAAAACAAAGTTGTTTCTGAAAATGAAAAACCCAAAACTTCTGGTTTGACATTAAATTTTAATATTACCAAAATAACCCTTTTATTTTGCTGTAATATCTTATATAAATACAATTTATCCAAACCACTTTGAACACATTTTAGCAAAAAACCTTTTATTGTACATATATACATACATCTACATTTTGACTGTCCTGCAGTCTTCTTCAGAGCCAGTTTACTTTAATCCCAAACCATTTTGAACACTTTTCAGCAAAAAACTATTATTGTATATATATATATACTTACACTTATGTTTGGACTGTCTTGCAGTCTTCTTCAGAGCCAGTTTACTTTAATCCTTTAAAAGTTTTTTTTTTGTTAAAAAGTGTTCAAAGTGATTTGGATAAATTGTATTTAAATTTTAATGTTAACAATTCAGGCATTTAGCTAAAAGTTATGAACATAAAAATTGCATTGTTTAATTGAATGTTCTATTAGTCAAGTAGTTAATGAAGATTTTCCTAAAGACAAATCTGATTGCAAGTTTTCAAATTCATATTATTATAGTTATTTATCAAATGGAGTGAAAATTTCTAGAAGTTATTTAGTTTATTCTGAATCATGAAATTCAATTTATTATTTGAAGATTGTAATATGCAACTTATTAATGAGTACATTTGTAATGATTGGTAACATTTGGGTCATATCTTTAAAAAAGCATAAAACAAGTTCCACACACATCAAAAATTCACCAAAAAATATAGCCCACAGAAAATGTCATTAATTGAAAAATGTGCAATTAATGCAACTCAACAAAGACTATGAAAATGGAGGGAAAAAATTGACAATCTGTTGTAGAACGATTAATGTACATTATACCATAATTATCAAGACTGTGTTTAGTTTTTAGAAGTTCTTTCAAAAATCTTTTTGAGAATGATAGAGTTAACTTTTTAGAATTAATAGATATTGTTACTAAATTTGAATCAAAAATAGCAGAACATTTTGCATCATATCTAAACATCACAAAAACAGAATGTTGCTCATTATTTAGGTGACCAAATTAAAAATGAAATCATTCATATTATTTCTGAAGCTATAAAATAAACGTTTTTAGAAATGGTTAAAGAATCAAAACATTATTGATTAATTCTTGATACTACCTTGGATATAAATCATATAGAACAGTTAACTGCTGTTCATCTCAATAAAGATACAAATATTTCAAAAATTTATGAACATTTTTTGCCATTTATTCTGTAATTCATAATAGTGGTCAATGATTGTTCAAGTTTATTATAATTTTTTTAAATTAATGAATATTAATATTTCAGAAAGGACAAGCAGATGACAGTGTCACTAAAATGCAGAACAAACATAACAGACTCCATCAAAAGATTATTGAAATGATTTCAAGAGCTTTTCCAATTCCATATGCTGTACCTTCATTAAATTTGGTAATTAATGATGCAGCTAAAATTTCATTTGAAATTTTTTTTTTTTTTTAGAAATACAGGAATTGTATTTCAGGGTATAATTTACTTTTAAAATTTTGTTTACATGTGTGTGCTCTATTCATATTTGGTATGATATATTAAATCTCATGAATATTGTAAGCAATATGATGCAGAATCCAATATTTAATATACAAACTTATTACAAATAATTTGAAAAATCTTAGGACCAATCAAAAATTTGCCAACATTATTTCCATAGAGGCTAATTTGACAATGATCCTCTTCTTTCGGAAATATGATGGTTAAAAAAAACGAAAATGTCTGAATATGAAGCATTTCATGAATTAATAAATGATAGTAAACAACATTTTAAAATCAACTTTTTCACAAACTTAGATACCACTATACCTTCATTTGCTTGGCGATTTGTACAGTCAAAGCATCACCACGAAGACATGAAACTTAAAATATAAACAAAATAAAAGTATGGAATTATGAATACTTATCAAAACATTAAAAAGATATAAATATAAAATTAGTTTGATAATCAGAACATAGAAAATATGATGCGATTTGAGGAACTGCAAACTTTACAATGTTTTACAAAAACTGATGTCTTCTTATGCTGTTTTGAATTTTATATATCAAAATAAAGTGAGACTTTTCTGAATGTAGCAATTATTTTGTGCATTTATTTAACTTTACGTAGTTTCTGGGGGGGGGGGGAGTTTTTTCAAATTAAAAATTATTAAAAATTCTTTACAATATATAATAAAAATGCAGTATTCAAGGTCAAGCAAGAAATATATATGTGTGTGCATGCAACAATAAATATATAATAATTGTGCAGAATAAAAATAATAACTTTGTACAATAATTATGTATAATGATGGTGTGAAATAACAGATCTGTTATATGGCACACTAATAATATAGTGTGTGCACAAATATATATAAAGTTGAAGGGAAAAGCAGAAATAAACACAGACATAAATTTTCGTACATATTTTTCTACAATTTCTGGAATAAAATAATCATAAGTAAAGAATTAAATAACTCTGATTTCAAATAAAATTTTATTATAAATTAAACTTTTAAAAAGATCTGAATATAAATATAAATAATGTATCATTATTATTCTGATTTTGAAATTTAAAAACAAGTATGGTATTTTGGAATCTTTTTAATTAATTAAACTGATAAAAATTCCAAAAAGTAGCTTTTAATTAAAAGTGATTTGAAGAGAATAAAAACATGTATATAGTTCACACCTTTGGTCAAATTCCAAAGGATTCACGTTAATTGAAATCAACTTTTTTCAATCACACTTTGATAAAACTTTCAAGCTTTTTTTCAAAAGGGATTAGACAGATAAAACATACTGTTTTTAAATTTAGGATTGTTATTACGTCACCAAGACTATAAAAGGGCTGATAAAAAATATCAGCTGCAATCTGGATTGTAGCCCAAGAACATGCAACATTATTAGCACAAACAGCTCCATCAAACACTGAAACTGTCATCAAAAAAAAAGACTTTCCCACTAAATTTTAAAAAACTTTTTAAAAATAAAAGTGGTATAAATTTTGAAAAATTTTTTTTTCTGTGAAAGAATTTTGAAAAATTTTTTTTTGTAAAGGAATTTAAGGGTTTGTTAAATAAGAGTTCTTGGAACAGCAACAGTTTGGCTATTAAATTTTTTTGAGTAAGTGGCAGCAATTAGCTGACCAAAATAGATAGCTGCAGTTTGTTGTTGGTTGTAGCAGAGAGTTGGCAGAATAGCTACCATGAACTGATGTAACTGAAGGTAGGGCAGTAGATCCAGGAGCTGCTACTATTTTCCTTTTGCAGGAGTTTGAATTCACATGGAGGACAATGACCCACTTCTTTGTGTTGAAATTCATAGTCTTAAATGTGGAGAGGAAAGTTGCTTGCTTAAAATCTATCAAACCAAAACAACTTGCTGACCTGAAGCTTACCAAATCCTAGTGTAAGTGGAATCAACTACAGAACAATCATTGCCTGGACTATACGGATGATAAACCAGCAAGCTCACCAAGAGAATTTCTGAGATGGATGAATCATTAATTACATGTATGCTGTGTCAGCTATGTGCAGAGAAGTACAGCTAAACATATATAAAATGGTGTCTTTATATATAATGAAAATTTAAATAATTTATTTTAAAATGACATTTAAAAAGTGACAGTGATATATATATATATTGCAACAGATATTTTAAATAATTTATATAGTGAAAACGATATTTAAAATGTATATTTTTAAATTTAAAGACTTCTAATTTATCAACCAACAATAATCCTTACAAAACTGATTTTGTTTATTTTCAAAAGAAGAAAAAAGAAAATTGTAATAAGTAAAGATAGAATTTGATAATTGACTTATATCATTTTTGAGGGGGGGGGGGATATTCTGATTGACTATAAAAAGAGAAAACTTTTTATGAAAGTGTTTATACACACATATATGTATGAAGTTATGCATATTTTCCAAAGAAATTAATTATGAAAATATATTATTACTGTTAAATTAAAATATGATGTAAATTTCAGCATACATGCACATATGTAAATTTTTAAACATTTATAATATTTTTTTTAATACCCAACTGAAAAGTTTAATCATGTATTTATTATTTTATATGACGATTGTAATATAAGTCAATTGTATTGCATATTTGCATGTGCACATATATGTCAATGCTTGTCAAATAGGACATATATGCAAATTTTAAACATTTTTTGTCATTATTGAATATCAATTGAAATATATTAATTGTATATTAGAAATCGGTGTCTATGCACACACATATATAAATCAATGTAACAATTTGAATTTTGAATAGTAATTATGTAAATTGCAATGTGATCATTTGAAATTTTGTATAGTAATCAAAATCAGAAAGCTTATATGTGTGTGATCTTATTTTTATAGACCTTAATTTCAATTTTTTATTTTTATTATTAATAAACTTGTATTCAACTGTTAAAAATTGTATTGCATCATCTCTTTGTCACATACAGTAATAGAGCTTGTGTTCTCTGAGTTAGATTTGAGCATGGGATGAATATATAAATGGGGATGTATATTTAGTGCTTTAGGAGCATTCCAGTATGATCTTGTCCTGGTTTTGGTGCAAGGATTATATTCTTCAAAGCTTCTGCACTACATTTTATTTTAATTTAGCCTTGATAGAAATTAAGTTTATAGCTGGCCAGTACATTAATGGTACTAAGTGGCCAAAACATTGATGATAATTAGCATGTTTTAATATACCAGCATTATTGTTTAGCTGGCAAAGGTCCAATAGTTAGCCTGGTCTACAGAAGACCCATTTTCAATCCAGCCACAAAGTTGACTTCATTTATATCTTTTATTGCTCAAATCCAGCCACCAGATTGACTGTTGATTTATTGTACTGATTTATTTTAATTGTTGATCATTTATGATGATTAATGGATTATTTTGAGTATTACTTATAATTACTTTTACTTTATAATGCTGGTTGATGGTTAATTATGCTTGTAGTTGCTCTTCTGATCTCTTGGAGATCGTCTTGATCTCATGCTCCCCTTAAATATATCTTACTATATATATTCTTTTGTAAATTATTACCTCATTTTTAATTTACTTGGGAGTGATGATGATTTTGCCATCATCTCAGGTATAACTGTGATCAACCTCCCTTTTTGTGACCACTTCCTAACACTCCATCCAGTTACAATATATAATGATTATATAAATAACTGTAACAATAAATGTATAGCATTGTAATTATCGATGTGTAGCAATGTTGTTAAGTCATAGAGTTGCATAGCTAGCCTTATAAAATCAGTGAACTATAAAAAAATGTCATATATTGTGAGGGATGTAAAAAAAATACCAGGTATATGTAAAACATGCCATATTTTGGAGAATGTTTGTAAAGACCCCAGAAGTCTTGAGGGGTATATAAATCCCCAGAATCTGGTCTATGTGTTCTGGTATGAATGTAAGTCTGAGTATCCTGCTTCTGAAAGTCCAAAAACATGCACTAGAGATTATTATGTGCTGCAAACCATGACCTTTTATTTTAATGCACATTAAATAGGCAATGTACTTTTGTAAATAGGCTCATATGTTATTTAAATTAAATTATTAACTTAGCATTTCAATTCTGCCTTTGTCAATTAATTACTTGCTGCTTATGGGTTACAGCAAATACTTAAAAGATTTATCAGTTATATATATATATATATATTGAAAATAGTCTTCTAGATATCATAAACATTGATGATTTAGTCAAAAAGATATAATTGTATGCAATGTATATATCTTGAATGTATTATTGTATTTGTTAAATTAATCTTGTGTATTATCTAGAAATAATTTCATTTAATATAACTCAGAGAATCTCATGACTTCTAATCTATGCTAAAAATAACTTGAAGAATGTAATGGCCATAGGAAGAAAATGGAAAGTATGAACAAAGAAGGATCTGGAGAAATGGAAAAAGAAACAGAACAAGATAACTATTTACTATTGCTTATACAGTTCTGATAAGTAACATTATTGTGGTGCTTTTATAGGTTCCACCATGCTCACTCAAAACAAAAGGATGCATATTAGGAGAAATTGGGGTTTAAACTCAATCATCTTATAGGCTCTGGAAGAGTTTGGTGGTATCCAATAAAATCAAATGAACAACGAAATAAATTGATCATTCTCTGAGGTATCCTTTATTGAATCAATTATGGCTCACACACTGTTACAATCATTCTACTATTTTTCTAACAGCAATATGTCTGATGAAATAAAAATGATGATGAACAGATAGAAAGTGTTGATGGATGACAAAAAAGAGAAAAATACCAGAACAGAATGCATCTGACATTTATTATTATTATGTCTCTTAGTAACTAAAACAAAGCTATTGTTACCGTGGTGATTGAATAGTAATTCTGGTCTCTAGTGCAATGTTGAAATGTGTTACAAACATGTTTGTATGCACATCAAATAAATTTGACTAAATAATATATTAAGAAAATATATTAGGCATTTTACCACTTATTTATATAATCAAATTGTTAAAATGGTAAATACCATTATACCCAGATTTGAACCCAGAATATGTTGTATTACTTTTAACTTTAGATTTATCCTTTCTAGGCACTTATATATTCAGGTTTTTTTTAATTGTACAACAAAATTCCATAACAATTATGACATAACAACATTAAAGAAACTAGTAAAAAAATTGTTTTGGAAGGTATTAACTCATTTCTTTCTATTTGGTTCAATTATTATGTTGTTCATCTGTCTCTCAAGACCAATGCATATCTCATTTATGTTAGGACTAAATTGTGAGCATAGGAACCCAGGTGCTATTTAAAATAAATATTTAAAAAATGTGATTAATTGGAAATTTATTTATTCAAATTATTTATAAACCATTGGTAATATTAAATAAAATTTATCACAACAACAATAACCAAAAAACATTTACAGAATATTAATATTTCAACATAAACTAATAAATGTGTGCTATACTAAAGATCTACTATGGAAGACTGATTATCTTAAAAGAAGGTTTATTTGGAATTACTCCAAATATATTACAGAATGCATGTTTAACTTACTTTGATTTCAGAAATTATTATGCTACATGTTCTAAATGTCTCATAAAGTTATAATGTTTGCATATTCTTGTGTTTCTAACAATCATATGCAGAATATTCACATTTCAAATTTTATTAAAACTGATATTAATTACAGTTGATATGCATATTTGTGGTTTGGATGGAGCACTGCTCAAATTAAGATATTGTTACTTAGTACTTTTATTAGACTACATGCACATTTACAATGTTGGTTGTTTTTATCAGTACATCACATTCTTTTTATGGCCAAAACTGCTCTATTGTAGTTGTTCTTAGGCTTAGTCATAACTGCATTTAAGATACCACTTCCTGAGTTTTATGTGCCATATGCTTAAGAATTGTGGAAGATCCTAACCTGCAGCATTCAATTAAGCATTTAAGCTTTGCTGCATGATATATATCACATACATTGAAGATAAAAAAATTGTTTGAGTCTTAACACCTGCTCATTATTCTGAAACTTTTAAATCTTATTTCTTCAAATAATTAAGATATTTCCCCTTTTCCCCCTAATGCCGTCATGTCGAAATTACAATACAGGAAATTTAAATTTCATAACCAACCACTGCTCAATCATTTATAATTTGAAACAATAATTTGAATATTTTTTTTCATTTAATAATATTTGAATATATTTACAGTGACTTACTATTAAGTTGCATATCAATTTTTTATATTATTATGTGCACAAAGTGCTCTATCCTTCTGCACACCAAAAATATATTAGGTTAAACACAGTTATTGCAATGTCAATTTTTAATCTGGCATGCACATAAGTTAAGTTACAACAGTCCGTATATACATGTTATCATTAAAATTGTCTATATTGACTTATTTTTAAAAAAATTGTGCTATTTATAAAAACATACTTTAAAACCTGAATAATTATTTCAAAAGAATTTAAATTTCATTTTATGGTCTCTTCGTATTGTATGTAGTTTAAAAATTGATTTTCAAATATTCCTAATGCCTATATTTATAACAATATTAACAGATAATAGAAAGAAAAACTTTTATTGATGTTAATTCTTCTTCACTACAGTACTTATTTTTATAGATATATTTTCATAACTTCATTGACTAATATATTCAAGAAAAATAAATGTATTCTCAATAATTTTGACTCTCAAGATCATAAATACTAACACTAAGCATTACTAAAGTAGTATATATAATTCTTAAATAATTTTGATATAATTAAATAAAATACTTTATACATACAGATTGATAATATGTTTAATCAATGTCACTCAGACGTGACTTCTATTTGCCCTACCATTTATTTGTAATCTTAAAAATAAAAAGACTTGTCAAGCGTTGTTAGCCGAGAGGTCATCGTACCTGCCTTGCAAGCAAGTAGTTGGTTGCAGACGGGTGTGGGTTCGCGTCCCGGCCGATGCTATGACATATGGAAAAAATAAATAAATAAATAAAAAGACAACAGGTCCTGATGAAACACCTGGAGATGTTTTAAAAGATGTTATCTTCGAAAATGTTGGATATTTTAAAAAATATATGGGACCATAAAGTGTGCTATTCTGATCTCAAGAATGCTTTCATTATTCCAATTTTTAAAAACAAAAAGAATTTATAAGATTGTAATAATTATTGTGGAATATCATTATTAACCACTTCAGCAAGAGTACTTTCAAGAATTTTGTTGAATAGGTTCCTTCCATTTATAGATGAATTGTTAGTTATAGAGAATCAAGGCATGATTTTTGTTGCCAGACAAATGCAAGAAAAGTGTCAGGAACAAGGGTGTGATTTATATATGGCTTTTATTGATTTTGTTAAGGTATTTGATCCAGTTAATATGGCATGTGGCTTTGTTTGAAATTGGTTGTTTATCCACCAGAATGGATTCAGGAAATGTTATTACTATAGATGGAAAATTTGAGGCATTTGTAATAAAATCTAGTGTTAAACAAGGAGGTGTACTTGTTCCAATATCATTTTCAACTTTTATGACTGTGGTCTTTGAATTATTTACAGTCAACTAAATCAAGCAGAGATCAAGATACGAAACAGGTCTAATAGTAGAATTTAGTTTTTAATACATTAAAAGCAAAAATATGAATTTTTTCTTCTTGGATTTTGGATTTATAATTTGCTAATGACTGTGTTTTCAAAAGACAATTTACAGAGTTTCGTAATGTTTCGAAAGCAACATAAAAACTTGGATTTGTTAATTAATGTTCAAAAAACTCAAATTGATTATCAATAAGTTATAGAAAAAAAATTTTCATCAACTTTTAGCTTAGTTATCACCTTAAGGATATAACTCAGTTTAAATAAATACCTTGAGTTTTTAAGTAGGAAAGTGAAATTAGATGTTGACGTATAACACAAACACCATTGTGCTTCTGCTGTTTTAAATAAGCTAAAAGATAAAATATTTCATCATAGGAAAATAATTACTGCAACTAAGCTATATATATATATAGAGAGAGAGAGTTGTGTTATCTAATTTATTGTATGGAAGTAAAGTTTGGACACCCTATAAGACTTTAGAAAAGTTTCATTTAAGGATCTATATACAATTTTAAAAATACAATGGTAAGATCAGAAAACTAACCAATATCTTCCTCAATTTGTTGGATGAGATGTCATTGAGTCCACTATAATAAAAATATATCTTTATTGGGATTGGACATGTAAAAATGAATGAACAAGGGAAATCTTTTTAAAAGAGTGTTTATAATCAACTTCATCGTGGTATTTGTGGGAGAAATAGACCTCATCTACAATGCAAGATTGTGTCAGACATTGTGCAATGTAAGTTTTATACTGAAAAAATAAGACAGCATCATAAAATATCAAGCAACAGTTTAAATCAGTGTTTTTCAATGTGGTCAATATCGACCCTCAGGGGGTCATTTTCCACTTTCAGGGGGCTCATGTCACTGTCAAAATAATTTGGGGGTCCACGATATGTAAATGGGGGTCCACCCATCAAAATCATTATTTCAGGCATTTTGTAAACTTTTAAGTAGATATTTGAAATAATTAATAATTAATTAATTGAATTTTGTTATTCTAATTCTTGTAAATCACAAAAATTACAATATAGCTTCTAAAAATAAAGATAATAGTAATTTTTACAATATTTTTTATTGAAAATTATAATTTTTTGCATTATCATGGTATTTCTTGTTGATATTTAAACCTAATTTTTCCTGCATATCATTAAAGTATGATAAAATCAAATAATTATTGTTTCACAAGATTGTTGAGCTGTAGTGTTCTATGTTTATGTACAAGTTTCTACAAGTTTTCATACCAGCATTGCATGCAACTGCGCATAGTGAATAATGTTTGTTCAGACTTGATTAGATCAAAATTTTTGCACGGACATGTTAAATTAGGCAATTATAAACAGGAGTGTTAAAATAAAACATTGATCATTTTTATTCTGAATTTTGAGAAGAAAAGTGGTTGAAAAATATTCCTTTTGAAGTGCCACATAAGAATACACATAGGTGTACTAATTCCAGACAGGGTTAAAAAGAATGTAAATTTTGAAAATGTCAAATTTAACTTAGAACAAACCATATGGATTAAATATTTTTTTAAAAAAAAAGGTTACCTGGGGAAATAAACAGTGTAATATCTATCCAAATGTGGAAAAATAAATTAGAGGAAATAGAGTAAGAATGTTTAATTAAGCCAAGTAGTTATAAAATTTAGATTTCGATATTACCCAGATTAGAAATTCTTTAGATAAGAATAAAGATATTATGATTGATGTATCTACCAACACTGACATAGATGTAGAAAATAATTGTTCAGTTCAAGATGCACCTATTGGGCTAAGTGGAGATTTACAACCAGACCAAGCATCTCAGCAGAAAGGGGGTGAATCAACTTTATTGAGATCTATCAGATAAAGAGGTAGCCCAAAAAGTTATTCCAGTGAAAGAAACTTATTTCTGGAGTGAAGAGATACTGCTATGTACTAACTAGTTTATGTGTTGAATAAAGATATATGTGTGTGCCTTCAAAACTGGTTAATATGGAACAAAAATTGTTGTCAGTCTAGACTTGATATAATGCAAAATAATATAGAATTAAGCAAAGAGCAAGTTAACCTAGATATTCTAATTTGCATAAAGATACTAGTGAAATAGTATGCCAAATTCGCATAGCTATGTAAGTTGTCAACAAATCTTCAGAATGTGAAAAAAACAATGAATTAGAAAGTTGCGAAAGTTAACATCAGTCAACTGTAAATGCTGAGAAAAACACTAATGGGAAAATAACTTTAAAAAGTTAATAGATTTGAAATGAAAGACAGTAATAAAGTAATGCTCTCTCAACTGATGTTAATATAACAATAGCCTCAGAACATAGCAGGTTGTTGATACTTTTTTTTTAATGCTGTAAAATACCCAGGCACTGGCTAGCATCAGAAATTGTATTTTTACAAATGTACCCATATGGAACATATACCCATTATGGCTATCTGCATAGATAATCATTTGATAACAATTTAAAACCATATTGTCACCATCAAATAATATTTCTGTACACATCGGATATGCAGTTTTGAATTTTATGATGCACTGGTCTATAAATCTAATTTTATATGTCAGTCTACTTTTATTATTGACCATTTTTTTATTATCATTAAAATGCAGGCATAATAAATTTTGAAGCCTATAGTAGATCATTATATCTGCAAAATAAGGTCAGACTCATACCTGATATGAGTCCTAAATATCCGCCAGTTGCACTACATGTTCTTATAAGAAATTCGTATTATCACAGGAAAAAATAGACCATTCATGACCACAGTTTCAATTACGCACCCCCCCCCTTTATTAGCATATTTATTACCTACACTAATTAATTTTACTGCAAACTTTCTTACTGAAAAGTAATATATAATCGAATATTCGCGTGTAATGACAAACTTTCACCTGCGTGGAAGAAGTCTGTACTCACTAGCTCTTCCAGTCTGGAATACCGCTAACATTTCTAAGTTAAGGTTGCTTATGCTTTCTTTGTTTTTTCGACTATTAAATATTTTTAGACGTAAAAAATAAACTTGAGTATCAACGATTCATTTTTCATTTCGAAGCCGTTGGGATTCTGATATTTTATTATCTAGTAATTCTAATTAATCTTTTACGCAGAATTTTGTCTTTAGAAGATGAACTAATTCCTTTAGCATAGAAAAAACGGTATTTTTGAAGAAGCTGTACGAAATATAAGTGAAAAAAGAAAATGAATTTTTTTAAAATTCAAATTCAAATTTTATTTTAAAAAAAGCAGTGACTAAGAAAATATTATTTTCGCCGGAAGTATAGAATTCCCCCCTTCCCCTCTTTTTGATAGAAGTGACGTTTGATCTTTTTTTAAAAAAGGAAAATAACCTAAACGTCATTTAGATAAATCATATAGGTTAGGGTAATTTTTGTTTTTACTTTCTTTTTTAAAAAATCATGTGATAATTGCAAACCTAATACAGAAAGCACGATTTTTATTTTATCAAAGATGCGTTACTGCTTGTCGTGATTATATAGTGTTTTTTTAATCAAGTTATATAAACGATTCGAGAACATGTTTAGAAGTAAACTTTTAAAAGTAAGCTTTTTTTTCCCTCTCAAATTATGGTGTTCATATTTAGTAAGAGTATGTAGACATATACGTTAGACATTCTCAGTTCTTTTAAGGAACTGATATATATATTTGATCCTTAATAACAAAGTTTATTATGTATGCAATATATTATTCACAGAGTATGCTATGTCTAGCTGATTTAAGAGTGTACTTCCCACGAGTACAAATACTAACAGTTGATATTTAAATAATTAGAATAGCATAACCTTTAATCTTGAACTTCTTTTTTCTTTTAAAAATAGTCAGTATAAACAATATTCATCAAAATATAAAATCACAAACCAATTTTCTTTAAAAAACTTGTTTTTTATTATTATGACTATATGAATTTTAATTTCAAGAGCAACATTTCGACTATTTACTTCCTTATAGTCTTTTTCAAGCCACTAAAATATACAAAATAATAAAACAAATAAAATAAAACATTATATAATCATTAGTGGCTTGAAAAAGACTATAAGGAAGTAAATAGTCGAAACGTTGCTCTTGAAATTAAAATTCATATAGTCATAATAATAAAAAACAAGTTTTTTAAAGAAAATTGGTTTGTGATTTTATATTTTGATGAATATTTAAATAATTCTTTCCTTACGATCCTTAATAGCGTTTAATTATTTATGTATATATAATCATTAACATAATAAGGCCCGAAGGCATACACAAATAATAATTAAGGGTAAACCTGCAGTTTCCAGGTCACAATAAAATTCGGATTTTGTTTCAAATTTTCCTCTCCAGAGGGTTTCTTGTCGAATTACTGTGCATAGTAGTTTTCGTTTAGAGAAAAGATAAAATTCGCAAAGCAGATTCTTATAGGTAGGATTGGAATAAACTATTTCTGGTAGTATGAAATTGTTACATTGTCTTGGGGCAATGAATCCTATAAATGGTAATGTAGTAGTAGTGCCAGAAAATGAAGTGTTACATGCTGCAGATATTCGCGTAGAAAATTGGACATCGTGGCTGTTGATGGATGAAATTCGAACTCCGGAGTTAGCAATGAAGTGGTTAGCAAGGAGGCGCCTGCTTAAGAATAGTACCCTATGTCAGCATTGTAGTGTGCAGTGCGGACGGATTGGGTGCATACAACAACTTAAGCACAATCCGTAATGGTGTATATATGCACTCTGTCGCACACCAGGAGAACTTTGTAGATTCTCACGACCCTGATATCCACACACAAAATGTGGAAAATATGTGGATGAGAGCTAAACTCAAACTGAAACATCAGTGTGGTGCCAGCAGTACTTTATTCGAATCCTATCTGCAGGAATTTGCTTTCAGAATTCTCTACACGACTGACACAGTCTTTGTGAATTTTATCGCTATCGTAAGCGAAAACTACATTGGACAGTAATTATGAATGTTGGTAGGATATATTGTTATTATTTTAATAAATTATTTTTTATAATATACTTATTTGTTCTAATTGTTTTATATTATAATTTTATATTTCACAACAAATTTTTAAATAATTCTACAAGAAACCCTCTGGTGAAAAAAGTTTGAACTACAAAATTTCGTCGTGACCTGGTAACTGCAGGTTTACCTAATTAAGATCAATACGATCTTTAAGTGTTTTAGCTGACTGTTATCATGATCGGAGGTCAGTTCTCTGCACTTGAAATCACTGTGCCATGGGAGACATATGCTCCAACATATATGCCAGTGTACACAAATGAAGTTCCAAGAATTAAATGAAGTTTGATCCAAATTTTACTGAGGCATTCATTGTTTTTATCCCTGCAATTGATCGGTTGTAATCTGACCATCCGCATAGGTAATTCTTCATTTTAGTCTCTTTACAAGAATTTACATTAATGAGTTATCTTTATGGTTTGACGTTTATCTCGAATTCCTTTAATTGTTTCATTTCGTAGACTTATTCATTTTAGAAAATAATCTTTTTCTTCAATTCCAAACGCTTCACATTTGTCCATACATATAGCTTGGGTGAAAAAACATAGAGTGGATCCATTCTATCTTTTAAAAAGACTTTATCTTGTGTTTGGAAAGATGAGTATTCATTATAAATAGCGTTCTATATGTAAATCGCATGTGCCGTAGTGTAAGCTGCGTTATCTTAAAGTTATAAATCTTTTACTTACTAATTTTAAAAGAATCAGTTTTTTTAAATTCTTTAATTTATTTAACTTATAACTTTTTCTCTCTTTTATATATGTATGTCCATTTAAACGAACATTCAGGTGCGTCAAGTGCCTATTCCAAGCCAGGGAAAGAATAATTATTGTTAAACTTTCCTATTTTAATATTTATAATACCAGATTTGAAAAATCTAAATTAAAAAAGATAGAACAGTCGAATAAAGAGCCTGATATTTAAAATTAATTTTATCTGTAAATTGTGAATTACTACACGGTGCTCGAATTTGCCCATTTCTTACCGAAATTTTGGTGTTCATATTTAATAATAGTATGTTAACTGTTTTTTAAGGAACTGCAAATAGGGGGGGGGTGATTCTTAATAGCAAAGTTTATTATATATGCAATAGTTCACAGAGAGTGGCAAGTTTCTACATTCAGGTACGATCAGTGACTATTCCGAGCCGAGAGAAAGAATAATTATTTTTAAACTTAACTGTTTTGTTAATATTTTTAATATCAGATTTGAAAAATCTAAATTAAAAAAGAAAAGACAATCGACTAAACGGCCTGTTGTTTAAAATGAATTTTATCTGGAAATTGTCAATCACTCGAGTGCATATACGCCCTCGAAGAATTGCGCAAAATTTCCAATTTATTGCCAGAACTGAATCTAATATCTACGTTTATTAGCTTATATATAAGTTTTGTCACAACTAGATTAAATGGAAGTCTAAAGTAGAAAGCCCAACTCACATTGGCATGCTGAGTGTTCAAGCACTAGGATGCAATCTTGTTTTAATTATTTAGTTTCATAGTGTATATACAAATACAACTTGCGATGATATGGTAAAAAGCATTGATTACCTGTGTTAGCAAAAAATGTTCAGTAGATATATTCCTTTATATATGAGGTAAACTTGTATCTCCACATAAAAATGCATTGCGAGTCTTGTCATTGTAATAGATCTGACCTAGTTGCTCACCAGATTTTACTTTCCATTTATTCTCATAATACAATTAAATATAGACCAGTGATGACACCAAGATGCTGCTATTTCTAGTATTAGTTTTTATTAGGAATGTCTTGATTTGATCATTTTCATTTTTAGGCTCATCTGAGCTTAAGTCTATCCATAGTTTATCTTGGTGCCTTTATAAAGAATTTCCTTACTGTTTACCATGATCATTTGTAATCCTCATTTATTCATGATAATAACAGCAATTCATTTAATGTTCCTAATATATTTATACTATTATATTTATCGAATATTAAAACAAATATACACTCATATTTACAATATATTTTATAATGACTATATTCTACCTACTACCATTTGATAAGTATAGCTTCTAGTTCTAGGGTGAACTGTGGAAGAAGAGACTGCACATGCCTTATAGATTTCCCTACCACTTGCAGTGGTAGTTTGGCAGCCTGCCTCATGAGTAGATACAGTGATACTTTTAGCTATACTATGATAGCTTGTCTCATGCCAATATTTGATTCTAGAAGCTTCCAGTCTTGAAGGTGGACTTCTTGACTGTGTCAATTGTTTAGTTTTGATAGCTATTGTCTGCAAAAAACATTCATTCTGTCTTTCAGGTTTGACAGTAGTTCTCTGACCCTACCTTCAAAAGGACATTATTTATTGCCAGATCCCCATTCTTAATGGAAATATTCAGATTCAATGAGCATCATTACCTATTGGCCTATTTTTGTCATTGGCAATGTGCTGTCTGGCTAGCAGCAATGAATGCTCAATATGATATAAATAAGATGGAATCTGGACTAAATCATTATTGGAAGCCAAGGTGAGATTTGACATTTCCCATATGGTATACCTATATTAAACATTTGTGCTTTGCTTGAATTAGTACAAAGTCAAATTCAGTGATTTATATTAACCAGTTATTAATTTGATCAATTTATTTGTAAATGGTTCAATAGGGTAGGTTTTTTTATTAAACTTTCCAGAAGTATGTTAGTAAAAAATTTGGATATTACACTGGACTATCTATAAATAAAATGATCAAGCTTGTAAGTTGACCTTATAGAATATTCAGATCTTTTTTGTGGTTTATTTTGTAGCTGATCTGCTTCAGCAATATACACAGCTGTTTTTTGGTTGCAACATTCAGAAGTAAATGAAAAGTTTATTATTTCATTAAGGAGAATCTTTTTGCTTTGGTATTTTTTTTATGAGTTTTTTATTGCTTCAGTATAGTTTATAGTTTATTTTCTCTTAATTGTTATACACATTTTCAAAATACAAAGGAGACTGCAGACTAGAATCCAGTTGCATTATAATTAGTATCTTATTTGTAATGACTTGAAATCTGAATCCTTCATTATCTTACATTGATCTCTTTACCATATCTTTTGGCCTCAGAACTTAGGTTGCTAGTTTTAACTCGGTTACTGCATTTTTTTTTCCACATAAAGCAAACTGTTTATGTACCCAATATAATATTAATAGGCAGTGATTTGAATAGTTTTATTGTACTTTTAAGACTTTACAGATCTTGTCTTTCAGTTTAGCATTCTGTTTACTTTTGTCTAGGTTTAATAGTAAAGCCTAATCAGATGTTTACAATTATAGGAATGCCTGAACCACTTTGAAGATAGTATTAGGTTCATTAGAACTTAGGATCATAAATTGCAATCCTTTATACTGCAATTATAACAGTGCCTTGGGGCATCTCCTACAAAGCTTTTGGCTATATAGGCCAGTGCTTACTTTCTGAGATTTCTACATATTTTGGCCTATTTGTGTAATTAATTTTTGCCAAAAAGTCTCTGTTCATCCATCAAGATCATAGAAATCTTTTTCATGTCCAATTTTTTATTTAAAATTAGCCTGTTTCTTGATTAATCTGCAATTCTTAAGGTATCAATATCACACTTAATCATCTGTCAGATCATATTGCATCTCACAATATGTTAATATTAACTTCACATGTTTTTGGCTGTCTGCTTCTGGAATCATCTACCACTTCTAATCTACTTTTAACCTTTTATGCTACTCAAACACTCAATTTCTTCATAGCATCTTCATCATATGCCACTTGCAACAGTTGTAATGTTTCAGTATCATATTTTACAATTTTGACACAAAGTTTAATATTATTACATTGCTCAACATTTCAGTGTCCCATTTTTTTTATGCCAAAGAGTGTGAATAATCTGTCAACTTTAAATTTACACGTGTTAGCTTAAGTATGTTCGAACATGAATACTCACGATTTCAATTCAATTAGGGGTCTGCTGTGTAATGACTTTTACTTACAGTCCAATTCAACTCTGTAAATCTTTTATTTTGTAGTCTTTTCACTAATAACATTTTTATAGCTAAGAAATCAATCACATCCTCTGCAATATTTAGGTACTTTAATAATCTTTTTTCTTACAATAGCTTCCCATTTTAATTCACAAAATACTTCCTATAAAATTGCTGTAAAAAATGGAGAGATGGAATCATTTTGTTTTTCTTTTTTTTCTGTTAGTCTTTGCACAATCTTGTAATCTTTTATTTTGATAAATATGTTTCAAAGTTTAACATTATTATGGATACCTGTTTTGATCTTTCAAAGCTTTCATTATTATAGCAACGTTTGTAGAGATGTTTGACTTTTTATTAACTACAAACCTAATACAGAGAGTCAATCCATATTCATTGGTTCTTTTTATAACTTCTTTTTATATCTATTTAAGTAAAAGCTGGTAATAGATAAAATTTTGTTCTGATCTGAACTCATAGTTGTTAATGATATAAATATGTAAATCTTATCAGCTCTGATAATGTTTAAAATTAACCATAAAATATTAGCAATCTGTTGTCAAAGTGATATGTGAGTCCTGCCTTAATAACAGATTGCTGATATTCTATTGGTTAATTTTAAACATTGGCAGGGATAATATAATTTACATATTCATATATTATCATTAACAATCATGAGTTCAGATTTGAACAAAGTCCTATCTACTATCAGCTTTTATTTTAGGCATTGACTGGAGTGATGTGATTTAAATATTATAACCAATTAGCTATGTCCATTATATAGATTAATACATATTGATGAATACTACAAGAAAAAAATACAGTTGTGCAAGGATCTATAAGTATATTTAAGTGAATCTTTATATAAACAGTTGTTTCTCTATCATGAGTAAAAATTTATTTTTGAGATTTTTTTTTACTATTCGTGAATTTTATGTCATAAAAATATATTGCTTAAGAAATAAATTAAATGTAAAGCCATATACAGAATAAATCAATGACTTTAAAGAATCATATGGAGCTAAAATAATTTAAATGTGTATTTACAATGCATAGATGAAGTTGAATTTGCACTTTTTCCTATAAATGAGAAGTTAAATGAATCTGATTTTGATTATTATTGGCTTTAGTTTCTTTTTGAAACTTTTAAAATAAAGACCAGATTAGCCTCGATTATTTTTTAGATGATTCAAAATAAGTATAGCTATAATTAACTGTAAGCATCACAGAATGTTATATTAGGTTAATATGGTTTACTATATGTGTACATATGTGCTAATCATTTCATATTTTTGCAGGATGGCTTAGTTGGTTAGAGCATTAACTCAAAATTCAAGCCTTTGCAAAGAGTTGCATTATTACTATGTCAGTGAAGTCCATGCTTTATTTTTATTATTTCATTACTGAATCTCATAGAAATAATATCTGTCTTCAAGCAAGAATTTTTGCCTTTGTTATTACGTAATATTTGCAATTAAAAATAGTTTTACTTAAACATGTATTTAACTATAAAAAGAAAATGTGTTTCAACCTTTTCTAACTAAACTAATAGAAATCTTGATACAGTTTTATGCTATATATAACACATTGTGGATGACCTTTTTTCAGATTACCTCATGGAATACCATGTCTTTCACTAATTGGGCATGCTATTTAAGTGAAACTATTGTACATAGTGTTTTTAAAATACACTAATATTGACAAAATATACAGACATATATATGCTTAAAATGAAAAATAATAACTGTTAGATTTACAACAGATAAGTCAGATAGGATTTTGAAATGAAAAATAACTACATAGTGTTGAATACTATAGAACATCTCAAGTACCATAAAGAGTGTATGTAGATCAATATTATCTTTAATCAATAAACAAAATTTAACTAAGTATTGACAAAGTTAAAAATGAGATTCTTTACAAATTAATTTTTCGATACAAAGTTGATGTAATTCAACTTCAGGATGCTTATTTCCTCTAACAATGTGTTTTTCCAAAACTTTTTGACTTTACATTAGTTCTCTTACTCGTAGAAAATTCTACTTTTCAAAGCTTTTCGATATATGCACTGAAATAAGTAGTTTATCAACTTTTAAGGTTTTAAGTAATATGCACATATGTTATAGCATCAAACAAAATATGTTAAAGTGTCAAACAAAATAGTTTGAGAGAGTCAATTTCTGATTTGTTTTTTAATGATCTATTAATAATGAATTTATTTATACTATAGTAAACATAATAGTAAGGAAACCAAATTATACATCACGTAACTTAACTACCTTATATTTACAAATGTAATATAATGAGCATGCTAATAGCTCTTAACAAGCTTTTTGATAAATGCTGCAAAAGAAAGGATTTAAAATCTCTATCTAGAATCATCCCTATCTCCAAACCGGTTTTGAGTTACTGGATTTCATTAAGACATATAGATGTCTGAAAATTTCAGATTTTCTTCTTAATAGTTAAGTATTTAATAAATGCTAGGCTTTAGTTTGTATTTTAGAACTAGTGTCTGAATGTCCTAACGCTTCACTGATAAGCTCGAAACCAGTTTGGGAATAGAGATAATTGTACATATTGATTTTAAATGCTTTCTCTTGTGGCAATTATCAAAAATATTGTTTGGAGCCATTAGCATACTCTTTGTATTATATTCTATAGTAAGCATAACTTAATTCTAATTCTTGAAATTAATATTGACCTAATTGAAAATAAGCCAGTCTCAAGATGGAATTTAAAGAGAGCTTACTGGAATCAGTATAATGGATGAATTTAAATTTTAATATCTTACTCTATTCCTTTTTTGCTATAATACAATTAGTATATTTAAAAATTCAATTGCTCTTTAAAAGTCACCTAGGTTTAGATATTCCAGCAGTTTTTGTCAGGTTAGATTAAATTCTTATTAAATAATTGCAATCTTAAATAGTAGTTATACATATTAATCATTTTCACCAGGAAACATTTGTTATTAATAAATCTAGGCTAATCTCTTATGTATATTTTCTTAATCATCCACATCAAGCATATTTTTATATGTGATCTTGGTTATGACTAGTAGCTTAATCTATTTGAACATAATTCTAGTCATTTTATTTTAAACCTGGTCTATTACTATGTATATGTAAAGTTATATATTTGCATATGCAAAGTTTAATGTGTAATCCTTTTTTATTACAATTTAATACATTATTTGAAAAATGCTCTCTCACAAATTGCAATTATATGTAATTTGTACTAATAGTTTATGGTCATATATTAACAAAAATAAAAAAAGGGTGAATTTATTTCTTTTAAAATATTAAATATGCTACTATTCCAAGTTATATTTTAAATTCTTTATATTCCTTTATTAATTTGAGTCTTTTTGTTACTTATGAAAAAAGTGACAGCTTAAACCAAACAATTGTTGCATTTTAAATATCTGTTGATGCTTTTTTTATAATGGCACAAGCTCAGTTCTACATAGCAAGATATAACTATCATGCTAATATAAGACTGAAGTTTTCATTTGATAATGTTTAATCATAGATTCAGTACATTTAAGAAGCTTGTATTGAGACTACTGTTTTAGTTCTGCTTTATTACATTATCAGCCTATTTATAATATCCATTTTAATTAAATATGAACACTGACAAAATATAAATAATACTCTCATTGCAGATGCATTTAAGTCAATTTGTAAATTGGGTCTACTTTATTTAAAAATCATATCTAATTTTAATAATGCACTCAACTTATTAAGAAATAGCATTGTGTTTTTAAGGTATTGATTTATTTTATGGCACATATAATTAAGTTATGGAAGAATACATATGAAAAAAGTGATTATACAGAAAGTGGATTATTGATTTTTATGCTGGGTTTGGGAAAATATAAGGGGGATTTAGATATAAAGGCCATAGAGTTGACAACGATTATGTTGTGGAAATGTGATGGAGCAGAATATGCAAAAACATAGACTGGTGCATGGAAAATAAAGTGGCTAACAGATTTCTCTGGGCATAATTGTTGAGAGATTCTAGACTCCATTTAAGGAGAAGCTACAGTACATCACCTCACATCATGTGAATATTTCATATTATCTTTCTTATTAATATGGTTGATTAAAACCCTTTTAGATATAAAAGACATCTTTTAAAATATTAAAGTTGAGAAAACAACTAATAAAATTTTTTTAAGCCTTTGATATATTATATGATATTAATAACATTAAGATTATGCAGATGCATAAAGAATGGTGATCATGTGATTGATAATTTTAATATCAAGATGACTATGGAAGATTTTAACAAAAAGCAAATTGAGGCTATTTCATATGTATTGTGAATGAATTTTGTATTACAATACCAGTCTTATTATTTAGTAAACTTTTGAGATCAAACAGAAATATCAGTTTATGAATAAATTTTAAATGTCAGATAGCCATAATTATCAAGGAATTAGCAAATAAAAACTATTACTTATTATAATTGGTGGATTGATTACAATACTAGTTTGTTGATCATTAATCTTGTATATTTTATCAAAGTCACTAGCTTCTTGTTGAAGAACACCATCTTTGAAAGTTGAATAATTAGTTTCTGTTTCATACTAGGTTTTTGAATGTAAAATTGATAATTACATGAAGAAAAGGACTTGATGTCTATGGACTAAATGTTAGCATTTGTGTTCTAAAATTAGTCAGTCACAATTCCTTTTATGTATTATAAAATATTAGAATGTCATTGACTTATGCAAAAAATTAAGTTTCATTCCCTAAATGTTCTGTGCATTACAATGCAGTGGTAAAGTTGCAGATATGAGATCTAAAAATTCTTAGATTAATTTTCTTCTAATAAAGTAAAAAAAAAAAGATAATGGAATCATGGGTGCTTAAAAGTCACCATAATGTTTTAAACAATTGTATGATTAATTTTTTCATTGATCTGAATATAAGATAAATATATGTTAGCCTCTTATATACAGATTGCATAAGAAAATTAAACTATTTATATTATGGTCAACATCATACCAATTTTACCTTTCTATTTAGTATATGTATAATTTAACTATTGTGAGGAATTCAGAAGTCAAGATGATGAGATTATGAATCAAACTCTAAAAGTTAATAAGATTAGAAAAACATTTTTTGTTTTAAAAATAAATTTATTCACAATTAAAACACTGCATTTTTTAAACATAGTAAATAAACAGAAAAATGATAGTCAATGCATTTGCATAATATTTAATCATAAAACATAATTGACAGAATTTTATAATAAACATTATAACTGCACAAATATAATCAATAGAAAATTCATGAAAATAGCTCAAATGTTAAGTTATTGTTCAATTAAGCATAATTACAATTGGTTATGCAATTATAATAATATATCGAACATAGTTACCTGATATAAGTTATGATAATTGTAGCAATTTACAATCACACATATCTTTTCACTCTGATTCTTTATAATTTTCTCAAAAAGTTATTTTATCCAATTAGTTTTTTTTCCTTTTTTTTTTTTTTTAGCTCTTGATCACCTGTCTAGTAGTCATTTAATTTTTCAATTATTTTTTTCTTTTTTTTAGTAGTTTCAGGTGTCAGTTTAATGATTATTTTCATTTTGGATTTTATATTATTAATTTTTGTAGCTCCTAATTTGAAATTTAATAAATTTTATATCACATTAACATAAGCTGAAATGGTAATGATTTTGGATGATTATTACATGAGGCTTATTGAAAGTGTCTGTCAATGCTATTTTCCTTCTACATTCTTATTTATGAAATCGATTATCTAGTTGGACTGTTAATGCCTAGCTTTTAGCAAAAGCTTTGCATATGATTCATGTAAACTCCATACCTTTATGTTGCTTGGCAAAAATCATTGTTTATCTTGTAATGAATTCAATTTTACTTCAGACTGCCAAGTTGAGCTTCTCACTGTTCACATCACTACAGTTGAACTGATATCAAGCAACCCACAAAGACTTCTGAAGTTTAATAATTTCTATATCATATTAACATAAACTGAGACAGTCATGATTTTAGTGGATTTATACATAAAGCTTATTGAAAATATCTGTCAATGCTATTTTACTTCTACATTGTGATTATCTAGTTGGATTGTCAATGCTCAGCTTTTAACAAAAGCTTAGCATATGATTCTTGTAAACTCTACCTTTATGTTGCTTGGCAAAAACCATTGTTTATCTAATAATGAATTCAATTTTACTTCAGACTGCCAAGTTTGAGCTTCTTACTGTTTACTTCGTCACAGCTGAACTGATACCGAACACCCCACAACTACCCTTTTTTCAAAAAATACATCTGATACTTTTTCATGCAATCACATAGTAAGTACCTCAGAAATTATTGCATTAAGTTTTGACAAATTGATATTTTCTTTATAAAATTTTTTTCTAAAAAAATTATATGTAAGCCTTAATTATTTGGAAAACAAATAATTATTTGGCAAACAATATTTTTTTAATTAACTGATGAACAATTCTAAAGAAATCTTAATATCTTGTTTTTGCCTTCCTCTCTTTCTCTTTTTTTTTAAATTAATTGATAAACACTATTTAGATCTTTTTTTGATGCATTGTAAGCATCTTGGATCTGAAAAATAGTATCACTATCCTATTAATTCTGACAATGGCACTCTTATATGATAATCAATAATAATAATATTTCAAACAGGTGGAAATAAATTTTAAACATCCTTGATTAATGATCGAAGAAGTGAGATGAAAATTTTAATTATTTATCTACTCATTTAAATTTGGACAAAAACATCCAGCTTACTGAAATCAAAACAGTATAATCTTAACAATAGAAAGTTCATATATCTTAATAGGTTGCCTGGAAAAGTTTAAAAATGTAATGATAGGTTAATTTAAAAAATATTGGAATTTTTTAAGGAGCATCTATACTCATGAAGTTATGCTGTAAGATTTTAAAGTGCTTCCATTGTTCTAATTTTTAAAAATAGAAAGATAAGATTACTGTAATTATCATGCAATATCATTATTATCTGCTATATATTTTCAAGGATTTTTTAAAGTCAATTGCTTCTTGTCATAAAAGAATGGTTACTAATATCTCGGGGTAGTTTTAGAGAATCAATGAGCATTATAGAGATGGTTTTGTTGCCAGTAAATGCAAGAAAAATATCAGGAATAAAAGTGATTTATCAATTTTTATTGATTTGATTAAGACCGATAACAGTTTGAAATTACTCAGCAAAACCAAAAATCATATTTAGCTAGCCCTCCAGCTCTTTTATGTCTAGAGTTTTCTTTACTTTTATTTTTTTTTAAATATTTTAATTAATCCTCCAGATTCACTTTTACTGGAAAAGAAAATATACTGGTTGACTAGTTCTTAATTTACACTAGTCTGCAAATCTTATCAAGATTAAAATAAGGTAAGAAAACTTAACTGCCCCTAAAGACAAGAAATAATTTGCATCCCAATGCAACTGTATTTTTCCAAATGTTTCATAATAGACTTATAGAATTCCTGCCTTTAGCTGAAAGTTTGGCTATCAATTAGTAAAATCTGTTAATTGCAAAAAAAGAATGAGTAAACCCTTCATCAATATCATGTCCCAGAAGTGTACATCCGAATAATAGGCAACTTACTCTTCAACCATTCCATCTTTACATCTCTCGATGGCAGGTTATCACCTGGGTTCAGGCCACACCTCTCCATACCCCAAGGCTCCCCACTCAGTATCCTCTGCTTCATCTCCTACCTCAACCCTTTCCTTAAAGAAATTGAAGCTCGCCTCTCTGGAGTCTATGTACCAGCACTGAAACACCAAGTGCACCACATTTCATATGTAGACGACATACTTACCTCAACTACAACAAATCATCAACACATATGCTAGCAAATACAACCTTCACATCAATCATTCAAAATCTTCTGCATAGAAAATTTAAACAGGCACTACCATAGCTTCACCATTTATCTCTGAGCCACAAAATTTTCTGGGCTTTTCTGTGGCTAAGTCATTCACAGAAATGAGGAAACAGCTACAAACATCAATCCTGGAGAAGACCCAGAAATTGGTCAATTCTTTGTCTCACAAATTACTCTGTCAGGGAAAACAGCCCTCCTGAACATGATTGTTTTCCCTTGCATCAATTACTATATGCCTGTTCTCAAACCCACACAGCGCTTCTTGTCCAGCATAAATTCTATCTGCACTAAGTTATTCTGGAAAAGAAAAATTGTTGCCATTAGCCTGGCTAAACTTCAAAGGTCCAAGGAACTAAACGGCCTAGGCCTACCCTCAATAAACACTTTCTATGCACAAAAATCTTTCAATTCCATGCACAGTTCCTTCCTGGAGGCACAAGATCCTCCACCATTCAAAAGCAAGTGGATCTCTGATATCTGAACCCACATCAAAAAATTTGCAATCCCAACAGCTCAAACACTACAAAACAAAAGAACATATTGTGAAATATACAAGCTGATTCACCCCAGCCAAGTACCTCTCCAAGCAGAGCTTGGCATAAACAACAAACTCCTAATCAAAAAGACCAATAGATGGTATTTGGAACCTCACATATAGATTTCCTTGTAAAGCTGAATCTCCTCTCTGCCCACTAACCACTTCCTGGTGTGCAAGAGGAGATTATCATGCCTCAACACCCTTTGCCAAATCTGCTCATCAGATGAAGAAACTATTCAGCATGTATTAGCTGTCCTTATCTCAGTCAGATTCGGCACCTTATCTACAAAGGGAACACAACCAATGCACAAAACATATCCATTAAGCATGTCATCAAAAACGGCACCTTCTCTCTCATCAGATTGTCCATCTTCCTCACATTTGCAATCTGGCTTACCAGGTGTAAGCTCATTTTTATGCAAGGAAATCTTAATGCTTGCCAGACCTTTCTCGAGCTACTTGCCAAGATAAAACAAAGAGATAAACTGTTGGCTCCTGAATGGCTTTTCAGAGACACTTGGACAAGCATCTCTTTCCCAAGCAGATGAACGCTCACCTTGAGAAATTCAAAGCACCCACACTTACACCATGATGCAGCCATCTAGTGTTACAATGATAGCATAAGGTGACAAGATTACCTGGACTCTTTGTTTTACTTAGCTCATGTAACATATATAGTCCCAATAAAGTTTTTTTTGGAAAAAAAAAAAAGAATGAGTCTACTTAATTTTTTCATTTCTTTTTTTAGAAAAACATACAAGACAAAATATATATATATATTTTTTTTTCCTTTCCAAATTTATAACTGAAATGTATTTCAATAAAAACAATATATATACACACACCTATCATTCAGTCATACACACACCTGCATATATATTTTTTTAATAAAGAGGGAGAAAATTAGCTCTGATCTATCACCCTAGGTTTATATTACTTTTAAATAAATATCATGATGCTCTGTGTGTGTATGCATAAAGACTGCTTCAATATATAAAACATCAACTCATTTACTTACTAATTTTAAAAAATTAAAAGCATACGAAGTGGTTGAAAGAAAAGCTATAAAGAGTGCAAAATATTAAAAGCTTAGCATTTTCGAGGTGGGTTACCTCATTAAAAATAAATGGAAAATTATATAGTGTATATTTATATATTTCTCTGTACTTAGCACTTTAGAGGTGGGTTGCCTCATTAAAAATGAGTAGAAAATTATATAATGTATATTTATATATTTCTCTGTTCACTTTGTATTATTGTTTTAAGTTATTTAAATGAGAATGAAAAGAGATAAAAGAAGGAAGAAAGAGAAAAAAAAAAAGTAAGAAAAAAATTATTTTGTATATTATATTTGTAGTTTTATTATTGCTCTGCTGTTGTTGTTATTATCATCATCATCATTAGTATTGTTTTTAATTACTTTTATATAAATAAAAGACAGATATCACTACATATGTAATGTAAATTGAAACTAAAATAGTTTAAAATATTTGTCATAAAAGTTTTTCTGTATTATATATACATTTATTGCTGTTATAAATGATATTTTATATTGTGTGATTGATTAAACTATTATATTAGTATAGAGTTACTTTGACCATTTAAAGATAGTTTCCAATTATTTAAAAATTTATTGTATTATTTTTGTGCATTTATCAATTTTACACATGACGTTTTCTTCAGATACATATTTACCATTAGTCATTGTGCAAAATATGAAAATATTTTTTAAGAAATGAAGAGATATTTACATCGTGTGAGAAGAATTAAGATGTGTTTTGTACATATTGGAATTTGTTAACTTATACCATGTTTACATAAGTTTGTATAAACTAATAATCAGCATTAAGCTAATGCACGTGAGCTTTGTGGATTTTAACAATAAATGAATACTCTCATTTTTCAAATACAAGATAAAGTCTTTGTGAAAGAATAGAATGCATCCATCTATTCTTTTAACCCAAATGTTTATGTATGGACAAATCTTAAGTATCTGGAAATGAGAGCATGAAGATATTAAACAATCACTTTAAATTACTTTTACTATATCTGAATGAATGACACCTGTGAAATTTACTAGAATTTATGATACGTCATTCTTAAATAAAATTAAACATATGTAAATAAGATATTTATATTATATAGCATGATGTTTTTAAATTGTAATAAACTAATAATCAGCATTAAGCTAATGCACACGAGCTTTGTGGATTTTAACAATAAATGAATACTCTCATTTTTCAAATACAAGATAAAGTCTTTGTGAAAGAGTAGAATGAATCCGCCTATTCTTTCAACCCAAACATTTAAGTATGGGCAAATCTTAAGTATTTTGAAAATGCGAGCATGAAGATATTAAACAATCACTTTAAATTACTTTTAGTATGTCTAAATGAATGATGCACATGTGCATTAGCTTAATGCTGATTATTAGTTTATTACAATTGAAAAATATCGTGCTATATAAAATAAATATCTTATTTACATATGTTTAATTTCATTTACAAATGACGTATCGTAAATTCTACTAAATTTCACAGGCACCATTCATTCAGACATAGTAAAAGTAATTTAAAGTGATTGTTTAATATTTTCACGCTCTCATTTTCAGATACTTAAGATTTGCCCATACTTAAGCGTTTGGGTTGAAAGAATAGATGGAATCATTCTATTCTTTCATGAAGACTTTAGCTTGTATTTGAAAAATGAGAGTATTCATTTATTGTTAAAATCCACAAAGCGCATGTGCATTAGCTTAATGCTGATTATTAGTTTATTACAGTTTAAAAACATTGCGTTATATAAAATAAATATTTTATTTACATAAGTTTGTATATTTATACAGAGAATTTCAATAATGCAATGAATTCATTTATTTAACTACCAATAAATCCTCTACCAGATTATTATGATGGTTTACTTTGTATGTCATTAATTTGATATCATTTATCTCTTTTCTAAAAAATTGATCCAATCCTAATTAGGTGTTTAGAAACTCCAAGAGATATTCAATTTACATCAATGAATTGATTTATATGCTATGCATAATTTGAAATATAAGCTACTTATAATAATGTATTATATAGTTTGCCTTATACATAATAAGGTAATATTATAATATTAGTTCCATACTAATAATAATGAGATTAACATTTTTTACCAAACATTTTTAACATAATTTAATACCAAGGCAAAAATGTCTTAAAATATTAACAAATGTGGGTTGGAAATTTTCATAACATAGAATTTATGTAAGTCAGATACCTTCTAAAATTAAGTTTTATTAAAACAACTGATATTAACTTATGTAAATAAGCAGAAATTTAAAACTTGAGACAATTTATAATTACTACTGAAATTCCAGCACAACATTATTTGTAACAAAATCTTTAGCTAGCTAAAAATAGCAATACTGGTAATATAAGAAGTTACATGATCACTATTTCTTATGCTTGCTCTTAACTGTTATCAAAGGAGGCAAAACTCTATGCATATTGCTACTCAGTGCAAGCCAGAGTAATCAATGGATGCCAGAAGGCTTGTGCATAAAATCCCCAGATCCAAGACTCCTCACTGACGAAGGCCACAAGTCAAAAATTAGTCTGGGGATATTGGATGAGTAGGCACTAGATGGGGATTTTATGCACAAGACTTCTGGCATCCATAGATTACTCTGGCTTGCATTAAGTGGCAATACGTAAAGAGAGTTTTGCCTGTTTTAATATAAGAAGTCCACTTATTCCAAATAGTTGTATTCCAATTAGTAAATATGCATCTTCAAGCATCATTTAAACCACTTGGGTAGATTTTATTTGTAGATTATTAATGCAAGCACTGTTTTTGAATTTCCACAATAGTGTTTTTATGACTGAATATATATTATGTATAGTCTACTAATGACAAACTGTTGCAGTGAAAACTTATAAGTCCATATTTATTCTTTACTTTATGTTTCTTGAGTTTTCTTATAAATGTAAATATGTACTGAAATTTTAGCAGACATTTTTGTGAAAGTAAGAAAATGAGATTATTTTTGCTAGGAAAATAAATATTAAATTTTGTAATATATTTCATTTTATATAAATATTAATTTTTTTTTTTTTTTTTTTAGGTTGATGCATTCCGCCCAATTTCTTCGATATTATGTACTCTAAGCATATTTATGCTTTTTTCTTTTATTTTAAATTGTTTTACATTTGAACTTGAATCATGTCCAGAAGTATGTGAGTGCTTAAACAATTTACAAACTATAGCTTGCCAGAATAGTAATTTAGATTCTGTTCCCCAAAACATTCATCCTTTAGTTGAAAAACTTTATTTGGACAAAAATTCATTTACACGACTTCCTAACCATGTATTTAAAAGATTTCCTGTACTATTAGATTTAGAAATAACAAACAATAAATTAAAAGATTTACAAAAAGAATCTTTAATGGGTTTGAAAAAACTTCAAAAACTAAATTTACATTCTAATAATCTTTCTTCTCTGGATAAAGATCTTTTTTATGACTTGGAAAATTTGGAAGTTTTAATCCTTTCAAACAATAAATTAACAGAAATACCAAAAACTGTATCTTATTTAAAAAAATTAATTGAATTAAATCTTTCTGGAAATAAAATAACTACCAGTATTTTTCCGACTGAAGCCAATAGATATTTGTTTTTAGTTACGTTAAAATTAAATGATAATCCTTTGACAACTCTGGATGGATTAAATACAGTTTCAACAACTGTAGAAACTTTGCATTTATCAAAATGTAATATTGCAGATATAACAGAAGGAACCATTAAAAACTTTTTGAAATTAAAATCATTAAAATTACATTATAATCCATTAACAAGTACTTCAATTCATAACATCTTAAGTGAATTAAGTCATTCCACCATTATTAATTCTCTTAATCTAAATGGTGTTGGATTAATGGGTGAACATTTGGAAATATTTCAGAAATTTAACAATTCTTTACATAATTTATTTCTCTGCTGTAATAATCTACGATTTATCAAAACAAATTCATTTATAAAATTCCATAAATTGGTACTACTAGACTTGAGTCATAATAATATTGAAGATCACTACATAACAAATTATATGGCTCAATTAAAACTAAAAACGTTAATATTATCTCACAATAAGTTTAAAAAAATCCCAGATAATTTACCATCCAGTTTAATAAATTTACAAGTGTCACATAATTTAATTGATAGTGTGTCTTTTAGTAATCTAAATTATTTACCACATTTGAAAATATTGGACCTATCATTTAATTATTTTACTATTCTTGATGGTAAAACTTTTAGTTCGTTGTCAAAGTTAGAAAACCTTGATATCAGTTCCAGTTACATAAAGAGCCTACCAGAAGGTATGATCTTTTCTAATAAACTTAAAATATTAAATTTAAGCAATAACAGTTTTAATACTCTACCAACGAATGTTTTTGCTGATTTAATAAATCTAGAAAAATTGTATTTAAGTAGAAATAAACTGACTAATTTAAATGGACAAATGTTTCAAAATTTAAAAAAACTGACTTTACTTGATATTAGCTTTAATGAACTTTCCCATATTCAATCAGAATGGTTAATCACCTTAATTAATCTTAAGGTATTAATTCTGAAACGTAATTCAATCACAGATCTTCCATCTGATATTTTTAAAAATCACAAATTATTAGAAGAATTAGATTTATCTGGCAACTATCTTGAAAATTTTAATTCAATAATGATTCTTAAAGATAATTTAAAATCACTTAACTTAAAAAACAATTACTTTTCTTGTATCTGCGAATTAAGGGCTTTTCTTGAATTAATTAATAATAAAAACTTAAAGATAGTTGATATTTCATCATACAAATGTCATTTACCAATAAACTGGCGTGATAAAAATATTCTTACATATTTGGATGAATCAAACAATTGTTCTAATTCAGGGATTAACCTAAATATAGTTAACATATTTTTAGTTTGTATTGTTATTGTTGTAACCATTTTATTAGTAAAAAAATTTAATAATATTAAAATCTATTGTTTATTATTAAGTCAAAAATTTATGTCAGCAAGTAAACTAATTTCAGAATCGGTACCCAGCTCAACCGTTAATGATTTAATAAAATTAGAATGATGTTTGTTTTTTGGTAATGTATTAACTTATATTACTTTTTTATGACGTTTGGGGCAGTATTATCTTTATTTGCCATAAGTGTTATTCTGCAATAAAAAATTAAATGAAGAATTTTGTTTTCATGTATAGAAATTACATTTATCATTTTTGTCTTTAAATTCTTTGTAGTGTGAACAATTTTTTCTCCAATAACTTTCTTAATCATTCAATTCATACATCTTTTAAAATTTTTTCAAATTTAATTTAGGACTTCAATCTACTACCATCTCTTCTACTTCAATTTTATTTCACTCTTTTATTTCTTTCAATAATATCAGCAATCTACTTATTCTCTCATCCGAGTAATTTGCTTTCAATCTCATTGATTATCCTAATATATTATACATGTTCTGCAATCTTCACATTTCGCTTTTAATCTTAAGTTTCCAAGTATCAACATTTATAAATAATTATTGGCTGATCGATCCACTGCAGGATGAACGTTTCAAGTTTAATCCACTTCACATCATACCAATAAACTTCCTAATTTCATTCACCCATCTTACATGCAGTCCCTTTGTAATTCTTTTACAGTCTCTTGATTTCCAGTTTAAAATTTCAACTGTCCATTTATTATTATCTCTTCTAATAACGTGTCCAATCCAGTTTCACTTCAGTCTTAACTTTTTCAATGTTGTCATTAATACCTATTTGTTGTCTCATCTATGTAATTTCTCATTTTTGATCTCTACTTATTATTCCTAACATACATCTTTCCATACTTCACTGGGGTGGTCTGAAGTCACTGTATTACCCTTCTTTTACATGTCCAATTCTCAAATTCATAAGTAAAAACTGATTAAATATATTTGTTAAAAACCTTCATTTTTAAACACATACTCAATTTTTTTTTTTTAAATATCAAGTTACTTCTCCCAAAAGCATTTTATCCCAATTTAATTCTATGATTAATTTTATCCATTATGTTTTCTATTTGACCAAGGTATTTGTGGTTGTTAACTTCTTCTAATTCATTATTATCAAGAGTTTTATGTTTTGATCCATTGAACATTACTTTAATCTTTTTAGCATTTATCTTTACTACTATTTTTTTTTACTTTGATCTGATAACTCTTTTAACACATTCTGAAACTGAAGCATTATTTTCAAAAACAATTACATTATCTACAAAATTGCAAAAACAATTACATTATCTACAAAATCTAGATGACTTAAATAATCTCAATTAATTTTAATCTTTTCTTTCCATTTTAATTCATGAAATATTTTTTTTATAACTGCTGTAAAATGTTTTGGAGATATGGAATCAATTAGACATCCTGTTCAGTGTTAATATTTTTAGTATAATTATGTAATTTAAGCATGCCTGTTGTGCTTTGATAAATATTGTTTAGAAAATAACATAATCCTTGGTATATATCTTAATGAACCAGTGAATCCTTGAAGAAATTATTATTGGAATCAAAAGGGTTTTCATAATCTACAAATCCAAAGCATAATGGCAACTTATATTCACTGGTCCTTTCTATAACTTGTCTCAATACATGGATATGATATATTGTACTAAAACCACTTTTATATCCAGCTTGTTTTCTTAGTTGGTTGAAATCCAATGTTCTCTGTAGACAAGTTGTAATTATCTTGGTAAAATGTTTGTACAAAACTAATAAAAGACTGAAAGGTCTGTAATTTCTAATATCTTCTTTATTACCTTTTATAAATCAAAATTACTATTGTATTCTTCCTACCATTTGGTACATCTTTACCATTTAGACATTTGGCATATAACTTTTCCAACAATTTTTGTATTTCTTCACCTGCTTCTTTTAAGATAATTATAATTCCATCATTACTGGATGTTTTTGACATTTCATAGATTTAATTGCATAAATACTGGGAAATTTAGAAGTTGTAGCAATTGTAGGGATTTTATTTTCTTGTTGGTCAAATAATTTATTTAAAAACTTTGCTTTTTGGGTAGGTTTTTTTTAATAATAATGTACGTTGTTCAAGTTTAATTCTATGTTGAATTTCATAGATTATGTTTCTATTCAAATTTATAATATTTAATTTCTAATTCATTATTATCTATCTTTATTTTCTTTTATTCATACTATTTTGATTGAATAACTTCTACTTTATTTGCTTTCTGCTTTAATTCATAAAATATTTATTATAAAATAGTTGTAAATAGTGCCATCCTACTAAATAAATACCTTTACCAGCATTAATTTTTATACTGCAATCATGGAATCTAATTTAACAATATATAGGATCAAAATAATAATATTTCTCAGTTAATCAGAATTAATTTTTCTTATAGGTTGGCATGACTTTTGTAATCTATAAATATAATACAAAATGGCAGCTTATATTTATTTGTTTTCTCTTTTTTTACAATTTCACTTAATATCTGAATGTGTTTAATTGTTATCATAAATTCCACTTTCTCTGCAAATAATTTATAAAAGTATTAATATTTTATGCATAAATGGAAGATATTATAAATGTTTTACTTAAGTTAAGATGAAAAAAGTGTGGTTGGTAAAAGGTCATTATCAAACTCTTATGCGAATGTTTATTTCTACACTAATTGTGGTAACTAGATTGTACAACCACATGTCCAATCTTATTTTATGCACAACAAAGTTTTTAATGCAGTTTTATGTTGCTTATATAAAATATTTCACTCTATTGAAAAACCTAATATGGAGAAATTTAATAGATTCGGAATTTTTTGTTGTTAATTGTATAGAGTCGTACTATCTCTGAGTCACATAAAAAATAATTTGATGTAGAAATTTCAATTAACAAATGACTATGTACTTGGGACGCTTTATTTAAGGTCTAACACTGTCTCTCCCTCATAAAAATAGGAAAATATGATCTAAAGTAACCTGTGTTCAAAGTATGGTAGGCTGCCAAACAATAGTAATATTTGCAATAAAGAAGATGACAGGATTTAGATATGGGATATGCTAATTCTGTTTGAAATGAACTCTATGAGATCCAATATTTCCTTTACCTAAAAAAACTGTAAAATTTTAATATTGATACAGTTCCTCTCAATGAAATACATTTGTTGAGGTAAAGAAGTTTAATTGAAACATCTAAGAATAGTAACATTTTTTGAAGAGCAGTTCATATGAATTGATGGTTCCCACATTAGTCAAGTTTCAGTTTTCAGAGAAGCAAAAAAAGAAGGCATCTCTGTGATGTGCTAACGTCCAATATGGGTGTTGAAGGCACTGCTTACTGTATCTGAAATTGGAGATGATGAAAGATAAAGTGAGTTGAGGACTACCAGCATTTTATATTTTTATGTGACATTTTTTATTAGCTGACTAATTCATTCCAGAAGTATTTACTTTTAAAACAAGTCACTATGGAGATTTCATACTTTTTTTTAAAACAATAAATAGAAGTACATTTTTCTTAATTCCAGTTAATGTTTGAAATAAGAGATAATTATATATATTTTTCTCATCAAACAATTTCTTCCATTTGTTCCTTAAATGTATATAAAAAATATCAATAGCAGTATGAAGTTATGTAATCAGTTTTTGTCTGTACTTCTATACATTCACTAATAAATATTTTCTGTGTTCTTGTCCATGTATCTATCATAGCTCAATTCTCACCACTGGAATTCATCAATAGGATAGCTTCTCATATATATTATATGTCCTATGATGTGCCAGATTTTTAGTAGACATTGCTTACTGTATCTAAAATTGGAAATTGTGGAAACCAGCATTTATCTTGTATATGTAATAATCAGGTTGTGTAATACAATCTATATGAGAAGCTATACTATTAATGGATTTCAGTGGCAGACATTGAGCTATGATAGAAAAAAGTTATTGCATATGTATAGAAATACAGACAAAAACTGATTATATAGCCTCATACTGCTATTGGTATTTTTTACATACATTTAAAAAGCAAATGGAATAAACTGACTAATGATTAATAGCAAACCTTAACTGGTATTAAGAAAAAGATATTTCTACTTATTGCCTTAAAAAAGTATTTAACCTCTGTTATAGTGATTTGTTTTAAAAGTAAATAACTCTGGAATAGATTGATAAATTAGTCAGGTAATGATAAAAAGTTTTACAAAAAAGTAAAAAAATAAATAACTGACCAAAACCAAGACATGATTAAAAGCCTTCAGGGAATAGAAACTATATATTTTCTTTTAATGAATAGTATTATATCATGTAATTTCCACTATACCAGTCTCACACAAGGCAGAGACTGGTTTCTATCTGCTTTTAACACCTTGTGATGCATAATTATAAACAATTCCAAAGTCATGAAAAAGATGTTAAAAGTTGATAGAAATTAGACCCTACCCTGCATGAGTGGAAATTATACTTTAGAATATTATTCATTAAGTGGATAATCTCTATTCTAATGAATGACTTATAAAAATTATTAATATACTTTCATAAAGTGATTTATATCAATGTTGTGAGAGCAGTAAGTTTGACACTTATCAATTAAGCTGTAGTAATTTGCTATCTCTATATACTAAACAATGATAAAGATATATATATATAAGAGAATGTGATCTGTACCAACTGATCAGTGTTGGTTCAGCATGAAATGCGCATCTTGGGGATCGTTCTTTTTTATAAGTCTTTGGTCATTTGTTTATAAATATACCTCTCCACATGATGTTAAAAGTGGATAGTAACCAGTCCCGACCTTGATTGAGAATGGTTTAGTGAAAATTATACTACTGAATATTATTCATCAAGTGGATAATCTCTAGTCTAATGAATGACTAATAAAAATTATTAATATACTTTCACTAAGAAGTTTGTATCAAAGTTGTGAAAGCAGTAAGTTTGACACTTATCTATTAAACTGTAGTAATTTGCTATCTCTATATACTAAACAATGAGAAAGGTATAAGGGAATGTGATTTGTGCCAACTGATCAATGTTGGTTCAGCATGAGATGCACATCTTGGTGATCGTACTTTTTTTCATGTGTGTCTTTGGTTATATGTTTATAAATATACCCTTCCACAAGATGTTAAAAGTGGATAAAAACTAGTCTCTACCTTGATGGAGAGTGGTGTAGTGAAAGTTATACTACTGAATATTATTCATCAAGTGTATAATCTCTGGTCTAATGAATGACTAATAAAAATTATTAATATCTTATTTTGATTTTTCTATGACTTTTATAAAAAAATGTATTTTAGAGTAGAAAAATATAATGAAAAATTGACAATTTTGTAATTTATTTGTGTATTTTGTATTAAATTGCGAAATCATTGGTTTAGAGGTTAAAGAAAATTGGTAATATATATAAAATATTACTTGCTGTGATTAAGACAGCTATACATATGTATATATATCTACATCCATTCAGTATTTATTTTGTTAAAATATTTATTGGATTACTAATAATTGGAATATTTTATATTACCTTATATGCATAACAATGTATTTATATGTCTTTGCATATGCATTATGTAAACTAGTTATTTATATATTTGTACATTTTATTATTTTATTTTTCAATCTGTTAAAAATTTCCAGATATTTGTAATAAATGTGTCAAAATCAGAATATGTATTTGCATTGTAGAATATTTATCAGTTCTTTCATGTTAATATTATTTGTTTATTTTTAATTGCTCAATAAATTTATTAATCATTACTTTGAGTTATTCCAGTGAAGTTCTTAATATTAAAATAGATTAAATATTGTGATTGTTTTTGTTTACAGCTCCTTGTAATTTCAGAGCTAATCCTGGACTATATGGATGTCTATAGACATCTATAAAGTCACTCTTGAAATCCACAAATTATTTATAGTTCATGATTATGATTAATTTATCTATGGCCAATAAATACATGGAACCTAATAGTTCTGAGCATTGATGTATTTTATATATCATTTACTTTTGTAGTTATTTTAGCACATATGATCATCTATGCAGCAAGAAATACTTATGATTGCTCTTTTATATTATTGTGGCCCATGTTTAGCATAGACATGATGATGATTAGTTATGCTTTTGTAAATATATTTCACTGTTAATAGTAACATATGGGTTAGTATGAAGAAATGTTTTGAATAGTAATATTCTAATCTTCAAGTATCACTGTCTTCATGTGTGGAAAGTAAATTGGCAATCTTTACATTTGCGAACACCAAATTTGAGATATTTCTCTGACTAACTATGTTATTATGATGAGAATTTAACTAGATGATTGAAATAGTGCAACATATTATATAACATGTTATTATATTATTATACCAGTATTCTTTTATATGCTTTTTCATGTAAATAGATAAATTTCTTTTTAAGATAATGTAATTTGTGCTTTATCTAAAACAATTTAATAATTTAGTTATTGCTATATCAGATGTAAATAATATATTTTTTAAAAATCTCCCATGAAACATTTACTTAACTACAGTTATCGGAGAAAACTGACAATACCAGTTCCATTAACTATTGATGAATATTCAAACTGAGGAATTTTATGATTATTCAGGTTTTTCATTTAATTTGGTTGAGATTAATTTTAATGATTCTGTGAATTGTTTTCTGATAGATGTCATAGCTATGGTGTATCATGTTGTAAAAAGAATTGTCAACTTTTTTTGCATTCTTGCATAGATTTTAAAGATGAGAAGATTGAAGCTTGTCCATTAAAGTTTGAGAAATTTCTATCTTAATATAAACCGAGCACTGATTGTATATATGTGTGGGAGATTGGTTCTGCATAAAATATATATATTGGGATATCTTTTTCACATATGCGTGATCATTTGTATTAGTTGCTTGAGATAGAGTGGAGGATGAATGGAATGGAAAATCCTGAGTTCAAATCCCTCTATTTACATAATTTTATTACATTTTTATCATTTTATATTTTAATATTTTAGCTAGATGTTAGTTTATTGTTAAAATCCCAAAATCAACATATGACAAATAATTGCAATACACTTCACTTGCATCTGTTATATATTTACATAATTCCTATTTGAGCATGCACAATTTTATGTCATGGAAATATATTCAAATAATACTGTTTTTTGTTATGTATATATTTTATGCACTTCTAAATATTATGCATTAATATAAAAGCTCCAGATTAATTCTCACTAATTCATACAAGTACTTCACAAATAACCTTTGTTCAATATGTGAGCTAAATATTTGAAATAATTGGATGACCACACCAATGTTGATAGTTTAGTATTGACGTTGGTAAACACAACTTGTTTGAATTTATTTATAATTCAATTTATCTTTCTATTGAGTAAATATAGGGGATTTGAACTCAGACCTTCAATCACCCTTCAACTAACTACACCATCTCATACCACTGATGCACATGACCACACAAGTGTAGTAAAGATAAATAATATATATTTCATGCTGAACCAGCACTCATCAGTTGGTCCAGATTATCATCTCACACACATATATAATTAGTGCTCAGTTTTATATTAAGGTAACAAACTCTCATGCTTTAATGGACAGGCTTCAATCTACTCCAACTCTTCAGCAATCCATACCATTAAAATCTGATGATGGAAAGCTCAAATCCCATGATGATGCCAATATTGCCATGCCCATGTTGACCTCATCATTCTGACCCACATGTATAGGACTTTATTCATTTAAATACATAGAAAAGGAATAGACAGGATGCAGGCTTAATGTGTAATTACTTGAAATACAGGCACTCTTCATATATCTGGAACCTGATTGTAAATATAGGGGGTTTGAACTCAAAACTTTCAAGCACCCTTCAACTATCCACACTATCTCATACCACTGATACACATTACCATACACATGTAGTAGATTGAAGCTTGTCCATTAAAGTATTAGAGTTTGCTATATTAATATAAAACTGAGCACTGGTTATAAATATGTGTGGGAAATGATAATCTGGACCAACTGATGAATGCTGGTTCAGCATGAAAAACATATATTGGTGATTATTAATCCTTTCTACATGTGAGTGGTCATGTGTATCTGTGATATGAGATAGTGTGGATAGTTGAAGAGTGCTTGAAAGTATGGATTCAAATCCCCTATATTTACAATTAGGTTCCTTGTATATGAAAAGTTTCTGTATTTCAAGTATTTATACATTAAGACTGCATACTGCCCATCCCTTTTCAATGTTTTTCAATGGATAAGGTCCCATGTATGAAGGGTCAGAATGACTTGAGGTCAACATGGCATAGCAATAATATTGGCATCAGCATGGGATTTGAGCTTTCCATTGTCAGATTTTAATGGTATGGATAGTTGGAGATTGGAGTAGATTGAAGCCTGTCCACTAAAGGGTGAGGGCTTTCTATCTTAATATAAAACTGAGCACTAATTATATATATGTGTGGGAGATGATAATCTGGACCAATTGATGAGTGCTGTTTCATTATGAATTACATATATTGGTGATGATTTATATTTTTTACATGTGTGGTCATATGTATCATTGGTATGAGATAGTGTGGATAGTCAAAGGGTGCTTGAAAGTCTAAATTCAAATCCCTATATTTACAGTTAGGTTCCAGATATATGAAAAGTGCCTGTATTTTAAGTACTTTTTATTGAATGTAACTTTTTCATATATAAAACTATCATCAATTTCTCAAAAACTGGGCTACATACAACAATATTACAGCACCTTATGAGATGGTGATTTTTTTAAAGTAGTTTTGAAGTAGAATGTATTAAATCAACCTGATCACAGTTTCATTAGATTTCATCTCTACTTTGCACTTTGTTATCATTAATTAATCCACATCAATATGACAACATTTTACTTCCAAGGTGAGAACTATTTCTATCCAATTGATATTATCTTGTGAAACAGAAAAAATAAGTATTATATCTACAATAATTAATGCTATCTCTGTAGATGTATATGTAATTTAACAGAGGTCAGTTTTCATCAACTACTTAATTATTATCAGGATGTTCAAATACCTTGTGAAGCAAAATATTGCACCACAAGATACATATGTAATATTAATGGTTGTACTGTAGAAATACATGTAAATAAACAGATATCAAATTTATATTATAATTATCTATTTAAAAAATCACAGTCCAACCTATCATTGTATATATATTTTATAAACAACTTTTCTTGTTGTTTGAGCAAGATACTTGAAGCATCTTTCTGATTTCATGTTTATCACATTTTATTTATACATTTTCTAAATGTAACCTGTTCAAATTTAAAGCTCATTTATATTTGCAATAATCTTATTATGTTAACATTTTTAATATTACATCAAATATAAATTTCCCCCAAGACAAGGATCTCTATAAGACAGTAATTCTTTAGCAGTTTTAAAATGTATTTAATAAACTGATTTTTTTAAAAACTAATTCTGTTAACTCTCACCTTTTTATAATTGTCTACTTTGATTTTGTCTTAACTTTTCTATCTTAACATAATACAATAGTAATTTTCTTCTATAGTAAGGACCATTTTTATATATGTCACACAAGTAATATATGTAATAATCAGAAATATATAGCAAAGTAAAGATCAACTTTCATAACACAGATGGTGGCAATTTCAATGCATATCAGAACACCTTGTGAAATTATAAACATTGAACAATAAGGAATATACATAACAATTAATGGTTGCACTCTAAAAATATATGTAACCAAATAGAGATCAAATTTATATGGCAACTAACCTTCAAAAAAGATCCAGATTATTCTCATTATATATGTATTTTGCAGGCAATCATCTCATTAGACTAACTGGAGACTAAAAATTTCTGTACTATGCTGACCCTTTGATATATGTATCCCAAATAAATTTATTTGCATTTACAGCTTGAATTTATTTGCAATCACTATTCTTAAATACAAAACTAACCCAAATTTCTCATAAGCTAAGGACATTCCACATTTTGAGTCCTTATGAGATAATAATTCTTTGATGGTTTTGAAGAATATATTTAATTAAACTCAAGTAAAATTGTACAAAAAAAGGCTCGTCTGTAGTGTTAACCATTTAATGTACCACCAGCACAAATTGCATTCAATACAGGCACATTTTTGACGTGTTAAGGCAACTTCAACATTAGTATAGAACTTTATAGGTGTTTCAAGTTTTTAGCATGAAACTTTTATAATAGTTAATAGTTGTGATATAAATTTGATGGATGTTTAGCTATTTATATTTCTATATATTCCTTAAAATGAAATTTTCACAGATCAAAATATTCTAACATGAGTAAAATTGTCTTCATTTATATGAAAGTGGTATAATGAATGAAGTGCTAAAAACTGATTTTTATTTAAATGCATATATGTTTAAATTGTTAATTAATTATATATACATCTTTGCAGTGAAATATTTGCCATTTCATAAGATTATATAAATAACTGAAATGATTCTCATCTTGAATGGAGAACAGTAGCATCACATTAAGGAGTAATAAAGAATATACTAAAAGAGTTGAAAGCATTTAAGATGTTTCTATAATTAATATCATAGTAATACAAGAGTAGAATATATAATGGTTTAGAGTGCCATTAAAATGTTCAGTAGGACAATGTAATGTGCCATTAATATACATAACATTTAAAATAAGCGAAGTACAATTATTATACTTATATTAGTACTAATAGGGATAAGTGAGACATCAGTATTAATGGTTAAAAGCCATTAACCACCCCCAATTCACGTGCACTCTAAAGAATGTGAGAACATAAAGCCTACTAGAGTAGAATCAAGGACAACATGCAGCATGAAGATGAGTTGCTCTCCTAGAGAGATTACTCTGCAGGTAACAAATAGATCATAAGACTTTGTATAGGTCATCACAACTTTTTATTATTTCTGTAAGCCTTTAGCAAAACTATAATGCTTAACCTATATAAATATAGCTAGAGTTAATTAACCTGCCTTTAATGCATGGTAAACTTGTATGTGCAAATAGCCTGAACCCTGTATTACCAAATTATATTATAACTATGTTAATCTATTAAAATAAACACCTCACAATGTATATGTTAAAAATATTTATTTAGTATCGTCTTCAAAGTCTGGCTGTAACCACTATAGATATTTGTTAGCAGTTAATATGAACCTGTATAGCCAATTCCAACAGGATTTAGCACTAAATCAAGCCTAAAGGAAGCTATTAACAACTCCAGTTAATGAAAATGTATTTTTATTTCAAATGCATTATCTTCAGTAGTGATTTGTTCTATGGATAGATCCAGAGAGCAATCGCACATCCAAGTCATCCATTTTTCCATTCTGTTCTATTCATTATCCAAATATACCATCCAATGAGAACAATATCATTTTTTCTTCTTTCCACTTCCCCAAAACAACCTTCATTAAACTATTTTTCTCTTAAAATATGTCCAATCCAGCTTTTTTTCTATCTCTAATTTCCTAAATCAATCTATCATTCACTTTTTTTAAAACTTTTATCACTTGTTATTTTGTACATCACAGCTGTATTTAATTCTTTCATTCATTGTATAAATTTTAAAACATTAATACACTCTACACATTTAATTATTCTTTTGCTTAATTCACTATTCAAAGTTGTACAAAATAATTCCTCTTAATAAATGCCTCATTTGCTTATGTTATCTTTGTTTTAACTTCTTCAATATTTACCAATCTCACTCAACCAACTGTCCAAATATCTAAAACTATTCACCTGTCATCTTATAACTAGAGTCTATAACATTTATATTGCTGAAAAAACTCTATAAAGGAGGAAAATATTGCCTGTAAAAATTTGGAAATATATCTATAGTTTTTGTTCAGTCAATATACCTACTCTAATTGCAAAAGAATGAATTAAACTAATTGTTTATAAAAGTACTAATTGATTTTTCAAATTGTTTATAATATTTTAAATCAGACACAGAGGCAAAAATCTCCGTATAATAGTGCTACTCGGTGCAAGTCAGAGTAATCAATGAATGCACTGAGTGTATGGAGAGTTTTGCTTTTGTGTTAAACAGCTTGTGTAAGCATAAATATTTTAAATCATATGATAGATAATTCAGATCTTGCTTTTGATAAATGTGATAGTGGTGTAAAGAATTGTCAGTTAAAGAGGATAAAAATATTTTAGTAATGGAGAAATGCAATTTTATGAAAGAAAGGTGATATAATTGCAACTTAAAATTCTTGGACAAATGAACTTATTCATAACTGATGAAAGGTGAATAGTTAATTATGTTTCATGAAGAAAAATTAAATTTGGATAAGAAATAAATATCTGTTTCTGAAACAATGAAATTCAAATATTTTTAAATAAATGAAAGAAAATTATTACAATTTCTGACATTTAATGCCATGAAGAAGGTAATGTTTATAATGAAAATAATATACAATATTTTAAAAAAATACTAGTGTTTCAACAATTCAGAACTTTGTAAAAGATTATGCCAGAGCCATTGTGAGGTTAAGACATGCCTTGTGCAAGTTAAAAATTCTAGTGCACCAGTTCCCATGAAATAAAATTTTTAAATTAAAACAAAATGAATTTTGTTTAACAAAAACACAAACAGTATAACATAAAATAATTATAATTAGTTACACTTTTATCTTTTTAAATATTAACTCTCTTGCTTTTGATGCTCACAAAATAAATCCCAGAAATTTTCCATGTGATAAATAATGACTAGTTTTAAAGTTTTGCATTACATTTAAGAGGAGAAATGTTTGCAATAATAACTTTTTAAAAAAATTGCTTTATACAAATTTTATTTTTCTTCGATTTGAAATGTTGTCATATATTTGGATAATATTATGGATCAATTGCGAGTTTTTAATTAGGCAACAAACATCATGATAATCCAAATTCAAGAAAAAGCAGATTAATAAAACAAAGAAAATAATATTAGTATTAAAGAAAAAAGATTATATCAGTATTAAAAAAAATTTCAAGACAGCAACGAAATCAATTCTATGAATCCATATTTCAAAATACTGCACTCTATTACTACACTATATTGGTTCTTATAAAATATACCTGATAAAAGTAAATAACTACTATACACCAATTGTCCAACATATTTTAAATTTACTGTAATTATTATGAGGCAATATTTTTTAAATAAGATTTTTATATAAATTATAAATAATAATGTGTCATTTTAAAGATATATAAATTAGGATATTTAAGTAAAAGTGATTTTGAAATCTAAACATTTCCATATAAATTTCATTAATTACCTTAATGACATGGTGCTGGTTTTATTTAGGACAATGGTAAAGTATATATATATATATGTATGTAGTATATTTCCAGCAATAGTCATGACATTAAGTCAAAAAGTAATCCTCATATATTTAAATGAAAAATATTTGCAATCAAAATGTATTTCTAACAATAAAGTAATTTAGAAATGTAAACATTTACATTTTATTAATTATCACAATGACATGACACTCCCATTTTTGTGCCCTGCATACCCAAACATGGTGACCCTGGATTATGCTAAGAAAACTTCTTGAAATTTTTAATTAAAATGAAATAAAATCAATTATTATTAATAATAAATAGCTATTTGTAAAGAAATGTGGTCATTTCAACTTCAAAAAATAAAATGAGATAAAATATTTACTTTAGAAATGAGTTTTGTGATGATTATACAAACCAGTCTGTGATTGTGCTTTATATTTTTATCTACATGTAGAATATGTCTATTTAAACCAGAGGTCCCCAAACTTTTTTGTCCAGTGGACCACTTTCCATATTATTTTTTGCCATAGACCTCCACCTGCCTAATATTAAATTTCCAAACTTTATATCGACAAATGTGTTTTTCACTGCTGATATAATGCTGTTCACTTTGATAGGGCTTTATAAATAAAGAAAATGAACTTAAATTTTTTATTCAGACCTTTATTGAAACAACTAAATTTAAAATCTTATTTTTATGTGAAATAAAATAAAATTAAACATTAATAGCTCAAAATAAAAAAAGGCTAAATTAAAATTATTTTTAAAGTTTAGCACAAAACTGTAAATATTTGATTTTGGGCAAAAAATCAGAATTTAGTAACAAAACAGTAAAATAAAGCTAAGGTTCACAACTAAAAATACAATAATTAATGGTTTTAATGGAGCGGGGGGGGGACAACTTGATGCTCTGATAGCAATTGCTTAATATTTGGAGTCAAATGACAGGTATAGCCTTAAATCTCCTCATCTAGCTATTTGCATACAATTTTTTTTGTCAGAAGATACTGCACTAAAATCCCTTTCCATGCGTATGAAAATGGAAAAGCTATCTACATTTTTTAAAGCCAGAACTGCTGATACTCCTTTTTGAATTGCACTTTAAGTTCTTCGTTAGTGTTTATTTTGATGAGTTCTTGTAGTGCAAAATCCAATTCTTCAATTGCACTATACAGATCAATAACCCAGTGCGATATTTCCATAGTTAAAATATCAAATCTGGTATTAAAGTCTGAAGGGCATTTAAATGTTGAGCATATGCTAAAATGTCATCAAGCTGAACATTTGTCAATGATAAGCTGTGGAACTGTGAAGATTCGTGCCTTCCAATGTTTTGTTTCAATAGATTAATTCTGGCAAGAAAAGCTGAAATTATAGACTTTGGTTTTTATTAAATTCAGGCTATATCTTGGTAACTGCAAATTAACCTCATTAAATTTAGCAAATAAATCTTAAATAAGCAATATCTGGTTTCCATTTTATTAAATTTTCTTTCAAAATGGGATTTTTTTCATCCAAAAACTCTAAACTGGATTTAAACAGTGAAAAAAATCTTTTCAAACATAACCTTTTGAGAGCCAATATATTTCAGTGTAAAGAAGTAATTGATAAAAATCGTCATTATTTTCTTCACACAACTGCTTAAACAACCTAGAATTTAATGTGGTGCTATGAATCTTTACTGCTGTTGTAACAAATTGGATTGATGCAACCTGACACTTAGATTTTTATATACTAAATGTTGTCAGTGAATGACACAGTAAATTGCAAATATACCTGGTACTTTTTGTTTATAATAGCTTATAAAACTGCGATAGTGACCAAACATGGAGGTGCTCCATCTGTTGCTACCAATATTATATTTGTTAAGGGATCACTTTTTCCATGAAAGTCTTTTTAAAACATTAAATATTGATTTGCCTTTAGTAACTAATGTCAACATTTTCACAAAAAGCAATTCTTGGTGGATTTCTTGGTCCATAACAAAGTGAACATAGGCCATTAATAGTGCTTCATTACCAGTTAAAGTTGACTCATCGACTTGAAGGGGGAAATGATTTGTTTTTAGATAATTACATGACACTTTCCACATCGTGACTCATTTTGTCAATATGACTTTGAACTGTGTTCTCACCCAAATGAATTTTTTTGATTATATCATTAGCAGGTATAAGAACAGTTTATAATACCTCCTCAATGGCTGGAAAAATCAAGTGTTCTCTGATAGTATGAGGCTTTCCTGATTTTGCTATAAGTAATGGAAATATTGTAAGATGCCAGAAAACCATCATCTTTTTTTTGGCATTGAAGCAAACATGCTGTCTAGCATGATTCTCTTCTGAAGTTTTTCTTTGTGTTTTAAAGTATATCAAATCTTTACTGTTTTATCAGGATGCAATCTTCTCAGATGATCCTCCAGCTTAGATGGTGTCATAGCATAGTTTCTTAAAACTTTGTTGTACAAAAGACACATGGGCAAATGCTTGTTTGACAGTGATGGAATAAAGCCAACTTCAAATAATTAATGCTATTCTGCCTACATTTTTTTAGCCTCTGGCATGTTGAGTAGAAGATATCTGTTGATAAAAACAAGCTATTTAAATCTAATAAGATAAAAAAATTTAAATTAAATGACTGGAGTAAGAATCTATTGAGGCACTTACATCAAAACTAAGTACTATGAAAACTGAAAAAGTATCCAAACAATTCCTATTTTTTTAACACAAAACCTTTAAAAAAACACCTACACAAACAAAAACAACTGTAAAAAGTAGGAAATAATTATTTTTACTATAACTGAAGGATTGACTATTTCTATGTTTGGATATTTAAGTTTTTGTTCGCGCATGCAATTAGAGAGTTTGGTCATATGTTTTGGCCAGTATTATCTTTATTTTAAATATTTAACTAAAAAATGCAGTAGTTTTGGAGGGACCATACTACCACTGGTAGATGGCACTGCGTCACCATCAACAACTGGCCTGAAGCTTGCAAGTGATAAATTTACATACAAAAGTGGCTGAAAATTGACAAATAAAAATGCCTGAGGCAATTTATATCCAAGAAATGCATCGAAAGTACAAATTATAAAAAAACCCAAGAAAATGCTATAAAATTCAAATTAAAAAAAGAAAAATCGGTGAAAATACGTCAAAGACATACCCCCATGCCACAATTTCAAAGTGGAGATAATTAATTTGAGAAATAGATTCTCTCATGTAATATTCTTTTTAGTTTATATAAACCTTGCTTTTAAATCTGATCGTTTGCAAATATTGAAAGCTAAATAATTTGATGCAATTGTTTTTGTATTTCCCGCAAAAATTTACTCGATGGCTGCCATTTTTCATTATAATTCTTCATGCAGGAGGGGGAGAGGGTATATAGTGTATTTGTGTTGTAATTATTTTTGATCGAATTCTTAATGCATAGTGTTTTTCAGGGTTTTTTTTTTTAATTTGTATTTTAGAAGTATTTGTTTGATTAAATTTGTCCATTTCAGTTATTTTTGGATAGAAATTCTTTATTGGGGGAGAGAGGTAGGTTTTATGTTTCCCCATTGTTGTTTGTTTGTATACTTTCACCAATTTCTGTTGTTTTTATTTGAATTTTATACCATTTCCTTCTTTTTTTTTATAATTTATACTTTCGATGTATTTCTTGAATATATATTGCCTCGGCATTTCTATTTTTCGATTTAAGTGAAGAATTCTTGATTTTACGGGGGTGGGGGATATGTCTTTGTCATATTTTCATCGATTTTTCTTTTTTTAATTTGAATTTTATAGCATTTTCTTGTTTTTTTTTTATAATTTGTACTTTTGATGTATTTCTTGGATATACATTACCTCAGGCATTTTTATTTATCAATTTTCAGCCACTTCTGTATATAAATTTATCACTTGCAAGCTTTGGGCCAGTTGTTGATGGAGGTGCAGTGCTATCTACTGGTGATAGTACTGTCCCTCTATAAATACCAATTAAATTTAGGTGATTTTTAATATGTAATTATGATGTCATAGGTAATAGGAGCTCAAACTCTGTAAATAGGAGTCTATAATGGTGTTTAAATAGTTTAGTCATTTTAATATAAGTTAAAATAATATATTGTTTAAAAGATAATATTAATTTTATTTATTATATTCAAAAGACACTAATGATATAATAGTTTAATTATAGTAATAAATATTTTATATAATATATTTAAAATATTATTTTGTTTAAAATATTGTTTAAATGATAGTTAACTTAATATTAGTATAGAACAGCTTTTCTCAACCTTTGGGTCATGACCCAATATTGGGTAGTGTTAAATTTTTAATGGGTCATGAATATTAGTATTAATAAAAAAATTAATAAGTAATACTACTTATGCTTTGTGTAGTTTTCTCAAATTCAATTGTAAATTTGAACTTAAATAATCATAATGTTAAATTTCATGATTATTTTCAAAATGTAATTGTTCAAAAAATTGCAACCAAAAATGCAAGTAAAATTAATGCAGCCAAAGTGTCAAAGTAGACTATTTTTTAAATTTTTCATACATAACTTAAATAAAATTCTGTATAATTTATTTTTGTATATTTTTGCTTCTATTTCATATATAAATAAAACTCTATTTGAAAAGATAACACTTTTTTTGATAATTAACAAAAATGTCTTAAGCTTTAAATTAAAAATGTGGTTTAACTCAACTTTTAACTTACAAATTATTTGTACATTATAAATATTATCAAATTGATCCCAATATATACATTACCGTGCTGATATAATATCTCTTTTATTTTATATTATAATTTATGTAATAAACATTTCGGTCACAGAACTATTTCAATGAAGTCTATTGGGTCACACAGTAAAAAGGTTGAGAAATGCTAATCTAGAATATTCTGAAAGTGTCATCTGATTAAAGGTGTTTATGTGAACTTTCAAGAGTTTAAGAAATAAAACTTTGATTTTTAGCCTGTTAACAGAAATTCATCTATTTTAAAGGTTGCAAATATTAGATAGAAAGATAATGTTTTAAAAATAATAGTTAAAGTTATCATTATTTTGTTTAAATGTAATATTTTGTTTTAAAATCAATTTTAGGGTCTGTTTTAACAAAAATATTTAATTTTTATTAAAAATATTTAATATTTAAACTATTGAATAAATCTAATATTTAATAAATGGTGACTCAGTTTTAAAAACTTAATTTTAAAAATGATATTTAGTTATGTAACTTAGCGGGTTTTTAGAAGCAGAATCAATGAAATCATTAGATTAGACCACTATAAAAACAGAGGTTAATCCAGTCTAGACAGTGAAAGTGTGAGTACAAGTGAAGTAGTAGAAAAGTAGTTTATTTTGGAATTTATAACTAATATATATATATAATTATAAATGTTTTGTTTATCAAAAATTCTTAAATATACAGACATTTTATAACATTGTTGACTTATTAATGTATTATCTTTATGAATGTTGTCTGTTAAGATAGAGAAATACAGCAGTACTGATCTTTAAATTATATAATGTAACAACAAATAAATAAATGTATAAAATTGATATATATTTGATCAAGCTCATTTGTATTTGAAAACTTTTAAAACTGTCTTGAAATGAATTTATATCTTTGTTGTTGTTTTTTAAATAATGTTGTTTGGGAATTATTTTAGAATGAGGCTTGTATATGGGATTGTGGTCAGAAAAGTAATTATTATATGAAATCCTAGGTGCTTAAAGATGTTTAAAGGCTTTTATATGTTAGCTGTATTGTCACACTTTGAATTTATTAAATATACAGGTAACCAAGGGATGTATATTATTTTCCATGGATAGTTGCATTCCGTTATAGTCAATAAGTAAGAATAGACCCATGATGTGAATTTTAGGTGCCTGATAAATACAGGCCTATTATTATTTTTGTTTTGCACTGTATCCATGGTGATATTTTCTTACTCATTTGAGTTATCTTTATTATTCCATACCCTACACTTTAAAAACTATCTGTCACCACAAGAATCATATCATAGAGGATAGTTTTATAAGATGTTAAAGTAATAGCTAAACTGTTAGAAGTTGATAGTTTATGTGAAGGCAAGATGCAACATATAAAGATTTTTATCTCAAATGATATTGAAATATTTGATGCTTGGCATAGTATATCAAATAGGAGAGGAATGATTAATATTCCCACAAGTATTGGAGATCATTTAGCTCAAAATAAATGCATATTTGAATTGGAATGAGAGCAAGAATGATGAAAAATGATTTGAATGCTATGATGAATGTAAAAATATAAAAATACAAGGAAATACAAAAACCAAGCAATATAATTTATTAAGTTTTTTTTTAAAATTTGCTATAAAAAAAGAGAAAAATTATATTTGAAATATTTTTTCTTACAAATAGTTAAGTTAAAGGGAGGTATTCATTTTTTTTTAAATTTTTAATATTTTGTGGCACTGCAAAGGAAATATTTTCATAATTTTGAAAATATCTTATTATTTATTGAGTTTAGATAGGGGTATTTTAGGTCTAAATTTATATTTAAGAACTACAAAATAATAAATATAATTTTATGATAGTATAAATGTATCATTAGGTTTTTTATTAGAAATTGGGAGATTTTGATTATTTTCCATTACAAAAACAATAGAATATTATTATTTTATCAAACATGGATAATATATTGTCACTATTGTTGTAACGTTTATTTTATTTGAAGTGGCTGGAGTGAAGGCTATCTTATTTTTTATTTACTTGTAAAATTTGTAATATAAATATTTTAATTTTAGATATTGCCCATTTTTTTATGTTACTGTTTTTTCTTTTGTAAATATTTTTAGTTTATAACTTTATTGTATACTTATAATGTTGCTTAATCATAATAAATTGTTAAATGTTTTTTTAAAATTAATATCCTAGTTTAGTTTTGATTTGTCTGTTATTCATATGACTCTTCATTCCATATGCATGATCAATTGAAATTAATGGTTTCAAACATTATTTATCTGCACATGATTTATAAAGATTGTTTAAAATATTATTTCTATTATATTTGATTGACTAATAAAGTATATTATTATTAGTGTTGTTGAAGATATGAGCATTGGTGATTCTATAAAATGATCCAACATGAATTCGAGATCCTAGATCTTGCCACTATATTAAAATATATTACATTTTAAGAATGCCACATAAAATAAATGAAGATTGTACAATGTTTGCTTAGAATATTATTTATGTTTTGTTGCTAAACACTGATTATTAAATAGATTTCATGTTAAGAGGTATTAAGTTATCTTATTTGCTTATTATTGTTGTAAGGGTAGTTTGTTATCATGTAAAATCCCTCAGCATATTTAACTACAGGGTCTTAATTAATTTATTTTATTATAAGTGTCAGAAATGAACCTGAGATTATTTTTAAAAGAATTGTAAAATTCCTATTAAAAGATGATGAGTAAAAAATTATTAGTTGATATTTAATTTTCAATTAATATTTTAATAAAGGAGTAGTAATTAATTTATTATTTCTATAATAAATTTATAAATCTTTTATGTTAGGATTATTATGTGTGTTTAAAAATATGAGAGTATTACATGGTACTTTTGTTATTTGAATTTGGTGGGATAATATTCTTGTGCCATTGAGATTGTATCTTTAGGGATGTATCTTCAATGTTTAAGCCATTGTACCTTGCTGAATGTCTCATGTAAAAAGTTTTACAATTTTATTTATTTTTATTCGAACCATATTTATTTGTAAGAATGAGCTAGTTACAAATGAAATTTATTAGTAAAATAAAGGAGTTGAGTATTCTAGTTAGAACCCTAATTATCTGTTGTGAGCTTAAATATTATTATATTTCAATTTAATGAGTTTCTTATAGTTAATTATTAGAAAATATTAATTTTATGAGATACTATATGTTATTAGTGTATCTTGAGCTAGTCTTAATATTAATTGTCTTAAGTAGTCATAGTTTATGTAATTTGACTATAGTTTAGCATAGTTATATCCTAGTTAGCTGGATTCTTTAGATTAATTTTTTTAAGGCAAGGATACAATAACCTTATGAAACAATACTACAACCCAACTTGGTCTAAAATAAATAAAATACAAATCCTATCATTGAGACTACTTTACAATTCCAGTTGATATATTCTATAGGTAAGATCGCAAAGCATAGGTTTTAACATTACAAAGTATATAAAATATACCCCCAATGGAATTTCTATTGTAGAAAATTTTCATATGTTATGCTACAATCTCTAGGAAAATCTCAATAATAAACAATGATGAATATAATAAATATTATAGTTAAATAATTATTAAGATTATTTACACAATTACTTATTCCCTTATATCTATAAATAACCACAATATTATAAATTTAGAATATATATATTAAATTAATCTAATTTGTTATTAAGCTATCTTATTATAATCCCAGGGATAATGATTATTCATTCAATCATATTATTAATTGCTAACAATTAGATAATTGAATGACAAGAAGGATTTTATTGAAATCCAATCATCTAAATAACAATAATAACTTCATAACTTGTAGATGTTAATCACAACTATTTACTAATATATGTAGTTTCAAAACTAAACAAATAATTAAATTACTAAATTAATATTAGACTAATAACTTATGAAACACTTTTTATTAATTAAACATACACTTTATACAAATAATAATGATTAAGTAGAATAATCATTCCTAATCAAAATATAATCTTTTATAAATTAATCTTTGGAAATCCTACTTATTTTAGCAATAACCTATTCCATTGATCTTTCAAGCAAGCCTTATAATTGTTTTACTATATATATATAAATGCTTTATGCACAGATAATGAAGCTAGTATATATATCGAAAACAAATATAAAATGCTATATTAGCTGAGCCCTTTCAAGAGACTTCTTGCTCTCATATTCATAGCAACTATTATTAAATTTTATCAAGGCTAAATAATACAATCATTGTTATTTAATTACTTTCCAAAACTTTATGCACTTTTATGATCTTATAATTTTATAACTAAACTATTTTTTAAAAAATATGTGACTCCAGAGATAAGATGAATTTCTGTAATGCTCTGAACATAAAATTATACGTTTATGATTAAATTTACATAAAATCTAAATAGATTAGTAAGTAAATTGGATATTGCTCTTATCAGATTATAAATCAAATGTGACAGATATTTGATTTATTTCGTTTTAATTTTTTTACATCTGATAATATTTAAGAATTAACAATTTTTTTTTTTTACTAATGGATACTTAATAGCATTTCATTCAAATTCTTTATTTGAAATCGTCAGATAGAACATTAAATAAGTAAAATTTATATGAAAATTTTAATGTGCTACATCATTGAGTATGATATTAAGACACTTGTGATTCATAAAATCATCTAGTTTAAATCATATCATACATTTATATGCAATAGTCCGATACACATATAATAAAAATAAATAAATACAATAATCCTTTCATTAATTTCCTCATGTATGAATCAGATACTGAGTTCAGAGAAATTATTTTAACAGTACTAACAAAGATATTCGTATTAAAACATTTCAATTCTTGTACTTCTCCAAATTTTATAAATTAAATTATGCTAATAAGACCTAGATGATAGGTTGTTTAGTCTTTACTCTAATTATATTGATATCTTATCATTTACCAAATTACCTTTTAATATTTATATTATCTATACAATATAAATAAAATATCTTAAATGAATTTTAAAATCGAATATTTTACCTTCATTCATCATACTTATTGTTGTGTTTGGCTGAATTGCAGGTTTCAGACTTAGGCCAACAGTAATATTAAAAACTATAAACAATTACTATTTAATATGTATAATTTATTAAAACAAATATATATATTATTAGATCAATAAATACAATAAGACATATAACTTTGTCAATAATAAGCTGGTCATGCCGATTGACTCGACTCACGTCCAACTGTATATTTAGCTTGCCTTGTGAGTTCTAGTCTAAACTCTTCCAGCTGTACTGGATGGCTTGCCTCGAGTTTATTAAATGACTCTTCTGGCTGTATTAGACAGCTTTCCTCAAGTTTTCAAGTCATGGCAGCTTCCAGTCCTATGTGGACTTGCCTCAGTGCATCGACATGTTGGTAGTGAATATAGTAGCAACACCTTCACTATAGGTTTCAATGGAGAGCATGTTCAGTCATTCAGGTAGACAGACATTCCCTGCCTTGCCTCCAAAAAGGCTGACTATTTACAGGTAGATTTCCTCTTAATGGCAGCAGTTGAATTCAGAGAGCCTATCCAATGGTAGAACTTTATACACATGTTTACACATTGGCTATACTTGTTTTTACACTTAAGCCATGTTTATACATTGGTTATCCACATTTTTACACATTGGTTAGTAGCAGCAAGTGCTCTATCAGATAAGGAATCTGGACTAGGTCAGATATGACATCCCTCCCCCTGGCTAAATTTAGCCCTGGAGAACCTAGTCACTGAGATGAGCTAGACAATGTGTTGTCTGCTTTGTTCGTTTTTCAGGTTTATTGCTGCTCGTCTTTATATTCCTTGTTTGATAAAGATGCCCCTGGTTGGGTGCTGCTGTCTTCAGTTTGGTGGTATTTTTTTTTTATTTGAACAAATTTAAGTGATTTTAATAATCACTGTAATTTAAATATGGTGAATGTCTTTAGCCACATTCACGTATTTCCTTTATTTTTCCAGCCAATTTTGTTCGAACTGGCTTGTTTTATACTATTTCTCCAGTCAAGGGGGAAAAATAAATCCATTTGTCTGACTGTGCCAAATCTTTTGGGTTTGGCTGAATTGCAGGTTTCAGACTCATACCAACAGTAATATTAAAAACAATAAACACTATTTAATATGTATAATTTATTAGAACAAATATACATACATATTATACAATCAATAAATACAATGTGATGAATAACTTTGTCAATAAGCTGGTTGTGCTGAATGGCTGAACTCACTTCCATCTGTATATTTAGCTTGCCTTGTGAGTTCTAGTCTAAATTCTTTCAGCTGTATTGGACAGCTTGCCTCAAGTCTGTCATAGTTATAGCAGCTTCTAGTCCTATCTGGACTAGCATCACTGCATAGACATATAGTAGAAACACCTTCACTGTTTGAAGTGATTTTAACGGAGAGCACATTCAGTCATTTAGGTAGACAGATGTTCTCTACCTTGCCTCCAAAAAGGCTGACTGTTTATTACCAGATCCGCTCCCTTAATGGTGGCAGTCAGATTCAGAGAGCTAATCAATGGTAGGATTTTATACACATGTTTACACATTGGTTAGTAGCAATAAGTGTTCAATCCAATATGATAAGGAATCTGGACTAGTCCACTTCAGAAGGCAAAGTTAGATATGATACCATATACATTTCTTTTACAACTTTCACTTTTAATGATCTCATACAATAATTTGTAATAACTGATTTTTTAAAAATATGTGTTTATTTGTTTTGCATCTGTTTATTTATCATTCCTTAAGGTATCATTACTTACTATAGGAAGAAAAGTTATAGACTCATATTCATATTACTAACATATGATGCTTACAGTATAATTCACTATCTAAGATATCATTTGGAATAAGAAACTAATTTAATAGTGTATTGTAGGAATGGAGGTAAGTAACATTTATTTTTCACCCGCCATAACCTAGAGTAATCATTATTCCTTTAATGATATTACCACTGGAATCCTGCCTTTTCTCTTAAGCACTTACAGAATGGGGTGGTTAGACCTAAAAAGATCCTCACAACTTTCCTAATAAAATATGGGTGTCCTTTATATCTAACCCAATTACGCTCAATATTAGTTCTTGAGGATTTATACTCAACTATCCTGGCATGTTCACTTATCCAATATTCATTCATTAATTTAGAGCATCAGTACAGAGTTCATATTTCCAATCCAAGTATATAATACTTTGTCTCCCTAATGTTTATAAAACTTTATCTATAAAAGATCATCAGTCAAAACAAATATCATCTATCAAATATGACAAATATATTATAGTCTTAATGTTTTACAATATCTGAGATCAATTAATAATGTAATAAAGTAATTACATATACTCTATTACACACATCACTTATAATATTACACTCATTTTATACAGTAATATTTTATCCTAGAAACAATTTTTTTTTATTCATAATTATTTATTATGAACCATTGGATTATATCCTAGTACAGTAAATTAACAATATAATATATACTACCTTTTTTACTAGTAAACATTTATTTTTTTTATATTAACATATATAATATAATAAAATTACCAAAATCATTTACTGTTCCTCAGCTTTTTTTACACATCAATGAGTCAATTTATATAAAATGTACAAAAAATCATCATAACACATTCATTTAATTTTAATATCTTAAAATCTAAAATTATATTATAAAGTTATACAGATATTTAAAATCCTAATAAGCATATATATCACTTAATTATTTTTCTTACTGTCATAAAAAAAAAAAAATTCTAAATACAAAAAAAAATTGAGAGTGAAAACTTTTTCAATTATTTTTTCACTCTTCCCAAACTCTGACAGCTAGGTTGGGAGTTTCAATTCTTTCTTCTGTTGCTACCCCCCCCCCCCCAACTTGCAAAATCATTGTTAAATATATATACACAATACTTTAAAGAGGTAAATATATACACACAAAACTTCTTAGTGCTTTTGTTTATCCTAAGATCCTTAATTGAATTCAGTGCACTTCACAGCTTTAAAATATAATTATATTAAAGTACTTCTTTAAATATTCAATATTATTTTATAATCTGGTTATCCATTATAGGCAGATAAAATAACTGGCTTCTTTAATAATACTTATTAAATTTCAGCTCTTTATCATTTCATCTTTTATATTCTTATAAGTTATATTCATTTATAATATATTTGTTCTTGTTTTTAAATTTAATTCACATTGATATTATTTATCAAAATAAACACTTTTTGTTTTAAAAGGCCATAATAATCTTTTAACTCATCTTAAGATATATATTTTTTAAATGTAAGCAATAGTTGTATTTCACCTTCTATCTTATTATATAAAAAATGTTCATTACTTTTCCTAATTTATTTTATGTTTGGTAAATTACATATTGTTCATTAAAATATTGTTTTAATTTCCATTTAGTACACAAGTAATTCTTATTTAATATAATACTTTTTAAAAATCAGTTCATTATTATTATGATAGATAAATCTAAGTTCTATGGAATATTTTCAAATGTCTATAACTACTGTTCTTTTTAAATAAATAAAGGTTCATTTGTAAATCATTTCTTAAAATTATTATAAATGAAGAAATAATAAAATACATTCTTACATAAATACATTTGAAAACTAGTTGAACTTGAAGATTACTCAAATCTATTCTTCTGTTGTTCCTTCACTCTTTAAAAAGTAGACTATAGTTTGACTATAACCTGATAGTGAGTAGGATTAACTTTTCCTGGCAAAGAATGGATTTGTTTACTCTATAATAAACTTATAATTACTTTTAATTATTTTCTATACTTATCCAGCTTGTTAAAGTTGTTTTTTTAATTAATTTTAAAATAATATACAGTAAAATTTTATATTTTATGAAACTAAAAAGTAACAGATTAATTAGCTCCTACTGTTTCTTTAAATCACCCCTAATTTTGTCTGCTAATCCTTTTTATATTGTACACAGTGTGCTGTCATATTTTTAATTAAATAAATTTCATTGGTCATCTAAATTTAATTAATTGAAAAGTTTTTGAAAAATTAACTTTGTCTACAATTTTTAATAATAATAATAAGGTATAATATAATTAATAAAATATTTTAATACTTAAATAATAAATATAATTATTCTTATATTAAATATAATTATAACCTTTAATATTCTTTTAAAAATATTTATTGACGTTCAATAATTAATTAATAATTATACTGAAATATAAAATTATCACTATTAAAAAATTAGAAATTAATAATTTAATCCTTTTGTTGGAACAGAAAATATCATTTCCAACCAGAAAGTGTAATCAATTTATTTATTTTAAATAAATTCTGCATGTAGGTCCAAACACACACATTTTTAAAGAGTCACTGTAATAAAATTAAACAAATTTTGCTATTATAATTATTATAATGTTCAATAAAAAGTGAAAATTTTAATAAATATAATTTGTGTACTTACTACTATAGAATAAACTCATAACTAAAATAAATTTAAAACATAAATGACTATTAAAAGTGTATGTTAGTTAAATTAACAGAATCTTATTCTTATACTATATGTAAATTCGAACTCAGACTTTCACATGACCCACTACTCTCAGTGCCATCTCATATTGCTGACCCACCTGATCACACACAATAATCACCAATATACATATTTCATGCTAAACCAGCAATCATCAGTTGGTCCAGATTATCACCTCTACACATATATGCAATAAGTACTCAGAAATATATTAAGATAGCCAATCTTCATATAGTATAGTATGTTTGGTATAATGTAGTAATAGAGTGAAGTATTCTGAAATATGGATTTATAGAATTGATTTCGTTGCTGTCTTAAAATTTTTTTTAATAGCAATATAATCTTTTTCCTTTAATACTAATATTATTTTTTTTGTTTTATTAATCTGCTTTTTCTTGAAACTGGATTATCATGATGTTTGTTGCCTAGTTAAAAACTCGCAATTGATCCATAATATTATCCAAGTATATGACAACAGTTCAAATCGAAGAAAAATAAAATTTGTATAAAGCAATTTTTTTAAAAAGTTATTATTGCAAACATTTCTCCTCTTAAATGTAATGTAAAACTTTAAAACTAGTCATTATTTATCACATGGAAAATTTCTGGGATTTATTTTGTGAGCATCAAAGTCAGGAGAGTTAATATTTAAAAAGTGTAAATAATTATAATTATTTAATGTTATACTGTTTGTGGTTTTGTTACACAAAATTCATTTTGTTTTAATTTTAAAATGTTATTTCATGGGAACTGGTGCACTAGAATTTAACTTGCACAAGACATGTCTTAACCTGACAATGGCCCTGGCATAATCTTTTATAAAATTCTGAATTGAAGCACTAGTACTTTTTTTAAAAAAAAATTGAATTTTATTTTCATTATAAGCACTACCTTCTTCATGGCATTAATGTCAGAGATTGTAATAATTTTCTTTAATTTATTTTAAAATATTTAAATTTCATTGTTTCAGAAAAAGACATTTATTCCTTATCCAAATTTAATTTAACTTCATGAAACATAAATAACTATTCACCTTTCATCGGTTATGTATAAGTTCATTTTTACAAGAATTTTAAGTTGAAATTACATCACTAAATTGCATTTTCTCCATTACTAAAATATTTTTATCCTCTTTAACTGAAAATTCTTTAGATCATTATCACCTTTATCAAAAGCAAGACCTGAATTATCTATCACATGATTTAAAAGTTATGCTTACCCAAGCTGTTTAACACAAAGGTAAAACTCTCCATACAGTAGTGCCACTCTGTGCATCCATTGATTACTCTGGCTTGCATTTAGTAGGCTATTATATGGAAAGTTTTGCTTTTGTGTCGGATTTAAAATATTATAAACAATTTGAAAAATCAATTAGTACTTTTAGAAACAATTAGTTTAATTTATTCGTTTGCAATTAGAGTAGGTATATTGACTGAACAAAAACTATAGATATATTTCCAAATTTTTACTGGCAATATTTTCTCCTTTATAGACAGGTTGTCATTCATTGACACAAACTGTCACAAGCTCAATAAAATGAGAGAAAAACTTCATAACTATTTTAATAGTTTTGTTTGGTTGCACTGTAATATATTTTTCAGTAAAATAAATTTTGTAGACTATAGTTGTAAGATGTCAGATAAATAGATTTAGATACCTGGGCAGTTGATTGAGTGAGGTTGGTAAGTATTGAAGAAGTTAAAACAAGGATAACATAGGTAAAAAGGCATTTATTAAGAGAAATTATTGTGTACAACTTTGTATAGTGAATTAAACAAAAGAATAAATATGTGTAGAGTATTAGTATGGTTGTAAAATGTAGATCATGAGTGAAAGAATTAAATACAGATGTGAACATGGAAAAAGTTAGATGTATAAAATAACAAGTGATGAAAGTTTTACAAATAGTGAATGATAGATTGATTTAGGATATAGGAGATAGAAAGAAATGCTGGGTTGGACATATATTAAGAAAGAAATAGTTTGATGAAGGTTGTTTTGGGAAAGTGGGAAGAAAAGATGAGATTGGTCTCATTGGATGATATGAGATATAGAAATGAATATTTGGATAATGACCAGAACATAATGAAAAAATGGATGACTTGGATGTGTGATTGTTCTCTGGACCTATCCATAGAACAAATCACTATTGAAGATATTGCATTTGAAATAAAAGCACATTTGCATTAACTGGAGTTTTTAATAGTTTCATTCAGGCTTGATTTAATGCTAAATCCTGTTGGAATTGGCTATACAGGTTCATATTAACTGCTAACAAATATCTATAGTAGTTTATAGCCAGACTTTGAAGACAATACTAAATAAATATTTTTAACATATACATTGTATTTGTTTTTTGATAATTACATATACATTGTAAGGTATTTATTTTAATAGATTAACATAGTTATAATATAATTTGGTAATACAGGGTTCAGGATATTTGCATACACCTTTAACATGCATTAAAGACAGATTAATTAACTCTAGCTATATTTATATAGGTTAAGGGTTATTGTTTTGCTAAAGGCTCACAAAAATAATAAAAGATTGTGATGACCTATACAAAGTCTTATGATCTATTTGTTACCTGCAGAGTAATCTCTCTAAAACAGCAACTCCATCTTCTTGGCTGAGGGTTATCCTTGATTCCACTCTAGTAGATCTTATGTTCTCACATTCTCTAGAATGCACCTGAATTGGGAGTGGTTAATGGCTTTTATTCATTAATACTGATGTCTCACTTATCCCTATTAGTACTAATATAGGTATAATTGTACTTTACTTATTTTAAATGTTATGTATATTAATGACACATTACATTATTCTACAGAGCATTTTAATGGCACTGTAAACGATTAGCATATTCTATATTAATTATAAAAACATCTTTTAGTATATTCTTTATTAATCCTTCTTAATATGATGCTGCTGCTCTCCATTCAAGATGAGACTCATTTCAGTTATTTATATCATCTTATGAAATGGCAAATATTGCACTGCAATGATGTATATGCAATCAATTAACAATTTAAACATATATGCATTTAAATAAAAATTAGTTTTTAGCATATCATTCATTACACCGCTTTCATATAAATGAAGACAATTTTACCCATGTTAGAATACTTTGACTATGTGAAAACATTTTAAACAATATGTAGAGCTATAAATAGCCAAACATCCATCAAATTTATATTACAACTATTAACCATTATAAAAGTTTCATTCTAAAAACTTGAAACACCTATAAATTTCTGAACGGATGCTGAATGTTGCCTTAACATGTCAGAAAAGTGCCTGCATTGAATGCATTTTGTATTGGTAGTACATGAAATGGTTAACACTACAGAAGAGCTATTTTTGTACAATGTTACTTGAGATTGATTAAATATATTCTTCAAAACCATTAAAGAATTATTATCTCATAAGGACTCAAAATGTGGAATGTCCTTAGCTCTTGAGAAATTTGGATTAGTATTCTATTTAAGAATATTGATTGCAAATAAATTCAAGCTGTAAATGCAAATAAATATATTTAGGATACATATATCAAAGGATGAACATAGTACAGAATTTTTTAGTCTCCAGTTAGTCTAATAAGATGATTTCCAGTAAAATACATACATAATGAGAATAATCTAGAGCTTTTTCATGGGTTAGTTGCCATATAAATTTGATCTCTATTTGGTTACATATATTTTTACAGTGTAACCATTAATTGTTATGTATATTTCTTGTGGATCAATGTTTATAATTTCACAAGGTGTTCCGATATGCATCGAAATTGTCACTTGTGTGATGAAAATTGATCTTTACTTTGTTATATATGTCTGATTATTACACATATTATGTGTGACATATATAAAAATGGTACTTACTATGGAAGAAAATTACTACTGTATTATGTTAAGAAAGAAAAGTTAAGACAAAATCAAAGTAGACAAATATGAAGAGGTGAGAGTTAACAAAATTAGTTTTTTAAAAAAATCAATTTATTAAATACATTTTAAAACTGCTAAAGAATTACTGTCTGATAGAGATCCTCATCTTGGGTGAAATTTATATTTGGTGTAACATTAAAAAGGTTAACATAATAAGATTATTGCAAATATAAATGAGCTTTAAATTTGAACAGGTTACATTTAGAAAATGTATAAATATCATGTGATTAACATAAGATCAGAAAGGTGCTTCAAGTATCTTGCTCAAACAACAAGAAGTTGTTTATAAAATATATATATAATGAGAGGATGGAGTGATTTTTTTTACTAGATAATAGCAGTTTAATTACATGTATTTCTACAGTACAACCATTAATATTACATACGTATCTTGTGATGCAATATTTTGTCACACAAGGTATTTTAACATCCTGACAGAAATTAAGTAGTTAATGAAAACTGACCTCTGTTAAATTACATCTACAGAGATACCATTAATTATTGTAGATATAATACTTATTTTTTCTGTTTCACAAGATATCAATTGGATAGAAATAGTTCTCACCTTGGAAGTAAAATGTTATGTCATATTGGTGTAGACTAATTAATTATAACAAAATGCAAAGTAGAGATGAAAGCTAATGAGACTGTGTTTAGGTTGATTCAATACATTCTATTTCAACACTACTTTAAAAAATCACTATCTCATAAGGTGCTGTAATTTGTTGTAAGTGGCCCAGTTTTTGTAAAATTCATGATAGTTTTATATATCAAAAAGTTACACTCAATAGAAAGTCCTTGAAATACAGGCACTCTTCATACATCTGGAACCTAATTGTAAATATAGGGGATTTGAACTCAGACTTTCAAGCACCATTCAACTATCCACACTATCTCATACCACTGATACACATGACGACACACATGTAGAAAAGATAAATAATCACCAATACACGTATTTTGTGCTGAACCAGCATTTGTCAGTTGGTCCAGATTATCATCTCCCACATTTATAATCAGTGCTCAGTTTTATATTAAGATAGCAAACCCTCATACTTTAATGGACAGGCTTCAATCTATATGTTTGTGGTCTTGTGTATCAGTGGCATGAGATAGTGTGGATAGATGAAGGTACTTGAAAGTCTGAGTTCAAATCCCTATATTTACAATTAGATTCCAGGTATATGAAGACTGCCTGTATTTCAAGTATTTACACATTAAGCCTGCATATTACCAATCCCTCTTCTATATATTTAAATGAAAAAGGTCCTATATATATGAGGGGTCATGATTTAAGGTCAACATGGGCATGGTAATAATATTGGCATCAGCATGGGATTTGAGCTTTTCATTGTCAGATTTTAATGGTATGGAAGGCTGAAGAGGTAGATGTTGGAGTATATTGAAGCCTGTCCATTGCTATCTTAATATAAAACTGAGCACTGATTATGTGTGGGAGATGATAATCTGGACCAACTGCTAAGTGCTGGTTCAGCACAAAATACATATGTTGGTGATTATTTATCTTTTATACATGTGTGTGGTCATGTACATCAGTGATATGAGATAGTGTGGATAAATGAAGGGTGATTGAAAGTCTGAGTTCAAATCCCCTATATTTGCTCAATAGAAAGGTAAATTTAAATATAAATAAATTCAAACAAGTTGTGTTTATGAACATCAGTACTAAACTATCAACATTGGTGTGGAAATCCAATTATTTCAAATATTTAGCTCACATAATGAACAAAGGTTATTTGTGAAGTACTTGTATGAATTAGTGAGAATTAATCTGGAGCTTTTATATTAATGCATAATATTTAGAAGTGCATAAAATATATACATAACAAAAAACAGTATTATTTGAATATATTTCCATGACATAAAATTGTGCATGCTCAAATAGGAATTATGTAAATATATAACAGATGCAAGTGAAGTGTATTGCATTTATTTGTTATATGTTTATTTGGGGATTATAACAATAAACTAACATCTAGCTAAAATATTAAAACATAAAATGACAAAAATAAAAATGTAATAAAATTATGTAAATAGAGGGATTTGAACTCAGGATCTTTCAGTCCATTCATCCTCCACTTTATCTTAAGCAACTAATACAAATGATTACACACATGTGAAAGAGATACATGGTCCCCAATATATATATATTGTGCAGAACCAATTTTCCACACATATATACAATCAGTGCTCAGTTTATATTAAGATAGGAATTTCTCAAACTTTAGTGGACAGGCTTCAATCTTCTCACCTTTAAAATGTATGAAAGAATGCAAAAGAAGTTGATTATTTTTTTACAACATGATACACCATAGCTAGACATGTCTATCTGAAAACAATTCGTAGAATAATTAAAATTAAGCTCAATCAAATTAAATGAATAATTAATTACTGTAAAAATCTAAATAATCATAAAATTTCTGTTTGACTATTCATAAATAGTTAAGGAACTGATATTTGTAGCCTTCTGGTGGTATTGCCAGTTTTCGAAGATAACTATAATTAAATTTTGAGTTCACAAATCTAAAGGTTACCAATTTACTTTCCACACATCAAGCCAGTGATACTTGAAGATTACAATATTACTATTCAAAACCTTTCTTCATACTAACCAATGTTACTATTAACAGTGAAATATATTTACAAAAGAATAACTAATCATCATCAAGTCTATGCTAAACTTGAGACTGCATAGATGATCATACATGCTAAAATAACTACAAAAGTTAATATATAAAATGCATCAATGCTGATCTTCATCAATTCTCATAGCTATTAGGTACCATGCATTTATTGGCCATAAATAAATCATAATTATAAACTATAAATAATTTGTGGATTTCAAGGGTGACTTTATAGATGTCTACAGACATCCATATACCTTTAGTCCAGGATTAGCTCTGAAATTGCAAGAAACTGTAAACAAAAAAACGCAATATTTAATCTATTTTAATATTAAGAACTTCATTGGAATAACTCAAAATAATGATTAATAAGTTTATTGATCAATTAAAAATAAACAAATAAGAATAACATGAAAGATCTGATAAATATTTTACAATGCAAATACATATTCTGATTTTGACACATTTTTTACAAATATCTAGAAATTTTTAACAGATTGAAAAATAAAATAATAAAACGTACAAATATATAAATAATTAGTTTACATAATGCATATGCAAACACATATAAATACATTGTTATGCATATGAGGTAAATATTCCAATCATTAGTAATCCAATAAATATTTTATTTTAACAAAATAAACAGTAAATGGATGAGGATATACATACACATGCATAGCTGTCTTAATCACAGCAAGTGATCTTATATGCAATATATATATATATCAATTACCAATTTTCTTTAACCTCTAAACCAAATGATTTCACAATTTAATACAAAATACACAAATAAATTCAATTCCAAAATTGACAATTTTTCATTATATTTTTCTATTCTAAAATTTTTTTTTTTTTATAAAAGTCATAAAAAAATTAAAATAATATATTAATAATTTTTATTAGTCATTCATTAGACTAGAGATTATCCACTTGATGAATAATATTCAGTAGTATAATTTTCCCTACACCATTCTCCATCAAGGTAGGGACTAGTTCTTATCCACTTTTTGGAAGGGTATATTTATAAACATATAACCAAAGACATGCATGAAAAAAAAAAAATGATCAGCAAGAAGCGCCTCTCATGCTGAACCAACATTGATCAGTTGGCACAAATCACATTCCCTTATATATATATCTTTTTCATTGTTTAGTATATGTAGATAGCTGATTACGATAGCTTAATTGATAAGTGTCAAACTTACTGCTCTCACAACTTTGATACAAACTTCTTAATGAAAGTATATTAATAATTTTTATTAGTCATTCATTAGACTAGAGATTATCCACTTGATGAATAATATTCAGTAGTATAATTTTCACTAAACCATTCTCAAACAAGGTCGGGACTGGTTCCTATCCACTTTTAACATCTTGTGGAAGGGTATATTTATAAACAAATGACCAGACATATATAAAAAAAGAACGATCCCCAACATGCACATCTCATGCTGAACCAACATTGATCAGTTGGCACAAATCATACTCTCTTATATATATGTCATATTATTATTACTATTTGCGGGATATTCCGTGTAGTGAAAAAGCTAAATGCTGACGTTTCAGTACAATATCAAGTACCTTCCTCAGAGCGTCCTCTTTCTCAAATCATAAGAATGCACATGAGATTTAAAATCGTTTTTATCGTTTTCTTTCTCCTCATATTTAAATTCTATTGGTTGAGAAGTTTTAAAATTTATTTTCTCTTCCAATAGCTTCTTCCAAATGTTGTTAATCTTTAATTCACATCTTTCATTTTTGCTCTTGGGCTTTTTAAAAATCTCTATAGCTTCTCTTAGCAATCTCTGGTCATATTGTTCAATTTTTGCTAAATATTTGTTTTTTCAAAATTGATATCATGATTTGTTAATTTTATATGAGAATAAATAGCTGATGAATTTGATTTTTCTCTCACTGCCAAAATGTGTTCTTCCTTTCTAATATTTATTCTACGATTAGTCTGTCCTATATATGTATGTGGACAGATCCTACATGGAATTTCATATACACCATGGCACTCCAAAGCAATTTTATCTTTAGGAAGTGGAAATATTTCACTAATTTTTTATAAGTAGTGTAAATTGTGTGAATATTATTATTTTTTAAAATGTTACCAATTCTATCAGTTACTCCTTTTATATATGGCAAAATTGTCTTAATTTTTGATGTATCAAAATCTTTTTTCTTTTGATATGTATAAGCCCTATTAATAATGTTGTAATTAAAACCGTTATGAAGAAGCATTTTATTAGTAGCAAAAAGGTCCCTGTGAAAATGGCTATCATCAGAAAGTCTCTTTGTTATATCCAATAATGTCTTTGCTACTGAAAATAGTTGTCCAGAATGGTGATGAGAGGAAAAATGCAGATATCTCCCAGTGTGTGTTGGTTTTTTATATATACCATGGGATAAAGAACCATCTTCCCTTTTTTCAATCAAAACATCTAAAAAAGGTAATTGATTATTATTTTCTATTTCCATGGTAAATTTAATATTGTTGTGAAAAGAGTTTAAAAAATTAAAAAAGTCATCAAGAGCATGATTGCCATGAGGCCAAATAAGAAAGGTATCATCAACATAACTCAGCCATTATGCTTTGGATTTGTAGATAATAAAAACCCACTTGATTCAATACTCATTTCCTCAATGATTATAGCACTGGTTCATTAAGATATATACCAAGGATGATATTATTTTCTAAAGAATATTTATCAAAGCACAACAGACATGCTTAAATTACATAATTATATTAAAAATATTAACAGTGAGCAGGATGTCTATTTAATTCCTCATCTCCAAAACATTTTACAGCAGTTATAAAAAAAAAAATTTCATGAATTAAAATGGGAAGACAAGATTAAAAATTAATGGAGATTATTTAAGTCATCTAGATTTTGTAGATAATGTAATTGTTTTAGCAAATAATGCTTCAGTTTCAGAATGTGTTAAAAGAGTTATTAGATCAAAGTAAAAAAAGTAGTAGCAAAGATAAATGCTAAAAAGATTAAAGTAATGTTCAATGAAATTTCTCAAAACATAAATATCTTGATAATAATGAATTAGAAGAAGTTAACAACTACAAATACCTTCGTCATATTATTAATAGATGTAAACATAATGGACAAAATTAATCATAGAATTAAATTTGAATAAAATGCTTTTGGGAGAAGTAACTTAATATTAAAAGAAAATTTGACTATGTGTTTAACAATGAAGGTTTTTAACAAATATATTTAATCAGTTTTTGCTTGTGAATTTGAGAATTGGACATGTAAAAGAAGGTTAATACAGTGACTTCAGAATACCCCAGTGAAGTTTGAAAAGATGTATTGCAGGAATAACAAGTACAGATCAAAAATGAGAAATACATGGATGAGAGAACAAATAGGTATTAGTGACAACATTGAAAAAATTAAGACTAAAGTGAAACTGGACTGGACACATTATTAGAAGAGGTAATAATAAATGGACGGTTCAAATTTTGAACTGGATAACAAGAAATTGTAAAAGAACTAGAAATGGACTGCATGTGAGATGGGTGAATGAAATAAGGAAGTTTATTGGTGTGATGTGAAGTGGATTAAACTTGAAACCATTCTGCAGTGGATCGATCAGCCAACAATTATTTATAAAATTTGATACTTGGAAACTTAAGATTAAAAGTGAAATGTGAAGATAGCAGAATATTTATAAACTAGGGACAAATATACATTAGGATAATCAGTGAGATTGAAAGCAAATTACTCGAAGGAGAGAATAAGTACATTGCTGATAGGACTAAAAAAAAGAAAAGAGTGAAATAAAATTGAAGTAGAAAAGATGGTAGTAGATTGAAGTTGTAAATTAGATTTGAAAAAATTTTAAAAGATGTATGGGTTGAAGAAAGTTATTGGAGAACAAATTTTTACTCTGCAAAGAATTTAAAGACAAAAATGGTAAATGTAATTTCTATACATGAAAACAAAATTCTGACTTAATTTTTTATTGCAGAATAACACTTATGACAGATACAGATAATACTGCCCCAAACATCATAAAAAAGTAATATAAGCTAATACATTACCAAAAAATAAACATCAATCTAATTTTCTTAAATCATTAACGGTTGAGCTGGGTACCGATTCTGAAATTAGTTTACTTCCTGACATAAATTTTTGACTTAATAATAAACAATAGGTTTTAATATTATTTTACTAATAAAATGGTTACAACAATAACCATACAAACTAAAAATATGTTAACTATATTTAGGTTAATCCCTGAATTAGAACAATTGTTTGATTCATCCAAATATGTAAGAATATTTTTATCATGCCAGTTTATTGGTAAATGACATTTGTATGATGAAATATCAACTATCTTTAAGTTTTTATTATTAATTAATTCAAGAAAAGCCCTTAATTCACAGATACAAGAAAAGTAATTGTTTTTTAAGTTAAGTGATTTTAAATTATCTTTAAGAATCATTATTGAATTAAAATTTTCAAGATAGTTGCCAGATAAATCTAATTCTTCTAATAATTTGTGATTTTTAAAAATATCAGATGGAAGATCTGTGATTGAATTACGTTTCAGAATTAATACCTTAAGATTAATTAAGGTGATTAACCATTCTGATTGAATATGGGAAAGTTCATTAAAGCTAATATCCAGTACAGTCAGTTTTGTTAAATTCTGAAACATTTGTCCATTTAAATTAGTCAGTTTATTTCTACTTAAATACAATTTTTCTAGATTTATTAAATCATCAAAAACATTCGTTGGTAGAGTATTAAAACTGTTATTGCTTAAATTTAATATTTTAAGTTTATTAGAAAAGGTTATACCTTCTGGTAGGCTATTTATGTAACTGGAACTGATATCAAGGTTTTCTAATTGAACCATATAATTTGTTATGTAGTGATCTTCAATATTATTATGACTCAAGTCTAGTAATACCAATTTATGGAAGTTTATAAATGAATTTGTTTTAATAAATCGTAGATTATTACAGCAAAGAAATAAATTATGTAAAGAACTGCTCAAATTCTGAAATATTTCCAAGTGTTCATACATTAATCCAACACCATTTAGATTAAGAGAATTAATAATGGTGGAATGACTTAAGTCACTTAAGATGTTATGAATTGAAGTACTTGTTAATGGATTATAACATAATTTTAATGATTTTAATTTCAAAAATTTTTTAATGGTTCCTTCTGTTATATCAGCAATATTACATTTTGATAAATACAAAGTTTCTACAGTTTTTGAAATTGTATCTAATCCATCCAGTGTTGTCAAAGGATTATTACTTAATTTTAATGTAACTAAAAACAAATATCTATTGGCTTCAATTGGAAAAATACTGGTAGTTATTCTATTTCCAGAAAGATTTAATTCAATTAATTTTTTTAAATAAGAGACAGTTTTTGGTATTTCTGTTAATTTATTGTTTGAAAGGATTAAAACTTCCAAATTTTCCAAGTCATAAAAAAGATCTTTATCCAGAGAAGAAAGATTATTAGAATGTAAATTTAGTTTTTGAAGATTTTTCAAACCAATTAAAGACTCCTTTTGCAAATCTTCTAATTTATTGTTTGTTATTTTTAAATCTAATAATACAGGGAATCTTTTAAATACATGATTAGGAAGTTGTGTAAATGAATTTTTGTCCAAATAAAGTTTTTCAACTAAAGGATGAATGTTTTGGGGAACAGAATCTAAATTATGATTCTGGCAAGCTATAGTTTGTAAATTGTTTAAGCACACACATACTTCTGGACAGAATTTAATTTCAAATGTAAAACAATTTAAATTAAAAGAAAAAAGCATAAATGTGCTTAGAATACATAATATGGAAGAAATTGGGTGGAATGCATCAACCTAAAAAAAAAAAAGACATTAATATTTATATAAAATGAAAATACATTAACAATACTTTATATTTTAAATTTAAAAATTTAATATATCTTTTCCTATCAAAAATAATCAAATTTTCTTACTTGAACAAAAATGTCTGCTAAAATTTCAGTACATCTATGTTATTATTAAACAGATCATCTTTATGTACATGTTTACATTTATAAGAAAACTCAACAAACATAAAGTAAAAAATAAATATGGACTTATAAGTTTTCACTGCAACAGTTTGTCATTAGTAGACTATAGATAATATATATTCAGTCATAAAAGCACTATTGTGGAAATTCAAAAACAATGCTTGCATTAATAATCTACAAATAAAATCTACCAAAATGGTTTAAATGATGCTTGAAGATGCATATTTACCAATTAGAATACAACTGTTTGGAATAAGTGGACTTCTTATATTAAAACAGGCAAAACTCTCTTTATGTATTGTCACTCAATGCAAGCCAGAATAATCAATGGATGCCAGAAGGCTTGTGTATAAAATCCCCATCTAGAGCCTACTCATTCAATATCCCCATACTATTTGTGGCTTGTGGTCTTCATCAGTGAGGAGTCTTGGATCTGGGGGTTTTATGTACAAGCCTTCTGGCATTCATTGATTACTCTGGCTTGCACTGAGTGGCAATATTTATAGAGAATCTTGCCTGCTTTAATAACAGTTAAGAGCAAGCATAAGAAATAGTGATCATGTAACTTCTTATATTACCAGTATTGCTATTTTTAGCTAGCTAAAGAATTCTTTACAAATAATGTTGTGCTGGAATTTCAGTAGTAATTATAAACCATCTCAAATTTTAAATTTCTGCTTATTTACATAAGTTAATAGCAGTTGTTTTAATAAAACTTAATTATAGAAAGTTTCTGATTTACATAAATTCTAGTTAACATGTTATGAAAATTTCCAACCAACATTTGTTAATATTTTAAGACATTTTTGCCTTGGTGTTTCACAGAGGTTTTTTTTTAAAATTATGTTAAAAATGTTTGGTAAAAAATGTTAATCTCATTATTATTAGTAGTATGGTACTAATATTACAATATTATCTTATTATGTACCAGGCAAACTATATAATACATTTTTATAAGTAGTTTATATTTCAAATTATGCATAGGATATGAATCAATTCATTAATGTAAATTGAATCTCTTAGAGTTTCTAAATATCTAATTAGGACTGGATGAATTTCTTAGAAAATAGGTAGATGATATCACATTAATGACATTCAAAGTAAACCATCATAATAACCTGGTTTGAGGATTTATTGGTAGTTAAATAAATGAATTGCAGCATTGAAATTCTGTCTAAATATACAAACTTACATAAATATGAGTTAAAAAATTCCAAGATACTTCAGATTCACCTAGATAAGAAAACATTTAGGTTAAATATAAGATGGCCACTCTTATCTTTATAAAACACTATCTTGTGTCATGGTTTGGAAAGTCCCTCTATCGGCAAAATGTGCTTGATTATGATGAATTTTAAAGTGCATTGAACACAGTTTAAAGCCTGTTTAAAGTATTTACAATGACTAATAGTAAATATGTATCTAAAGAAAGCATATGTCATGTGTAAAATTGATAAATGCACAAATATAATACAATAAATTTTTAAATAATTGGAAACTATCTTTAAATAATGTGGGTAACTCTATACTAATATAATAGTTTAATAAATCACACAATATAAAATATTTATAACAGCAGTAAATGTATATATAATACAAAAAAGTTTTTTTGACAAATATTTTAAACTATTTTAGTTTCAATTTACATTACATATGTAGTGACATCTGTCTTTTATTTATATAAAATTAAAAACAATACTAATGATGATGATGATAATAATAACAACAGCTATAATAAAACTATAAATATAATTTATGTAAATATTTTTTTTTCCTTTTCTTCCTTCTTTTACCTGTTTTCATTCTCATTTAAATAACTTAAAACAATAATACAAAGTGAACAGAGAAATATATAAATATACATTATATAGGCTGCAGAAAGGAGTTTGCTATTAACTGAAAGGAGACCCTTTGATTCCTCTTGGAGGCCTTAAAGGAACCGAGCAGGGCAAATTCCTAATGTCCACTCCATACGTTCTTGTCATTGCAGCTGTTATTACTATGTGATTATTCATACAGTATACGAACATGGATGGGCTGCTCACCAACACGCATTAGCCAGCGTGGTGAGTTTATTGGCTTTTTACCTCTGAGTTTAAGATCAAGAAACACCATGGTCTTTCTTCTCAGTGCCTGATAAGGCAGAATGAATGTTTGTGTAAATGATAAATATTTTTCCAATACATATATACAATTATGACAGACAAAAATAAAGCATGGCCCTTATTCCCAGGGGGCTGTAAAGTCACTAACCAAGGCAGCAGTTGGTGGCCGAAGGCGGAGAGTGCTAAGAATCCCCTGATTGCGGACCCAGGCTGCCATTTGATGATGACTTTTTATTTAGGTACTTACAACTGCAGATCACTTTCAAGTGAAGGAAGATTGCAAGAATTAGAAGAAGAACTGTCTTATATTAAATGGGACATTATTGGACTTTGTGAAGTTAGAAGAAAAGGAGAAGAAACAATTGATTTAAAAAGTGGACATATACTCTATTATAAAGGCACACATATTGGAAATACAAGTGGAGTAGGATTCATTATAAATAAAAAGTGGAAGAACAATATTGTGGAGATTGATGGTGTATCGGACAGAGTGGCAAGATTAGTTATACAACTTAATAGCAGATACCAAATGCAGATAATTCAGGTTTATGCCCCAACAAGTTCTCATAGTGATGAAGTAGTAGAAGATTTTTATATGGATGTACAAAAGGCTTTTGATCAGAGTAAACAACATTTTAAAATTGTTATGGGAGACTTTAATGCTAGAATTGGTAGAGACAAATGAAAGATGAAATTGCTGTAGGTAATTTTGGTTATGGTAATAGAAATGAGAGAGGACATAGACTTGTGGAGTTTGCAGAAAAAGAAAAACTTTATATTATGAATTCATTTTTTGAGAAAAATGTTAAAAGGAAATGGACATGGAAGCATCCAAATGAAGGTACAGCAGAATTGGATTATATTTTGACTAACAGAAAATACATATTTCAAGATTGTAATGTTCTTAATAAATTTAACACAGGAAGTGATCATCGATTAGTAAGGTGTAAGTTACGTGTTAATGTAAAACTAGAAAGACAAAAATTATTAAGAAAAACAATATTTACAGTTGATATTCCTAATCTTCAGAAACATTCTAATGAATTTAAATTAGAACTTACAAATAGGTTTCAAGTGTTAGGAGATTTTGAACATGATTCAGATTTGAATGAAATTAATATGAAAATAACTGATACACTTTTAAAAACTGCAACAAACATAGCTGGTAGAAAAAAGCAGCAATTGACTAATAAAATTTCTACTGAGACTAGAGAATTTATGAAGAAAAGAAGGAATATGAAGATATACAAAAATGATGTATTAAAAAAAATTGAATATCTCGAATTTTGTAAAATGGTACGGAAAAGAGTTGAAAATGATATAAGAAAGTATAACTGTGAAATAGCAAGGAAAGCTGTAGAAGAAAATAAAAGTCTCAAAAATGTTAAACAACATTTTGGTATTGGTAGGAAATTTATATCTGCAATAAGAAAAAAAGATGGAATTATTACTAAAAAGAGAGATGACATCATGAAATTGGTAGAAGATTTTTATCAAGAATTATATAGTAATAAAGAACAAGTACCTCCTATATCTATTACATCTTCCGAATTGCCCAGAATTTTAAATGAAGAAGTGAGACATGCAATTAAGTGTATGAAGAAAGGAAAGGCTCCAGGAAATGATGGAATTATAATTGATATATTAAAAGAAGCAGGTGAAGAAATAGAAACAATTTTAGCAAAGTTATATACCAAATGTCTAAATGATAAAGATGTACCGGAAGATTGGAAGAATGCAGTAATAATATTAATATTTAAAAAAGGTGATAAAGAAGATATTAGAAATTACAGACCTATCAGCCTTTTATCAGTTTTATATAAAAATTTTACCAAGATAATTACAACTCGTCTACAGAGAACTTTGGATTTCCACCAACCAAGAGAACAAGCTGGATTTAAAAGTGGTTTTAGTACAATAGATCATATCCAGGTATTGAGAGAAGTCATAGAAAGGACAAACGAATATGAGTTGTCATTATGTTTTGGATTTGTAGATTATGAAAAGGCATTCGATTCTATACACATTTCTTCAGTGATTAAAGCATTGGATCATCAAGGTATAGATCCAGGATATTGTCATATTTTAAAGAATATTTATAAAAATGCAACAGCAACAATTAGATTACATAATGATACTGGAAAAATCAACATTGAGAAAGGTGTAAGACAAGGTGACTCCATATCTCCAAAACTCTTTACAGCAGTGCTGCAAGAAGTATTTTGTGGATTAAAATGGGAAACTAAAGGAGTGAAAGTAAATGGAGAGTATTTAAGTCATTTAGATTTTGCAGATGATGTAGTTGTTTTTGCAAATAATGCTTCAGAGCTGCAGGAAATGTTGCAGGAGTTAGCAGATGAAAGTAGAAAAGTAGGACTAAAGATAAATGTTAAAAAGACTAAAGTAATGTTTAATCGATTTGCTCAAAATATGAAAATAAAGATTGATTATGAAGAATTAGAAGAAGTTAACAGTTACAAATACCTTGGTCAGATTATTAATACAGATGGAAACATAATGGAGGAAATTAATCATAGAATTAAACTTGGTTGGAGTGCTTTTGGTAGAAATAACTTGATACTAAAAGGAAATATGCCTATGTGTTTGAAAAGGATGGTTTTTAACAAATGTGTTTTACCAGTTCTTACTTATGGATCTGAGACTTGGACACTTAATAGAAGAGCAATACAGAGACTTCAGACCACTCAAAGGAGTATGGAGAGATGTATGTTGGGAGTAACAAGAAGAGATCGAAAACACAATGTATGGGTAAGACAACAAACAGGTGTTACTGACCTTATTGAAAAAATTAAAAGATTGAAATGGAGTTGGGCTGGACATATTGCTAGAAGAGATGATAATAGATGGACAATTGAAATTTTAAACTGGATTCCAAGAGATTGTAAAAGACCCAGAAAGAGACCACATGTGAGATGGATGGATGAAATAAGAAAATGTGCAGGGGTGTTGTGGAGAAGAGAAGCTAAAGATCGGAGAAGATGGATTAAACTTGGAGAGACCTTCATCCTGCAGTGGATTGATAATGGTTGATGATGATGATGATGATGACATTATATAATTTTCCACTCATTTTTAATTAGAATTATTAAGTAAATTAGTTGACGTTTTATATATATCACAGTTATCTTTATTGTAGTTAATACAATTAGTTTCATATATTTTCTTTCTATATTCTTTAATATATTTTATATTTTTGGCACAATTTATTTTATATACATATTTTAAATGATGAATATATAATGCAGATTTATCATCTAAAAAATCTAATACACATATAACTAATTATATTAATTAAAACAAATATAACTGTATAAATATACATAAAACATTAGTTAATTTAACCAATAACTAGCTAATTAAAAATAATCAAAAAGTTATAGTTTATATTTGTATCATTTTTTTTCTGGGTTTATTTTTGTATGATTACTATAAGTTGTTTAATTGGAAAAGGAAGATGTAAATGACAGAAAAAGAAAAGAAAAAAGTGAGGAAAAAAGAGAAAACAAATTTTATATCTTGTTGTTGTTGTTATTATTATTTTAAATATTGTTTTTAATTTTAAATATTGTTTTATAATGTAAACATTTATATTTTCATTTTATGTTATATGTATTATCTTTCCTTTTATTGTAATGTGCAAATTGTAATTGGCTTTATGCTGTTGTTTAGCACTTAAATAAATGAATAATAATAATAATAATAATAATAATAGTCATCATCATCATTATTGGTTCTAGTTCATTTTATATATTGTAACATTAGTGAGATAGATGTTATAAAACTTACTTATATCTGATCTGTGTTACATATTTCATAATTTAAAAATATATCAAGTTTATTTGAAAGAATAGTTAAAGAAATAATTATTTCAGAAGTAGTTTTAAAATATAGTTTTAGAAATAAAAGATTACTTTATATTATGCTTTGAAAATAGAATAAAACTACTTATTAAGGTGGTGGGGGAAAGAATTAGGCAAAAAAAGATTTAAAAAAAACTCTTCTGTTTATAAATAAAAAATAAGTTAAACGAATACATATCTAAAAATAAAACTTAATGAGAAATCTCAAATAAAAAAATTATTAATTAATTAGTGTAAGAAAATTTTTTGAATACCAGCTATGCAAAGAGATAGTAGATTAATCTAGAAAAAAGATTAGATTATGGACAAATGTAAAAATCAATTAAAGAAAAATGTAAAATTTAATTGAAAAGACAGATTTAAGTTAAGATAATATAAAAAAGAGCAATGGGAGAGTATGTATAAAAGTGTGATGTATCTACTGTTATATTCATTCCAGTCTTCATTTTGTGATTGAATTATGCCAGTCTTCAAGCTGTTATTGATTCATTGTTATTCATTGCTCCCGAGATTCAAGAATCTAAGTACAATATAGAGCCAGTCATTACATCTGAAAACAATATCATTGCAAAGTTTCTAGATAACTTTATAAGTGTTCAACTGGGCTTGAGGCCCAAAAACTGCAAAGTTAACTGTCCTTGCCTGAACCTTCACTGGAAACTTATACCAAAATAGTGAAATAGACACTGCTGCAAATTCTCTCTCCCATTGCCAAGCCCAAGAATTGAAGACAAGCTCTGAAACCATCAATAAAGTGTAAAAAGTCAACCAGTTGGAAAGTAATACTAATGCAAATCAAAACCAAATGAAATGTCATGTAATATCACAAAACTTTGGCAAATATATTTTTCATAATTGTCTATAGACACTTTATTTTTAAATGAAATGAACTTTAACAAAGGACTACTATGAAAATTTAGCCTGATTAATCATTTATTTTTCATGTAAACATTCATATTGTTGTTATATTGAACATAGATGCATGAATAAATAATGATGTTCGCTTAATTGTTATTTGGTCTATTCTCTTCCTTGTCACTGGGTTACCATTTATTTAAAGAGATAAATGCTTATATGTATTAAGTTAATGCACTGGAACTCTGATTAAAAGTGGGAGCTAGCTTGGAATATTTCAAGCAGTGGTTGGTGTGGCTGTCATCTAGCATGTTGGCTACATCACATATGGTTGAATGGGACCTGAGTTTGAAACTCAAAACAAATAAAATGCTTTGGATGGCAGGTTTTTGCAGCAGTCAAATTGAGTCATGGTCAGGAAATGTGGTTGTGTTATGCTTTGTACAGCGTAATCTGACCATTGGTATAATTGATGATGATGCTATCAATAGTATTCACTCTTCTGCTTGAAGAGCCATCTGTTTTCATAGTATTAAAGATATAAGATAATAAATGCTAAGAAATTATGTATGAAGTGTGATAATAAGTTTAGTTGAAGCCAATTGATATTAAATTAATAAAGTGGAATATTAATACTACTGACAGCTTCTGCTTCAGCAGGTTAAATCGCTTATATATGTTAAAATTTACATTCCAAAAGATATTAAAGTTATTTTAAAAGTATTTAAAACTAGCAGTAATGTGGTAATCTCATTCAATATACCTATACAGATAGATGTCGCTGAGCATGCAATGTAAACTGAAACTTTAAAATAGTTTAAATCACATTGATATGAGCAAAAAATATTTTCCAAAAAAAAATGTTTTGTTTTATTTTTATATTATATTACTTGTATTCGCAGTTTCACTTGCAATAGTAGAAAATATCATAATGCAGCATGTAGCTATTTCTGATGCTTCTATCTTTATGTATTATTTAAATGAAATAATACATGAGTTATCAATAGCAATATCACAAAAAAATAATTTTTTACTATGTTATACTATTGAATAATCATCTTTTACTATTTTATTTTAAATATATTTCTCACATGATAAATTAATGAGTATTATTTATTATTAAACATACATTCTGATATATATTATCCAAGACATGCCAAAGCACAAAAACATATAACAAAGTTGATTAATAACAATTAATAACTATTTGTAAATAATTAGCTTGATAGAATTTCTGGATTACTATTTAGACATTATATTTAAATATGCATTATTTTCCAAAGTTTTATTATTAAATTTTATTTTATTGATCAGAATCACATATTTCTAATTTGAATAATTGCACATAATATTCATTTCTATATGGTAATTAAGTTTTAAAAGATACAGTTCCTAGTATTCTATTTGTAATATGTATATATTTATGTTTTTCAATATATATGTTTATCTCTCTCTTGAATTGAATCATGCATTTCTAATTTAAGTAATAAATATCATGTTGACATATAGGCGGGGGGAGACTGAATTAATCCCCAGGGTGAACTGATGATGTCAATCTTCCTGGCTAAAATAATGGAAATTTAGGAGATATTTGTTTTTTTGTTACATAGTGACATAAGTACCCAACTGTTTATTCATGTTCATATTTGAGTTAGTTTGTTTAATAAACTTCATTAACAAACATTATTCAAAATAGCAGTAATTGTAATATGTCCAAATCAAAAGTGATTGGTATTGTTTCCAGACTGCCTGAAGTGACATCTCTGAATTATGTATTATGTAATAACATGCTTTAATTATTCACACAAAAGTTAGAATATATCAGCATATATATATATAAAACAGATGATAAAAATATGTTTTAAAAATTCTTTAAGACAACACATCATGTGATCACCATTTCTTATGCAGTTCTCTCAGATCCAAGACTTCTTATTGATGAAGGCTACAAGTTAGAACCTAGTATGGAGATATTGAATGAGTAGACTCTATATAAAGATTTTGATGCACATTTTTTAGCATTCATTGATTACTATGGCTTGCACTAGGTAGCACTATTGTATTAAGAGTTCCTACTGATTCTTTAAAATATTGCATTGGATGATTTTTAATACTGTTTAAAGTACATAATTTATAAAGCACTTGATTAAAGATTAATTTATTACATACATACTATTATTTTTAAAATTTAATAATTTATTCTATTTGATAATTTTAATATTGTTTTGAATAATTTATAAAGCACTGTAGAAAAGTCAGCTTTTTAAAAAATATTGTAATTTGACATTCATACACCAAAAATTTATAGCATATATATAAAATAGATAAAGGCTAGTGAAAAAATATTTTTTCAATACTGTACAAATGTTACCTGTTTTTATTTATTGTAAATGGACATTTTTATAACATAAATAATACAGTCAAGCTCTTGCCCTTATTTTTTTATTTCTTATATTTAGCCTATCATATTATTATCATATCTATATTAGTATTTTAGTTTATTAATGGAGGTTAATATCTTTAAAATTAGACAAATGCCCACATTATTTAAAATGTTCTTTTTCATATATTAATTAAATGCATTTAGAACTTGCTTTATCATGTGAAAATATACTTAAAGAAAAATGGTAAAAGTTCATCAAATTCAATAATAATTTTATTGCTGTACTTGCAGCATTTTAAAATTTACTTTTTCATTTGTTAAATATATTTAAACAGACATCCCTAATTTCATGGTAAAAGTTTATCAAATTCAGTAGTAATTTATTGCTGTCACCATGCCATTTCAAATTTTATTTTAAACATGTGTTAAATATATATTTAAATTAAAATCCTAAAATTTATCAAATTCATTATTACAACTGATATAAATTGTCATTATTCAAATCAGAAATTAAATACATGGTCCAAATGCAATCAAACTAATTTAAAATATATATTATTTTCTTTACCAAAAACTATACTTTTCATTTAAAAAAATTTCTAACTCTGTAATTTTTTAATCAATGCTATCTTCTTTTTGATTTTTATGATGTGATTCAAAAATAGTTGTAATATAGATTTTTTACACATTTTTATATTGCAAATTACACATTTTTAAAAAACAAAGCAAAAATTTATGTTAGTAAAATTCTACACAAAAAAATGAAGAAAATTATGCAAAAATCTTCCAACATTGATACAATATTTCTGAAGTTATGAAGTCACAAACAAACTTTCACATTTACATAGTAATATATGTGTATAGTTAATTATTGCTGTTACATAATATTTTATTTTATATTGTGATTTATTTAAATATAAAAAACAGCATAATGGATTAAATTTTCATTTTTGATGATAATCTATTATAATAGTATAAAGTTAAATCTATAACTTATGTAATAATGCCATTTATTTAAAAACCTTACTAATCATTAATGATGACATGATATATACTTTTATCTATAATCATATATTTCTCCTTTGTGAATAGTTATATCAAAAAACCAATAAATTATAAAATAAGCTTGTAGATATAATATATGTGTAATAATGTTCAAGGCTAAATAAGTTTGTAAATAATCATTAAAAACCAGTCAACACTTAGAAAATCCCAATATCAATAACAATCAACAATTTCAAACTGTTGTCAAGGCAATCTCCTTTTAATAATAAAGATGGAATTCAATCTTTATTGTTAAAAGAATTCCACGTTTATTGTTAAATGGTTGCCTTGACAACAGTTTGAAATTGTTGATTGTTATTGATATTGGGATTGTCTAAGTATTAAGTGATTTTTAATACTATAATATATGTATGTTAGTCATACAATACTATAAATAAATATTAATAATATTTAAACATTCATATCTTAAGTGCTCTATATAAATTAAACAATAAGACAGAAGATTAGACCAAGCTACATTTATCATAAAATTTTGCTACATATTTCAATGCATATTTAGTTACTCAAGAAAATATCAGTTAAATATATCATTCAAAATGGAATATAAAATTAAAGCTATAACTTATACACAAATCATATTTTCATTTCATAAGTTTGTACCATTGAATTCATTTTTACCTATATCAGAGATGATGAAATATATAATGTACATAATTAGACACACATAAAACATTATCACATGACTTCATTTCACATAATGCTTACAGTTCTATTCAACAACAAATGTTTATGCCATTTAATGTAAGCTTTAGTAATCGATAGCTGCCAGAAGTTAGTGCTTAATAAATCCCTATTCAGTGCTGCCTTACCTAATATGCCTATTGAATTTGGGAGTATCAGGATCTTTTGGATCTATTGCAATTTTCCTCTAGCAGCCATATTTTACTTTTTTTTACTTACAAATTATCAGCCCAATCTGACAAACACATCAGTCTAAATGAATATGCTTGCATAAGCATACAGCTCTAAAATTAATTCAATATATTATGCTATCTTTAGTTTTCTTAATAAATATAAATGTTTTTACTTTTTAGACAGAATTGATATAAACAAATAATCTTATCCTAGATGGCATAATCATGGTGAGAAAAAATTCACTGCTAAATAGCATTGCGTAAGCATTACGTGAAATAGAGTCATGTTATGTGTTTTTGGTTTTATACTAATCCTAGCCAAAGTGCCTATAGTTATTAAAAAAATTAAACAACATTTTAAAATTGTAATGGAAGACTTTAATGCTAGAATTGGTAAATAAATGAAAGATGAAAGTGCTGTAGGTAATTTTGGTTATGGTAATAGAAATGAGAGAGGACATAGACTTGTGGAGTTTGCTGAAAAAGGAAAACTTTATATGATGAATTATTATTTTGAGAAAAATGTTAAAAAGAAATGGACATGGAAGCATCCAAATGAAGGTACAGCAGAATTGGATTATATTTTGACTAACAGAAATTACATATTTCAAGATTGTAATGTTCTTAATAAATTTAACAGAGGAAGTGGTCATCGATTAGTAAGATGTGAACTACATGTTAATGCAAAACTAGAGAGACAAAAATTATTAAGAAAAACAATATTTACAGTTGATATTCCTAATTTTCAGAAACATTCTAATGAATTTAAATTAGAACTTACAAATAGGTTTCAAGAATTAGTAGATTTTGAACATGATTCACATTTGAATGAAATTAATATGAAAACAACTGATACACTTTTAAACACTGCAACAAAAATAGCTGGTTGAAAAAAGCAGCACTTGACCAATAACATTTCTACTGAGACTAGTGAATTTCTGAAGAAAAGAATGAATATGAAGATATACAAAAATACAAAAATGATATGTTAAAAATAATTGAATATCTTGAATTTTGTAAAATGATGTGGAAAAGAATTGAAAATGATATAAGAAAGTATAACTGTGAACTAGCAAGGAAAGCAGTAGAAGAGAATGAAAGTCTCAAGAGTGTAAAACAACATTTTTGTATTGGTAGGAAATTTATATCTGCAATAAGAAAAAAAGCTAGAATTATTACTAAAAAGAGAGATGACATCATGAAATGGATAGAAGACTTTTATCAAGAATTATATAGTAATAAAGAACAAATACCTCCTATATCTATTACATCTTTTGAATTGCCCAAAATTTTAAATGAAGAAGTGAGACATACAATTAAATATATGAAGAAAGAAAAGGCTCCAGGTAATGGTAGAATTATAATTGATATATTAAAAGAAGCAGGTGAAAAAATATAATTTTTTTAGCAATGTTATATACCAAATGTCTAAATGATAAAGATGTGCCAGATAATTGGAAAAATGCAGTATTAATATTAATATTTAAAAAAGGTGATAAAGAAGATATTAGAAATTACAGACCTATCAGCCATTTATCAGTTACATACAAAATTTTTACCAAGATAATTACAACTCGTCTGCAGAGAACATTGGATTTCCACCAACCAAGAGAACAAACTGGATTTAAAAGTGGTTTTAGTACAGGATATCATATCCAGGGATTGAGAGAAAGGACAAATGAATATCAGTTGCCATTATGTTTTGGATCTCTAGATTATGAAAAGGCATTTGAATGTAAACTTTTCTTCAGTGATTAAACCATTGGATCATCAAGGTATATTGTCATATTTTAAAGAATATTTATCTAAATGGAACAGCAACAATTAGATTATATAATGATACAGTAAAAGTCAACATTGAGGAGAGTGTAAAACAGGGTGACTCCATATCTCCAAAACATTTTACAGCAGTGCTGCAAGAAGTATTTTGTGGATTAAAATGGGAAGCTGAAGGAGTGAAAGTAAATGATTATTTAAGTCATTAAAATTTTTCAGATGATGTAGTTGTTTTTGCTAATAATGCAGATGAAATTAATCATAGAATTAAACTTGGTTGGAGTGCTTTTAGTAGAAATAACTTGATACTAAAAGGAAATATGCCTATGTGTTTGTAAAGAAAGATTTTTAATAAATGTGTTTTACCTGTTCTTACTTATGGATCTGAGACTTGGATACTTAATAGAAGAGCAATACAGACTTCAGACCACTCAAAGAAGTATGGAGAGATGTATATTGGGAGTAACAAGAAGAGATCGAAAACGCAATATTGTTTTCTCTCCAGTAATTTAAAAATATTTATTGTGTAAGAGATCTTCGAATTATTGTTCGCGCGCAGGTAACAAAACGCAAATTTATCTTTTTAAAATAACACGTTTGTGAAATAAAAGATCTATAAACAGAAATGTAGTTTGTATTACTTTAGAAGTTGCTTGAAATATTATTTTAAAGTATAAAAAAAAAGTTTTACAAACAATTACTTTTCAAACTAACGATTTTTAGCAGTTTTGAAAGATTGAAGTAAAACGAAAGTGGTAAAATAAAAAATAAAAAACATTTTTACAGAAAAAAAAAAGATCGATTTTTAAAATAAAATAATTTAAAAATATATAGATTTATCAGAGAGTGAAACTCAATGTAAGAATATTAAATTTTAAAGCAGATTTAAATAGTTATGGTTTTCTATATTATTCACACCTTCACATTACTCGCTATGTTTGTGTTAAGAACATGGATGTAAACCAGAACTAGCAAGCGAGTGTAAATATTGCTTCTAAACGGTGCCGTTTTTTCCGCGCATAGCGTAGACAAACAGCGCCACCTAGTGGGCTAGATTGCTGTTTAGCAGATGATGTAAGCTGGATCAGTTTACCTATGGCTAACAGCGCCACCAAGCGGGCAATAGTGCTGGCAGCTACTTGGCATAAGGTTACTGTGCATATGCATGGTGAGCAGTGCCATCTAGCGGCAGGAACTTTGCATTGTCTGCTTTTGGGCCCCTACTCTGGATATTTCTGTGGTTGACATGGAAATAGCACCTCTGCCGGCCACATGGGGCGTAAGTCACAACTACTGTCGATACTCTCTTATAATTTGCACACTACTTCATTATTACCCTTATGCAAATTAGAATATCTAAGATAACTCGCCCTTTGCATAATTTTATATTTTGCCTTATATTATTTCTGGAGTGAAAAATTTTGTTCCATATTGATCAGTTCTGAATATACACACATATATTTTTATTTTACATATAAACTAATCAATACCTAGTAGTAATACATAATAGGAAAAGAATAAAAAGTAGAAAGCAATTCAAAATTTCATTAGAAATCTCTCTAGTCTATTAATAAGCTTCTGCATGTGTCAGTTCATAAACATGTTCAGTATATAAATATAATTTCTGTGTCTTAATTAAAGAAAATTCTTCATGTATCCATTTAGGTATAACTGCAATATATATTGTATTGGTCCAGATAAAAAAGGTCTGGTTTGAAATGTAGCTATTTTTTAAAAAAATTAAATTTAGGTGATTTTTAATATGTAATTATGATGTCATAGGTAGTAGGAGCTCAAACTCTGTAAATAGAAGTCTATAAAGATGTTTAAATAGTCTAGTCATATTAATATAAGTTAAAATAATATATTGTTTAAAAGAATATTAATTTTATTTATTATATTCAAAAGACACTGTGATGATATGATAGTTTAATTATAGTAATAAATATTTTATATAATATATTTCAAATATTTTGTTTAAAATATTGTTTAAATGATAGTTAACTTAATATTAGTCTAGAACAGCTTTTCTCAACCTTTGGGTCATGACCCAATATTGGATAGTGTTAAATTTTTAATGGGTCATGAATATGCACCAAGAAATAAAAACAAATATCTGATAGCAAAAATCTTTTTACATTTTAAGAAAATATTAGTATTATTAAAAAAAATTAGTAAGTAATACTACCTGTGCTTTGCGTAGTTTTCTCAAATTCAATTGTGAATTTGAACTTAACTAATCATAATGTTAAATTTCACGATTATTTTCAAAATGTAATTGTTCAAAAAATTGCAACCAAAACAACTAAAATTAATGCAGCCAAAGCGTTAAAGTAGATTATAAAATTCTGTATAATTTATTTCTAATATATAGGGTATATGAGCACAGACTTTCACACGACACACCACTCTATCTAATAACACTGATACACTCAAGCACATATATGCTGAAAAGATAAATAATCACCAATATACGTATTTCATGCTAAACCAGCAATCATCAGTTGGTCCAGGTTATCATCTCCCACACATTTATACTATAAGTGCTCAGATATATATTAAGATAGACAATCTTCATACTTTAATGGACAGGCTCCAATCTACTACACATTCCAACTCTTCAACCGTGCATCCAATTGAAAATCCATCAGATTTTCAATTGGATGGATGGTTGAAACATTGGAGTGTGTAGTAGATTGGAGCCTGTCCATTAAAGTATGAAGATTGTCTATCTTAATATATATCTGAGCACTTATAGTATATATGTGTGGGAGATGATAATCTGGACCAACTGATGATTGCTGGTTTAGCATGAAATATGTATATTGGTGATTATTTATCTTTTCAGCATATATGTGCTTGAGTGTATCAGTGTTATTAGATAGAGTGGAGAGTGGTGGGTTGTGTGAAAGTCTGTGCTCATATACCCTATATATTACATATACAGACACAGGTATATAATAAGCCTGTGTTTCAGTTATAATTTATTTTTGTATATTTTTGCTTGTATTTCATATATAAATAAACCTTATTTGAAAACTAAACACTTTTTTGGTAATTAACAAAATGTGTTAAGCTTTTAAATTAAAAGTATGTGGGTTAACTCACCTTTTAACTTACAAATTATTTATTCATTATAAATATCAAATTGATCCGAATACATACATTACCGTGCTTATGTAATATCTCATATTATAATTTATGTAATAAACATTTTGGTCACAGAACTATTTCAATCAAGTCTATTGGGTCACACAGTAAAAAGGTTGAGAAATGCTAATCTAGAATATTCTGTAAGTGTCACCTGATTAAAGGTGTTTATGTGAACTTTCAAGAGTTTAAAAAATAAAACTTTGATTTTTAGCCTGTTAACAGAAATTAATCCATTTTAAAGGTTGCAAATATTAGATAGAAAGATAATGTTTTAAAAATAATAGTTAAAGTTATCATTATTTTGTTTAAAAGTAATATTTTGTTTTTAAATCAATTTTAGGGTCTGTTTTAACAAAGATATTTAATTTTTTAGCTAAAAATATTTAATATTTAAACTATTGAATAAATATAATAATATTTAATAAATGGTGACTCATAGTTTTAAAAACTTAATTTTAAAAATGATATTGATTTAGTTATGTAAATTAGAAAGTTTGTATAAGCAGAATCAATGAAATCATTAGATTACACCACTATAAAAACAGACGTTAATCCAGTCTAGATAGTAAAAGTGTGAGTACAAGTGAAGTAATAGAAAAGTAGTTTATTTTGGAATTTATAACTAATATATATTGAAACTGTAAGATGTGAATTCAAATCTTAGTTTCACCTTAGTTCTGTCATCAGACTACCTCTCACCCATTATTATAAGTTTACATGGATTCTGACCTTGAATATTGGATTTGGTGCATAATAATATGCAATATATTGTACCGGTATAAATCCACCACGCTTACTCATACACAGTACCCGAGTTCAAACCCAGTCCACGTTTAAGAATAAATTCCCAAAACGCCAACTGAATTCAAACCCAAACCCCGGCATGACCAACCGATGATGACTTTACACCAGCACAGGGTTATCCCTTTTCTAGCTCAGCTTAGAACATGGACTAAATTCTTACAGTTAATGATATATAGGTTTATTAGACTCTAGATACTGGGACGGTCATTCATGTAACGTATATATTTAAGTTGCCAATACAGACAGTAAGTGGCTAAATAGACTTAGAGAGTAATAAGGTGGAGGACACAAAAATTTAGATTAAATAAAGTGTTTAATAAGCAAAATATAAAGCATATAAATATAGTGTTAAATAAGACAAATAGAAAGCACATAAATATAATGTTATATAATAGAAATATACAGCATATAAATATAGTGTTATACAGTACGGTAAGACTTCATAAATCCTCTTGTATTTGGCTACTAGTCTTTAGTGAACGTTTTATTTAATAAACAAACTTATGCCAATAGCTGGGTAGTTAAATGATTGACGGGTGGTTAAGAGAATCAGAGTATTAGAGCATTGGAAAAAATATTTATCTAAAGATTTTTGTTTACTTATTTTATTTGAATAGGCTCGAGCCGGAACGTAGACGAACAGTGGAGATGGTTTTATATAAATACGACATAAGAGATAGGTGAACTGGTGGTTTTATATAAATACGACGTGGAAAATAGATGAACTGGTGGTTTTATATAAATACGACGTGGAAAATATATGAACTGGTGGTTGCCTATATTCAAGAGCCCTACAGTAATCAATTGCGGTGCATTAACGGAATACCGGGCGGCTTGTACTTTGACAAGGCTTAATGCCCCCAAGTAGCTCCGGGACACGACAACCAGCCGGGATCATTTCGAACCCCGGTGATCCAAGAGATTACCGGGAAAGAAAAACTGCTTTCATTCCCCAATGGTAGAATGGCGAGACGCTAACTTCAGCGAAGGGAAGGCATTGCCACAGACGTGAAGGACGAATACTTGAAGCGGATTTTTTAAAAGAAATTATATAAAACCTGGAAACTATTTGTCTGTTTCTACGCCACAGGCTGAGATCCTTATCCCAATAAAAACATAGCGAAATTAACTGACGGTGAGAACAAAGATTAGTTAAATTTACTCTGAAACTCTAACCCTCCGGGTTAACAGGCGGTAGCGATAGTATCAAATTATTCAGTGAATTATTTCTCATATTATACATAACATTAATGAACACTTTGAAACTATTATATATATATTTAATATTGAAACTTAGATTGTAATTTTATAACAACTTAACATAGAATAATAAAGTGACTTAACATTTATCAACTCGGAATGTGAAAGAATATTTAATTCAGAAAGTGGGATTACTTTTAAAATAACTTGATCGTTATAGTACACTAGTTTACTATTGGCATCGTTTGTTTATGGAATAAGCAATACACAAAACAATATAAATGCATTCATTTAAATGATTATTACGATTAATTACAAATGTTATAAATTATTTCTAAAGACTAGAGCAGAGGGTTAAAAAGAAAAGAAAATTTACTGACAGGTTAAATAATAGCATTATAAATGATATAAAGACTTACATATGATTCACTTGATTAATAATATTAAGCACGGAAGAAAATTAAAGTTCGTGTAACAAAGTTCTCTTTTTCTTCATCCAGCTTGACTTGTAACGTAGGCGCGCATTTTTGAAAGTTATTTGTAAGGCATAGTAACTTTTGAGATTGGAAGTTGGAAATTCTGAAGTATATGAAACATGATCAAACAGCGGCACGAGGATCCATATTGGCGGGCAAGGACCAGCTCCTGGCAATTAGCCCATGAACATGGCGATTCACTGGTAAACTTCTTAATAAGATATTTGAATTGTTATTAACTGCTGTGTTGTCTCGAGACTCTCTCTCAAACACCACCAAAGTTAGAATGTAAGTTTTTTCTAGAATTTGCCACTGCTGACCTTTCCGACTTGTTTTTGTTTTAGGCTCCGCCTACTTTCTCTAGCCTCTAGCGATGCAGCTTGACCAACAATCAATTATCTGTTTTTAGCAATCTTTTAATTTAATATCCTATTTTTAAATTGACATAATAATTACATATAAAAATTCCTTACTAATTTTGAATACAACTTAATTGCTCTGAACATTTGTGCAATTAGATTTTAATTAAAAACACTGATCAAAGGAATGTGATTTTTGATCAGTATTTTTAAACGACTTTATACAATTTTAAAACTAAAATTTAAAACAAATACGCCCGCACTGAAACTTTAAATTAAATGATATAAATTCACAAACCACGCACACACGAATATTATTTCATGGTTTGTGACATTTATATACGGGATCTTTACATATTTATTTATAACTATAAAATACATAACTAAATTTTATTATAATTTGAAATAGACAAAACCTTACTGCGGGCGAACAGTAGCTTGAATTACCGTACATAAAAACACTTGAAACGAAGATCGGTTCTCCGATCTGTCTGTTTCAATATGTACAATTATTTAAAAACATCATATATATGCACACACCCCAATATAGTCTATATATTAAAAATAATGCACTGCAGAGTATTATTAAATTGCCGTGTGTGGTTTTGTGTAAAATTAAATAATCATATTAATCTTATTGTGATCATTTAAGTAATATTTTAATCTATAAAAAAAAACTAATAATTACATTTTAAACGTAAACATATTTGTTATTATTTAGGTCAAATTCAGGTAGTACTTGAATTATTAAATCTAAAAAAAATCTTTTAATTAAATGTAAAGATGTTTTAAAGAATAGAAATTCCCCTACTAATTAGAGTGCAAATCATAGTGGGAGAGGAAAAAGTTGACAGAGCTAAAAAGGTATTTTAAACTTACAATTATATAAAGAAAAGAGTTTGTCAAAAAAAAAAAACGCTTTTCTAAATTATGTCATGTAAAAAGGTAAATGTTAAAAAATGGTCAGATTGAAATTTCAACCTAAACCAGTAATACATCTGTGACCTAAAGGGATATATTGCACAGACCAGAGAGACTGCTTGGATGGATGACACAGTTGTTTGATGGATCCAAAAGATAAAGAAAAAAGGAATAAAAGCAACAGACTGATTGCTTATGAAGATAATATAATAATTCTTATGATGAATATGAGTGGTAATTCGTAACTATTACATTTCAAGTATGCTATTACTGTTGCTTGTTTCTTATCCCAATCCAAATTTAAATCTAACAATGTGCAAGGAGTAGGCGCCTACTGTGCTTCTCCGGACTGTGGCTATACAATAGAGCTTCCCATAAAATGAAATAAACCTAAACTGATGCTGCTGCCTATATATAAATATTTTTCTAAATGTGACTGTTGTTAAACCAGGAACCTCGGACTCTCCAAACAAGTGTGCACACTTCTCATCAAAGGTAACATGATACCCAAGATTAAAGACTGTTTTTGAACTCTAAAGTTAATTATATATTTCCTAATGTATCTTTTAAATTTCATCTTGTAAAATCCAAGGTAATGCAACTCTAACTAAACTTTAATGTAGATCTGTAACTATCTGTAAATAATCTTATATTTTAATTAACCTCATAAAACAATCTATCTCTTATTCTTCTACTTGGTTATCTAAATTTATTTGTATTAGTTAAATATTATATTTCATGCCCACGCGATTTTTGAGCTGATGTTTTCTTCCCATTAGTTTCGCAGATGAGTTGCCCCTCTTTTGCGTGACCTTAAATTTAAATAAAAATCTGCATCTTTAAATAAACACTCAGCTCGAAAATTATAATATCAATTCAACATGTATTATGATAGCAAGATCCTATGATTATTAGTATAGTGTATTGGTCACTTGGCGATTATTTTATTTAAATATTATAAGTTATTTCATTAAGTTTTAAACCCAGAGTAGTATTGTTAGAGGAAGGGGGGAGTAAATAGTTTATCGTATACTTATTGAATATGGAGATTGGAAATAAATTGAACATTTTAACAAAAGCATAGAGTAGATAAATGTATTGCATTGTATGTGTGAACTGCATTATTTTATCAATGCCTTAAACTTAAAAAAACCCGCACGAACTAAATAGATTCCTTAATGTTTTAGTTCCCATAATCAAAAGGGCATAAAGAAATGACCCCAATGGTAACTAACCTCGTCACGTGGTTGGGGATGGAAAGGCTATGACCTCACGCCGATACTGCAAACATGACAACTCCTAAAAAGCATCGACCCGATGTTTGGCCGCCCCTCTTGTTTATGTTTCTCAGCGATCATCCTCTTATAAAAGCCGAATCTCTTCATAGCTTGGCAGCATCCAAACTATCGCAGGTCAATTTAATGATTAGTATAAGTACCTATGCTTGGTCTATTTCCACTCCTCCACATCTGCTACTCTATTAATAGATTATTGGTATTTATAAATAATCAAAGAAATAGTGATTGCTAAGTTGGCCAGTGCACTCCTCATTAGGACTCCGCATTGTCATCTCACAACATTTGCAACTTAAATGTGAGGCATGAGATGTGATCGATTGATATCCGGGTAGAATTAAATTACAAATCAATTAATTAAGTGTTTAATAAAATAATTTGCCAATATCTATTTCTGTGTTGCGTGTCTGCTTAATTTTATAGAAATAATCTAATGTCTCATTTCATTATCAACTATTATTAAGTATATAGCAGTAGCCCTTAACCTTAGTCATAATTTAGTTAGTTTTTTGATCTTCCTCACCACTGGGCCTGGAAAGATATTGCTATTATTATAGTAGATGTGTTGTCATGTGGGTTGTGTTTTGAATGAAATGACTATGTTTGAACATGGTACAGTAGGACCTGAACCCGCCTATTGCGCTGCTTTTCGAACATGGTGGAAGAATTTTGCAACATGTTAACAAGGCATACGAGTTCTTACCATTACAATATATATTACAAATGTTTTGTTTATCAAAAATTCTTAACTATGCAGACATTTTATAACATTGTTGATTTATTAATGTATTATTTTTATGAATGTTGTCTGTTAAGATACAGAGAAATACAGCTGTATTGATCTCTAAATTATATAATGTAACAACAAATAAATAAATGTATAAAAATCGATATATATTTGATCAAGCTCATTGTATTCGAAAACTTTTAAAACTGTCTTGAAATGAATTTATATCTTTGTTGTTGTTTTTTAAATAATGTTGTTTGGGAATTATTTTACAATGATACTTGTATATAGGATGGTGGTCAGAAAAGTAATTATTATATGAAATCCTAGGTGTTTAAAGATATGTTTAAAGGCTCTTATGTCAGCTGTATTGTCACACTTTGAATTTATTAAATATACAGGCAGCAAAGGGATGTATATTATTTTCCATAGACAGTTTCATTCTGTTATAGTCAATAAGAGTTAGAATAGACCCATGACATGAATTTTAGGTGCCTGATAAATACGGGCCTATTATTATTATTATTGTTTTGCACTGTATCCATATTTTCTTACTCATTTGAGTTATCTTTATTATTCCATTCCATACCCTACACTTTAATCACTATCTGTCAGTACAAGAATCATATCATAGAGGATAGTTTTATAAGATGTTAAAGTAATAGCTAAACTGTTAGAAGTTGATAGTTTATGTGAAGGAAAGATGCAACATATAAAGATTTTTATCTCAAATGATATTGAAATATTTGATGCTTGACATAGTATATCAAATAGGAGAGGAATGATTAATATTCCCACAAGTATTGGAGATCATTTAGCTCAAAATAAATGCATATTTGAATTGGAATGAAAGCAAGAATAATGAAAAATGATTTGAATGCTATGATGAATGTAAAAATATAAAAATACAAGGAAATACAAAAACCAAGCAATATAATTTATTAAGTTTTTGTTTTAATTTTGCTATAAAAAAAGAGAAAAATTATATTTGAAATATTTTTTCTTACAAATAGTTAATTTGAAGGGAAGTATTCATATTTTTTCTTTTTTAAAATTTTTGATATTTTGTGGAACTGCAAATGAAATATTTTAATAATTTTGAAAATATCTTATTATTTATTGAGTTTAGATAGGGGTATTTTAGGTCTAAATTTATATTTAAGAACTACAAAATAATCAATATAATTTTGATAGTATAAATGTATCATTAAGTTTTTTATTAAAAATTGGGAGATTTTAATTATTTGCCATTACAAAAACAATAGAACATTAATTTTTTATCAAACATGGATAATATATTGTCACTATTGTTGTAAAGGTTATTTTATTTGAAGTGGCTGGAGTGAAGGCTATCTTATTTATTTTTTGTTATTTACTTGTAAAATTTGTACTATAAATATTTTAATTTTAGATATTGCCCATTTTGTTATGTTACTGTTTTTTTCTTTTGTAAATATTTTTAGTTTATAACTTTATTGTATACTTATAAAGTTGTTTAATCATAATCAATTGTTAAATGTTTTTTTAAAATTAATATCCTAGTTTAGTTTTGTCTGTTATTCATGACTATTCATTCCATATGCATGATCCATAGAAATTAATAATTTCAAACATTATTTGCACATGATTCATAGATTGTTTAAAATATTATTGGTAATATATTTCATTGAGTAATAAAGTATATTATTAATATTAATGTTGTTGAAGATATGAGCATTGGTGATTATATAAAATGATCCAACATGAATTTGAGATACTAGATCTTGCCACTATATTAAAATGTTATATTTTAAGAATGCCACATAAAATAAATGAAGATTGTACAATGTTTACTTAGAATCTTATTATGTATGTTTTATTGCTAAACACTGATTATTAAATAGATTTCATGTTAAGAGGTATTAAGTTATCTTATTTGCTTATTATTGTTGTAAGGGTAGTTTGTTATCATGTAAAATCCCTCAGCATATTTAACTACAGGGTCTTAATTAATTTATTTTATTATAAGTGTCGGAAATGAACCTGAGATTATTTTTAAAAGAATTGTAAAATTTTTATTAAAAGATGATGAGTAAAATATTATTAGTTGTTTAATTTTCAATTAATATTTTTTAGTAAAGGAGTAGTAGTAAATTTATAAATCTTTTATGTTAGAATTATTATGTGTTTAAAGACATGAGAGTATTACATGGTAGTTTTGTTATTTGAATTTGGTGGGGGGGGGGGGTAATATTCTTGTGCCATTGAGAATGTATCTTTAGGAATGTAACCTCAATGTTTAAGCCATTGTACCTTGCTGAATGTCTCATGTGAAAGTTTTATAATTTTATTTATTTTTATTGGAACCATATTTATTTATAAGAATGAGTTAGTTATAAATTAAATTTATTAGTAAAATAAAGGAATTGAGTATTCTAGTTAGAACTCTAATTATCTGTTGTGAACTTAAATATTATTATATTTTAATTTAATGAGTTTCTTATAGTTAATTATTAGAAAATATTAATTTTATAAGATACTATATGTTAGTAGTGTATCTTGAGCTAGTCTATTATTGTCTTAAGTAGTCATAGTTTATGTAACTTGACTATAGTTTACCATAGTTAGATCCTAGTTACCTGGATTCTTTAGATTAATTTTTTTTTTAGGCGAGGATACAATAACCTTATGAAATAACACTATAACCTAACTCGGCCTAAAATAAATAAAATACATATCCTACTGTTATAGTCCTCCCTTCTCTCAGAAATGGACTATTCCAAACGCCTCCTTATCTGATCGGATTAAGCATTGTCTGCCACAGGCCAATAGGCTGGTGTATAGATAAAAACATAGCCAATGATTATTACAAGCCAATAAGCAATGATGCTTTCTGAATCTGAAGGTTTTCAATAAGGTCAGGGATCTGGCTATAAATAGTCAGCCTTTTGTGAGAATCAGAGAAGAATGTCTGTCTAATCTGAAAGACTTCGCATTCTCTCAGGGAAGCTCTGCTAACCTGAACAGCAGCAAGTATTCCCATTGATAGCTCTACGCTATTTAGTCTATCAGCTAGGCAAGTCCCACAGGGACTGGATGCTGCTACAACTACTTTCGGCTCAAGGCAAGCTGTCTTATACAGCTGAAAGTCATACACCCTACCCATGAGGCAAGCTATCAGGTGTAGCTGGAAGCGGTAGGCAGAACCCAGAGTTTACATTAAGCAACAATATTCAACATTGTAAATATTCTCTTGTATATATATAGTATATATTTGTAGATATAATAAATATATTAATTGTAATACTTGTCTTAGTATTATTTCTGTAAGTTGGGTCTGTAATCAAGACCAAATATAACAGATTTGGCATTCAGACAAAAGGCTTCCTCCCCCCCATGGCTGGAAAGATAGAAAAGTTAAGACAAAATCAAAGTAGACAAATACAAAGAGATGAGAGTTAGCAAAATTAGTATTAAAAAAAATCAATTTATTAAATACATTTTAAAACTGCTAAAGAATTACTGTCTTATAGAGATCCTCATCTTGGGTGAAATTTATATTTGGTGTAACATTAAAAAGGTTAACATAATAAGATTGTTGCAAATATAAATGGGATTTAAATTTGAACAGGTTATCACGAGATCAACATGAGATCAGAAAGGTGCTTTAAGTATCTTGCTAAAACAAGAAAAGTTGTTTATAATATATATAATGAGAGGATGGATTATGATTTTTTTACTAGATAATTGCAGTTTAATTACATGTATTTCTACAGTACAGCCATTAATATTATATATGTATCTTGTGGTGCAATATTTTGTTTCACAAGGTATTTTAACATCCTGGCAGAAATTAAGTAGTTGATGAAAACTGACCTGTTAAATTACATCACCATTAATTATTGTAGATCTAATACTTATTTTTTCTGTTTCACAAGATAATATCAATTGGATAGAAATAGTTCTCACCTTGGAAGTAAAATGTTATGTCATATTGGTGTGGACTAATTAATCATAACAAAGTGCAAAGTAGAGATGAAAGCTATTGAGACTGTGTTTAGGTTGATTCAATACATTCTACTTCAAAACTACTTAAAAAAATCACTATATCATAAGATGCTGTAATTTGTTGTAAGTGGCCCAGTATTTGTGAAATTCATGGTAGTTTTATATATCAAAAAGTTACACTCAATAGAAAGTATTTGAAATGCAGGCACTCTTCATAAATCTGGAACCTAACTGTAAATATAAAGATTTGAATTCAGATTTTCAAGCACCCTGACTATCCACACTATCTCATACCAGTGATACACATGATAACACACATGTAGAACAGTGAAATAATCACTAATACACATATTTTGTGCTGAACCAACACTCGTCAGTTGGTCCAGATTATCATCTCACACATATTTATAATCAGTGCTCAGTTTTATATTAAGATAGCAAACCCTCATACTATAGTGGACAAGGTTCAATTTACTACATGTTTGTGGTCATGTGTATCAGTGGCATGATAGTGTGGCTAGATAAGGTGCTTGAAAGTCTGAATTCAAATCCCTATATTTACAATTAGATTCCATAATAACCTGTATATTTATACTTTATGTTTGTCCAATATAATAATAAATCATGCTTTCACACTTCCAACGTAAAAGTATAACAAATTGATAATTACATTTAATGGCTAAGAGCTTTCAAGATGTACTGCTCATATTCATAGCCAGTTATGATCCTTTCTTTGAAATTATTAAATTAGATTCCATGTATATGAAGAGTGCCTGTATTTCAAGTTTTTACACATCAAGCCTGCATCTTACCCATTCCTCTTTTATGTATTTAGATGGATAAGATTCTATACATGAGGAGTCAGAATGACTTGAGGTCTCTTGGCATGGCAATATTTGCATCAGCATGAGATGTGAGCTTTCCATTATCAGATTTATATGGTATAAATAGCTGAAGAGTTGGAGTGTATTGAAATCTGTCCATTGCTATTTTAATATAAAACTGAGCACTGATTATATATGTGTGTGGTAGATGATAATCTGGACAAACTGATAAGTGCTGGTTCAGCATGAAATACATATATTGGTGATTATTTCTTTTCTACATGTGTGTGATCATGTGCATCAGTAGTATGAGATAGTATGGATAGTTGAAAGGTGATTGAAATTCTGACTTCAAATCCCCTATATTTACTTAATAGAAAGGGCAATTTAAATATAAATAAATTCACATGAGTTATGTTTATGAACATCAATACTAAACTATGAATATTGGTGTGGAAATCCAATTATTTCAAATATTTAGCTCACATAATGAACAAAGGTTGTTTGTGAAGTACTTGTATGAATTAGTGAGAATTAATCTGGAGCTTTTATATTAATGCATAATATTTAGAAATGCATTAAATATATATATATAACAAAAAAGTATTATTTGAATATATTTCCATGACATAAAACTGTGCATGCTCAAATAGGAATTATTTAAATATATAACAGATGACATAAAACTGTGCATGCTCAAATAGGAATTATTTAAATATATAACAGATGCAAGTGAAGTGTATTGCAATTATTTGTTATATGTTTATTTGGGGATTTTAACAATAAACTAACATCTAGCTAAAATATTAAAATATAAAATGACAAAAATAAAAATGTAATAAAATGATGTAAATAGAGGGATTTGAACTCAGGATTTTTCAGTCGATTAATGTTCCACTCTATCCTAAGCAACTAATGCAAATGATTACACGCATGTGAAAAAGATACATGATCCCCAATATATATATTTTGTGCAGAACCAATCTCCCATTCATTTATACAATCAGTGCTCAGTTTATATTAAGATAGGAATTTCTCAAACTTTAATGGGTAGGCTTCAATCTTCTCACCTTTAAAATCTATGCAAGAATGCAAAAGTTGACTATTTTTTACAACATGATACACCATAGCTATGACATCTCTATCAGAAAACAATTTGCAGAATCATTAAAATTAATCTCAACCAAATTAAATGAATAATTAATTACTGTAAAACTTAATAATCATAAAATTTCTCAGTTTGACTATTCATAAACAGTTAAGGGTACTGATATTTGTGGCCTTCTGGTGGTATTGCCAGTTTTCGCCTATAACTATAGTTAAGTAAATGTTTCATGGGAGATTTTTTAAAAATATATTATTTAAATCTCATATAGAAATAACTAAATTATTAAATTGTTTTAGATGAAGCACAAATTACATTATCTTAAAAAAATGTATTTATTTACATGAAAAAGCATATAAAAGAATATTGGTAAGTCATCATCATCATCAACCATTATCAATCCACTGCAGGATGGTCTCTCCAAGTTTAATCCATCCTCTCCAATCTGTAGCTTCTCTTCTCCTCATCATCCCTGCACACTTTCTTATTTCATCCATCCATCTCACATGTGGTCTCTTTCTGGGTCTTTTACAATCTCTTGAAATCTAGTTTAAAATTTCAATTGTCCATCTATTATCATCTCTTCTAGCAATATGTCCAGCCTAAATCCACTTCAATCTTTTAATTTTTTCAATGAGGTCACTAATACCTGTTTGTTCTCTTACCTATACATTGCGTTTTCGATCTCTTCTTGTTACTCCCAACATACCTCTCTCCATACATCTTTGAATGGTCTGAAGTCTGTATCGCTCTTCTATTAAGTGTCCAAGTCTCAGATCCATAAGTAAAAACTGGTAAAACATATTTGTTAAAAACCTTCCTTTTCACACACATAGGCATATTTCCTTTTAGTATCAAGTTATTTCTACCAAAAGCACTCCAACCAAGTTTAATTCTGATTTTCTCCATTATGTTTCCATCTGTATTAATAATCTAACCGAGGTATTTGTAACTCTTAACTTCTTCTAATTCATCATAAACAATCTTAATTTTCATATTTTGAGTAAATCGATTAAACATTACTTTAGTCTTTTTAATATTTATCTTTAGTCCTACTTTCATCTGATAACCCCTGCAACTCTGAAGCATTATTTGCAAAAAAAACTACACCATCTGCAAAATCTAAATGACTTAAATAATCTCCATTTACTTTCACTCTTTTAGTTTCCCATTTTAATCCACAAAATACTTCTTGCACCACTGCTGTAAAAAGTTTTGAAGATATAGAGTCACCTTGTCTTACACCTTTCTCAATGTTGACTTTCCCAGTATCATTATGTAATCTAATTGTTGCTGTTGCATTTTTATAAATATTCTTTAAAATATGACAATATCCTGAATCTATATACCTTGATGATCCAATGCTTTAATCATTGAAGAAATGTTTATAGAATCAAATGCCTTTTCATAATCTACAAATCCGAAACATAATGACAACTCATATTCATTTGTCCTTTCTATAACTTCTCTTAATACCTGGATATGATCTCCTGTACTAAAACCACTTTTAAATCCAGCTTGTTCTCTTGGTTGGTGGAAATCCAATGTTCTCTGTAGACGAGTTGTAATTATCTTGGTAAAATTTTTTATATAAAACTGATAAAAGGATGATAGGTCTTTAATTTCTAATATCTTCTTTATCACCTTTTTTAAATATTAATATTATTACTGCATTCTTTCAATTATCCAGTACATCTTTATCATTTAGACATTTGGTATATAACTTTGCTAAAAAAATTTCTATTTCTTCACCTGTTTCTTTTAATATATCAATTATAATTCCTTCATTACCTGGAGCCTTTCCTTTCTTCATACATTTAATTGCATGTCTCACTTCTTCATTTAAAATTCTGGGCAATTCACAAGATGTAATAGATATAGGAGGATAATTGTTCTTTATTACTATATAATTCTTGATAAAAATCTTCTACCAATTTCATGATGTCATCTCTCTTTTTAGTAATAATACCATTTTTTTTTCTTATTGCAGAGATAAATTTTCTACCAATACCAAAATGTTGTTTAAAATTCTTGAGACTTTTATTCTCTTCTACAGATTTCTTTGCTAGTTCAGTTATACTTTCTTATATCATTTTCAACTCTTTTCCGCACCGTTTTACAAAATTCGAGATATTCAATTCTTTTTAATGCATCATTTTTGTATATTTTCATATTCCTTCTTTTCTTCATAAATTCTCTAGTCTCAGTAAAAATTTTATTAGTCAATTGCTGCTTTTTCCTATGCTGTGTACAGCCACTCACTCGGCTTAACCATCAGGTAAATAGACAGCAGAAACCAAATGATTATACAAATAGTTTAATAGAATTAACAGTCGGATAAATAATAGTACATATGTATGTAGTTATAAGACAATTAAGTTAACTTACGAACGCTGGCCATGAAGGCATACAAAAAACATAATCTAGACCGGTGTGGCCTGCAAAGTTCCTAGGTCCACTTTTTAACCTTCAGTGGTGGAATTCACTGGGTTTGTTCCGTTGCTAAGTTAAACTCTTGACCTTCGTGTGCATTCAATGAGTTCTCCGCTACAAGTGCTGCTTAGTTGTTTTTTGTTCCTTCTTTTTTCTTGTTAAGGAATGTTTCAGAAACCAATTAATTTTCAGCTATTGTCTACTTTTAGTAATCAGCACTTTTAATCTAGCTGCTTAATTAGTTTCTGATCTGAAGCTTATCTTTAATAGCGTACCAAATTTAATTACAAAATTCCTGTCTATTTCTTTTAATAAAACTTATTTTAATAAAACATTAATTATTATATACGTATAATTTTCTTTTAACAAAACATTATTATACACGTATATAGCATCCTACCAGCTATCTTTGTTGCAGTTTTTAAAAGTATATCAGTTATTTTCATATTAATTTCATTCAAATCTGAATCATGCTCAAAATCTACTAATACTTGAAACCGATTTGTAAGTTCTAATTTAAATTCATTAGAATGTTTCTGAAGATTAGGAATATCAACTGTATATATTATTTTTCTTAATAATTTTTGTCTCTCTAGTTTTACATTAACACGTAACTTACACCTTACTAATCGATGATCACTTCCTGTGTTAAATTTATTAAGAACATTGCAATCTTGAAATATGTATTTCCTGTTAGTCAAAATATAATCCAATTCTGCTGTATCTTCATTTGGATGCTTCCATGTCGATTTTCTTTTAACATTTTTCTCAAAAAAAGAATTCATAATATAAAATTTTTCTTATTCAGCAAACTCAAGAAGTCTATGTCCTCTCTCATTTCTATTACCATAAGCAAAATTACCTGCAGCACTTTCATCTTTAATTTGTTTACCAATTCTAGCATTAAAGTCTTCCATAACAATTTTAAAATGTTGTTTACTCTAATCAAAAGCCTTTTGTACATCCATATTGTAACGATACATAAAAATGTCGTTACATTAATTTAAAATAAAAACTTAAAAGTTCGCAAATAAGAGTAAAAAACTAAACGCTAAAATTAAAAATGTTTGTTATACGTATATACATTCGCACAGATGCTAAACTTTAAAAATATTTTTTTCATAAACAAAAAAAAAAAAAGTATCTGAACGTATTTTTTTTAATAAAAAAATACCAGATTGAAATATAAAAATATTTTAATAAAAAAATAACGTAAGTTAAAGTAAAAACAGGTATTAATTAATTCCTGTAATCTGTAAATGGAAATGATTGTTTATTAATTATCTAAAAGCTGTGTAATTAAAAAGTCAGATGAAAAGTTAGATAAGAGAAGAAAGAAATTTTAGCTTGACCAATGGAAGCACTAAGCCTTGGCTCGGACCCTAACGAAAGTGATAGACTAGTGACGTTTTGTTCATTGAATCCTTGTGGATAATATAAAAAGGGAAATACAGTTTTTTTTTCTGACAGTTCCAGCGTGGTGTGTTTGAGAGATGTGGTATGACGCACATACCACACTCTCTATAAAAAAAAAAAAGGGGGAAATGAAAAGACTGTGATACCTTGGACCAGCTATTGCCATCTCCAGAACATTACCTTCCAACGGAGGCATCGCGGGAATTGAAAGCAGAGGCCTGGACTCTTATACCATAAGCTATATGAAATGAACAATTGTTAAAATCAATCAAGAACTTTCGTCAAGTTTTACAAATTGATAAACAAGCCAACTGAAATGTTAAAACGGACTCTTATCTGACTTTTGTAAGTTTTTAAATCAAATTAATAATGTTTAATTTTATATGTTTTCCAATTGATAAACATCATTTCCATTTTTTTTTCTTATTGTAAAGATTAGTTAAATGTATGAAATTTAAGTTGTTTATAGACGCTTGCATGGATTCGTTTGCGGTTAATTATATTTTGGTTTTCATAATTGATCAAAATATATAGACATTCGATAAATAATGATACCTTACGGTGAGTATCTAAAATGTATTTATTCGGATGTCTTTTAAGTTATTGGTGACAACGCAAGTATCTTATGGTGAATACTATTGGGTTACTTATAAGTTTCCCTCTGCGATTGTCGGTATCAATAATTTTGTATTTTGATCGTTTATGTTTATTTTGAAATGTTTTTGACCGTGGAATCTATGTAATCGATCTATACCCAACATTTTTAAACAAATCTGTGCGAACGTATTTAAATGTTAAAATTAAGTCGGGCGTGAATGGCTATATAGTTTTGTAAAGTTGTATTAAGGGAGGGTAATCTTAGGTTATTCATTTCGTAGTTGAATTGGTTCAATGGATTGGATATATTTGTGTAATTAGTAGATGTAGTATGAGGTCCGCTATGGGCAGGATTATAGATATACGCCACACACCCTCTGTTTGCCTATGGATGGGTTTGTAAGTCGGCAGAAGACCGCAGTCCATTCCTATGGAGTTTTTTGTTTATTGTTCTACTTGCCAACAGATGTCACATTCCTGTTGGTGGAGAGTCAATGTCTTCTCTATTTCTACTTATTGTTCAGATGTACATTCCTGACAATATAGTATTTTGTGTTGTCGTATCATGCTACATTGAATACATGAATGTATCAGATGGATTGGCGCCAATTTGGTTGCGAAATTTGTTGCCTAAGGTTAAATCAGGGAAGAATATTTTCTTTTCAAATGCAGATCTATGTAGTCTATTCATACTTGACTATCTAAATAATAATTAAACTCATTGAAACTTAGTTAAATGTAAAATTAAAAGTTAATATAAAAATCTAAAATGTTAAACTTATTCCTCAAAATTTAAATATTATTTTATATGTGCGTAAATAAATATTTTTATATGTTAATTTCTGGCAGTGGCTTTTACTCTTTGATATTTAAGATATAAATTAAGATATAGATTTTTATCTCTGCGTCTCCACTGAGCTAGTGACTTGGGCTAACGATCGGAATATTTAAATAAAGTGGAATCTTAACAGCGCGTATCTGCCTACTTTATAAATTTTTCTAGGCTCAAATGCCTAGATGGCGCCCTTGTAGTGCAGATATTGTTTTTGCGGTTAGATTCGATCTTCACTTTCATTCCGATTGGTACAAACTGGCTACCCAACTTGGGCCGATCTTTAATAAACACGAGTGCCCTGAGAATTTTAAAAGTGAATCATGCAAATAACATGTTTTTTCCGAAATAAGTACATTCTTGTACTAACGTAAAGTTATAGCCAGATGGTTAATAAACCACTAGTACTTTTGAAAATAAATCATGCCCGTAATATTTTTTCTGAAATTAGTATAAATATATTTGTTGTATTGACATGGAGTTGCAGTTTAAATTTTTGTGTAAAAAGGTACTGCCAGTAAGAAAAATTGTGCATATGTAGAGATAAATTTGAGGAATAAAAACTAATAAATAAAACGTATTAATAAATATAAATCATAATTTTTTTTTTAAAAAGTCTTGTTTAAAATCTAATCGTTTAACTTGCCTAAATAATACTTAAAGGTAGGAGAAATGAAACTTGGAAGGGAGGGGGCAGAAATTTAGCTGGTAGTAGGGAATCATCAGTCAACTTTTTTTTTTATCATTATATTTGTAATTACTGTTTTGTCTTTTAAAAAAAAAAAAAGTTTTGTCCTTTTGAAATTTCATATATAACAAATTTGTGTAACGTAATTACTAACACTAAGTAAATTCTTTTTTTTTTTTTTTAATGTTTTTGTTTTTTGAGGAAGTTTACTGATATGTAACGATACATAAATATGTCGTTACATTAATTTAAAATAAAAACTTAAAAGTTCGCAAATAAGAGTAAAAAACTAAACGCTAAAATTAAAAATGTTTGTTATACGTATATACATTCGCACAGATGCTAAACTTTAAAAATATTTTTTTCATAAACAAAAAAAAAAAAGTATCTGAACGTATTTTTTTTAATAAAAAAATACCAGATTGAAATATAAAAATATTTTAATAAAAAAATAACGTAAGTTAAAGTAAAAACAGGTATTAATTAATTCCTGTAATCTGTAAATGGAAATGATTGTTTATTAATTATCTAAAAGCTGTGTAATTAAAAAGTCAGATGAAAAGTTAGATAAGAGAAGAAAGAAATTTTAGCTTGACCAATGGAAGCACTAAGCCTTGGCTCGGACCCTAACGAAAGTGATAGACTAGTGACGTTTTGTTCATTGAATCCTTGTGGATAATATAAAAAGGGAAATACAGTTTTTTTTCTGACAGTTCCAGCGTTGTGTGTTTGAGAGATGTGGTATGACGCACATACCACACTCTCTATAAAAAAAAAAAAAATGAAAAGACTGTGATACCTTGAACCAGCTATTGCCATCTCCAGAACATTACCTTCCAACGGAGGCGTCGCGGGAATTGAAAGCAGAGGCCTGGACTCTTATACCATAAGCTATATGAAATGAACAATTGTTAAAATCAATCAAGAACTTTCGTCAAGTTTTACAAATTGATAAACAAGCCAACTGAAATGTTAAAACGGACTCTTATCTGACTTTTGTAAGTTTTTAAATCAAATTAATAATGTTTAATTTTATATGTTTTCCGATTGATAAACATCATTTCCATTTTTTTTTTCTTATTGTAAAGATTAGTTAAATGTATGAAATTTAAGTTGTTTATAGACGCTTGCATGGATTCGTTTGCGGTTAATTATATTTTGGTTTTCATATTTGATCAAAATATATAGACATTCGATAAATAATGATACCTTACGGTGAGTATCTAAAATGTATTTATTCGGATGTCTTTTAAGTTATTGGTGACAACGCAAGTATCTTATGGTGAATACTATTGGGTTACTTATAAGTTTCCCTCTGCGATTGTCGGTATCAATAATTTTGTATTTTGATCGTTTATGTTTATTTTGAAATGTTTTTGACCGTGGAATCTATGTAATCGATCTATACCCAACATTTTTAAACAAATCTGTGCGAACGTATTTAAATGTTAAAATTAAGTCGGGCGTGAATGGCTATATAGTTTTGTAAAGTTGTATTAAGGGAGGGTAATCTTAGGTTATTCATTTCGTAGTTGAATTGGTTCAATGGATTGGATATATTTGTGTAATTAGTAGATGTAGTATGAGGTCCGCTACGGGCAGGATTATAGATATACGCCACACACCCTCTGTTTGCCTATGGATGGGTTTGTAAGTCGGCAGAAGACCGCAGTCCATTCCTATGGAGTTTTTTGTTTATTGTTCTACTTGCCAACAGATGTCACATTCCTGTTGGTGGAGAGTCAATGTCTTCTCTATTTCTACTTATTGTTCAGATGTACATTCCTGACAATATAGTATTTTGTGTTGTCGTATCATGCTACATTGAATACATGAATGTATCAGATGGATTGGCGCCAATTTGGTTGCGAAATTTGTTGCCTAAGGTTAAATCAGGGAAGAATATTTTCTTTTCAAATGCAGATCTATGTAGTCTATTCATACTTGACTATCTAAATAATAATTAAACTCATTGAAACTTAGTTAAATGTAAAATTAAAAGTTAATATAAAAATCTAAAATGTTAAACTTATTCCTCAAAATTTAAATATTATTTTATATGTGCGTAAATAAATATTTTTATATGTTAATTTCTGGCAGTGGCTTTTACTCTTTGATATTTAAGATATAAATTAAGATATAGATTTTTATCTCTGCGTCTCCACTGAGCTAGTGACTTGGGCTAACGATCGGAATATTTAAATAAAGTGGAATCTTAACAGCGCGTATCTGCCTACTTTATAAATTTTTCTAGGCTCAAATGCCTAGATGGCGCCCTTGTAGTGCAGATATTGTTTTTGCGGTTAGATTCGATCTTCACTTTCATTCCGATTGGTACAATATAAAAATCTACTACTTTATCACTATGAGAACTTATTGGGGTATAAACCTGAATTATCTGCATTTGGTATCTGCTATTAAGTTGTATAACTAATCTTGCCACTCTGTCCGATACACCATCAATCTCCACAATATGTTCTTCCACTTTTTATTTATAATGAATCCTACTCCACTTGTATTTCCAATATTTGTGCCTTTATAATAGAGTATATGTCCACTTTTTAAATCAATTGTCACTTCACTTTTTCTTCTAAGTTCACAAAGTCCAATAATGTCCCATTTAATATAAGACAGTTCTTCTTCTAATTCTTGCAATCTTCCTTCACTTGAAAGTGAGCTGCAGTTGTAAGTCCCTAAATAAAAAGTCATCATCAAATGGCAGCCTGGATCCGCAATCAGGGGATTCTTAACACCCTCCACCTTCGGCCACCAACTGCTGCCTTGGTTGGTGACTTTACAGCCTCCTGGGAATAAGGGCCATGCTTTATTGCTGTCTATCATAATTGTATATATGTATTGAAAAAATATTTATCATTTACACATTCATTCTGCCTTATCAGGCACTGAGAAGACCATGGTGTTTCTTGATCTTAAACTCAGAGGTAAAAAGCCAGTAAACTCACTCCGCTGGCTAATGCGTGTTGGTGAGCAGCCTATCCATGTTCATATATTAGATGAATAATCACATAGTAATAACAGCTGCAACAACAATAACGTATGGAGTGGACACTACGAATTTACCCTGTTTGGTTCCTTTAAGGCCTCGAAGAGGAATCAAAGGATATCCTTTCAGTTAATAGCAAACTATAACGTTATATAGTATCTTGCACTATTTCATTCATCAAGTTAAATTCTAATCATAATAACATAGTTAGAGAAATATCTCAAATTTGCAGATGATAAATCTAAAGGTTACCAATTTAATTTCCACACATCAAGCCAGTGATACTTGAAGATTAGAATATTACTATTCAAAACCTTTCTTCATACTAACCCATATGTTACTATTAACAGTGAAATATATTTACAAAAACATAACTAATCATCATCAAGTCTATGCTAAACTTGGGCCAGAATAATATAAAAGAGCAATCATCAGTATTTCTTGCTGATCATACGTGCTAAAATAACTGCAAAAGTAAATGATATATAAAATACATCAAAGCTGATCTTCATTAATGCTCAGAGCTATTAGGTACCATGCATTTATTAGCCATAAATAAATTAATCATAATCAAACTATAAATAATTTGTCGATTTCAAGAGTGACTCTATAGATGTCTATAGACATCCATATAGTCCAGGATTAGCTCTGAAATTGGAAGACACTGTAAACAAAAACAATCAATTATTTAATCTATTTTAATATTAAAAACTTCACTGAATAACTCAAAGTAATGATTAATAAATTTATTGAGCAATTAAAAATAAACAAATAATAATAACATGAAAGATCTGATAAATATTCTACAATGCAAATACATATTCTGATTTTGACACATTTATTACAAATATCTAGAAATTTTTAACAGATTGAAAAAAAACAATAAAACACAAATATATAAATAACTAGTTTACATAATGCATATGCAAACACATATAAATACATTGTTATGCATATAAGGTAATAAAATATTCCAATCATTAGTAATCCAATAAATATTTTAATAAAATAAATAGTGAATGGATGTAGATATACATACATGTCTTAATCACGGCAAGTAATCTTATATATATATATATATTAGAGGTTAAAGAAAATTGGTAATATATATTACCAATTTTCTTTAACCTCTAAACAAATGATTTCACAATTTAATCCAAAATACACAAATAAATTGCAACATTGTCAATTTTTCATTATACTTTTCTACTCTAAAATACATTTTTTTTTATAAAAGTCATAAAAAAATCAAAATAAGATATTAATAATTTTTATTAGTCATTCATTGGACTAGAGATTATCCGCTTGATGAATAATATTCAGTAGTATAATTTTCACTACACCACTCTCCATCAAGGTAAGGACTAGTTCTTATCCACTTTTAACATCTTGTGGAAGGGTATATTTATAAACATATAACCAAAGACATGCATGAAAAAAAAGTACGATCATCAAGATGCGCCTCTCATGCTGAACCAACATTGATCAGTTGGCACAAATCACATTCCCTTATATATATCTTTCTCATTGTTTAGTATATAGAGATAGCATACTACAGTTTAATTGATGTGTCAAACTTGCTGCTCTCACAACTTTGATACAAACTTCTTAATGAAAGTATATTAATAATTTTTATTAGTCATTCATTAGACTAGAGATTATCCACATAATGAATAATATTCTAAAGTATAATTTCCACTCATGCAGGGTAGGGACTAATTTCTATCAACTTTTAACATCTTTTTCATGACTTTGAATTTATGTTTATAATTATACTTCACAAGACGTTAGCCGGGAGGTCATCACAGCCATCTTGCAAGCAAGTAGTTGGTTGCAGACGGTTATGGGTTCGCGTCCCGCCTGATGCTATGACATATGGAAAAAAAAGATGTTAAAAGGAGATAGAAACCAGTCTGCCTTGTGTGAGACTAGTATTAGTGGAAATTACATGATATAATACTATTCATTAAAAGAAAATATATTCCTATAGTTTCTATTCCCTGAAGCCTTTTAATCCTATCTTGGTTTTGGTCAGGTTTTTGTTGTTGTTTTTTGTGAAACTTTTTTTATTATGATTAGCTGACTAATTTATCAATTCATTCTAGAGTTGTTTACTTTTAAAACAAATCACTATAATAGAGGTTAAATACTTTTTTAAGACAATAAATAGAAATATCTTTTTCTTAATACCAATTAATGTTTGATATTAATCACTAGTCAGTTTATTCCATTTGTTTTTTAAATGTATGTAAAAAATACCAATAGCAATATGATTATATATAATCAGTTTTTGTCTGTATTTCTATACATATGCAATAATTTTTTCCTGTATGTTCTTCTACATGTGTCTATCATAGCTCAATGTCTGCCACTGAAATCCATTAATAGTATAACCTCTCATATAGATTGTATTACACAACCTGATTATTACATATACAAGATAAATGCTGGTTTCCACAATTTCTAATTTTAGATACAGTAAGCAATGTCTACTAAAAATTTGGCACATCATGTAATATATATGAGAAGATATCCTATTGATGGATTCCAGTGATGAGAATTGAGCTATGATAGATATATGTAGAAAAACACATAGAAAATATGTATTATTGCATGTATAGAAGTACAGACAAAAACTGATTACATAACTTCATACTGCTATTGATATTTTTTACATACATTTAATGAACAAATGGAAGAAATTGACTCACGAGTAATATATATATATATAAATATCTCTTATTTCAAACACTAATTGGAGTTAAGAAAAATGTACTTCTATTTATTGTTTTAAAAAGAGTATGTAATCTCCATAGTGATTTGTTTTAAAAGTAAATACTTCTGGAATGAATTAGTCAGCTAATAAAAAGACATAAAAATATAAAATGCTGGTAATCCACAACTCACTTTATCTTCCATCATCTCCAATTTCAGATAAAGTAAGCAGTGCCTTCAACACCCATATTGGACTTTAGCACACTACAGAAAAACCTTCCCTCTTTACTTCTCTGAAAACTGAAATTTGACTAATGTGGGAACCATAAATTCATATGAACTGCTCTTCAAAAAAGGTTACTATTCTTAGCTACTTCAATTAAACTTCTTCACCTCAGCAAATGTATTTCATTGAGACGAACTGTATCAATATTAAAATTTTACAGTTTTTTTAGGTCAAAGAAATATTGGATCTCATAGAGTTCATTTCAAACAGAATTAGCATATCCCATATCTTAATCCTGTCATCTTCTCTATTACAAATATTACTATTGTTTGGCAGCCTACCATATTTTGAACACAGATTACTTTAGATCATATTTTATAGGTCCTATTTTTATGAGGGATGGGGTGTTAGACCTTAATTAAGGTGTCCCAACTACATAGTTATTTGTTAATTGAAATTTCTACATCAAATTATTTTTTATGTGACTCAGAGATAGTCTAATTCTATATGATTAACAACCAAAAACTCCAAATCTACTAAATCTTTCCTTATCAGGTTTTTCAATAGAGAAATATTTTTATATAAGCAACATAAAACTGCATTAAAAACTTTGTTGTGCATAAAATAACATTCGCAATGTGGTTGTACAATCTAGTTACCACAATTAGTGTAGAAATAAACATTGGGTTAAGAGTTTGATAATGACCTTTTACCAACCACATTTTTTCATCTTAAGTAAAAGATTTATAATATTTTCCAACCACATTTTTTCATCTTAACTTAAATAAAAGATTTATAATATCTTCCATTGATGCATAAAATATTAATACTTTTATAAATTATTTGCAGAGAAACTGGAATTTATGATAATTAAACACATTCAGATATTAAGTGAAATTTTTAAAAAAGAGAAAACAAATAAATATAAGCTGCCATTTTGTCTTATATTTATAGATTACAAATGTCATGCCAATCTATACAAAAAATTAATTCTGATTAACTTAGAAATATTATTATTTTGATCCTATATATTATTAAATTATAAAGAATTTTCAAGTAAAAGTGACAGCATGATAGAAGTGATTAGATTCCATGATTGCAGTATAAAAATCAATGCTGGTAAAAGGATTTATTTAGTAGGATGGCACTATTTACAACTATTTTATAATTAATATTTTATGAATTAAAGCAGAAAGCAAATAAAGTAGAAGTTATTCAATCAAAATAGTATGAATAAAAGAAAATAAAGATAGATAATAATGAATTAGAAATTGAATATTATAAATGTGAATAGAAACATAATCTATGAAATTCAACATAGAATTAAACTTGAACAACATACATTATTATTAAAAAAAACCTACCCAAAAAGCAAAGTTTTTAAATAAATTATTTAATCAACAAGAAAATAAAATTCCTACAATTGCTACATCTTCTAAATTGCCCAGTATTTATGCAATTAAATCTATCAAATGACAAAAACTTCCAGTAATGATGGAATTATAATTGTTATCTTAAAAGAAGCAGTTGAAGAAATACAAAAATTGTTGGCAAAGTAATATACCAAATGTCTAAATGATAAAGATGTACCAAATGATTGGAAGAATGCAATAGTAATTTTGATTTATAAAAGGTAATAAATAAGATTTTCAGTCTTTTATTAGTTTTATACAAACATTTTACCAAGATAACTTGTCCACAGAGAACATTGGATTTCAACCAACTAAGAAAACAAGCTGGATATAAAAGTGGTTTTAGTAGAATAGATCATATCCAAGTATTAAGACAAGTTATAGAAATGGTAGTGAATATAAGTGCTTTTGATTTGTAGATTATGAAAACCTTTTTGATTCAATAATCATTTCTTCAATGATTCACTGGTTCATTAAGATATATACCAAGGATTATGTTATTTTCTAAACAATATTTATCAAAGCACAACAGGCATGCTTAAATTACATAATTATACTAAAAATATTAACACTGAACAGAATGTCTAATTGATTCCATATCTCCAAAACATTTTACAGCAGTTATAAAAAAAATATTTCATGAATTAAAATGGAAAGAAAAGATTAAAATTAATTGAGATTATTTAAGTCATCTAGATTTTGTAGATAATGTAATTGTTTTTGCAATTTTGTAGATAATGTAATTGTTTTTGAAAATAATGCTTCAGTTTCAGAATGTGTTAAAAGAGTTATCAGATCAAAGTAAAAAAAATAGTAGTAAAGATAAATGCTAAAAAGATTAAAGTAATGTTCAATGGATCAAAACATAAAACTCTTGATAATAATGAATTAAAAGAAATTAACAACTACAAATACCTTGGTCAAATTGAAAACATAATGGATAAAATTAATCATAGAATTAAATTGGGATAAAATGCTTTTGGGAGAAGTAACTTGATATTTTAAAAAAAAAAATTGAGTATGAGTTTAAAAATGAAGGTTTTTAACAAATATATTTAATCAGTTTTTACTTATGAATTTGAGAATTGGACATGTAAAAGAAGGGTAATACAGTGACTTCAGACCACCCCAGTGAAATATGGAAAGATGTATCGTAGGAATAACAAGTACAGATCAAAAATGAAAAATACATAGATAAGAGAACAAATAGGTATTAGTAGTGATAACATTGAAAAAGTTAAAACTGAAGTAAAAGTGGTTTGGACCCATTATTAGAAGAGATAATATTAATAATCAGTATTAAGCTATTGCATATGCGCTTTGTAGATTTTTAACAATAAATGAATACTCCCACTTCAAACACAAAATAAGCCTTTGGAAAAGATAGAATGAATCATAAAAAATGGACAGTTGAAATTTTAAACAGGATAACAAGACATTATAAAAGAACTAGAAAGGGACTGCATGTGAGATGGGTGAATGAAATAAGGAAGTTTATTGGTGTGATGTGAAGTGGATTAAACTTGAAACCTTCATCCTGCAGTGGATCGATCAACCAACAATTATTTATAAATTTTGATACTTGGAAACTTAAGATTAAAAAAGAAATGTGAAGATTGCAGAATATTTATGAACTATGGACAAATGTATATTAGAATAATCAGTGAGACTGAAAGCAATACTTGGATGAGAGAATAAGTACATTGCTGATAAGATTGAAAGAAATAAGAGTGAAATAAAATTGAAATAGAAGAGATAGTAATAGATTGAAGTTCTAAATTAGATTTCAAAAAAATTTTAAAGTAGAAAAAAAAGGATGTATGAAGTTATTGGAGAAAAAAACTTCATTCTGCAAAAAATTTAAAGATAAAAATGATAAATGTAATTTCTACACATGAAAACAAAATTCTTCATAAAATTTTTTATTGCAGAATAACACTTACGGTAATGCAGATAATACTGCTCCAAAAGTCATAAAAAAGTAATATAAGCTAATATATTATCAAAAAAAAAAACATTATTCAAAGTTTATTAAATCATTAACATTTGCTCTGGGTGCCGATTCTGAAATTAGTTTAATTGCTAACAAAACTAAAAATATGATAACAATATTTAGGTTAATCTCTGAATTAGAACAATTGTTTGATTCATCCAAATATGTAAGAATATTTTTATCACGCCAGTTTATTGGTAAATGACATTTGTATGATGAAATATCAACTATCTTTAAGTTTTTATTATTAATTAATTCAAAAAACGTCCTTAATTCACTGATACAAGAAAAGTAATTGTTTTTTAAGTTAAGTGATTTTAAATTATCTTTAAGAATCATTATTGAATTAAAATTTTCAAGATAGTTGCCCGATAAATCTAATTCTTCTAATAATTTGTGATTTTGAAAAATATCAGAGGGAAGTTCTGCAATTGAATTACTTTTTAGAATTAATACCTTAAGATTAATTAAGGTGATTAACCATTTTGATTGCATGTGGGAAAGTTCGTTAAAGCTAATATCAAGTAAAGTCAGTTTTTTTAAATTTTGAAACATTTGTCCATTTAAATTACTCAGGTTATTTCTATTTAAATACAATTTCTCTAGATTTATTAAATCATCAAAAACATTCATTGGTAGAGTATTAAAACTATTATTGCTTAAATTTAATATTTTAAGTTTATTAGAAAAGGTTATACCTCCTGGCAGGCTTTTTATGTAACTGGAACTAATATCAAGGTTTTCTAACTTTGACAACGAACTAAAAGTTTTACCATCAAGAATAGTAAAATAATTAAATGATAGGTCCAAGTTTTTTAAATGTGGTAAATAATTTAGATTACTAAATGACACACTATCAATTAAATTATGTGACAGTTGTAAATTTATTAAACTGGATGGTAAATTATCTGGAATTTTTTTAAACTTATTGTGAGATAATATTAATGTTTTTAGTTTTAATTGAACAATATAATTCATTATGTAGTGATCTTCAATATTATTATGACTCAAGTCTAATAGTACCAATTTATGGAAGTTTATAAATGAATTTGTTTTGATAAATCGTAAATTATTACAGCAGAGAAATAAATTATGTAAAGAATTATTAAAGTTCTGAAATATTTCCAAATGTTCACCCATTAATCCAACACCATTTAGATTAAGAGAATTAATAGTGGTGGAATGACTTAAGTCATTTAAGATGTTATGAATTGAAATACTTGTTAATGGATTATAACATAATTTTAATGATTTTAATTTCAAAAAATTTTTAATGCTTCCTTCTGTTATATCAGCAATATTACATTTTGATAAATGCAAAGTTTCTACAGTTGTTGAAATTATATCTAATCTATCCAGAATTGTCAAAGGATTATTACTTAATTTTAATGTAGCTAAAGACAAATACCTATTAGCTTCAGTTGGAAAAATACTGGTAGTTATTCTATTTCCATAAAGATTTAATTCAATTAATTTTTTTAAATAAGTGATAGTTTTTGGTATTGCTGCTAATTTATTGTTTGAAAGGATTAAAACTTCCAAATTTTCCAAGTCATAAAAAAGATCTTTATCCAGAGAAGAAAGATTATTAGAATGTAAATTTAGTTTTTGAAGTTTCTTCAAACCCCTTAAAGACTCCTTTTGTAAATCTTCTAATTTATTGTTTGTTATTTCTAAATCTAATAGTAGAGGAAATCGTTTAAATACATGGTTAGGAAGTCGTGTAAATGAATTTTTGTCCAAATAAAGTTTTTCAACCAAAGGATGAATGTTTTGGGGAACAGAATCTAAATTATGATTCTGGCAAGCTATAGTTTGTAAATTGTTTAAGCACTCACATATTTCTGGACAGGATTCAAGCTCAAATGTAAAACAATTTAAAATAAAAGAAAAAAACATAAATATGCTTAGAGTACATAATATCGAAGAAATTGGGTGGAATGCATCAACCTAAAAAAAAAAAAGAAATTAATATTTATATAAAATGAAAATACATTAACAATATTTTATATTTTAAATTACAAAATTTAATATTTATTTTCCTATCAAAAATAATCTCATTTTTTTACTTTCACAAAAATGTCTGCTAAATATCACTATTAAACAGATAATGTTTATGGACATGTTTACATTTATAAGAAAACTCAAAAAACAAAGTAAAGAATAAATATGGACTTATAAGTTTTCACTGCAACAGTTTGTCATTAGTAGGCTATACATAATATATATTCAGTCATAAAAACATTATTGTGGAAATTCAAAAACAATGCTTGCATTAATAATCTACAAATAAAATCTACCAAAGTGGCTTAAATGATGCTTGAAGATGCATATTTACTAATTAGAATACAACTGTTTGGAATAAGTGAACTTCTTATATTACCAGTATTGCTATTTTTAGGTGGCTAAAGATTTTTTACAAATAATGTTGTGCTGGAATTTCAGTAGTAATTATAAATCGTCTCAAGTTTTAAATTTCTGCTTATTTACATAAGTTAATATCAGTTGTTTTAATAAAACTTAATTTTAGAAGGTATCTGACTTACATAAATTCTATGTTATGAAAATTTCCAACCAACATTTGTTAATATTTTAAGACATTTTTGCCTTGGTGTTTCACAGAGGTTCTTTTTTAAAATTATGTTAAAAATGTTTGGTAAAAAATGTTAATCTCATTATTATTAGTATGGAACTAATATTACAATATTACCTTATTATGTACAAGGCAAACTATATAATACATTATTATAAGTAGCTTATATTTCAAATTATGCATAGGATATAAATCAATTAATTGATGTAAATTGAATATCTCTTGGAGTTTCTAAACACCTAATTAGGGTTGGATCAATTTCTTAGAAAATAGATAAATGATATCAAATTAATGACATACAAAGTAAACCTTCATAATAACCTGGTAAAGGATTTATTGGTAGTTAAATAAATGAATTCATTGCATAATTGAAATTCTCTATAAAAATATATAAACTTATGTAAATATTATATAAGTTAGCAAATTACAATATGTACAAAACACATCTAATTCTTCTCACATGACGTAAATAACTCTTCATTTCTTAAAAAATATTTTCATATTCTGGACAATGATTAATGAAGAGTAGTAATTAATTTATTGAGCCCATAGAAAGCATATGTAAATACTTTAAACAGGCTTTAACCTGCGATCAATGCACTTTAAAATTCATCATAATGAAGCATATTTGGCCGAGAGGGACCTTCCAAACCACGACACAAGATAGCGACTTTTATAAAGATAAGAGTGATCATCTTATCTTTAACCTAAATATCCACTTATATAGGCAAGTCAAATCAAGATGCTTCAGATTTGCCTATATAAGTAAACATTAAAGTTAAAGATAGCCACTCTTATCTTTATAAAAGTCACTATCTTGTGTCATGGTTTGGAAGGTCCCTCTGTTGGCAAAATGTGCTTGATTATGATGAATTTTAAAGTGCACTGAACATAGATTAAAGCCTGTTTAAAGTATTTACAATGACTAATGGTAAATATGTATCTGAAGAAAACATATGTCATGTGTAAAATTGGTAAATGCACAAAAATAATACAATAAATTTTTAAATAATTGGAAACTATCTTTAAATAATGTGGGTAACTCAATACTAATATAATAGTTTAATCAATCACACAATATAAAATATCATTTATAACAGCAGTAAATGTATATATAATACAGAAAAGCTTTTTTGAAAAATATTTTAAACTATTTTAGTTTCAATTTACATTACATACATAGACATCTGTCTTTTATTTATATAAAAGTAACTAAAAACAATAATGATGATGATAATAGCAGCAACAATAAAACTACAAATATAATATACAAAATAATTTTTTCTCACTTTTACTTTTCTCCTTTCTTCCTTCTTTTATCTTTTTTTATTCTCATTTAAATAACTTAAAACAATAATACAAAGTGTACAGAGAAATATATAAATATACATTATATTATTTTCCACTCATTTTTAATTAGAATTATTAAGTAAATTAGTTGATATTTTATATGTAGTTATATTTATTGTAGTTAATACAATTAGTTTCATATATTTTCATTCTATATTCTTTAATATATTTTATATTATTGGCACAATTTATTTTATATACATATTTTAAATGATGAATATATAATGCAGATTTATCATCTAAAAAATCTAATATACATATAACTAATTATATTAATTAAAAGAAATATAACTGTATAAATATACATAAAACATTAGTTAATTTAATCAATAACTAGGTAATTAAGAATGATCAAAAAGTTATAGTTTATATTTGTATAGTTTTTTTTTACTTGGTTTATTTTTGTATGATTACTATAAATTCTTTAATTGGGAGAGGAAGGTGTAAAGGAAAGAAGAAAAGAAAAAAGTGAGGAAAAAAAGAGAAAACAAATTTTATATCTTGTAGTTTTATTATTATTATTATTGGTTCTAGTTCATTTTATATATTGTAACATTAGTGAGATAGATGTTATAAAACTTACTTATATCTGATCTGTGTTACATATTTCATAATTTAAAAAAATATATCAAGTTTATTTGAAAGAATAGTTAAAGAAATAATTATTTCAGAAGTAGTTTTAAAATATAGTTTTAAAAGTAAAGGATTGCATTATATTATGCTTTTAAAATAGAATAAAACTACTTATTAAGGTGGTGGGGGGAAGAATTAGGCAAAAAAGATTTTAAAAAATCTCCTTTTTAAAAATAAAAAAATAAGTTAAAGGAATAAATATCTAAAAATACATCTTAGTGAGAAATCTCAAGTAAAAAAAACGATTAATTAATTAATTAGTGTAAGAAAATGTTTTGAATACCAGCTATGCAAAGAGATAATAGATTAATCTAGAAAAAAGATTAGCTTAAGGGAAAATGTAAAAATCAATTAAAGAAAAATGTAAAATTTAATTAAAAAAACAGATTTAAGTTAAGATAAAATAAAAAAGAGCACTGGGAAAGTAGATATAAAAGTGTGATGTATCTATTGTTATATTCATTCCAGTCTTCATTTTGTGACTGAATTATTCGTCTTCAAGCCATTGTTGATTCATTACATTATTCTTTGTTCCAGAGATTCAAGAATCCAAGTACAGTATAGAGCCAGTCATTACTGCAGCATACAATATCATTGCAAAAGTCACAGCATTAGCAGCATAAGTTGCTAGACCATGATATGTGTTTGACTGGGCTTGATGCCCCAAAACCTGCAGGATCAACTGTCCCTGCCTGAACCTTCACTGGAAACTGATACAAAAATAATGAAATAGACAATGCTGCAAATTCCCTCTCCCATTGCCAAGCCAAAGAATGAAAGACAAGCCCTGAAACCATCAATGGGGAGTAAAAAGTCAACCAGTTGGAAAGTAACACTAATGCAAATCAAAACCAAATGAACTGTCATCTAATATCATGAAAATCTAGGCAAATATATTTTCCATGATTGTCTATAGACACTTTATTTTTAAATGAAATGAACTTTAACAAAGGACTACTATGAAAATTTAGCCTGATTAATCGTTTATTTTTTATGTAAACGTTCATATTGTTGTTATATTAAATATAGATGCATGAATAAATAATGATGTTTGCTTAATTGTTATTTGGTCTATTCTCTCGTTCTATTCACTGGGTCACCATTTATTTAAAGAGATAAATGCTTATATGTGTTAAGTTAATGCACTGGAACTCTGATTAAGAGTAGGAGCTAGCTTGGAATATTTCAAGCACTAGTTGGTGTGCAGGTCATCCAAGCATGATGGCTACATAACATACGGTTGGATGGGACCTGAGTTTGAACCTCAAAACAAATAAAATGCTTTGGATGGCAGGTTTTTGCAGCAGTCAAAGTGGGTCATGGTCAGGAAATGTGGTTGTGTTATGCTTTGTATAGCCCAATCTGACCATGGGTATCATTGATGATTATGCTATCAATAGTATTCTCTCCTCTGCTTGAAGAGCCATCTGTTTCCATAGTATTAAAGATATAAAATAATAAATGCTAAGAAATTATGTATTAAGTGTGGTAATAAGTTTACTTGAAGTCAATTGATATTAAATTAATAAAGTGAAATATTAATACTACTGACAGCTTCTTCAGTGGGTTAAATCGCTTACATATGCTAAAATTTACATTCCAAAAGATATTAAAGTTATTTTTAAAACTAGCAGTAATATGGTAATCTGATTCAATATACCTATACAGATAGATGTCACTGAGCATGCAATGTAAATGGAAACTGTAAAATAGTTTAGATCTCATTGATATGAGCAAAAAATATTTTCCAAAAAAAAAACTTTTGTTTTATTTTTATATTATATTAGTTGTATTCGCAATTTCACTTGCAATAGTAGAAAATAATATAATGCAGCATGTAGTTATTTCTAAAGCTTCTATATTTATGTATTATTTAAATGAAATAATACATGAGTTGTCAAGTATTGGTGATCAAGAGGCAGCTGCCTGCAAGTAGTTGTCCTGGATTAGCAGGTTCGCTTCCCGGCTGATGCTATGACACATTAGAGAAAAAAAATAATAATACATGAGTTATCAATAGCAATATCAAAAAAAAAAAAAATTTTATTATCAGTTATAGTCTTGAATAATCAACTTTTACTATTTTATTTTAAATATATTTCTCACATGATAAATTAATGAGTATTATTTATTATTAAACAATATCCAAAACATGCCAAAGCACAAAAATATAACAAAGTTGATTAATAACAATTAATAACCATTTGTAAATAATTAGCTTGATAGAATTACTGGATTACTATTTAGAAATTATATTCAAATATGCATTATTTTCAAAAGTTTTATTATTAAATTTTATTTTATTGATCAGAATCACATATTTCTAATTTGAATAATTGCACATAATATTCATTTCTATATGGTAATTAAGTTTTAAAAGCTACAATTCCTAATATTCTATTTGTAATATGTATATATTTATATGTTTTTCAATATATATCTTTTTCTCTCTCTCTTGAATTGAATCATGCATTTTTAATTTAAGTAATAAATATTATGTTGACATATAGGGGAGTAAGACTGAATTAATCTCCAGGGTCAACTGATGATGTCAATCATCCTGGCTAAAATAATGTAAATTTAGGGGATAGTTGTTTTTTGTTACATAGTGACATAAGTACCTAACTATTTATTCATTATTATATTTGTGTATGGTTTGTTTAATAAACTTCATTAACAAACATTATTGACAATAGCAGTAATTGTAATATGTCCAAATCAAAAGTGATTGGTATTGTTTCCAGGCTGCCTGAAGAGACATCTCTGAATCATGTATGTATTATGTAATAACATGCTTTAATTATTTACACAAAAGTTAGAATATATTACCATATATTGTATATATATATGTAACGAGCACAGACGTTCGTTACATTGGTTTTTTTTTTATTTATTAAACATGAAAGTAAATTAAAAAGTTCGCATTTAAAAATTTTCTTTAAGAATTAAAAATTGAAATTAAATATCATCTTAAACTCATATATATTAAATCGCACAGATAATGAAAAATTATTAAAATAAAACTTTATTAAAGAAAAAGTATTTTAAAACTAAATTTTAAAAAGATTTGGAGATAAAATTATATCTTTAAATTTATCTTTAAATATATCTTTGATTTGGAAAACAGGTTAATTAATCAGAAATGGAAATGATAAATTTAATTAGTCAAATGTAAACCAGCCTTGGGCATTTAAATGTAAAAACATCAATCAGATAGGAAAACAATAGAAACTTTTAGCAAATGAAATAAATCCATTGGGAAATCGGACCTCAACGAAAAGGATCATCACATCGATGACATAATGCCAAGTCAATCCTTCGAATACATATAAAAGGAAAATTTGGAAATTATTAATTAGTGATTATGATTATTACGATGTGACAGATAGGTGTTAGTGCGGAGGTGCGGGAGAAGGAAATGAAGAGACGCACGATTCAATCCCTTCAGTTTTGCCAAAGAAAGAAAGTGAAATAAACTATCGTTTTCTACATTGAGGACCAACTAAACTAAAAAAACCCTGAATGAATAAATAAAACAACGGCTAAATGGATACCAATCTTTTTAGGACGGCGTGGGAATTCACATTCATGGCAAGCAACGGATAAAGATTAACTATTTTAAACCATAAGAACTTTATAAATAATGAACATTGAATTAAAATTTTTCATATTTAAATGATTGCAATATTATCCTATCTGACGAACTTAATTTATTAATAATGTTATTTGATGTATTTTTTATTTATTTATTTAAAATCATTTCCATTTATTTATTTTTTGTTCTTTAAGTTTTATTACGATTTCTGTTTTCCATTAAGTTAAATTATATAAATGGTAAATTTAAGTCAGGCGTGAATGGCTGTATAGATTTGTAAAGTTATATTAGGGGAGGGTAATCTTAGGTTATGTGTTTCGTGGTTTAAATTGGGTCAATGGATTGGATATATTGGTGTGATTAGATGTAATATTGATTCGCTACAGGAAGAATTGCTTCATACGCTGCACACTTCCGTTTGCCTATGGAAGGTATTATAAGTCAGATACCGCAGTTCCTTTCTATGGAGTTTTTTGTTTTATTGCTCTTCTTTGCAAATAGATGTAATATTCCTATCTGATGAGAGGCAATTTCTTCTCTTAACTTTTTGTGCTGCCATATTTTATTACATTGAATACATCGATATATCAGATGAATTGATGCCAGTTTGACTACGAATTTTAGCCTAAGGTTAAATAGGGATAGAATGTTTATTTTCAAATGCAAATCTATGTAGTCTATTCATAATCGACACTAAATAAAATTGCATTAAATTTAAGTTGTTTATAGACGCTTGCATGGATTGCTTATTGGTTAACTATGTTTTGCGTTTTCATATTTGGTCAAAATATATAGACATTCGATAAATAATGATACCTTACGGTGAGTATCTAAAATGTATTTATTCGGATGTCTTTTAAGTTATTGGTGACAATGCAAGTATCTTATGATGAATACTATTGGGTTACATATAAATTTCCCTCCGCAATTGTCAGTAATCAATAATTTTGTATTTTGATCGTTTATGTTTATTTTGAAATGTTTTTGACCGTGAAATCTATGTAACCGATCTATATTCAACATTATAAACAAGCTTTCATAAATTTATCTGTGCGAACTTAATTAAAATGTAAAATTAGAATATAATAGTAATTAAATGTAAATTAAAGTCAAAAATTAATGTAGGTTAAATTTTGAAATGTAAAACTAATACTAAAATAATTTTAAATCTTATATATATATGTGCGTAAATAAATTTTTGTATGTTAATTACTGGCAGTGGCTTATTTTATTCTTTTTTTTATATATACTCTTAGATTATATTATTAAATCTCTGCTATTCCACTGCGCTAGTGACATGGGCTAACGACCGGATGCAAAATATAAAAAAAAAATATTTTTTTTTGACTTACGTATCTGCCTACTTTATAAATTTTTCTAGGTTCAAATGCCTAGATGGCGGCCTGTAGTGCAGATTACGTTAAGTGGTTTCTCCGGATCGTTACATATATAATAGATAATAAAAATATATTTTAAAAATTCTTTAAGACAACACATCATGTGATCACCATTTCTTATGCAGTTCTCTCAGATCCAAGACTTCTTGTTGATGAAGGCTACAAGCTAGAACCTAGTATGGAGATATTGGATGAATAGACTCTATATAGGGATTTTGATGCACACATTTTCTACCATTCATTGATTACTGTGGCTTGCACTAGGTAGCACTATTCTATTGAAAGAGTTCCTACTGATTCTTTAAAATATTGTATTGAATGATTTTTAATACTGTTTAAAGTACATACTTTATAAAGCACTTGATAAAAGATTAATTTATTATATGCATACTATTATTTTTAAAAGTAAATAATTTATTCTATTTGATAATTTTAATACTGATTAAAGTAATTTATAAAGTACACCTGGGTCTCATTTTACGCAATAGATAGGTTCCTCAGAAAACACGTGCAAACGAAATCGTGCAAAAATAGATATAATTTACCTTGAAAAAGGGGGGATACGGACAGTGATTTTTCAAAAACCGCATAAAAGGAAAGCACCAACATAAAATTACTTTAGAATTCATGCAAAAAAAATAACAAAATAAAATATGACTAAAAAAAATTTCAAGTTTGAAAAAAATTGATACAAGACAAACTTTTTTTAACTATAATATTTAATTTTATTCAAAACAATATATTTTTATGCATAATTTACAATAATTTACATTTTTTATACATGTTTTAATTATTATAGGTATTTGCCGGTAAACAGGTTCATTTGCAAACTGGTAAAAAATCAGATTCTTCACAAGAGGAAATACAACTAACGCCAATGTCACTCTCATGTTGTGCTAATGGTTTTCTGGTGACAACGTAGTTAGTAATTAATCCAACAACTAAAAATAAAATTCTTATTTTTGTCTTTAATTTTCAATTTTAATTGTACCCACTGCTATTACTCACCTTTTAAAAATAAACTTGTGGACACTAAGTTATGTTCTTTTTTAAAAAGCAAAAACAGAATGTGATTTAAAATGCAAAATTAACACGCACAATGTTTGAACAAATTTACATTATAATCTTGTAAAATTTAATGTGTGTATACATAAAATGTGGAAATCATGATTTTAATTTCATTATTGCATAAAATCTTACTATTATAAAGCTACTGAACATATTGAAATTACTAAAATGAAAGTCAAATTCCAATAATGTGCTATTACTTTCAATATGATGTAAGTGCGCGAAATTTATTATTTAAAGTAATAGCGCATTATCAGAGTTCGACTTCCGGAGAAATGTCAATTGCGTAACTTCAAAATCGTGTTAAATAAATCCGCATAAAAAGAGACCCAGGTGTACTGTAGAAAAATCAGCTTTTTTAAAAATATTGTAATTCGACATTCATACAGCAAACATTTATAGCAGATATATAAAATAGATAAAGGCTAGTGAAAAAAATATTTTTTTTAATACTGTACAAATGTTATCTGTTTATATTTATTGTGAATGGACATTTTTTATAACATAAATAATGCAGTCAAGCTCTTGCACTTATTTTTTTCATTTCTTATATTTAGCCTATCATATTATTATCATATCTATATTAGTATTTTAGTTTATTAATGGAGGTTAATATCTTTAAAATTAGACAAATGCCCACACTATTTAAAATGTTCTTTTTCATATGTTAATTAAATGCATTTAAAACTTGCTTTATCATGTGAAAATATACTTAAAGAAAAATAGTAAAAGTTTATCAAATTCAATAATAATTCTATTGCTGTACTGCAGCATTTTAAAATTTACTTTTTCATTTGTTAAATATATTTAAAGACATCCCTAATTTCACAGTAAGAATTTATCAAATCCAATAGTAGTTTACTTGCTGTAACCATGCCATTTCAAATTTTATTTTAAATATGTGTTAAATATATATTTAAATTAAAATCCTAAAAGTTTATCAAATTCATTATTACAAGTGATATAAATTGTTGTTATTCAAATAAGAAATTAAATACATGGTCCAAATGCAATCAAACTAATTTAAAATATATTTAATTTGCTTTACCAAAAACAATACTTTTCATTTAAAAAAATTTCTAACTCTGTAATTTTTTAATCAATGCTATCTTCTTTTTTTTTATGATGTCATTCAAAAACAGTTACAATATAGATTTTTTTACACATTTTTATATTGCAAATTACACATTTTTAAAAAACAAAGCAAAAATTTATGTTAGTAAAATCCTATACAAGAAAAGAAAGAAAATTATGCAAAAATCTTCCAAGATTGATACAATATTTCTGAAGTTATGAAGTCACAAACTTTCACATTTATATAGTGATATATATATATATAATTAATTATTGCTGTTACATATTTTATTTTATATTGTGATTTATTTAAATATAAAAAACAGCATAATGGACCAAATTTTCATTTTTGATGATAGTCTAATATAATAGTATAAAATTAAATCTATAACTTATGTAATAATGCCATTCATTTAAAAAGCTTACTAATCATTAACCACGACATGATATATACTTTTATCTATACACCCGGGTCTCATTTTATGCAGATTTATTTAATGCAATTTTGAAGTTATGCAATTCATGTTTCTTCTTAATATCTTTGTACACGGTTTTCTTTTATGTGATAAAAATTATTAGATCAGAAGTTGAGCTCCGATAATGCACTATTATTTTAAATATTATAAATTTCATGCACTCTCGTCATATTTAAAGTAAGAGTGCATTATCAGTTTGACTTCCATCTAATAATTTCAATATTTTCAGCACTTTATAATAGTACTGTAATAGATTTTATGCAATAAAGAAGTTCAGAATTCACTTAAAATCAAGATTAGCCCATTTTATATTCACACATTAAATTTTACAAGATTATAATGTAAATCTGTTCAAACGTTATACATGCCTATACTATGTATGGTAGTTTTTTCATTTTAAATCATGTTCTATTTTTGCTTTTTAAAAAAAGAGTACGTAATCAATTAATCATTTAGTGTCCACAAGTAATAAATTTTACAAGACGATAATGTAAATCTCTTCAAATGTTATAGATGAAAAATATTTCATTATATATGTATGTTGATTTATATCTGCAATAAGAAAAAAAAAGATGGCATTATTACTAAAGAGAAATGACATCATGAAATGTGTATGAGACTTTTATCAAGAATTATATAGTAGTAAAAAACAAGTGCCTCCTATACCTATTATATCTTCCGAATTGCCTAGAATTTTAAATGAAGTGAGACATGCCATTAAATGTATGAAGAAAGGAAAGGCTCCAGGTAATGATTGAATTATAATTGATATATTAAAAGAAGCAGGTGAAGAAATAAGAATTTTTTTTAGCAAAGTTATATACCAAATGTCTTACTGATAAAGATGTCCCAGATGATTGGAAGAATGCAATATTAATATTAATATTTAAAAAAAGCAATAAAAAAGATATTAGAAATTACAGACCTATCAGTCTTTTATCAGTTTTATACAAAAATTTTACTAAGATAATTACAACTCATCTACAGAAAACACTGGATTTCCACCAACCAAGAGAACAAGCTGGATTTAAAAGTGGTTTCAGTGCAGTAGATCATATCCAGGTATTGAGAGAAGTTATAGAAAGGACAAATGAATATGAGTTTCCATTATGCTTAGGGTTTGTAGATTATAAAAAGGCATTTCATTCTATAAAAATTTCTTCAGTGATTAAAGCAATGCATCATCAAGGTGTAGATCCAGGATATTGTCATATTTTAAAAAATATTTATAAAAATGCAACAGCAACAATTAGATTACATAATGATAATAGGAAAATCAACATTGAAAAGGGTGTAAGACAGGGTGACTCCATATCTCCAAAACTTTTTACAGCAGTGCTGCAATAAGTATTTTGTGGATTAAAATGGGAAACTAAAGGAGTGAAAGTAAATGGAGATTATTTAAGTCATTTAGATTTTGCAGATGATGCAGTTTTTGCAAATAATGCTTTAGTTACAAAAAATGTTGCAGTAGTTATCAGATGAAAGTAGAAAAGTAAGACTAATGATAAATATTAAAAAGACTAAAGTAATGATTAATAAATTTTCTCAAAATATGAAAATAACGATTAATTATGATGAGTTAGAAGTTAACAGTTACAAATACCTTGGTCAGATTATTAATACAGATGGAAACATAATGGATGAAATTAATCATAGAATTGAACTTGGTTGGAGTGCTTTTGGTAGAAATAACTTAATACTAAAAGGAAATATGCCTATGTGTTTGAAAAGGAAGATTTTTAATAAATGTGTTTTGCCAATTCTTACATATGGATCTGAGACTTGGACACTTAATAAAAGAGCAATAGAGACTTCAGATCACTCAAAGTATGGAGATGCATGTTGGGGGTAACAGGAAAAGATCGAAAACGCAATGTATGGGTAAGAGAACAAACAGATGTTACTGACCTCATTGAAAAAATTAAAAGACTGAAGTAGAGTTGGGCTGGACATATTGCTAGAAGAGATGATAATATAGGTGGACAATTGAAATTTTAAACTGGATTCCAAAAGATTGTAAAAGACCCAGAAAGAGACCACATGTGAGATGGATGGATGAAATATGAAAGTGTGCAGGGGTGGTGTGGAGAAAAGATAAAGATAGGAAAAGATGAATTGAACTTGGAGAGACCTTCATCCTGCAGCGGATTGATAATTGTTGTTGATGATGATGATATATATGTTTTTGCATTTTAAATCATGTTCTATTTTTGCTTTTTATAAAAAGAGTACGTAATCAATTAATCATTTAGTGTCCGCAAGTTTATTTTTAAAAGGTGAGTAATAGTGGTGGGCACAATTAAATTTCGCCGGGGGGGGGGGGGTTTTAAAAAAAAAAAAAAAGGGGGGGGGGGGGGGGAAGCGCCCCCCACCCCACCCCCCCACAGAAAAAGACAACACCCAAAAAAAGGGGGGGGGGGGAGGGGGGGAGGGGGGAAAGAGAGGGTTTACCCCCCCCGGCCCCCCCATGGTCTAAGAAAAAAGAAGGGAGCACTAAAGGGGGGGGGTGTTTTTTTTTGTTTTTTGACAATTAAATTCTGATTTTTAATTGTAATTAACAATTTAAAAATTATGTAATGTGATCTGAAATTAATTTGATGTGAAACAATGAAATTTGATTTTTAAAAGAAATTGAAAATTAAAAAATTAAAGACAAAAATAAGAATTTAATTTTTAATTGTTAGTTTTAATTAAATTTCGTCCAACAGTGGTGAGTCGGTGTATTTTTATTATCGTAATGCTAAGTTCTTATTTTTATTTTAAATATTTAGTTTACCCTACTGGAGAGGGAAAAACACCCAAGAAAATGAATTTCTTTGGAAACAAATATTTCAATTTTAGATCGCTTAGTGAAATGGGAAAAATCAACAGCAGTTGGAAAACCTTTTAGTTGTATTTACTCTTGACTTTGTTTAAGGAGAAGCTACAGTACCTCACATCACATCACATCATGACGAATCTGATGTCTCAAATAGCGATAATGATTAAAATACCCTACATGTCTGAAAAAAATGTAAATTACGCAAAGAAATATATTGTTTTGAAAAAAATTAAATAAGGTAATTATAAAAAAAAGTAAAAAAAGTTTGTCTTGCATCAATTTTTTTCAAATTTGAAATTTTTTATTAGTCATATTTTATTTTATTTTATGAATTTTAAAGTAATTTTACATTGTTGCTTTGCTTTTATGTGAATTTTGAAAATTACAGTAACCTATCCCCCATTTTTCAAGGTAAGTTAAATCTATTTTTGTGCAATTTCTTTTGTGCACATTTTCTGAGGAACCTATCTACCGCATAAAATGAAACCCAGATGCAATCATATATTTCTCTTTTGTGAACAGTAATATCAAAAAACCAATAAATTATAAAATAGTGATGTAGATATAATATATGTGTAATAATGTTCAAGGCTAAATGGGTATGTAAATAATCATTAAAAATCAGTCAAAACTTAAAAAATCCCAATATCAATAACAATCAACAATTTCAAACTGTTGTCAAGGCAATCTCCTTTGAATAATAAAGGTGGAATTCAATCTTTGTTGTTAAAAGGATTCCACCTTTATTATTAAAAGGTTGCCTTGACAACAGTTTGAAATTGTTGATTGTTATTGACATTGTCTAAGTGTTACCTGATTTTTAATCATATAATATATGTATGTTAGTCATACAATACTTTAAAATAAGTATTAATAATATTTAAACATTCATATCTTAAGTGCTCTATATAAATTAAATAATAAGACAGAAGATCAGACCAAGCTACATTTATCATAAAATTTTGCTACATATTTCAATGCATATTCAGTTACTCAAGAAAATATCAGTTAAATATATCATTGAACATGGAATATAAAATTAAAGCTATAACTTATACACAAATAATTATTTTCATTTCATAAGTTTGTACCATTGAATTCATTTTTCCCTATATCAGAGATGATGAAATATATACTGTACATAATTAGACACACATAAAACATTATCACATGACTTCATTTCACATAATGCTTACAGTGCTGTTCAACAACAAATGTTTATGCCATTTAATGTAAGCTTTAGTAATCGATAGCTGCCAGAAGTTAGTGCTTAATAAATCCCTATTCGGTGCTATCTTACCTAATATGCCTATTGAATTTGGGAGTATCAGGATCTTTTGGATCTATTGCAATTTTCCTCTAGCAGCCATATTTTACTTTTTTTTTTACTTACAAATATTTAACTTTTTTTTTACTTACAAATTGTCAGCCCAATTTGACAAACACATAAGTCTAAATGAATATGCTTGCATAGGCATACAGCTCAAAAATCAATTCAATATATTATGCTATCTTTAGTTTTCTTAATAACTATAAATACCTTTACTTTTTAGACAGAATTGATATAAACAAATAATCTTATCCTAGATGGCATAATCATGGTGAGAAAAAATTCGCTGCTAAATAGCATCGTGTAAGCATTATGTGAAATAGGGTCATGTTATGTGTTTTTGGTTTTATACTAATACTAGCCAAAGAATATAAGTGCCTATAGTTATTTAAAAAAATTAACACTACCACAATTTATAGATACCAAACTGGTTTCAGATCTATACAGTTCTACAAGAAAGTTCCCATCAATTGAAAATATGGGTTAGGAATGAGATAGTAAAACAAAAGATGACTGCTAGAGCAAAGGTGCAATACATGTGGAAGATCCAGATGCATTGGGCCCAGATTCAAATGAGGTTATAGAACTGTGTTGGATGGGGATTTATTAAGCATTATCATCTAGCATATATCAATTACTAAAAGTTATGATGGTGGCATAATTGTGGTTAACCTAAAAAATTTTAATTAGTTTCATAAATGCTTCAAATTAAAATCTTAATCATCATATAAATATTACTGAACACAATGGTAATTTGTCAAATAATCATGAGATAATAAAAAAATTTATAAGATCTTAAAAGCAATCTTTACCAATACTAAATGAAGAAAAGATGCTAAAATGTCAAAACTAGCCTTAAATTATCTCAAGACAAATAAAAGAAATGCTAAAGTAATTTCAGTCAAATAGTTAATAAGTAGTAAATTTCTATAACTAGCTTCTACCCTGAAATGTTTTTTAAGTGTTAGTCAATCTCTCATGTAAAGTAGTGTATTAAATTAACTTTTTTTGATCTCCTTTAACTACATTGAATTCATTCACCAAACAAATGTTAATAATGTTTTAACTAAGAATGGTATTTTGTAAATAAAATCTATTTTTAAAAGAAACAGAAAATAAAAAATTTATATAGAACAATGCCACATGAAATGTTTAAGATATAGTGTTTCCTGTGACTCTATGGTTGTGAAAGTTGATTATTGAAATAGAATAGTAAATATATTGATACTTCTGAAGTGTAGTGGTGGCAAAGATATTAAAAAGTCCAAGTACAGCCAAAAATCCAAGAAAATATGCATCACATTAGTCTTGGATTCTCACTTAAATACCAATGATTACTTAAAATTATTCTATTTTGATTATATCGTGAAATTATCTTGTTAAAAAAGTGATAGTATTTAAAGAAATCATAACAAAGGTGAAAATAATTAGCAGTGATATGGAATATCTCTATTATCATGATAATGCAAATATATTGAGAAGTCAGAATAATTCTGCACATTGAGAAGTCATTCTAGAATTAATGTTGATTTGAAGCAACCAATAATAACAATAAACAGTACTTCTTGTTTAGACAATACAAACCTTCTAATGGTGTTGTCACTAGCCAATACCACATTAATATGCCATTTCCACGGCCCTTTAAGTTAGCCTGTAAAGCTGTTTTATGACAACCTTTAAGTTTGCCTGTAAAACTGTTTTACATATGCTTTTAAGTAGCCTGTAAAATGGCTCTTTAATCCAGTTTGCAAATGTCTTGGTATCCTCATTTGGCTAGTGTAATACATCTAGCATAATGTTTTTTGATGTGTTGTTTGACTCTTGTATTATTACATTTGTAATGGTATCACTTACAGGTGTCTGTTTTATTGATGGGACTTTTAATATCAATCTAGAAAATTCAAATTCACTTGGATTTATTATTTGGAAAAAAAAATTGTTCCAAATCTCAAAAGTTCATTTTTTATGGCATAATTGTTAAATCATTTTTATGAAAACTTTGTTGAACATGTAGAAAAAACATATCAATTTGAGATGAGTCTAGATGGTAAAATTATATCTTGAATTAGCAATACATTGTGATCAACTTAGATTTTTTTATATTTTCTATAAGATAATATATCTTCTCATACACAACACAAATATATGAAGAAAAAACAAAGCTATTACAAATAGATTTGAATATTCCAGTAATATTTCTCATGATAATATTTGAGAATCCAGAAATTTAGTATATGATCATTTTCAGCAAAGATTTAGAATTCATCACTAAAATCTGAATATGCTAAAATCCATAAAGTACTTACATCAAAACTCCACGTTAATGCTAAAGAGCCTTTCAGGAAGATTTTGTTCCTAGAAATTATTTTAGATCTAACCTTAGATTAATGAGAAAATAAGTTAGGTTATGATCCAAGATAACTCCTAAATAGCATAAGTTGATATTGTATTTAAATTTTATATTAAAGTTATAATACAGTGTAAATGTTTTCTACTGCTTAGATAAAAAGTTGACAATACTGTCTTTTCTGAATTAGAAATCGGGTTAATCTTTAAAAAATATCCTTATTAAAAGATTTAATGAATTCTAAAAATTCTGTTTCTGGAAGATCATCAAAAATTATATTAAGTAAAATGAGTAAGTGAGCTGAACTTCATGAATGGTAGACTATTTTTAAGCCATTTATACAGGTGTGCATTCAGAGTAATTATTTTACGATATATATTCTCAATATAACATCTTTAATAACTATTGTTTTAATTTCTTATTAATATATCAAGAATAGCAGCAGCCAATTAGAAATGAGGAAAACCACCTCAAATACATTAGAAAAAGTGCAGCAATTACACAAAACAGTTTAACAACCACAAATACATCTACGTATAGAATACATTGGTCCATTATTCTGTTTACTTGATATTTTATGTCATTGACTTTTAACTTCTTCTACAGCAAACTTTTCTTTCTGAAATAATTCAGCATAGAGTGTAATTGCAATTCTCCAATAGTCTATTCACGGACATATCTTACAGCGAAGACAAGAAAAGTCTTCTGCGTCTCTCATAAAAACCATTCTCAAGTTCCCATTCAACAATTTAGAGAAGTCTCAAAGTGGTTATTTGTTATCACATGTTCAATCCAATGAAGATGTGAATTTGCAATAGTGGACTCTATGGTATCACATCAAGCAAGTTAAAACGATACTCATTTGATCTTATGATTCTGCTACTGTATTTTTGCAAAAGCAAGAAGTTTTTGTAAAGTTTTATATTACAGAGACAGTTATCCAAATCTCATTTTTCTCTAAATAAATTAGATAATATAACAGTTCTATGTACAGCTAATTTAAATGCAATAATTACTTCACTGTAATGAAATACCCTCTTTTTACTTGTCAACAAAAGCTGCGGCACATTGCAATCTGTGTTTCATCTGAACATCAAAATCCACCTTCTCACTGGTACTGAGGTATATAAAGTGGCTTACAATTTCAAGTTGATAATCATCCAAACTAAAATTTGACAAATATTTTTATCAATCACTGGCTGATAAAAAAATTTTTGTGAACAATAATTATAAAAGCAAAATCTTTATATGGTGCATTCAAAATATTAAACATATTCTGCAGATCATTTCTTGAACTGGTTAGGATAGAATAAACTTCAGAAAACTAAATACAGATTCTAAAATAGTAAGTTCTTGTTTTTAATTGATTCAATAAAAATTCCACTGATTAAACTTGAATTACATCTTGATCTCTGATTCCTTTAAGGTGCCTATAAACACTTCCAGGTATGAGTCACAAAAATCAAACTTAATATTGTAGCAAGTACATATCCTTGCTTAATGTCACTTTTCAATTCAAATGCTTCATATTTTCACAATAGTAATGACATTTCCTCTCATTTCATCATATAACTTCATGAATATACACTCCTTAAAAAATTCCAATATGTTTTGAAGTAACCTATCATTACATTTTTAAACTTTTCCAGGCAACCTATTAAGATATATGAACTTTCTATTGTTAAGATAATACTGTTTTGATTTCATTAAACTGGATATTTTTGTCCAACTTTAAATGAGTAGATAAAATAGATAAATAATTAAAATTTTCATCTCACTTCTTGGATCATTAATCAAAGATGTTTAAAATACTCTTTCCACCTCTTTGAAATATTATTATCATTGATTATCATATAAGAATGCCATTGTCAGATTTAATAGGATTGTGATACTATTTTTCAGATCCAAGATACTTACAATGCATCAAAAAAAGATCTAAATAGTGTTTATCAATTAACTTTAAAAAAAGAAAAAGGTATTAAGATTTTTTTAGAATTGTTCATCAGTTAATTTAAAAATATTGTTTGCCAAATAATTATTTTGTTTTCCAAATAATTAAAGCTTACATATAATTTTTTTTAGAAAAAAAAATTTTATAAAGAAAAAATCAATTTGTCAAAACTTAATACAATAATTTCTGAGGTACTATGTGATTGCATGAAAGATTATCAGATGTATTTTTTGAAAAAAAAGGTAGTTGTGGGGTGTTCGGTATCAGGTCAGCTGTGGTGAAAGTAAACAGTAAGAAGCTCAACTTGGCAGTCTGAAGTAAATTGAATTCATTATTAAATAAACAATGATTTTTACCAAGCAACATAAAGGTATAAAGTTTACAAGAATCATATGCTAAGCTTTTGTTAAAAGCTGAGTATTGCCAATCCAACTAGATAATCAGAATGTAGAAGTAAAATAGCATTGACGGATATTTTCAATGAGCTTTATGTATTAATCCAACAAAATCATGACTGTCTCAGTTTATGTTAATATATGAAAATTATTAAACTTCAGAGGTCTTTGTGGGTTGTTTGGTATCAGGTCAACTGGGGTGAGATGAACAGTGAGAAGCTCAATTTGGTAGTCTGAAGTAAAATTGAATTCATTACTAGATAAAGAATGATTTTTGCCAAGCAACATAAAGGTATGGAGTTTACAAGAATCATGTGCTAAGTTTTGCTAAAAGCTAGGCATTAACAGTCCAACTAGATAATCGATTTCATAAATAAGAATGTAGAAGGAAAATAGCATTGACAGACACTTTCAATAAGCCTCATGTAATAATCCTCCAAAATCATGACATCTCAGCTTATGTTAATGTGATATTAAATTTATTAAATTTCAAATTAGGTGCTACAAAAATTAATAATATACAAAACCAAAATGAAAATAATCATTAAACTGGAACCTGGAACTACTAAAAAAAAAAGAAAAAATTATTTGGAAAATTAAATGACTACTAGAAAGGTGATCAAGAGCTAGAAAAAAAAACTAATTGGATAAAGTAACTTTTTGAGAAAATTATAAAGAACCAGAGTGAAAAGATATGTGATTGTAAATTGGTACAATTATCATAACTTATATCAGATAACTATGTTCGATATACTATTATAAGTGCATAACCAATTGTAATTATGATTAATTGAACAATAACAACATTTGAGCTGTTTTCATAAATTTTCTATTTGTTATATTTGTGCAGTTATATTGTTATTGTAAAATTCTGTCAATTGTTATATGATTAAATATTATGCAAATGCACCGACTATAATTTTTTTGTTTATTTACTATGTTTAAAAAAATGCAGTGCTTTAATTGTGAGTAAATTTATTTTTAAAACAAAAAATGCTTTTCTAATCTTATTAACTTTTAGAGTTTGATTCATAATCTCATCATCTTGACTTCTGAATTCCTCACAATAGTTAAATTATACATATACTGAATAGAAAGGTAAAATTGGTATGATTTTGACCATAATATAAATAGTTTAATTTTCTTATGCAATCTGTACATAAGAGGCTAACATATATTTATCTTATATTCAGATCAATGAAAAAATTAATCATACAATTGTTTAAAACACTATGGTGACTTTTAAGCACCCATGATTTCATTATCTTTTTTTTTTACTTTATTAGAAGAAAATTAATCTAAGAATTTTTAGATCTCATGTCTGCAACTTTACCACTGCATTGTAATGCACAGAACATTTAGGGAATGAAACTTAATTTTTTGCATAAGTCAATGACATTCTAATATTTTATAATACATAAAAGAAATTGTGACTGACTAATTTTAGAACACAAATGCTAACATTTAGTCCACAGACATTAAGTCCTTTTCTTCATGTAATTATCAATTTTACATTCAAAAACCTAGTATGAAAGAGAAACTATTTATTCAACTTTCAAAAATGGTGTTCAACAAAAAGCTAGTGACTTTGATAAAAGATACAAGATTAATGATCAACATACTAGTATTGTAATCAGTCCACCAATTATAATAGGTAGTAGTTTTTATTTGCTAATTTCTTGATAATTATGACCATCTCACATTTAAAATTTATTCATAAACTGATATTTGTTTGATCTCAAAAGTCTACTACATAATAAGACTGGTATTGTAATACAAAGTTAGTTCACAATACATATGAAATAGTCGCAATTTGCTTTTTGTTAAAATCTTCCATAGTAATCTTGATCAAACATCACATGATCACCATTCTTTATGCCTCTGCATAATCTTGATGTTATTAATATCATATAATATATCAAAGACTTGAAATTTTCTTTATTAGTTGTCCCTCAACTTTAATATTTTAAAAGATGTCTTTTATATCCAAAAGAGTTTGAATCAACCATATTAATAAGAAAGATAATATGAAATATTCATTACAGAAGAAAGCTCACTTCTTGCCATCTTGTGGACAAACGATAAAATAAATCAATCCTAAAAACACAATGCTATTTGTTAATAAGTTGGGTGCATTATTAAAATTAGATATGATTTTTAAATAAAATAGACCCAATTTACAAATTGACTTAAGTGCATCTGCAAGGAGACTATTATTTATATTTTGTCAATGCTCATATTTAATTAAAATGGATATTATAAATAGACTGAATATATAATAAAGCATAACTAAAACAGTAGTCTCAATACAAGCTTCTTAAATGTAAATGTCACATGATCACCATCTTATGTATGGAGAGTTTTACTTTTTAAATGTACCGAATCTATGATTACAAATTATCAAATGAAAACTTCAGTCTTATACTGGTGTGAGTTGTATCTTGCTATGTAGAACTGAGCTTGTATCATTATAAAAAAGCATAAACAGGTATTGAAAATGCAACAATTGTTTGATTTAAACTGTCACTTTTTTAGTAAGTAAGAAAAAGACTCAAATTAATAAAGCTATATACAGAATTAAAAATATAACATGGAATAGTAGGATATTTAATATTTTAAAGAAAATAAATTCATTCTTCTTTCATTTTTGTTTATATACGACTATAAACCATTAGTATAAATTACATATAACTGCAATTTGTAAGAGAGCATTTCTCAAATAATGTATTAAATTTTAATAAAAAGGATTACACATAAAATTTTACATATGGACATATATAACTTTACATATGCATAGTAATAGACCAGGACTAAAGTAAAATGATTAGAACTATGTTCAAGTAAGCTACTAGTCATAACCAAGATCACATATAAAAAGATGCTTGATGTGAATGATTATGATTAAGAAGTTATGCATTAGAGATTAGCCTAGACTTATTAATAACAAATGTAGCTTGGTGAAAATGATTAATATGTATAAATATTACTTAAGATTGCAATTATTTAATAAGAATTTAGTCTAACATAAGTCAAGAAAATAATATATTGTCATTTATAGCCCTGACATTTATAGCTGGAATGTCTAAACTTAGGTGACTTTTAAACAGCATCTGAATTTTTAAATATACTAAATGTATTATAACAAAAAAGGGATGGAGTAAGATATTAAAATTTAAATTCGTTTATTATACTGCCTCCAGTAAGCCCTTTTTAAATTCCATCTTGAGACTGGCTTATTTTCAATTATGTCAATATTAATTCCAAAAATAAGAATTAAGTTATGCTTACTATAGAATATAATGTAATGAGCATGCTAATGGTTCTAAATAAGATTTTTGATAAATGCCACAAGAGAAAGCATTTAAAATCACTATCTACAATTATCCCCAAACTGGTTTTGAGCTCATCGGTGAGGCACTAGGACATTCAGACACTAGATCTAAAATACAAACTCAAGCCTAGCATTTATCAAATACTTAACTATTCAGTAGAAAATCTGAAATTTTCAGACATCTATATGTCTTAATGTCCTAGCACCTCACTGAGGAGAGACATTAACTCAAAACCATTTTGGAGATAGGGATGATTCTAGATAGAGATTTTGAATGCTTTCTTTTGAAGCATTTATCAAAAAGCTTGTTAAGAGCTATTAGCATGCTCATTATATTACATTTGTAAATACAAGATAATTAAGTTAAGTGATGTATAACTTGGTTTCCTTACTATTATGTTTATTATAATATAAATAAATTCATTATTAATAGATCATTAGAAAACAAATCGGAAATTGACCGTCAAAGTATTTTGTTTGACACTTTAACATACGTGCATATTACTTAAAGCCTTAAAAGTTGATAAACTACTTATTTCAGTGCATATATCAAAAGGCTTTGAAAAGTGGAATTTCCTATGAGTATAAGAGAACTAATGTAAAGTCAAGAAGTTTTGGAAAAACATATTGTTAGAGGAAATAAGCCTCCTGAAGTTCAATTACATCAACTTTGTGTTTGTATCTCCATTTTTGACTTCCCAATGCTTAGTTAAATTTTGTTTAGTGATTAAAGCTAATATTGATCTACATACACTCTTTATGGTACTTGAGATGGTCTATAGTATTCAACACTATGTAGTTATTTTTCATTTCAAAATCCTATTTGCCTTATCTGTTGTAAATCTAACAGTTGTTATTTTTCATTTTAAGCATAGATATATTTGTATATTTTGTTAATATTAGTGTATTCTAAAAACCCTATGTACAATAGTTCTCTTAAATAGCATGCCCAATTAGTGAAAGATATGGTACTCCATGAGATAATCTGAAAAAAAGTCATCCACAATGTGTTATATATAGCATAAAACTACATCAAGATTTCTATTAGTTTAGTTAGAAAATGTTGAAACACATTTTATTTTATTTTTATAATTAAATACATCTTTAAATAAAACTATTTTAATTGCAAATATTAAGCAATAACAAAGGCAAAAATTCTTGCTTGAAGACAAATATTATTTCTATGAGATTCAATAATGAAATAATAAAAATAAAGCATGGGCTTCAGTGACATGGCAGTAGTACATGTACTCGCAAAGGCTATAAATTGAATGTTGGTTCAGGGTTATAAAATTTTTTATAGCCCACAGTCATCCAAATAAGAATTGTCAATAGATTGGTGCTATATAATATCTTATTGATTAATAATCATTACAAAAGATGGTTCTAGAGTGTAGTAAATAGAGTAAAATATAATAACACAGCAAAGGTACATCCACTTTTTCTTTTAAAATATATATGTTCTACAATAATATCAACAAATAAAAAATCCTTCTCCTTTTTTCTTTTCAAAAAAAAAATAAATAAAGTTTTTGAAAAGAAAAAAGGAGAAGGATTTTTTTATTTGTTGATATTAAATAGAGTAAGTGAATTACTATTCCTAATCTATTATTAGCTAGAGGTAAAGATTACAAGTTAATTTGGGATAGTTTAATGAGTGTTAATGCATTGACTATAAAAATAAAACAGTGATTGTAATATAAAACCTCTAATTCTAAATGGGAAGATGCCATATTCTTGCAGACACTGAACTAGTTACTTTGCTTCATGGATTTAGGAACTGTGGGTATCCAATACTCCTTCAACAAGATTGAAAATGGCATCATGTTGTAATTGTGCTTTATTTTTCTTTATTCAACATATTAAGGCTTATTTACATGATAAGGATCACTCAGGGTTTTCAAGGAAATACATATTTATCAATTAATATTGACTGAATAGTTGAATTGTTTAGAGATCAGATATCCAAAATAATTCTAAATAATCTTCAACTACTTAATGTTCTCATATCACCATTAACAAATTAGGAAGCTAGGTAATAGTATAAGGGGAAAATACAATAACTACAATTTATGAAGTCTTTCTGAAGAATCATTAGATACTGTTAGTGTTCAATGATGCTCTGAAGAGGATGACTATCAAAAAGAACTCATCATAGATATCTGATTAGAATATGATTGATAAATAATACAGGTTATATGTCTTTTTCATTAAATTGTGAAATTACTAAATTCTGACTATGTAGATTGGATAACGAATTTTTGCTAAATCAAAAAAAATTTCTTTAAGATGCCTCAGTGTACCACTTGACCAAAAGTTATTAATTGAGAATTTCACATCTCAACTGCTTCATCCATATCTGCCAAAATGCTAACTTTCTAAAACTTCAATGCAGGTATATGATTTAAGCTTTCCTAAAGAACATAAATGTTTTTAAGATGGCCAAAAAAAGCAATATTCACCACTATCCTTATAATTGAATGTTTATTCCTTAGGAGCCATTTGGCATTCAAGCACTAAAATGTCAGGTAAAGCTCTGACATAGGAACCATTAGTTTAAACAACAATACACCAGTATTAAACTGCTTAGAGCATTAAAATCAATATCAACATTAACAAAAAAAATATTTACATACTTTAATATATTTTAAAAAGCTATTTTTATATTCTTACCTAAAGCCTAAAGCAGGCCGTAATTTAAATATTTATTAACGATATGTTTTATGTGTATAAATTAATGCAGAAAAGGTAAACATATATATAACATAACATAAACTAATATGCAAAAACATGAAATCTTTAGCATATATGTGAACAAATAGTAGGCACCTACATACAAAGCAATCCATATTAACCTAACATAACATTCCGTGATGCTTACAGTTAATTATAGCTATACTTATTTTGAATTATCTAAAAAATAATTGAGGCTAATCTGGTCTTGATTTTAAAAGTTTCAAAAAGAAAGTAAAGCTAATAATAATCAAAAACTGATTCATTTAATTTCGCATTTATATGAAAGAGTGCAAATTCAATTTCATCTATGCATTGTAAATACACATTTAAATTATTTTAGCTCCATATGATTCTTTAACATCATTGATTTATATTGTACATGGCTTTACATTTAATTTATTTCTTATGCAATATAATATTTTTATGACATCTTAAAATTCATGAATAGCAAAAAAAAAATCTCAAAAATAAATTTTTACCTTTCTTTTTTGTATAACAGTATCTATATGTGAAAGATTTTTAAACTCATGATAGAGAAACAACTGTTTATATAAAGGTTCACTTACATATACTTGCACAACTGTATTTTTTTCTTGTAGTATTCATCAATATGTATTAATCTATATAATGGACATAGCTAATTGGTTATAATATATAAATAACATCACTCCAGTCAACGCCTAAAATAAAAGCTGATAGTAGATAGAAATTTGTTCTGATCTGAACTCATGATTGTTAATGATAATATATGAATATGTAAATTATATTATCCCTGCCAATGTTTAAAATTAACCAATAGAATATCAGCAATCTGTTATTAAGGCAGGACTCACATATCGCTTTGACAACAGATTGCTAATATTTTATGGTTAATTTTAAACATTATCAGAGCTGATAAGATTTACATATTTATATCATTAACAACTATGAGTTCAGATCAGAACAAAATTTAATCTATTACCAGCTTTTATTTTCAAAAATAGATATATAAAGAAGTTATAAAAAGAACCAATGAATATGGACTGCCTCTTTGTATTAGATTTGTGGTTAATAAAAAGTCAAATGTCTCTACAAACTTTGCTATAATAATTAAAGCTTTGAAAGATCAAAATATTGAAACAGTAAGATTCGCATTCGAACCTTAAGTTTCACCTTTTTCTATCGTCTCTCACCCACCACCCTATCCTACCCAAATTTAAACTTTTTGGTATCGAATTGTGTGTGTAGCAATATTAAAAATGTATCAATATATGTAAAATTCACCACAAACACACACACGTTTCGATAACAAATTTAAAGCAATAAATAAAAATAATTGATACAGTTTAGATTTCTCTTTTAATTATATAATTTTAACTATTTATTTTAATTTGTAAAGTTCTTTATTTATTGCTGTGTTTAAATTTCGTATTTAATAATAATTTTGGAAATTGATTTTAAATTAAGTAAAAGTAAAAATAATTGTATATTCCCTTTTGTATTTAAAATTTTGAAAGTAACGGTCGGTGAGAGATAATAGATTAATTAAAAGAAAAATTCCCTTAAATCTTTAATTACAAAATGTAAAGGTAAAAATAAACTTGAACAATAGAAATGCAGCTTTCTGTATAAATTAAACTTACAAAAATGCATTGATTCTCCTTGGGGCAAATGAGTGGATCCAAAAATAAAATAGAACAAAAGTGAAAACATAAGATCAAAGAAAGGAGGACATTTTGAATTTTCTAAGAACTTTTAGTAAGACTTTAGCTGTGCTCTCGATCAGTTGAGAGTCTTCAAAATCTTAAATTAATTTACCTACCACGGTATGTTCGAGTAGAATGTGCCCGGACTATTCTCCCCCCAGAGATGGTCGATCGTATGCCGCGAACCTCCACATGTGCCCTCCACAAAGTCAACCAAGAAGATCTGCTGCCCAAACAATTAGAAAGCTGCTGCTGCTATTAAAATAAATGAATAATCTAAATGCTGGAAAAAACTGCTGCTTCTGAAATCATGAACAATTTGCTACTGACTACTGAATCTGAAAACTTTGTATAAACAGGTACCTGTACCCAAGGCCTAGAGTACTCTAATTAATAATCACGCTATAGCTCACTCTCTATATAACTTGTAAAATTATAAATTGTAAAACTATAAATTTAATGATTAATTTATTATATAAATTTCTTTAATAATCTAGCTTACCTAATTCTATCTTTTCTTGGGTACGTATTTCTAAATTTTACATTTTTATTATCTAATTATAGCATGCTTATAAGATTTCCAACCGGACCTCGCCAAATTTAAATATAGATTTTAATCAAGATGGTTGCCATCTTGTCCAGCGACCTATAATACTTCTTTTATATACTTCTGTTGGCTGGTCAGCTCGGAAATCTCCATAATTTTCTAAATGCAAATCCATGATTGCTTGAAACAGTCAATGCGTGTCCACCAAATCCTCATTAATATTTATTTCTATAAATTACTTAATATTTTCACATAAACCGACACACATTTAGTGCTTCATTTATTGTAATGCAGGGGTCTACTACTTAGAAAATGGCTGACATATTAGTTATTAATACTCACCCAGCTTACCTATTATTTTTATATTTTATTAAGTTTTAAGTAATAATTCCGTAAATTGCATTTCTTTGAGAGTCAAAAACGTTCTTTATTAAATCTTGACGATGTAGGGCCAAGTTATAAAATATATTAAATCTTAACAGAATAGTCTGTAAATTATACATGTTATATTTTAGAGATGTGATGACCTATTATAAGCCTTGGATACTCCAAATTCTATAGGACTTAAATTAATCCGTCGTCCTACACAAGCGGACAAATAAATGTTCCCGTAAGGCTTGACGCCGTCAAGCAGTCAGGAAGTAATCGTGGCATGAATCACTTGCCCCTGATTATGCTTATGTGACACCTTATCTCTTTGGGCCTACGGCAAACACCAGCCCGTTGTTCTAAACTCATCCACAGCTTCGCAGTTTTAATATACTGCCACCTCATATCGCCTTTCTAGACATACCACATGTCTTTGATTATTAACTTTATTACTCCACATATAACTCCGTCTCTGCATTAGTGACATAACTCACTCTCAAATAAATGTCTGTCCATAGTAATTAATAAATATCTTCTTTAATTAAATAAATATATGTCCGCCACTATGATTATTAATCCTACTTTAGACTCTTGCATTGCAAAGACATAAATCCCGAAGGCATGCTCTTGAAATACTTGCTCGAGAATTTAGGTAGCTAGATTACATCAGCCACATAAATTTATCTCTTTGTAAAATATAACAGTATCGGAAATGCTGCTACTGAGATTTTAAATATAACAAAATATTATTGGTGAAATGATTTTGTATAAAATATTTTAAATAAATAAATGGTAAAAGCCTGAAATCTGGGCAAAGCCGCTTGGAGTGTTGATGCTAGACAAAATCAATGAAATATAATGTTACCGAGCCGCCGCAACTTTTATCTTTTTTTATACAACAAGGTTGTTTTTTTTTCTAATATTGATTAAACGAATAATTTTTATTTAATTTAGAACATGATTTCTTTATCATTAAACAAATTTTGATATTCGTTTTCGTTACTTTTTGTGGTTTTTTTGTTGGAACCTGATATTTTTTCAACAAATTTTGCTAATTGTATTTTTTTTTCTTTTTATCATTTTTAAACTTCGGACCGTTTCACGACGCCAAAAAAATTTGTTTGAATCCCACCGCCGAAAAAATAGAATACAATTATTTGTGACTTGTTTAGAACATAATTCTACCTTTCTTTTATTTTTAGTTTTTTTTTGTCTTGACTAAATGGTTTTTCTTCTTATTATTATTATTAATTTTACTTATTTTTTTAAACACAACTTGTTATCACTTTGATTTAGATTATATTTGAATTAGCCTTTTTTTTTTTTTTTTTTGGCTACTACAAGAAACAGTTTTTTGAGCGGGGGAGGGGGGGAATTCATACTGTTTATTATTAACAAAAAGGCAACAAAAATAGTCAATTAACAGCGCTGAAAAAAGAGAATCAACTTTGGGACTTGTTTCGAATTTTGATTTCTTTTTGGTTGACGTAATTGTTTTTTTTAATATTAAATCCAAATTTACTTTTGTGTTTTTGCTGATTAAAAAATTGTTTTCAAACACCCACCCCACCTACACTCGGAAAAAGAATTGTAACCAAAAAGTCAAGAATTTAACCTTTTTTTGAAACAACTTTTTCTCACTTTTTACTTTGATTTCTATATAGTTCGAATTACCTTTTTTTTTTTTTTTTAGCCTTCTACAATAAACTGCTTTTGGGGGTGGGTGTATTTCATAATTTGCTATTCTTAACAAAAAGTCAACCAAAGTCATTTATTTTAACCCCACTGCAAAAAATTGAATCCAAATACTTGTCAATTTCTAATGAAATAAAAAACCAAAAAAAAAAGGACACAAACTTTGGACTTTTTAAAATTATTTATTTGATTTTATTGTTGTAATAAAAAGTGGACATTACATGTGCCTGACAAAATAAAAAAAAAAACACAATCTCACACACTTTCTGTACTCGGCAATTTATCTGAAGAAAAGTTTCAAAATTGCACGCTCGTCTCAGATCTTTTAGTGGTCTCGAATATTTTCCCCACCATGCTGAAACATGACTTAGCACGTGAGCTTTGTCAAAGCCTGTTCGAACATACACTTTGCCAATTTTTTTACATATTAACCTTTTTTTCGGGAAGGGTGGGGATATGACAATTCTTAATAATTAACAACATTTTTTAAATCGAAATGACATTACTCTATTACGGAGATTTGAAAAAGTCGTACCACCTTGAAATTTAAACACTCTCAAGCGATACGGTGATCAGCTATGAAAAGAATGAATATGCGTAAATAGCTTCGAAGCACAAAACAGGCCGTAATATTTTTGTGCGATGTCATGTAAAGCGGTCTAGCTCAATGGGTTAATACAATACGTAAATGTTGTATTAGCCTGCAAGGCCGCGGCCACCGTAAACGGCATTTTTATGTGTTTTGACACGTAAACAATGCTCCAAGCGGCCATGCCCGAATTTCAGGCTTTTACCAAATAAATATATATCTTTGTAAAATATAACAGTATCGGAAATACCTCTACTGAGATTTTAAATATAATAAAATATTATTAATTAGATGATTTAGTATAAAATGTTTTAAATAAATAATTTCAAACTATACGTCTGCCGTTACATCTTTATTTATTCGATACCCATTCAATATAATATTTCCTCGATTCTGTAAAATGTAAATGTTTAATATTAATGTTATTGGCTAACTCGAAACTAAAGTCTTGAATCTCTTGCATCTCTATGACCACCATGCCTAAAGAAATGTTTACTAATGTTGCATCAGATGCGTTGTTTCGTAGATTGTATTGTGGAACCGATAAACTATGTTCGAACTGAGTACTACGGGTGGTTTCACTACCTAGATGGTGCTGCAGTTCTGTGTGGTGGTCGAATTCTGCACTATGTTAATGAATCATACGAATCTGACCGTTACAACATGTATCCATAGTAATGTTAAAATTTGAAACATATTTATCAAAATAAAAGATTATCAGATTGTGCAAAGATTAACATTGAAAAAAAGAAACAAGGTGATTCCATCTCTCCATTTTTTACAGCAATTTTATAGGAAGATTACTTAGTGTACCTAAATTTTGCAGAGGATGTGATTGATTTCTTAGCTATAAAAATGTTATTAGTGAACAGACTACAAATAATTTACAGAGTTGAATTGGACTGTATGTAAAAGTCATTATGCAGCAGGTGTCACCCATAACCTAATTGGATAGAAATAATGAGTATTCATGTTTGAACATGTTTAAGCTAACACATATGTAAATTTAAAGTTGAAAGATTATGCATACTCTTTGGCATAAAAAAAATAGGTGATTGAAATGTTGAGCAATGTAATAATATTAAACTTTGTGTAAAAATTGTAAAATATGATACTGAAATGTTACAACTGTTGCAAGTAGCATATGATGAAGATGCTATGAAGAAATTGAATGTTTGAGTAGCATAAAGGTTCAAAGATAGATGAGAAGTGGTAGCTGATTCCAGAAGTAAACAGCCAAAACATGTGAAGTTAACATTAACATAGTGTGAGATGCAATATGATCTGATAGTGATTAAGAGTGAAATTGATACCTGAAGAATTGCATATTAATCAAGAAACAGGCTAATTTTAAATAAAAAATTGGACATGAGAAAGATGTCTATGATCTTGATGGATGAACAGAGACTTTTAGGTCAAAAAATTAATTACACAACTACATTATCCTGCCTATTCATCTGACTTAGCTTTTGGTTATTTCCAAATTTGAAAATGATGAAAGGATGAAGATTTTCTACTATAACTAATATCCAAAAGAATGTGAGACCGCTGTTCAACAGTATTCCTAAAAATGAATTTCAAGTGTACTTCCAGAAATGGGAATGCCATTATAATCAATGTATAAATGCACAAGGGGATTACTTTGAAGGTGACAGTAACCATTAGTTTACACTTCCACATGTATATTTTACAAAAGTGCATTCCAGGAATTAAATTGTCACTACTAATATATATGTATATAATGATTTGATTGTAAATAAAGTTTTCTATATTAAATGTAATTAGTCAAAGAACATATGAATAAATTTACTCATAATTAATTACTCTCAAGAAAATTTATAAGCATGCAATAAATTTAATAAAATTAATGTATGCTAAAAAATTCAGAAACTGGAAAGATATAAAAAATGCAGATAATCTAGTAAAGGGTGTATGAATGTAAATAATGTTAATAAAGATAATGCATATATATCTGGACAATGTTTGTTAAAGAACATAGTGCTTGAAGATAAGTCTACAATTAGAGATCTTATTTCTAAAAATATTAAATGCTTTTATTTTCATCTACTTATATATTTAGTTTTTATGAGTGAATAGACTCTTAAATTTTGTAAATAATACCCCAAGATTGTAGCAGTTGGTGCACTTGACAATAAAAGAACCGGTATAAGCAGGCCGACTGGAAAAGTAAGATAATTTTAAAAACCTTTGCATAAATAGAAGATGGATGTGTAAATAAGTAAACTGATGCATTGAGTTAGAAATTGAAGAGAAATTTGTTAGGAGAATATTAGCTCATTTACTATTCTATCTAATAGAATAGTGTGACTAAAATTTAACAAGAAAATCAGCATTGAAAAATAGTTCTATAGGTGACTGATAAAATCCATGAAATGGGTTGAGGTATTTATGTGAAACAGTGAGAAATGTTTGTTAATTAATAGCACAATCAATGACAAGCTAAAAGTTGCAGCACTTATGTGACTGGCTGTAAAAGTGGTGCTGAAAGTGACAACCCAACTCTTTGAACCAAAACCTTCTGAAGAAGTACCATATCAAAAATTAAAAGAAGAGTGGAGCATTTATTTTAAACCCGTTACATCAAAACTTTGTGGCATGGTTAAGATTTAGAAATAGAAGTCAGACATTATGTGAGAAATATCAAGGTTAAGATAAGGCATTAAGAACATTAGATAAAGAATGTCGAACTGGATGACATGCTCCTTGATCAATTGTTATGGATAATAACTGACAGTAAGCTAAAACAGATACTACTGAGTGAACTGGAATTGCCATATAAGCATGAAGTTGAAAAATGTATACCCTAGAATTATTTATGGAAAATACTGCAGAATTCCAAAACAGTAAAGACATACCAAAATTTCCAATGGCGGTAAACAAACCAGAAGCTGAAACTTCAAACCAAAGAAATTCAAATAAGACCTGTATATATTATTGCAGTGGAGAGAAAGGCCATTTGGAGAAAAGCTTCAGGTTTAAAAACAAAATGCCTTCATCATAATTGGATACTTATCGCATATTTGTCAAAATAAAAACAATAAAACTGAGTTGCTCTTGGACTCTAATTTGTGAGGAGAAGGTGTCAAAAAAAAAAACTGGTATTAAAAAGATAAATGATGTAGATAACAACCATATTTTGTTAGATATATATATATGAGCAAAATATTATCATGGAGATAAATAGCGATGCAGGACTGTCATTAATATTATAGGTTGATTGGATATAGTTTGGAAGTATAAAAAGAATATTACACTTGAGAAAACTGATAAGGAAGCAGTAAGTAAACAGTAGCACAATAGAGATATGCAGCAAAGTAATTGTACTTGTTAAGGTGAATTTAAGAGTAAGATTTTTACCTTGTATAGTAAAGCATGATCTGAATCCTATCTTGATAAGAAATTGGTTTAAAACATTGGGAATTGGGATTAACATAATTAAAAGAGGGCAAATAGAGTTGGAAGTCTGAGTTAAATACCAGTTATTTAAGACAGAATTAGAAGAGCTAAAAACATGATCAGTCAACATAGAACTTGTAAAAAATGAACCATCAATTGTATGTAGATCATGTAAAATCCCATTTGCATTGAAGTCTAAATTAGAAACAACAATTTACATGTTGATGAAAGGATGCATTTTATCACTGATAGAAGAATCATCTTAGTCCAACACAGCTGTGATTATACTGAAGCTAGATAGGACCATTCACATATGTGGACATTACTGCATAACACTGTATAAATAGGGAGCTTATCCTGTAATCAGTGCGTATGAAATACTACCATTATTACAGAAAGCAAACTTTTTCGTTAAAATTGATTTAAAATCTGTATTCGTTCAAATACTTGTCATTACTAGAATGGCTGAATTGGTATCTATATGCATCCACTTAGGATTATTTAAATGTAACAAATTACCCTACAGGATTACAACAGCACGAAATCTGTTGCAGGCAAAAATGAATAGTTTGTTCCAAGGAATGGAAAATGCTATTCCTTACTTGGATATCTTAATAATTGCAGAAACCGAAAGTGAATTATCACCACATTGAATAAAATTGGTGTGAGATTAAATATATTTAAATGCATCTAGACTACTACTGAAATTAGTATCTGGAACACATAATAGCTATAAGAAATGTTACAAGAGTTATCAGTGAAACAATTACAAATACCTTTTTCAAAAACGAATTTAAAGATTTACAGGGATGAATAATTATAATTATCTTGATTATATTATTAATAAAAACAAAATATAATGGTTAAACTTAATCACAGAATTAAATTTGGATGGAATGTTTTTAATAAAAAATAAATTATTAAAATAACATATGGCTATGCATTTGAAAAGGATTGTTAATAAATGTGTTTTACCTGTGTTTACTTACAATTTTATAAATACACACTCAAAAAAAAAAACATAAGAGACTTCAGATCACACAATGAAGAAGCAAGAAATGTAAAAAAAACCCAGTAACATGAAGACAATGAAAATTAAATATATAGATAAGAGAACAAAAATATATCACTAAAATAATTAAAAGAATTATGAAATTAGAAGTGTTATACTAGGTATATCAATAGAAGATATGGCATAAATAACTGATCTTAAACTATATTCTAAGAGATAGTAAAAGATCTAAAAAGAGATCATTTATAAAATAATGAGATAAGAAGTTTGTAGAAATGATATGGAGAAGCTGAATTAAACACGAGAGATTACCATACTATAGATTGATGATGATAAAATGTATTAGCTTTTCATGTCATGCATTAATTATTTTTATTATATATATTTTTTAATTTTGAAACTGATTTAAGTATCATTGGTTCATTTACAATTTTGATATATTGCTACAATTCCATTATATCCTTATTTTATAACTTTTTTTTTAAGAGTTCATTTTTTTATTTGAGTCCACATTTTGCAATTTTTAATCACAGCATAATGCCTTTGACTTAAGGTTCAAATCCAAGCTGGAAAAATTTCAGCTTCCAATCATTCTTCAGGATTTTCAACTTTTAGATAACTGGCCATAGATGTGTAGAAATTTTTAACTAGAAGGTAATGCCAGAGTGAAAAATAATCCAAAATTATCATTATCTGACAACTTATGAGTCTAATAAGGAGTTCCTTCTCATTCATTATACCTCTATGTGAAGTTGTTGCAGTAGGCTCTGTCATGAAATGGTTATTTAAAGACTATTACTTATTTATATATTTCAACATTAATAAACATGCTTTCATCATAAAACTTTACAAAGCTTGTAACGAAACTTCTATCTAAATGATGGCATTTTAGTAGTAATTATATGTTTGAGTATTTCCATCATTAAACATTGAATATCTTTAGAAAAATTCATTTTTTTTTTTAAATTTTCAAAATACAATGACAAATAAACCTATAAGTCAACCTATTTTAATAATACATAATGTCTGGAAGCCAGTTAGAGTGTTACATTAAATTTAATATTCAGAATGTAAAAATCCCACTTTGTTTCCAATTCTAGTATTGTCACTGATTGGAACAATAGTACCTGAAGAAGAGAGGAGAATAATACTACTCAAAAGATTGTCTTGTATACTAACTTGCATTCCATTACTAACCATTGAATGTATTAAGAAAGTTTAAATGAAGTTTGCTTTTTTAAAAACATTTAATATTTAATAATAGATGATGAAAATTTCCAAAATCTAGATTCTTGTATTGCAAGAAATAAGAAAAAAAATTAATAACACATTTTTCATTTCACACACATATAATTCACAAACAAGTAATTTATAATAAAACAGTATATCTGAATATTCTTGACTCTATTAAACCCATTTTAGAATGAGTGCTTTAAAAACAAAAAAAAATTTGCTTTTGCCAACAAGTATACATAAACATTACTTGTATAAGTTGATTTTTAAAATGTTCACAATTCATAGAATTTTAAAAAGATTATTGTTAATAGAAACAAAACATTCATATTTCAGATAATTATAAAATTGTTTTGTTGGACATAACAGATTTATATGATTTAACCAAAGTTGTCAAAGTAATGCAAAAATTACCCCTAAACAAATGGAAAAAAATATATTTTTTTACTAGAAATGTTACAATAGATTGGCTAAGACATGATGGGAATGTTTAAAAATAAGTTAAATAAAAAGTTCAAAACTTGACCAATAGACTTAATGATGAAAAACCAAATTATGTAGAAATCTCAGAAAGCAAGCACTGGGCTATATAGCCAAAAGCTTTGTAGGAGATGCCCCAAGGGGCTGCTATAATTGCAGTATAAAGGATTGCAATTTGTGATTCTAAGTTCTAATGAACCTCATACCATCTTCAAAGTGTTCAAGCATTCCTATAAGTGTAAACATCTGATCAGGCTTTACTATTAAACCTAGACTACAGTAAGCAGATTGCTAAACTGAATGGCAATATCTGTAAGTCTTAAAAGTACAATAAAATTATTCAAATCAATGCCTATTAATATTATATTGGGTACATAAACAGTTTGCTTTATGCAGAAAAAACAATGCAGTAACCGAGTTAAAACTAGCAACCTAAGTTCTGAGGCCAAAAGATATGGTAAAGAGATCAATGTGAGATAATGAAGGATTCAGATTTCAATCATTGCAAATAAGATACTAATTATAATGCAACTGGATTCTAGTCTGCAGTCTCCATTCTATTTTTAAAATGTGTATAACAATTAAGAGAAAATAAACTATAAATTATACTGAAGCAATAAAAACTCATAAAAGAATACCAAAGCAAAAAGATACTCCTTAATGAAATAATAAACTTTTCATTTACTTCTGAATGTTGCAACCAAAAAACAGCTATGTATATTGCTGAAGCAGATCAGCTACAAAATAAAACCATAAAAAAAGATCTGAATATTCAAAAGGTCAAGTTGCAAGCTTAATTATTTTATTTATAAATAGTCCAGTGTAATATTCAAATTTTTTACCACATACTTCAGGAAAGTTTAATAAAAAAAACCTACCCTTTTGAACCATTTACAAATAAAATGACCAAATTAATAACTGGTTAATATAAATCACTGAATTTGACTTTGTGCTAATTCAAGCAAAATAGAAATGTTTAATATAGGTATACCATATGGAAAATGTCAAATCTCATCATGGCTTCCAATAATGGTTTAGTCCAGATTCCATCTTATTCATATCAGATTGAGCATTCATTGCTGCCAACCAATGCATATACAAAGACATAGCACATTGCTAATGACAAGAATGGGCCAATAGATAATGATGCTCATTGAATCTGAATATTTCCATTAAGGATGGAGATCTGGCAATAAATAATCAGGGCTTTTCAAGGTAGGGTCAGAGAACTACTATTAAACCTGAAAGACAGAATGCATGTTTTCCAGACAATTGCTATCAAAACTAAACAATTGACACAGTGAACAAGTCTACCTTCAAGACTGGAAGCTTCTAGAATCAAATATTGGCATGAGGCAAGTGATCATAGTATAGCTGAAAGTGTCACTGTATCTACTCATGAGGCAGGCTGCCAAACTACAGCTACAAGTGGTAAGGAAATCTATAAGGCATGTGCAGTCTCTTCTTCCACAGTTCACTCTAAAACTAGAAGCTATACTTATCAAATGGTAGTAGGTAGAATATAGTCATTATAAAATATATTGTAAATATGAGTGTATATTTGTTTTAATATTCGATAAATATAATAGTATAAATATATTAGGAACATTAAATGAATTGCTGTTGTTATCATGAATAAATAAGCATTACAAACCATCATGGTAAACAGTAAGAAAATTCTTTATAAAGGCACCAAGATAAACTATGGATAGACTTAAGCTCAGGTGAGCCTAAAAATAAAAATGATCAAGACATTACTCACAAAAACTGATACTAGAAATAGCAGCATATTGGTGTCATCACTAGACTATATTTAATTGTATTATGAGAATAAATGGAAAGTAAAATCTGGTGAGCAACTAAGAAATAATGCTGAGAATAAGACAAACAGATCTATTACAATGATAAGACACAATCCATTTTTATGTGGAGATACAAGTTTACCACATATATAAAGGAATATATCTACTGAACATTTTTTGCTAACACAGGTAATCAACGCTTTTTACCATATCGTCGCAAGTTGTATTTGTATACACAGTATGAAACTCAGCATGCTAATGTGAGTTGGGCTTTCTACTTTAGATTTCCATTTAATCTAGTTGTGACAAAACTTATATATAAGCTAATAAACGTAGATGTTAGATTCAGTTCTGGCAAAAAATGGGAAATTTTGAGCAATTCTTCATGTGTGTATCGCACTCGAATAATTAGTGATTGACAATTTCCAGATAAAATTCATTTTAAACAACAGACCCTTTAGTTGATTGTCTTTTCTTTTTTAATTTAGATTTTTCAAATCTGATATTATAAATATTAACAAAATAGGTAAGTTTAAAAATAATTATTCTTTCCCTTGGATCAGAATAGTCACTATTTGTACCTGAATGTAGAAACTTGCCACTCTCTGTGAACTATTGCATATATAATAAACTTCACTATTAGGAATCAAGCCCCCTCCCCAATATTTGCAGTTCCTTAAAACATGGTTAGCATATTATTATTAAATATGAACACCAAAATTTCGTTAAGAAATGGGCAAATTTGAGCACCGTGTAGTAATTCACAATTTACAGATAAAATTAATTTTAAATATCAGGCCCTTTATTTGACTGTTTTATCTTTTTTAATTTAGATTTTTAAATCTGATATTATATATATTAAAATAGGAAAGTTTAAAAATAATTATTCTTTCACTCGCCTTGGAATAGGCACTTCACGCACCTGAACGTAGAAACTTGCCACTCTGATATGTGAATGTTCAAATGGACATACATATGTGAAAGAAAAAGTTCTAAGTTAAATAAATTAAAGAATTTTAAAAAACTGATTCTTTTAAAATTAGTAAGTAAAAGATTTATAACTTTAAGATAATAATAATGCAGCTTGCACACAGCATATGCGATTTACAGATGGAACCCTATTTATATTGAATACTCATCTTTCCAAACACAAGATAAAGTCTTTTTAAAAAATAGAATGGATCCACTCTATCTTTTTTCACCTAAGCTATAAGTATGGGCCAATCTGAAGCGTTTGGAATTGAAGAAAAGGATTATATTCTAAAATCAATAATAGAATAAGTTGTTAATGAAATGAAACAATTAAAGGAATTCGAATTAGATTTCCTTTCTGAGATAAACGACAAACTATAAAGATAATTCATTAATATAAATTCTTGTAAGGAGACTAAAATGAAGAATCACCTATTCGGATGGTCAGATTACAACCAATCAATTGCAGGGATAAAAACAATGAATGCCTCAGTAAAATTTGGATCAAACTTCATTTAATTCTTGGAACGTCATTTTTGCACACTGACATATATGTTGGAGCATATCGTCTCCCTGACAGTGACTTGGAAATGCGGCGAACTAACCTCCGATCGTGAGAACAGTCGGCTAAAACACTTAAAGGTCGAATTGATTTTAATTTTTATTTGTGTATGCCTTCGGGCCTTATTATGTTAATGATTATATATACATAAATAATTAAACGCTACTAAGTATCGTAAGAAAAGAATTACTTAAATATTAACAGTTAGTACTCGTCGGAAGTACACTTTTAAATCAGCTAGACATAGCACACTCAGTGAATAATGTATTGCATACATAATAAACTTTGCTATTAAGGATCAAATATATATATTTGCAGTTCCATAAAAGAACTGTTAATGTTTGACGTACAGTATATGTCTACATACTCTTACTAACTATATATGAACACCATAATTAAAGGGGGGGAAAGCTTACTTTTAAAAGTTTACTTCTAAACATGTTCTCGGATCGTTTATATAACTTGATTAAAAAGAAACAATAAAATCACGACAAGCAGTAACGCATCTATGATAATAAAAAAAAAATCGCGTTTCTGTGTTAGGTTTGCAATTATCACATGATTTTTGTAAAACGAAAGTAAAAACAAAAATTACCCAAGGAATTATTTTTAGGCGCAGCGCCTAAATGACGTTGGGTTATTTTCCCTTTTTAAAAAAAGATCAAACGTCACTTCTATCAAAAAGGGGGGAATTGCATACTTCCGGTGAAAATAATATTTTGTCAGTCACTGTTTTTTTTTTAATAAAATTTTTATTTTAAAAAATTCATTTTTTTTTCACTCATATTTCGTACAGCTTCTACAAAAGTACCGTTTTTTCACTGCTAAAGGAATTAATTCACCTTCTAGAGACAAAATTCTGCGTAAAAGATTAATTAGAATTACTAGATAATAAAATATCAGAATCCCAAAGGCTTCGAAATGAAAAAAGAATCGTTGATAATCGAATTTATTTTTTACGTCTAAAAATATTTAATAGCCGAAAAAACAAAGTAAGCATAAGCAACCTTAACTTAGAAATGTTAACGGTATTCCAGACTGGAAGAGTCTTCCGCGCAGGTGAAAGTTTGTCATTACACGCGAATATTCGATTATATATTACTTTTCAGTAAGAAACTTTGCAGTAAAATTAATTAGTGTAGGTAATAAATATGCTAATAAGGGGGGGGGTGCGTAATTGAAAACTGTCATGAATTGTCTATTTTTTCCTGTGATAATACGGATTTCTTTTAAGAAACATGTAGTGCAACTGGCAGATATTTAGGACTCGTATCGGGTATGAGTTTATTTTGCAGATATAATGATCTACAATAGGCTTCAAAATTTATCATGCCTGCATTTTAATGATAATAAAAAAATAATCAATAATAAAAGTAGACTCGCATATAAAATTAAGTTTATAGACCAGTGCATCATAAAATTCAAAACTGCATATTCGTTGTGTAGAGAAATATTATTTGATGGTGACAATATGGCTTGTAAATTGTTATCAAATGATTATCTATGCAGATAGCCATAATGGGTATATGCCCCTTATGGGTACATTTGTAAAAATACAATTTCTGATGCTAGCCAATGCCTGGGTATTTTACAGCATTAACAGAAAGTGTTAACAGCCTGCTATATCCTGAGGTTATTGTTATATTAACATCATTTGAGAAAGCATTACTTCATCACTGTCTTTCATTTCAAATCTATTAACTTTTTAAGTTATTAACCCACTAGTGTTTTCCTCAGCATTTACAGTTGACTGATGTCAAGTTTAACAACTTTCTAATTCATTGTTTTTTCCCACATTCTGAAGATTTGTTGACAACTTATATAGCTGTGCGAATTTGCATACTATTTCACTATTATCCTTATGCAAATTAGAATATCTAGGTTAACTTGCACTTTGCATAATTTTATATTATTTTGCATTATATTAAGTCTAGACTGACAACAATTTTGTTCCATATTAACCAGTTTTGAATGCACACACATATATTTATTCAACACATAAACCAGTTATACATAGTAGTATCTCTTTACTCTAGAAATAAGTCTCTTTCACAGGAAATATTCTTTTATAACTTTTTGGGCTACCTCTCTATCTGGAAGATCTCAATAAAGTTGATTCACCCCCTTTCTGCTCAGATGCTTGTTCTGGTTGTAAATCTCCACTTAGCTCTATAGATGCATCTTGAACTGAACAATTATCTTCTACATCCAGGTCAGTGTTGGCAGATGCATCAATCTTAATATCTTTATTCTTATCTAAAGAATTTCTAATCTGGGTAATATCCAAATCTATATTTTATAACTTCTTGGCTTAATTAAACATTCTTACTCTATTATCCTCTAATTTATTTTTCCATATTTGGGTAAATATTACACTGTTTATTTCCCCAGGTAACCATTTTTTTCTTAAAATATTTAATCCGTATGGTCTGTTCTAAGTTAAATTTGACATTTTTAGAATTTACATTCTTTTTAACCTTGTCTGGAATTAGTACAGCTATGTGTATTCTTATGTGGCACTTCAAAAGGAATTCTGCTGGAGTTTTCTTCGTAACTGAACTTGGGAGTGAAGTGCTTGTAGACCATTGTTTCTTTTAGCACTATGTGAATATCAGCCTACTCTATTATATTTAGCATACATTTAATTTGTCGGATGGCCTTTCTGCTTTTACTTTTGACTGAGTATGGAATGGTGATGTTAGTACATGCTGTATGCCCTTTGGAGCAAGAAAGATATTCAGTTGCATTAATCTGAATCCTGTGCTATTGTCACAAGATAACCATGCATTGCAAAATATTCTTTTAAACTTTTATCACATTTTCTATGCTGGTATTTTTCACCCAACAATATTCTGCCCATTTGGAATACAAATGTATGGCTCTCAAAAATGTGTTCTTGGAACAATCTGGCTTGATCTAAATGGATTCTTTCCTATCCTCTTGTGATATCTAACCAGTAATGGCACTTTTTAGATAGTAGCTTGACTATTTATTAGCAGGATTGACATTTTCTTACAGTTTGCTCTATCTCACTATTGCTATCTGGTTACAAAACATACGAACAAGCTAATTCATTCATATTATGGTTCCAGAATATCTTAGTGTAGCAGCTGTAATACAAATTTCTTCCTTTTGGTTGTAATCAATGCTTGGTCCATCATGAAATGCACTCATGATACATTGACAAACTTTCTCAAGCATTCCAAATTAGTGGCACTACATAGGTTGGTCATGTCTTGAACTATCCATGTTTAATCCAGATTGCTACAAGTTTATAGACTTTATCACTTCTTGTTTATTCAGCTATAATCTTGCTGTTAATTTAGACTTTATATCATCTATATAAGATTATTTCAGTAATATGTTACTTTTATCTGGAGTTCTAGAGAGTGCATCAGCCTGAACCAATTGATATGTATGAGACCAGACTTTAATTTAGAAGCCTTGCATTCATTAGTTATTTTTAGAAAATAACACAAAAGCTATAATGCATCACATGATCACATTTCCTATACTAGCACAGTAATTGTTGATAAACAAAGCAAAACTCTCCATACAGTATTGCCACCTGTGCTAAACAGAGTAATCAACAGATGCCAGAAGGCTTGTGCATAAAATCCCTATCTAATGCCTACTCATCCAATATCCCCAGACTAGTTTCACTGACGAAGGTCACAAGCCAGAAACTAGTCTGGGGATATTGGATGAGTAGGCATTAGATAGGGATTTTATGCACAAGCCTTCTGGAATCCATTGATTACTCTGTTTAGCACAGGTGGCAATATTGTATGGAAAGTTTTGCTCTGTTTATCAAAAGCTATAATGATTTAACAAATTTATTATTCATAATATATACACAAATTAATAGAGTTATTATGTTCAGCTAGCAGTTTGTTGATTGACTACCATAATATAATCAGTCTAAATTTTACGTGAACAGTTCAGTACAGAGTGACTGTATTACAATATTTTATTACAGTCTTTCATATCAAATCTAATAACTTTCTAAATTATTTTCTCACTTGTGTTTTCATCAGCATTCACAGTTCACTGATATCAGCTTTATCAAGTTTCTGTTCTTTGTTTTTTTTTTACACTAAATATCTGTTGATACCTCTTATAATTTGCATACTACTTTATTATTGGTCTTATGCAAATTAAAATATCTAAGATAACTTACCCTTTGCATAATTTTATATTTTACCTTATATTATTTTTGGAGTGACAAAAATTTTGCCCCATATTGATCAGTTCTGAACACACACACATATATACCTTTATTTTACACATAAACTAGTCAATACCTAGTTGTAATACATAATAGGAAAGGAATAAAAAGTATAAAGCAATTAAAAATTTTATTAGAAATCTCTCTAGTCTATTAATAAGCTTCTGCATGTGTGTCAGTTTATAAACATGTTCAGTAAATAAATATAATTTCTGTATCCTAATTAAAGAAAATTCTTCATGTATCCATTCGGGTATAACTGCAATATATATTGTACCCTTATAATTGGTCCAGATAGATAAGGTTGTGTTTGAAGTGTAGCTATTTTTTAAAAAAATTAAATTTAGGTGATTTTTAATATGTAATTATGATGTCATAGATAGTAGGAGCTCAAACTCTGTAAATAGGAGTCTATAAAGATGTTTAAATAGTTTAGTCATATTAATATAAGTTAAAATAATATATTGTTTAAAAGATAATATTCATTTTATTTATTATATTCAAAAGACACTGTGATGATATAATAGTATAATTATAGTAATAAATATTTTATATAATATATTTAAAATATTTTGTTTAAAATATTGTTTAAATGATAGTTAACTTAATATTAGTCTAGAACAGCTTTTCTCAACCTATGGGTCATGACCCAATATTGGGTAGTGTTAAATTTTTAATGGGTCATGAATATGCACCAAGAAATAAAAACATAAATATCTGATAGCAAAAATCTTTTTACATTTTAAGAAAATATTAGTATTATTAAAAAAAAATAGTAAGTAATACTACCTATGCTTTGTGTAGTTTTCTCAAATTCAGTTGTGAATTTGAACTTAAATAATCATAATGTTAAATTTCACGATTATTTTCAAAATGTAATTGTTCAAAAAATTGCAACCAAAAATGCAACTAAAATTAATGCAGCCAAAGCGTTAAAGTAGATTATAAACTTCTGTATAATTTATTTTTGTATTATAACGATCGAAATGAATGGGGAGATCGAATCTAACTGCAAAAACAATATCTGCACTACAAGGGCGCCATCTAGGCATTTGAGCCTAGAAAAATTTATAAAGTAGGTAGATACGCGCTGTTAAGATTCCACTTTATTTAAATATTCCGATCGTTAGCCCAAGTCACTAGCTCAGCGGAGACGCAGAGATAAAAATCTATAAATTTTATATCTTAAATATAAAAGAATAAAAGCCACTGCCAGAAATTAACACATAAAAATATTTATTTACGCACATATAAAATAACATTTAAATTTTGAGGAATAAGTTTAACATTTTAGATTTTTATATTAACTTTTAATTTTACATTTAACTAAGTTTCAATGAGTTTAATATTTTATTTAGATAGTCAAGTATGAATAGACTACACAGATCTGCATTTGAAAAGAAAATATTCTTCCCTGATTTAACCTTAGGCAACAAATTTCGCAACCAAACTGGCGCCAATCCATCTGATACATTCATGTATTCAATGTAGCATGATACGACAACACAAAATACTATACTGTCAGGAAACGTACATCTGAACAATAAGTAGAAATAGAGAAGACATTGACTCTCCACCAACAGGAATGTGACATCTGTTGGCAAGTAGAACAATAAACAAAAAACTCCATAGGAATGGACTGCGGTCTTCTGCCGACTTACAAACCCATCCATAGGCAAACAGAGGGTGTGTGGCGTATATCTATAATCCTGCCCGTAGCGGACCTCATACTACATCTACTAATTACACAAATATATCCAATTCATTGAACCAATTCAACTACAAAATGAATAACCTAAGATTACCCTCCCTTAAATTAACTTTACAAAACTATATAGCCATTCACGCCCGACTTAAATTTAACATTTAAATATGTTCGCACAAATGCATTTTATAGAATTTATTTTAAAATGTTGAGTACAGATTAGCTGCACACATTCCATGGTCAAAAACATTCCAAATTAAACACAACCCATCAAAATACAAAGTCATCGATAAACGTCACTTGCATAGGGAATATACAAATCCCATCAGCATTCATCGTAAGATGCTTGCAGTGATATCGTTGACATATATTCTAATCGAATGTGAAAACCACAACATTATCAACCGCTAACGAATCTATGCAACGTCTATACCCAACCTAAATTTCATCATTTAAAATTTAAACAATAAACAATTTATACAATAAAAAAGAAAAAAAATGGAAATGATTTTTATCAATCGGAAAACATATAAAATTAAACATTATTAATTTGATTTAAAAACTTACAAAAGTCAGATAAGTGTCCGTTTTAACATTTAAGTTGGCTTGTTTATTTATTTGTAAAACTTGACGAAAGTTCGTAATTGATTTTAATAATTGTTAATTTCATATAGCTTATGGTAGAAGAGTCCATGTTCCCATTGGCAATTCCCACGGAGACTTTCCTGGAAGACCAGTCTGATATTTTGGAGGTAGCATTAGCTGGTTCTGTTCTGGTATCACAGTCTTTGCATTTTTAAAATAAGTGAGTGAGGACGACAAGTGCATCTTGTCGCTCGACTCATCAAAATCAAGTTGGAAAACTAACTGGAACTCAATATTTTTTCTTTTTATAGTCCTCCTATGGATTCCATGAACAAAAACGTCACTGTTCTGTTTTTTCGTTATGGTCCGGGCCTTTATTTGCTTCCATTGGTCAAGCTAAAATCTCTTTCTTCTCTTATCTAACTTTTCATCTGACTTTTTAATTAAACAGCTTTTAGATAATTAATAAACAATCATTTCCATTTACAGATTACAGGAATTAATTAATACCTGTTTTTATTTTAACTTACGTTATTTTTTTATTAAAATATTTTTATATTTCAATCTTGTATTTTTTTATTAAAAAAAATACGTTCAAATACTTTTTTTTTTGTTTATGAAAAAAATATTTTTAAAGTTTAGCATCTGTGCGAATGTATATACGTTTAACAAACATTTTAATTTTAGCGTTTAGTTTTTTCCTTTTATTTGCGAACTTTTAAGTTTTTATTTTAAATTAATGTAACGACATATTTATATATCGTTACAGTATATTTTTGCTTGTATTTCATATATAAATAAAACCTTTTTTGAAAACTAAACACGTTTTTTTGGTAATTAACAAAATGTGTTAAGCTTTTAAATTAAAAATATGTGGGTTAACTCACCTTTTAACTTACAAATTATTTATTCATTATAAATATTATCAAATTGATCCGAATATATACATTACCATGCTTATGTAATATCTCTTATATTATAATTTATGTAATAAACATTTCGGTCACAGAACTATTTCAATGAAGTCTATTGGGTCACACAGTAAAAAGGTTGAGAAATGCTAATCTAGAATATTCTGAAAGTGTCACCTGATTAAAGGTGTTTATGTGAACTTTCAAGAGTTTAAATAATAAAACTTTGATTTTTAGCCTGTTAACAGAAATTGATCCATTTTAATGGTTGCAAATATTAGATAGAAAGATAATGTTTTAAAAATAATAGTTAAAGTTATCATTATTTTGTTTAAATGTAATATTTTGTTTTAAAATCAATTTTAAGGTCTGTTTTAACAAAGATATTTAATTTTTTAACTAAAAATATTTAATATTTAAAATATTGAATAAATCTAATAATATTTAATAAATGATGACTCATAGTTTTAAAAACTTAATGTTAAAAATGATATTGATTTAGTTATTTAAATTAGCAGGTTTTTACAAGCAGATTTGACCAATGAAATCATTAGATTAGTCCACTATATAAACATAGGTTAATCCACTCTAGGCAGTGAAAGTAAAGTGTGAGTACAAGTGAAGTAATAGAAAAGTATAGCTTATTTTGGAATTTATAACATATATATTGTAACAAGCACAGACGACATTACATTGTTTTTTTATTATTAAACATGTTCGCATTTAAAAATTTTATTTAAGAATTTAAAATTGAAATTAAATATCATCTTAAACTCGTATATATAAATTGCACAGATAAAAAAAAAAAAAATTATTAAACAAAAACTTTATTAAAGAAAAAGTGTTTTAAAACTAAATTTTCAGTAGAGATTTAAAGATAAAAATATATCTTTAAGTTTGAAAACACATTAATTAATCAGAAATGGAAATGATTGTTTTAATTAGAAATGTAAACTAGCCTTGGGCATTTAAATGTAAAAACATCGGTCAGATAGGAAAACAATAGAAACAAATAGCCAATGAATGAAAAACAATGGAATCGGACCTCAGCGAAAGGACCATATCATCATCATGACGTAACGTCCATTGGATCCTTCAAATTAATATAAAAGGACAAGTTTGAAAGTTATTAATTAATTATTATTGAGAGAGGACAGATATGTGTTAGTGCGGAAGTGAAGGAGAAGGGATTGAAAATACGCACTCTTCAATCCCTTCAGTTTTGCTAAGAAAGAAAGAAATGAACTGTCGTTTTTCTACATTGAGGACCAGTTAAAGCAAAAAACCTCCGGATGGATAAATAAATCGGCCAACAGAATACCAATCTTAGGACGGCATGGGAATTCACGTTCATGGCAAGCAACGGATAAAGATGAACTGTTTTAAACCGTAAGAACTTTATAAATAATGGACATTAAATTAAAACTTTCCATATTTAAATGATTGCAGTATTATCCTATCTGACCAACTTAATTTATTAATAATGTTATTTGATGTATTTCCTTTTTTTATATATATTTAAAATCATTTCCATTTATTTATTTATTTATTGTTCTTTAAGTTTTATCATGATTTTTGTTTTTCGTTAAATTAATTATATAAATGTTAAACTTAAGTCGGGCGTGAATGGCTGTATAGATTTGTAAAGTTATATTAGGGGAGGGTAATCTTAGGTTATTTGTGTCATTGTTAAATTGGGTCAATGGATTGGATATATTGATGTAGTTAGTAGATGTAGTCGGAGATTCGCTACTGGCAGAATCGTTTATATATACACCGTACTCACTCATTTGCCTATGGAAGGAATTATAAGATGGAGAATGCAGTTCCTTTCTATGGAGTTTTTTTTATTGTTCTTCTCGTTAGATAGATGTAATATTTCTATCTGATGAGAGTCAATGTCTTCTCTTAATCTTTTTGGTGCCGCCATATTTCATATTACATTGAATACATCGATATATCAGATGAATTGACGCCAGTTTTGGCTGCGAACCTTTAACCTAAGGTTAAATAGGGATAGAATGTTTTATTTTCAAATGCAAATCTATGTAGTCTATTCATACTCGACACTAAACAAAAATGCATTAAATTTAAGTTGTTTATAGACGTTTGCATGGATTGGTTATTGGTTAAGTATGTTTTGGGTTTTCATATTTGATCAAAATATATAGACATTCGATAAATAATGATACCTTATGGTGAGTATCTAAAATGTATTTATTCGGATGTCTTTTGGTGACAATGCAAGTATCTTATGGTGGAATACTATTGGGTTACTTATAAATTTCCCTTTGCAATTGTCGGTATCAATGATTTTATATTTTGATCATTTATGTTGATTTTGAAATGTTTTTGACCGTTGTAATCTATGTAACCAATCTATACTCAACATTTTAAAACAAACTTTTATAAACTCCTCTGTGTGAACTTAGAAAAAATTAAAATGTAAAGTTGTAAAAATTAAAATGTAAATTAAAATCAAAGTTAAAAATGTGAGTTAAATTTTAAAAGGTAAACTGATGCTAAAATAATTTTCAATCTTATATATATGTGCATAAATAAATGTTTGTATGCTCATTACTGGCAGTGGCTTATTTTATTCTTTTTTATATACTCTTAGATTATATTATTTAATCTCTGCTATTCCACTGAGCTAATGACATGGGCTAACGACTGGAACCAAAATATTTTTAAAAAAAAAAAAAAATTTTTTTTTTGACTTACGTATCTGCCTACTTTATAAATTTTTCTAGGTTCAAATGCCTATATGGCGCCCTGTAGTGCAGTTTACGTAAGTCTACCTTCTCTGGATTGTTACAATATATTTAAAATGTTTTGTTTATCAAAAATTCTTGAATTTGCAGACATTTTATAACACTGTTGACTTATTAATGTATTATCTTTATGAATGTTGTCTGTTAAGATACAGAGAAATACAGCAGTACTGATCTCTAAATTATATAATGTAACATCAAATAAATAGATGTATAAAATCGATATATATTTGATCAAGCTCATTTGTATTCGAAAACTTTTAAAACCGTCTTGAAATGAATTTATATCTTTGTTGTTGTTTTTTTAATAACATTGTTTGGGAATTATTTTAGAATGAGGCTTGTATATAGGATTGTGGTCGGGAGAGTAATTATTATATGAAATCCTAGGTGTTAGGCATATGTTTAAAGGCTCTTATATGTCAGCTGTATTGTCTCACTTTGAATTTATTAAATATGCAGGTAACAAAGGGATGTACATTATTTTTCATGGACAGTTGCACTTGCTTATAGTCAATAAGAGCTATAATAAACCCATGACATAAATTTTAGGTGCCTAATAAATACAGGCCTATTATTATTATTTTGCACTGTATCCATGATGATATTTTCTTACTCATTTGAGTTATCTTTATTATTCCATACCCTACACTTTAATCACTATCTGTCACTACAAGAATCATATCATAGAGGATAGTTTTATAAGATGTTAAAGTAATAGCTAAACTGTTAGAAGTTGATAGTTTATGTGAAGGCAAGATGCAACATATAAAGATTTTTATCTCAAATGATATTAAAATATTTGATGCTTGGCATAGTATATCAAATAGGAGAGGAATGATTAATATTCCCACAAGTATTGGAGATCATTTAGCTCACAATAAATGCATATTTGAATTGGAATGAGAGCAAGAATGAAGAAAAATGATTTGAATGCTATGATGAATGTAAAAATATAAAAATAAAAGGAAATACAAAAACCAAGCAATATAATTTATTATATATTTTTTTTAATTTTGCTATAAAAAAAGAGAAAAATTATATTTGAAATATTTTTTCTTACAAATAGTTAATTTAAAGTGAGGTATTCATATATTTTTCTTTTTTTTAAATATTTAGTGGAACTGCAAAGGAAATATTTTAATAATTTTGAAAATATCTTATTATTTATTGAGTATAGATAGGGTATTTTAGATCTAAATTTATATTTAAGAACTACAAAATAATAAATATAATTTTATGATAGTATAAATGTATCATTAAGTTTTTTTATTAGAAATTGGAAGATTTTAATTATTTCCCATTACAAAAACAATAGAACATTATTTTTTTTTTACCAAATATGGATAATATATTGTCACTATTAGGCTATCTTATTTATTTTTTGTTATTTACTTGTAAAATTTGTAATATAAATATTTTAATTTTAGATATTGCCCATTTTTTATGCTACTGTTTTTTTCTTTTATAAATATTTTTAGTTTATAACTTTATTGTATACTTATAATGTTGTTTAATCATAATAAATTGTTAAATGCTTTTTTTAAAATTAATATCCTAGTTGAGTTTTGATTTGTCTGCATGTTATTCATATGACTCTTCATTCCATATGCATGATCCATGGAAATTAATGGTTTCAAACATTATTTATTTGCACATGATTCATAAAGATTGTTTAAAATATTATTGGTATTATATTTGATTGAGTAATAAAGTATATTATTATTATTAATGTTGTTGAAGATATGAGCATTCATGATTCTATAAAATGATCCAACATGTATTTGAGATACTAGATATTGCCACTATATTAAAATATGTTATATTTTAAGAGTATGACATAAAATAAATGAAGTCTATACAATGTTTATTTATAATCTTATTATTTATATTTTATTGCTAAACACTGATTATTAAATAGATTTCATGTTAAGAGATATTAAGTTATCTTATTTGCTTATTATTGTTGTAAGGGTAGTTAGATATCACGGAAAATCCCTCAGCATATTTAACAACAGGGTCTTAATTAATTTATTTTATTATTGGTGTCAGAAGTGAACCTGAGATTATTTTTAAAAGAATTGTAAAATTTCTATTAAAAGATGACGAGTAAACAATTATTAGTTGATGTTTAATTTTCAATTAATATTTTTTTAGTAAAGGAGTAATAATTAATTTATTGTTATTTCTATAGTAAATTTATAAATCTTTTATATTAAGATTATTGTATGTGTTTAAAGACATGAGAGTATTACATGGTAGTTTTGTTATATGAATTTGGTGGGGGTAATATTCTTGTGACATTGATAGTGTATCTTTAAAGAGGTATCCTCAATGTTTAAGCCATTGTACCTTACTGAATGTCTCGTGAAAATTTTTATAATTTTATTTGTTATTTTTATTTCAACCATATTTATTTGTAAGAATGAGTTAGTTATAAATTAAATTTATTAGTAAACTAAGGGAGTTGAATGTTCTAGTTAGAACCCTAATTATCTGTTGTGAACTTAAATATTATTATATTTTAATTTAATGAGTTTCTTATAGTTAATTATTAAAAAATATTAATTTTATGAGATATTATATGTTAATAGTGTATCTTGAGCCAGTCTGTTATTGTCTTAAGTAGTCATAGTTTATGTAACTTGACTATAGTTTAACATAGTTTTATCCTAGTTAACTGGATTCTTTAGATTAATTTTTTTTTTAGCAAGGATACAATAACCTTATGAAACAACACTACAACCTAACTCAGCCTAAAATAAATAATATACAAATCCTATCATTGAGACTACTTTGCTATTCTAGTTGATATATTCTATAGGTAAGATCGCAAAGCATAGGTTTTAACATTACAAAGTATATAAAATATACCCCCAATGGCATTGCTATTATAGAAAATTTTCCTATGTTATGCTACAATCTCTAGGAAAATCCCAATAATAAACAATGATGAAGATAATAAATATCATAGTTAAATAATTATTAAGATTATTTGCACAATTACTTATTCCCTTATACCTATAAACAACCACAATATTATAAATTTAAAATACACATATTAAATTAATCTAATTTGTTATTAAGCTATCTTATTATAATCCCAGAGATCATGATTATTCATTCAATCATATTATTAATTGTTAACAATTAGATAATTGAATGACAAGAAGGATTTTATTGAAATCCAATCATCTAAATAACAATAATAACTTTATAACTTATAGATGTTAATCATAACAACTATTTACTAATATATTTAGCTTCAATACTAAACAAATAAGAATTAAATTACTAAATTAATATTAGACTAATAACTTATGAAACACTTTTTATTAATTAACCATACACTTATACAACTAATAATGATTAAATAGAATAATCACACTGGTAATCACATCCCTAATCAAAATATAATCTTTTATAAATCATTTTTTGGAAATCCTACTTATTTTAGCAATAACCCATTCCATTGATCTTTCAAGCAAGCATTATAATTGCTTTACTATATATATATGCTGTATGCACAGATAATGAAGCTAGTACATATCGAAAGCAAATATAAAATGCTATATTAGCTGAGCCCTTTCAAGAGACTTCTTCCTCTCATATTCATGGCTACTATTAATAAGTTTTATCTATGCTAAATAATGCAATCATTGTTATTTAATCATTTTCCAAAACTTTTTTACACTTTTATGATCTTATAATTTTATAACGAAACTATTTTTTAAAAAATATATATATGACTCCATAAATAAGATGGATTTCCGTAATGCTCTGAACATAAAATTATACTTTTATGATTAAATTTCAGATATATTTTCATATACATAAAATCTAAATAGATTAGTAAGTAAATTGGACAATACTCTTATCAGACTATAAATCAAATGTGACAGATATTTGATTTATCTGGTTTTAATTTTGTACAACTGATAATATTTAAAAATTACCAAAGTTTTTTTTTTTTTTACTAATGGATACTTAACAGCATTTCATTCAAATTCTTTATTTGAAATCTTCAGATAAAATATTAAATAAGTAAAATTTATATGAAAATTTTAATGTGCTATATAATTGAGTATGATGTTAAGGCACATGATTCACTAAATCATCTAGTTTAAATCAAAGCATACATTTATTTACAATAGTCTGATATACATGCAATAAAAATAAATAAATAAAATAATCCTTTCATTAATTTCCTCATGTATGAATCAGATACTGAGTTTAGAACAATTATTTCAACAGTACACATATTCATGTTGAAAAGTTTCAATTCTTATACTTATCAAAATTTTATAAATTAAATTATGCTAATAAGACCTAGATGATAGGTTGTTTAGTCTTTACTCTAACTATATTGATATCTTATCATTTACCCAATTACCTTTTAATATTTATATTATCTATACAATATAAATAAAATATCTTAAATAAATTTTAGAATCGAATATTTTACCTTCATCCATCATACAGTATTGTTGTGGTTGGCAAAATTGCAGGTTTCAGGCTTAAACCAACAGTAATATTAAAAAGTATAAACACACTATTTAATGCATATAATTTATTAGAACAAATATACATACATATTATTTAATCAATAAATACAATAAGATATATAACTTTGTCATTAATGAGCTGGTCATGTCAAATGACTGGACTCACTCCCAACTGTATATTTAGCTTGCCTTGTGAGTTCTAGTCTAAACTCTTCCAGTTGTACTGGATAGCTTGCCTCAAGTTTATTAAATGACTCTTCTGGCTGTACTAGACAGCTTGCCTTGAGTTTGCCATAGACGTAGCAGCTGCCAGTCCTACATGGACTTGCCTCAGTGCATACACTTGTTGGTAGTGAATATAGTAGCAACACCTTCACTGTAGGTTTCAAAGGAGAGCATGTTCAGTCATTCAGATAGACATTCTCTGCCTTGCCTCTAAAAAACTGACTATTTATAGGCAGATTTCCTCCCTTAATGGCAGCAGTTGGATTCAGAGAGCCTATCCAATGGTAGGATTTTATACACATTTTACACATTGGCCATACTTGTTTTTACCCTTAAGCCATGTTTATATATTGGTTGTCCACATTTTTACACATTGGTTAATAGCAGCAAGTGCTCAATCATATAAGGAATCTGGACTAGTACACTTCTGAAGGCAAGGTCAGATATGACATCTCTCCCCTGGCTAAATTTGAGAACATAGTAACCGAGATGAGCTGGACGATGTGTTGTCCGCTTTGTTGGTTTCTCAAATTTATTGCTGCTCTTGTCTTCATATTCCTTGTTTGATGGACTTGCCACTGGTTGTTTGCTGATGTCTTCAGTTTGGTAGTAAATTTTTTTTTATTTTAACAAATTTAATTTATTTTAATAATCACTGTAATGTAAATACGGTGAATGTCTTTGGCCATATTCGCATATTTCCTTTATTTTTCCAGCCAATTTTGTTGGAATTGGGTAGTTTAATACTATTTGTTCAGTCAATGGGGAAAAATAAATCCATTTGTCTGACTGTGCCAAATTTGTTGTGTATGGCTGAATTGCAGGTTTCAGACTCAAACCAACAGTAATATTAAAAACTATAAACACTTACTATTTAATATGTATAGTTTATTAGAACAAATATACATGCATATTATACAATCAATAAATACAATGTGATGTATAACTTTGTCAATAATGAGCTGGTCATGCTGAATAACTGGACTCACTTCCAGCTGTATATTTAGCTTGCCTTGTGAGTTCTAGTCTAAACTCTTCCAGCTATATTGGACAGCTTGCCTCAAGTCTGCCATAGTTGTAGCAGCTTCTTGTTCTATCTGGACTTGCATAACCTTCACTGTTTGAAGTAATTTCAATGGAGAGCACATTCAGTCATTTAGGTAGACATATGTTCTCTACCTTGCCTCCAAAAAGGCTGTCTATTTATTACCAGATCCCCTCCCTTAATAGTAGCAGTCAGATTCAGAAAGCTAACCAATGGTAGGGATTTTATACACATGATTACACATTGGTTAGTAGCATTAAGTGCTCAATCTGATCAGATAAGGAATCTGGACTAGTCCACTTCTGAAGGCAAAGTCAGATATGACACCATATACATTTCTTTTACAACCTTCACTTTTAATGATCTTATACAATAATTTGTAATAATAACTGATTTTTTCAAAAAATATGTTAATTTCTTTTGCATATGTTTATTTATCATTCCTTAAGCTATCATTAATTGATATAGGAAGAAAGGTTATAGAATCATATTCATATTACTAACATATGATGCTTAAAGTATAATTCACTATCTAAGATATCATTTGGAATAAATAGTTGTATTGTAGGAATGGAGGTAACTAACATTTATTTTTCAACAGCCATAATCTAGGGTAATCATTATTCCTTCAATGATATTACCACTGGAATCCTGGCTTTTCTCTTACACACTTACAGAATGGGGTGGTTAGCTGACTTAAAAAGATCCTCACAACTTTCCTAATAAAATATGGGTGTTCTTTAAATGTAACCCGTTTACACTCAATATTAGTTCTTGAGGATTTATACTCAACTATCCTGGCATTTTCACTTATCCAATATTCATTCATTAGTTTAGAGCATCAGTACAGAGATTATATTTCCAATCCAAGTATATATTCACTTTGTCTCCCCAATATTTATTAAACTTTATCTATAAAAGATCATCAGTCAAAACAAATATCATCTATCAATATAACAAATGTTATATTATACTCTTAATGTTTTGCAATATTTGAGATCAATTAACAATACAATGTAATATATATATATACTCTATCACAGACGTCACTTATAATATTACACTCATTTTATACAGTAATATGTTATCCTAAAAACAATTTTTCTTGATCCACAATTATTTATTATGTACCATTGGACTATATCCTAGTACAGTAAATTAACAATATAATATATATTACCTTCTTTACTAATGAACATTTATCTTTATTTATATTAACATATATAAAATAATAAAATTACCAAAATCACCAATTACTGTTCCTCAGCTTTTTTTACACATCAATGAGTCAATTTATATAAAATGTACAAAAAGTAATCATAACACAAACATTTAATTTTAATATCTTAAAATCTAAAATTATATTAGAAAGTTAAACAGATATTTAAAATCCTAATATACATATATATCACTTAATTAGTTTTCTTATTGTCATAAAAAAAAAAAAAAGAATATTCTATACACACACGAAAAAAATTTAGACTGAAAACTTTTTCGATCATTTTTTTTAACTCTTCCCAAACTCTGATAGCTAGGTGAGGAAGTTCAATTTCTTCTTCTGTTTCTACCCTCCCCCCAAACTTGCAATCATTGTTAAAAATATATATATAATATTTAAAGAAGTAAATATATTGTGTAGGTAGCTAAAAATCGCTATCCAACAACCTACCTAAGCAATCTGAAATAATGAATTTTTTTTTTTTTTAATTGGCAGGTAGAAAGATAAAAAGATTTTGCTAGGGCACTTTTGGATAATGTTTTATATTTTTAATTTTTTTTTTTCTAAACAGTGGAATCACTTCTTACTAAGTAGTTATTAATGATGGGTAATTGACCGCAAAAAAAAATACCCATATATATATTAGTAATAAAATTTTATCACTAAAAAAATGTCAATCTTAATAATAAAAAAAGTTGTACATAATTGTATATATATATGATGATCGTTTGTGTTGTGTTACTTGATTTGACAATGGCTTAAATAAAAAAACAATAATTACAACAGTAGAAAGTAAATCAATATTTCAAATGTGAGATAAGAATATTATAAATTTATTTTAGAACATGTTTTATTATTTTTTTAATGAATCAATGTAAAGAAATATTTTAAAAGCTGAAACGCTGGTTTTCAAATAATAGAAATAGCGCCAAGATAAAAAGGAAACAATTAAAAAAATCGTCTGCTTCTTTTTGTTGGCAAAAGAGATCGGTCAAGCTAGTTAGATCAGAAGGATTATATTTTTATATTGTTCTACAAAATAGAGAATTTTTCTTAATTAATTCGACATTCGAATAAAAAAATAAAAGAAATGGATGGAACATTAATCTGATTTAATTGATAGATAAGTGGAAATCATTATTAATTCAAATTTTAAAAAAAAAGAAAAGTAACCTGATGTTTGTTTAAAAGGAACTGAAAAAAAAAGAAATTAAAACAGTTAAGTTTTATTCTGTCTATAAAAATATTTTATTACACTATAAATTTATGTAAAGTTGTATATATATAGTTCAAGCATGACATATTTTGGCTGAAGAGCGTAATTGTTATTGGGGAAGCATTATTCCTATCGACTATGACCATATAAAGTTATGACTGTCTGATTGCCTAAGGAGTTGACATTTACACAGGATAAAAATCTATGGGATGAATAACACCTAACTACACACAGACTTCCCACTGAAATACTTCAGGATGCTCTGTAAATCAAACTGGAGTTCTACCAACATCTATTTAACAAAATACATCAACCGTAAGGACTTTGTATAAAGGAAAATTGTAAATTATGTTTTATTTTCGGTAAAGGTTTACTATAACGGTCTATCTATGTTTGCCCCCTATTGTTTAAAATTTAAACTAAATTGTTTGAGAATCTTACGTGTATGTTATTATATTACAAATAAATTAAAATTTAATCAAATGTAAAAGATAATAAAAAAAAACCTTTTTAAAGAATTTGAATGTTGGATGAATTACACGACATTAATTAAAAGAATTACTTTTAATTTCTTTGAAAGTTAAGAATTTAAACTGTCTACAACTTAATAATTTAAAATAACTACATTTATAGCACGTTTCCAAAAAAAAAAAAGACACCCTATGTGTTCAATGGCGCGTACAGTTTTATAGTTGGAAAAAATGTCTGATATAACGCATATTATTTCAGATGGCTGGGCTGCGTACAATAACATCAGCAGTCTCAACAGTGGTGTGTATATGCATTCGGTTGTCGTCCGTCAGGACAACTTCGTGCATCCCGAAGACCAAGACATACACACCCAGAATATTGAAAACATGTGGATGAGAGTAAAGCGTAAGCTGAAATTCCAATCTGGCACTAGCAGAACTTTGTTTTCATCGTACCTGCATGAATTTGCCCTCCGGAGTACATACAGCAATACCTCTTATTTTCCAACTTCCTAGTGTGTATAGGACATAATTATGTTTAAAAAGGTTTTTTTTTATTATCTTTTACATTTGATTAAATTTTAATTTATTTGTAATATAATAACATACACGTAAGATTCTCAAACAATTTAGTTTAAATTTTAAACACTAGAGGGCAAACATAAATAGACCATTATAGTAAACCTTTACCTTATTTTCTGTTGTATCAATTTGTATTTTCATTTTTAATTTTTATCTCAGCTTATATTTGGAAAAAGCTTTTTCTAATTATATAGAGGGAACAATCCAATATAGGAAAACATCAAGAGAGTAAGGGGGGATGGGGATAGGTTGAAAAGTTTTTTTTTTTTTTATTAATAAAATTTAGATTTATTTTCTACTGACAGATGTAAGATTGAAATATGCACAAACAATTAAGTGCTTCACTAGGCTATTTAACCGTAAAAGATTTTTTTTTTTTTTTTTTTTAAAAGCCACTGATATAAAATATGTACCACATGACACGACTAATTATATATATGTGTTACTAATATTTCTTAAGATAAAGTGAAGAAATGACTAACATTTTTTTTCTTTTTTAAAAATAGTACTCTTTATATCATTATTTGCTATCATATACTGTGTTGTGTTATCATTATATTTTTTCACGATTATTACACCTGAGGTTGCAGTTAAACTTACTTAGGTTAGCAATCTCATTTTTAATTAATCTTTTTTTGTATTATTATCATAATAGACATAGAAACTGTAAATACATAGAGATATCCAAGTAATTTATGGGCATCATTTTTTTTAAATATTTTTCTTTATTGAGATTTTTTTTTTGCTTTTCTAAATTGTTTAAGAATTTGTGTTTAAATATATCCTATTTTTGTTTGTAAATAAATATTATGAAGTTGTGTTAATTGACAAGATCTCTGTAGTTTTGTTGATCCAGCATTTATATTCAATTAGCACTTACATTTTATAACCAATATTTTATATATGCACACATCCACCTTATTGTTTAACAAGCATGGGAGAGAACATTAAATACAGGTTATGTTTTGTTTGATAGATAGGATGTATTGTTTGTCATTGATTGATAGTTTGTATAAATACATACCTGTTAAGAGAGTCGAATGCGAATTCTTCCTGAATTCGAATATCTGAGGCAACGTTTTTGGAAAAGAGTGGTAAGATGTGAGATGAACTGATTTGGATTGCATGTAGATTTAGTGGATGATGCTTAGGCTAGTCTATTGAAGATGGATGTAATCATGAGTCAGGTATTTCATCATTTTATCTCTAGCATCCTACATGAAGACCCTAGGTCTGACTAGTTAGATGCGAGCTTGCTCTCTCTTGTATACGTGGATGGACTGGTTTGTTGCATTGGGCACTATCAACTTTGGGATATGGCAGATAAGTGCACCAGCACTTTTAGATTGGATGTAAGTGGGTTATATGTTATGGACGAACCAGCTGATTGTTAAAGTTGATTTGTGTGTTCAAATGTATTTGCAGGCCGGAACATCCGGATATATCACGCCTTACCGTTACAATATATACACAAATAGTGAATGTTTCTAAACTTCTTAGTGCTTTTAATTGTTTATCCTAAAATCCTTAATTGAATTCAGTGCACTTCACATCTTTCAAATATAATTATATTAAAGTACTTCTTTATATATTCAATATTATTTTATAATCTGGTTATTCAATATAGGCAGATATAAAATAACTGGCTTCTTTAATAATACTTATTAAATTTTAGCTCTTTATCATTTCATCTTTTATATTCTTATAAGTTATATTCATTTATAATATATTTGTTCTTGTTTTTAAACTTAGTTTATATTCTTCACATTGACATTATTTATCAAAATAAACACTTTTTCTTTTAAAAGATCATAATAATCTTTTAATTCATCTTAAGATATATATTTTTTTAAATGTAAGCAATATTTCTTTTTCACCTATCTTATTATATAAAAAATGTTCATTACTTTTGCTAATTTATTTTACAGTTGGCAAAATACATATTGTTCATTAAAATATTGTTTTAATTTCCATTTAGTACACAAGTAATTCTTATTTAATATAATATATAAATTTAAGTTCTATAGAATATTTTAAAATGTCTATAACTACTGTTCTTTTTAAATAAATAAAGATTCATTTGTAAATTATTTCTTAAAATTATTATAAATGAAGAAATTATAAAATACAACCTTACATAAATACATTTGAAAACTAGTTGAACTTGCTGACTACTCAATTCTATTCTTCTGTTGAGAATAATGTTGTTCTTTCACTCTTTAAAAAGTAATCTATAGTTTGACTATAACCTGATAGTGAGTAGGATTAACTTTTTCCGGCAAAGAATGGATTTGTTTACTCTATAATAAATTTATAATTACTTTTAATTATTTTCTATATTTATCCAGCTTGTTAAAGTTATTTTTTAAATTAATTTTAAAATAATATGCAGTAGAATTTTATATATTATGGAACTAAAAGTAACAGATTAATTAGCTCCTACTATTTCTTCAAATCACCCCTAATTTTGTCTGCTAATCCTTTTTATATTGTAGACAGTGTGATTTCATTGGTCATCTAAATTTAATTAATTGAAAAGTTTTTGAAAAATTAACTTTGTCTACAATTTTTAATTATAATAAGGTATAATAAAATTAATAAAATATTTTAATACTTAAATAATAAATATAATTATGCTCATATTAAATATAATTATAACCTTTAATATTCTTTTAAAAATATTTATTGAAGTTCAATAATTAATTAATAATTATACTGAAATATAAAATTATCACTATTTAAAAATTAGAAATTAATAATTTAATCCTCCTGTTGGAACAGAAAATATCATTTCCAATCAGGAAGTGTAATCAATTTATTTATTTTAAATAATATTCTGCATGTAGACCTAAACACACACATTTTTAAAGAATCAGTGTAATAAAATTAAACGGGTTTTGCTATTATAATTATTATCTTTAATAAGAAGTGAAAATTTTAATAAATATAATTTATGTGCCATTACTACTATTGAATAAACTCATAACTAAAATAAATATAAAATTTAAAACATAAATGACTATTACAAAAAGTGTATGTTAGTTAAATTAACAGAACCTTATTCTTATACTATAAGTAAATTCGAACTCAGACTTTCACATGACCCACTATTCTCAGTGCCATCTCATACTGCTAACCCACCTGATCACACACATGTTGAAAAAATAAATAATCACCAATATATGTACTTCATGCTAAACCAGCAATCATCAGTTGGTCCAGATTATCACCTCTACACATATATGCAATAAGTACTCAGAAATATATTAAGATAGCCAATGTTCATATAGTATAGTATGTTTGATATAGTGTAGTAATAGAATGCAGTATTTTGAAATATGGATTCATAGAATTGATTTCGTTGCTGTCTTGAATTTGTTTTAATACTTATATAATCTTATTTCTTTAATACTAATATTATTTTCTTTGTTTTATTAATCTGCTTTTTCTTGAATTTGGATTATCATGATGTTTGTTGCCTAATTAAAAACTCTCAATTGATCCATAATATTATCCAAATATATGACAACAGTTCAAATCCAAGAAAAATAAAATTTGTAAAAAACAATTTTTTAAAAAAGTTATTATTGCAAACATTTCTTCTCTTAAATGTAATATAAAACCTTAAAACTAGTCATTATTTATCACATTGAAAATTTTCTGGGATTTATTTTGTGAGCATCAAAGTCAGGAGAGTTAATATTTAAAAAGATAAAAAATGTAAATAATTATTTAATGTTATACTGTTTGTGTTTTTGTTAAACAAAATTCATTTTGTTTTAATTTAAATATTTTATTTTATGGGAACTGGTGCATTAGAATTTAACTTGCACAAGGCATGTCTTAACCTCACAATGGCTCTGGCATAATCTTTTACAAAGTTCTGAATTGTTGAAACACTAGTATTTTTTAAAAATAATGAGTATTCTTTTCATTATAAGCATTACCTTCTTCATGGCATTAAATGTCAGAGATTGTAATAATTTTCTTTCATTTATTTAAAAATATTTGAATTTCATTGTTTCAGAAAATTACAGTTTATTCCTTATCCAAATTTAATTTTCCTTCATGAAACATAAATAACTATTCACCTTTCATCAGTTATGAATAAGTTCATTTTTAGCAGAATTTTAAGTTGAAATTACATCACTAAATTGCATTTTCTCCATTACTAAAATATTTTTTCTTCTTTAACTGACAGTTTTTTAGATCATTATCACATTTATCAAAAGCAAGATCTGAATTATCTACCACATGATTTAAAAGTTATGCTTACACAAGCTGTTTAACACAAAGGCAAAACTCTCCATACAGTAGTGCCACTCTGTGCATCCATTGATTACTCTGGCTTGCACTGAGTAGTGCTATTATATGGAGAGTTTTGCCTTTGTGTCGGATTTAAAATATTATAAATAATTTGAAAAATAAATTAGTACATTTATAAACAATTAGTTTAATTTATTCTTTTGCAATTAGAGTAGATATATTGACTGAACAAAAAGTATAGACATATTTCCAAATTTTTACAGGCAATATTTTTCTCCTTTATAGACAGGTTATAAATTCATTGTCACAAATTGTCACAAGCTCAATAAAAAGAGAGAAAAACTTCATAACTATTTTAATAGTTTTGTTTGGTTGCACTGTAATATATTTTTCAGTAAAATAAATTTTGTAGACTATAGTTATAAGATGACAGATGAATAGATTTAGATACTTGGGCAGCTGATTGAGTGAGGTTGGTAAGTATTGAAGAAGTTAAAACAAAGATAACATAGGCAAAAAGGCATTTATTAAGAGAAATTATTGTATACAACTTTGTATCGTGAATTAAGCAAAAGAATAAGTAAGTATGTGTAGAGTGTATTAGTATGGTTATAAAATGTAAACAATGAGTGAAAGTATTAAATACAGCTATGTACATGGAAAAAGTTGGATGTGTAAAATAACAAGTGATGAAAGTTTTAAAAAAAGTGAATGATAGATTGATTTAGGAAATTAGAGATAGAAAGAAATGCTGGGTTGGACATATATTAAGAAAGAAATAGTTTGATGAAAGTTGTTTTGGGAAAGTGGGAAGAAAAGATGAGATTGGTCTCATTGGATGATATGAGATATAGAAATGAATATTTGGATAATCAACAGAACAGAATGAAAAAATGGATGACTTGGATATCTGATTGCTCTCTGGACCTATCCATAAAACAAATCACTACTGAAGATAATGCATTTGAAATAAAAACACATTTGTATTAACTGGAGTTGTTAATAATTTCCTTCAGGTTTGATTTAGTCCTAAGTCCTGTTGGAATTGGCTATACAGGTTCATATTAACTGCTAACAAATATCTATAGTAGTTACAGCCTGACTTTGAAGACAATACTAAATAAATATTTTCAACATATACATTGTAAGGTGTTTATTTTAATAGATTAACATAGTTATAATATAATTCAGTAATACAGGGTTCAGGCTATTTGCACATACAAGTTTACCATGCATTAAAGACAGGTTAATTAACTCTAGCTACATTTATATAGGTTAAGCATTATAGTTTTGCTAAAGGCTTACAGAAATAATAAAAGGTTGTGATGATCTATACAAAGTCTTATGATCAATTTATTACCTGCAGAGTAATCTTTCTAGAACAGCGACTCCATTCTCTTGGCTGGGTGTTATCCTCGATTCTACTCTAGTAGGCCTTATGTTCTCACATTCTCTAGAGTGCACCTGAATTGGGAGTGGTTAATGGCTTTTATCCATTAATACTTATGTCTCACTTATCTTTATTAGTACTAATAAATGTATAATTGTATTTTACTTATTTTAAATGCTATGTATATTAATGGCACATTACATTATTCTACTGAACATTTTAATGGCCCTCCAAACCATTAGCACATTCTATACTAATTATAGAATCATCTTTTAGTATATTCTTTATTAATCCTTCTTAATATGATGCTGCTGCTCTCCATTCAAGATGAGAATCATTTGTGTTATTTATATCATCTTATGAAATGGCAAATACTGCACTGCAATGATGTATATGTAATTAACTAACAATTTAAACATATATGCATTTAAATAAAAATCAGTTTTTAGCATATCATTCATTACACTGCTTTCATATAAATGTAGATAATTTTACTCATGTTAGAATAATTTGACTCTGTTAAAATTTCATTTTAAAGAATATGTAGAGCTATAAATAACCAAACATGCATCAAATTTGTATTACAACTATTAACCATTATAAAAGTTTCATACAAAAACTTGAAACACCTATAAATTTCTACATGAATACTGAATGTTGCCTTAACATGTCAGCAATGTGCCTGCATTGTATGCAATTTGTGCTGGTGATACATTAAATGGTTAACACTACGGAGAAGTTTTTTGTACAATTTTACTTGAGATTGATTAAATATATTCTTCAAAGCCACTAAAGAATTATTATCTCATAAGGACTCAAAATGTGGAATGTCCTTAGCTTATGAGGAATTTGGATTAGTATTGTATTTAAGAATAGGGATTGTAAATAAATTCAAGCTGTAAACGCAAATAAATATATTGAGGACACATATATCAAAGGATCAACATAGTAAAAAAAATTTTAGTCTCCAGTTAGTCTAATGAGATGATTGCCAGTAAAATACATATATGAGAATAATCTGGATCTTTTTCGAAGGTTAGTTGCCATACAAATTTGATCTCTATTTAGTTACATATATTTTTACAGTGCAACCATTAATTGTTATCTATATTCCTTGTTGTTCAATGTTTATAATTTCACAAGGTGTTCTGATATGCATCGAATTGTCACCATCTGTGTGATAAAAGTTGATTTTTACTTGGCTATATATTTCTGATTATTACACATATGTAAAAATGGTCCTTACTATGGAAGAAAATTACTACTGTATTATGTTAAGATAGAAAAGTTAAGACAAAATCAATGTAGACAAATACAAAACGGTGAGGGTTAACAAAATTAGTTTTTAAAAAAATCAATTTATTAAATACATTTTAAAACTGCTAAAAAATTACTGTCTTATAGAAATCCTCATCTTGGATGAAATTTATATTTGGTGTAACATTAAAAAGGTTATTGCAAATATAAATGAGCTTTAAATTTGAACAGGTTACATTTAGAAAATGTATAAATATCATGTGATCAACATGAGATCAGGTGCTTCAAGTATCTTGCTGAAACAACAAGAAAAGTTGCTTTTATATATATATGTCCACAGATGGCGTTTCTACCAAAAACACCGATCAAGCGTATATTCTGTTTACATAAACGTCAGAGTAGCATTCACTATCTCTAACTATAATTCCACTTTCAGATCATGATTTCAAGCTATTTGCTATCGTCAGTGAAAGACAGGAATAAAGAAACTAGATCTAAACACAAACTCTGAGCGTTTATGAAACAATTTCTATTCAGCTTGCAAGCGTGAATTTTTTAGACACGTAATGTCTTCAAACTCAGCATAGCAAACCAGATAGCTATATGGGTCTGATCTCAGTTCAGCATCACCACATAGTAGAAGCCTCTGCAATCTATATCATTGCAAGAAAGACCTCAAAGGTACATTTATGATAAACAAAAATGCAAGTTAAAAAACTTGCTAACGCTTGTATTTATGTCCACAGATGGCGTTTCTACCAAAAACACCGATCAAGCGTATATTCTGTTTACATAAACGTCAGAGTAGCATTCACTATCTCTAACTCTGACGTTTATGTAAACAGAATATATGCTTGATCGGTGTTTTTGGTAGAAACGCCATCTGTGGACATAAATACAAGCGTTAGCAAGTTTTTTAACTTGCATTTTTGTTTATCATAAATGTACCTTTGAGGTCTTTCTTGCAATGATATAGATTGCAGAGGCTTCTACTATGTGGTGATGCTGAACTGAGATCAGACCCATATAGTTATCTGGTTTGCTATGCTGAGTTTGAAGACATTACGTGTCTAAAAAATTCACGCTTGCAAGCTGAATAGAAATTGTTTCATAAACGCTCAGAGTTTGTGTTTAGGTCTAGTTTCTTTATTCCTGTCTTTCACTGACGATAGCAAATAGCTTGAAATCATGATCTGAAAGTGGAATTATAGTTAGAGATAGTGAATGCTACTCTGACGTTTATGTAAACAGAATATACGCTTGATCGGTGTTTTTGGTAGAAACGCCATCTGTGGACATAAATACAAGCGTTAGCAAGTTTTTTAACTTGCATTTTTGTTTATCATAAATGTACCTTTGAGGTCTTTCTTGCAATGATATAGATTGCAGAGGCTTCTACTATGTGGTGATGCTGAACTGAGATCAGACCCATATAGCTATCTGGTTTGCTATGCTGAGTTTGAAGACATTACGTGTCTAAAAAATTCATGCTTGCAAGCTGAATAGAAATTGTTTCATAAACGCTCAGAGTTTGTGTTTAGATCTAGTTTCTTTATTCCTGTCTTTCACTGACGATAGCAAATAGCTTGAAATCATGATCTGAAAGTGGACTTATAGTTAGAGATAGTGAATGCTACTCTGACGTTTATGTAAACAGAATATACGCTTGATCGGTGTTTTTGGTAGAAACGCCATCTGTGGACATAAATACAAGCGTTAGCAAGTTTTTTAACTTGCATTTTTGTTTATCATAAATGTACCTTTGAGGTCTTTCTTGCAATGATATAGATTGCAGAGGCTTCTACTATGTGGTGATGCTGAACTGAGATCAGACCCATATAGCTATCTGGTTTGCTATGCTGAGTTTGAAGACATTACGTGTCTAAAAAATTCACGCTTGCAAGCTGAATAGAAATTGTTTCATAAACGCTCAGAGTTTGTGTTTAGATCTAGTTTCTTTATTCCTGTCTTTCACTGACGATAGCAAATAGCTTGAAATCATGATCTGAAAGTGGAATTATAGTTAGAGATAGTGAATGCTACTCTGACGTTTATGTAAACAGAATATACGCTTGATCGGTGTTTTTGGTAGAAACGCCATCTGTGGACATAAATACAAGCGTTAGCAAGTTTTTTAACTTGCATTTTTGTTTATCATATATATATAATGAGAGAATGGATTGTGAATTTTTTACTAGATAATTGCAGTTTAATTACATGTATTTCTACAGTACAACCATTAATATTGCATACATATCTTGTGGTGCAATATTTTGCTTCATAAGATATTTTAACATCCTGACAGAAATTAAGTAGTTGATGAAAATTGACCTCTGTTAAATTACATATACATCTCCAGTGATACCATTAATTATTATAGATATAATACTTATTTTTTCTGTTTCACAAGATAATATCAATTGGATAGAAATAGTTCTCACCTTGGAAGTAAAATGTTATGTCATATTGATGTGGACTAATTAATCATAACAAAGTGCAAAGTAGAGATGAAAGCTAATGAGACTGTGTTCAGGTTGATTCAATACATTCTACTTCAAAAATACTTTAAAAATCACTATCTCATAAGGTACTGTAATATTGTTGTAAGTGCCCCAGTTTTTGTGAAATTGATGATAGTTTTATATATCAAAAAGTTACACAAAGTACTTGAAATACAGGCACTCTTCATAATCTGGAACCTAATTTTAAATATAGGGGATTTGACCTCAGACTTTCAAGCACCCTTAAACTATCCCCACTATCTCATACCACTGATACACATGGCCACATACATGTAGAAAAGATAAATAATCACCAATACATGTATTTTGTGCTGAACTAGCACTCGTCTGTTGGTCCAGATTATCATCTCTCACACATAATTATAATCAGTGCTCAGTTTTATATTAAGATAGAAAACCCTCATACTTTAATGGACAAGCTTCAGTATACTATATTTTTGTGATCATGTGTATCAGTAGCATGAGATAGTGTTGATAGATGAAGGTGCTTGAAAGTTTGAGTTAAAATCCCTATATTTACAATTAGATTCCGGGTATATGAAGAGTGCCTGTATTTCAAGTATTTATACATTAAGCCTGCATCTTACCCATTCCTCTTCTATGTATTTAAATGGATAAGGTTCTATACATGAGTGGACAGAATGACTTGAGATCAACATGGGCATGGCAATAATATTTGCATCAGCATGGGATTTGAGCTTTCCATTGTCAGATTTAAATGGTGTAGATGGCTGAAGAGTTGGAGGTTGGAGTAGATTGAAGCCTGTCCATTAAAGTGTGAGGGATTTCTATCTTAATATAAAACTGAGCACTGATTATATATGTGTTGGGGAGATAATAATCTGGACCAATTGATAAGTGCTGGTTCAGGTTGAAATACATATATTGGTGATTATTTTTCTTTACTACATGTGTGTGGTCATGTGCATCAGTGGTATGAGATAGTGTGGATAGTTGAAGTCTGAGTTTAAATCCCCTATATTTGCTCAATAGAAAGCTAAATTTAAATATAAATAAATTCAAACAAATTGTGTTTATGAACATCAATACTAAACTATCAATATTGGTGTGTAAATTCAATTATTTCAAATATTTAGCTCACATAATGAACAAAGGTTGTTTGTGAAGTACTTCTATGAATTAGTGAGAATTAATCTGGAGCTAATTGTGCATGCTCAAATAGGAATTATGTAAATATATATCAGATGCAAGTGAAGTGTATTGCAATTATTTGTTATATGTTCTATTTGGAGATTTTAACAATAAACTAACATCTAGCTAAAATATTAAAATATAAAATGACAAAAATAAAAATGTAATAAAATTATGTAAATAGAGGGATTTGAACTCAGGATTCTTCAGTCCATTAATGCTCCACTCTATCTTAAGCAACTAATGATTACACACATATGAGATACATGATCCCCAATATATATATATTATAACAGAACCCACTACCCCAAAGTTGATGGTGCTAGATATACCAAAAGTGCAGGGTACACCACACGACGATGCAAATATGACTAAGTAGTTGGATGATTTGGATGAAATGTATCAACCAACCTACAACAAGTCATATCCAAAATTCATGATTCAATGACACATTTGGGTGCATCAGATGTTACTGAATCAAGAATGGCATCTAACAAAGGGAATGCATCTCACTACTGTCAGACCTAGGCCTTCGAATAGGATGCTAAAGATGTCACAATGAAATGCCCAGTTCCAAGTCACATCTACTTTCAATATACTAACTTATAATTTACTAACAAAATATTTCAATGTAACTTAGACCAGTGCATATTCATTACATCTCCCTTTTTAGGCCCCATTACACCACGGAATTCGAACTCAGGGAGTTCTTGCAGTCAGCTCTCTTCAGGGATGGACCTACTCAATTATAAACCAAATATGCCTATATATAAGCATAGATATAGAAAAATACTGATGATCAATTATTTATAAGAGCAATACATAATGATGATGATCATCATCAAACCTTTAATAGTGTAAATTCATAATGTGATGATGATGATCAAACATCTAATGGTATCAATGCACAGTGATGATGGTGATGATCAAACAGAGATCAGATTGATTTAAACAACTTAATTTATTAACAACATATAAAATAAATATTTACAAACAAAAAATAATAAAATAAATAAATATTCAATTATCAAGAATGGTTTTTCTATCATCTTGATGGCTTCATACAACAGAAACAAAATAATTTGAAGTATATTATATACAAAATTATACTATATAATTCATTAAATATATACATAAAACAAAAAAAGAACACTATCTATTAATCATTATTAAACTAAATAAAAAAAGAAAAGCAAAATGATAGTTCACTAATTCTAAAACTACCCCATTAATATAATTTTTTATTAATATATTATAATTATAATGCCCCACTCCCATTTATTTGTATGTTAAGTCATAGTAGAAATTAATGACAGATACAAAAAAGACCATTTACTCAGTGGGTTAATTATGCATTCAGAAATAAAACAAAATTACAAGTAAATGTTATTAAAATTATTAGTAGATTATTTAGTCTTGTTGTCCTAAAGTCTTGCTCTTAATGTTAAATATATAAAAATCTTACTTGAGATGAGGTCACCTTGATGGATTAAAGTGGAATTCTAGAGAAATCTGAAAATTTACTTTTATTAAAAATAAAAATACATATTAATTGAAGAGGATTTCCTTTTTAATTTAAATCAATATGACATTTTTCCATCCACTGGTTCCACTTTTAAATTGCAGGTGATCAAATTTGAAAAATGAATTTTAAATACACAATAAAAAAAAATTACAATATATAAACTTTCAAATAAAAATGACAAAAGCAAAAAAAAAAAAATCATCACGTGAATCAAATATATAATTTATCTTGAGTAAAGCAAGCATTCAGTCCAAAAAAATGTCAATATCCATGGCTAACATTCCTATTCACCAACTGTTGTTATTTATATATTTCATGCTCCTTGATTGAAACAAATGCATATGAAATATCTTTCCTGACCATATATAAATCCATGGAAGATGGCGGCACACCAGTATTCTTGAGATAGACATTCTGATTGGAAATAATAATTTCATAATTCCCATAATTTCCTAATGACATAGAAATTATTTGGAAAGTCCCACAGCACTGGCTTACTACCCCAAATACATCATAATGTTTCCTTTATTATAAACTATTATTTATAACTTGGCTTAATTATATATAAAAATAGCTTTGAAAGACAACAGTTAATTTTTAATAGTTTCAGATTTCCTTTGCATTATTTTTATTATAATGAAATTTAGCTTGCAGAATAACTTAAGTCACTAGTTCATTCCTGCCAATTTTAAATTAAAGTTCAACTTTTTGAAAGTATAAATATTAAAATTTTACTGTATTTTTTTAAATGCCAAATAGTTTTTTTCTTTTTTTCAAAAGAAATAAAAACTTAACTTTTTCTGCTGTCCGTTCAATTCCAGATTTTTCCAAGTCAAGAATGCTACTTTCTGTCAATTAAATTGTAGATTTTTCCCATCAAGAGAAATTCTGTCTTGTCACATGCTTGCTAAAAAAAAACCTATTATTACAAGTTGATAAAAAAAATCAATTTATAAAATATTATTATTTTTATTTAATTTTCATTATTCCAAACTCGATCATTTATCAACTATTTTGACCTCATATAATTTTTATCTTTTATTTCTGTATTATAAGTCAATCAATTAGTATTTTTAATTAATGATATTAATGAATAAAAAAATAGAAAAACAATTAACTTCTATCAATAGACAAACAGATTAATTTATATGCATATATATTTCATGTGGAAAACAAATTTATTTGCTTTCTCACAATAGATAAAAAAAAATAAGAATTAATTTCTTAAACATATCAGTCTACATGTAAGTTAATATATGTATATACTACTTTGATATAAGCAAGTATGTAAGATTTTTAAGTTGCCTACCACTTGGTCTGAATTCATCACATTGTAAAAGAAATTGGGACAGGTATGTAGGCCAGTTGTAAGCCATCTCTTATAAAACCCCTCTCCTAAACAGTTAAAATTTTAAACTAGATTTCAAATTTTAGCTCTCACAAGTATGATAAATATGTATGATTATTTTGGGTTTGGTGAAGAGTTGCTACATTAATTTCCTTACTTTCTAACATTTTTTCCCCTACTTTTTTTTAACAGCTGGTTTTGGGAAGTTCAAATAATGTGCTGGATTAGAGCTTTGATGGTTTATACTTGAGGCATAACCAATAATGTGTCTCTGTTACAGAAGGCACATGAAATTATTTATTTTGCTAACCTTCTCCATGCTCCTTTGAGGCTTATTGTACTTTGAAGGTCTAGTCAAATATCAAAACATGTTTGTTTAAGTTAGCCTCTAGATATTCCCATAATTGCATTTATGCATTACTTGGGAAATACCCTCATCAAACTTAATATCCCTAATCCTGTACTATATATATGCGTTTATACACACACATATATATATTTTGATTGTACATTGCACTTTCTATTATCACAAAGTTTACCTTTCTTTTTATACATCTCAGCTATATTAAAAAAATTCCTGATATTATCCTGCATTGTTACTAATGTACACAATAAGGCTTTAAGATATGAGCATTATATGTGCCACAGATCTCTTCTACTTGTTTTACCCAAAATGCATTGGGACCTGATTGCTTAACTATGGTATATGGTCCCTCATAGATATTGCTAAACTTATGATACTTACTTTCCTGTGGTTTACTGCGTTGTGAAGTTTATATTAGCACTCTAACTCCAATTTTGAATTTATATCTAGACCTTGCATTCTAATTTCTATGATTTGACTTCATAGTAAATTGCTCTCAAGCTTGCAATATATCTTATTATCTATTTATTATAATTCTAATGGCTACAGTTTTATACTTATTGTAATCATAACTATTTGAAAACACTCTATAAGGAATGTTAAATAAATTTATTACTTAATCTAGTCTTTTTAATAAAACTTATCTTCATTTAAATGACTGAGTAAGTTATCATTTTACATTTAAAGAATAATAATAAAAAATCTAAGGTTTTATATAATAAATGGATGTCTTTATTTTTGACATATCTTTGGGCAGGTTTTTTTCTTTGTCAGTATCTATCATTGTCCATATTTCTCTATGCATTACAAAATCATTGTCTATTTACAAAATCATTGTCTATTTACAAAATCATAATGGATTCAATTTCTCTCCATAATCCTTTTAAGTGTATTAGTGGTCTGGCAATCTTTGAAGGTCCTTCCCTAAACATGTGCTTTTTCTTTTAAGCAATGTTATTCACATGCCTAATGTATGTGAATGGGCTTTTGTAGGTATTGCACAACTTGTGAAACCATGCATCCATTCATTTAATGGACCACAACATAATGGTTTGCCTTTCCATCTTGGGATCTTTCATACCCAGATCATTATCAGGATCATAAAGAAGTTTATACTTCCACAAAGCATGACTAAGATGATCAAAGATATAAGTTTTAACTACATAAATAAATTTAATTCTTTTGAAAATGTGCTTATCCCTTGAAATGGCTTCTTGAGCTAACGATACTTTATTTTTGGCACCATCATCATTATTGTAGGTTTTGAATCGATGGCTTGCCTTAAATTTACAGCAATGTTTATTCAACTCATTCTGAGTTCTTTGGTTGTATGGTTTAATCATTTCTACACTTCTTGTAAATGAAATCTGTGTGTGATCATTCGTACCACCTTGATTCATCTTCGGTATCAACTTTTCTAAATTAGGCTTGAAGGAATAATCCTCAATGCCATTTTCACAGAACTGTAATGTCCGATCAGTATAAAATTCAGCATCAAGTGTGACTTCAACAATGTAAGAATGTCTGGTACCTTGAGAGGATTCAAAAATGAAACCATGCAAATCATTCCATAAGATAATGGCCTATCGTCATTTATCTAATCTGAAAATTATAATCTCATCATTTCCTTCACAGGTTATAGACAATTTTCCAAAGACTAAACATGTGAAACCAGATGAGAATAGAATAGGTTGACTAAAAGTGTCAAGCTTATCTTGATTGCATGTACTCTATAATTTTTTAAAAACTGTTTATGAAGCTTCCCCATGCCCCCCCAGGATACATCGTAATAAATTTCCTATTTATAAGAAACCTAAAACAACCAATATCACCATCAGATAATTCTAAAATTGCTACATCACTCCAAATATAAAGGTGATGTTGATTATGTGCATTGTACCAGTTACACTTACAGTAAGGTTTACTCAACAAGATGAGACTCTCTTCTATCTTTAATCAAAAATTCTTCTGCTGCTTCTTTATCTAATACTGGAATGGTTACTGAGATGTTGTCCTTCATGTTTCATTTCCATGGAGTTTGTTTGTGGGGTTAGTAATGGAGTACTTAGATTATTCTGATCTATGTTCAGTACTATCTCTCCCAAACTAAGATTTATAGTATGCTCTTCTATCTCCTCTTTGAAGACCTGAGATATCCAACCAACAGAAAATTCAGCATCAAGTAAAGTTTTACCAATAAAAGAATGTTTAGTGCCATCATTGGATTCAAAAATAAAACCAGGTGCATTCTTTTGTAAAATAATGACTTGTTGAGGTTCACTTGAATTGTGGATAATCATCTCATCATCTTTTTTACGTATAAAAGACCAATCTCCAATGAGTGAACAAGCTGAACTAGATGAAGATAAAATAGATGACTAGGAGTTTGTTTTAACTTGACTACATCACTCTGCAGTTCTCCTAAACATTGTTCATGGCTTTCTACATCATTTGAATCATCTTTAGTACCAGTAGAGTACATAGTGATAAATTTTCCATCCATAATAATGGCATCCCCTACTAAAATAGGACAGCTTTAAAATTTAGCATTATTCCAAATGTACAGATAACATTGATCAAAATAATGCACCAGCCATAATGATAAGGTTTACCACATAAAATTTTACTTCCAATTTTTATTGTAGTATCTTCACTTTCTTCATGGTCAGAAACTGTGGTTTTTTAAAAATTCGCTCACAACTTTCCATCATGTCACTGATATCCCTCTTAGTTGCCATTTCTGCCTTTATGCTGCTCATGTTAGATTCAATTCTAGAATTGATTCTTACTTCCATGTTGCCCATACTTGCCATTATCTTGTTCATCATTTCTTGCAATATTTGTGGTGCAATGGAAATATTTTCAGTATCAGGTACTACTTTACTTTTAGATGCTTGATTAATCTCATCAGTGGGGACTTCTTGCATCTGGAAAGCTATTTGGCTTTCTCTCTGTCTCTGTGGAGCTTCATTCTCCTCCATCATAGACCCCCCAGGAGTTTGGATCGATAAAGACCCCTTCCCATCACTATTATCAATATCACTTTCCCCTTCAACAACACTAGTATCTAACATCTCTTCCAGATCTCTATACTTTTACTTCTCAATACTAATCCACTTCTAAATATGCATTCTAAATAATTATTCAAAAAAAAAACTTTGTACTTACAAATATCAAAATACAATACTGTAGGACTCCTAACCACTTCATGCCATTATTATTATTTATTTACTGTCTATTCTATTTTTAACTGGTGTTTAAGCTTGCCTATTTCCTCTATTCTTAATTTCACTTATTTATTATTTATTTACAAGTTGATCTCTATTTGTTCTCTCCATCACATGTTGCATTCATCACTTACTTTGTTATTTACTTTTAATGTGAATTTTAAATTTTCAAAAATAATTATTGATATATCTCTTCATCATCATTCCTATTGAATATATACTGGTCTTATATAACAGAGTATGTTTTGTTAGGTGTAAATGTCAAAGTGTCTTTTAAAATTCAGTCAAAATAAACGTTTTTGTTGTTTGTTTTTTATTTTTGGTGAATATTGAACACATATAAAAGTTCGATAATTCTACAAAGTATGTCCAATATGGATTTAAGATTTAAAGCTTAAGGGTAAAACAAAAAATAGTTTTTAAAAAATATATTTTTAATTTCCAGTCCTATGGCTGAACCTCCCTTGCATCTAAACTATGTTCATGCCTAAACGTTTGAGCACCAGATATAATAGAACCCACTACCCCAAAGTTGATGGTGCCAGATATACTAGAACCACAGGGTACACCATACAATGATGCAAATATGACTAAGTAGTTGGATGATTTGGGATGAAATGTGTCAACCAACCTACAAAGTCATATCCAAAATTCATGATTCAATGACACATTTGGGTGTGTCAGATGCTACTGAATCAAGAATGGCATCTAACAAAGGGAATCCATCTCACTATTGTCAGACCTAGGCCTTCGAATAGGATGCTAAAGATGTCACAATGAAATGCCCAGTTCCAAGTCACATCTACTTTCAATATACTAACTTATAATTTACTAACAATATTTCAATGTAACTTAGACCAGTGCATATTCATTACATCTCCCTTTTTAGGCTCCATTACACCACAGAATTCGAACTCAGGGAGTTCTTGCAGTCAGCTCTCTTCAGGGATGGACTTACTCAATTATAAACCAAATATGCCTATATATAAGCATAGATATAGAAAAATACTGATGATGATCAATTATTTATAAGAGCAATACATAATGATGATGATCATCATCAAACCTTTAATAGTGTAAATTCATAATGTGATGATGATGATCAAACATCTAATGGTATCAATGCACAGTAATGATAGTGATGATCAAACAAAGATCAGATTGGTTTAAACAACTTAATTTATTAACAACATATAAAATAAATATTTACAAACAAAAAAAATAATAAAATAGATAAATATTCGGTTATCAAGAATGGTTTTTCTATCATCTTGATGGCTTCATACAACAAAAACAAAATAATTTGAAGTATATTATATACAAAATTATACTATATAATTCATTAAATATATACATAAAACAAAAAAAAAGAAAAGCAAAATGATAGTTTACTCATTCCAAAACTACCCCATTAATGTAATTATTAAAATATTGTTAGGCTAAGGTAAATACCTTTATAACTATTTTTTTATTAATATATATATAAAGCCCCACTCCCATCTATTTGTGTGTGTAAGTCCTAGTAGAAATTAATAATAGATACAAAGAAAGACCTTTTACTCAGTGGGTTAATTACACATTCAGAAATAAAACTAAATTACAAGCAAATGTTATTAAAATTGATTAGTAGATTATCTAGTCTTGTTGTCCTAAAGTTTGCTCTTAATGTTAAATATATAAAAATCTTACTTGAGATGAGGTCACCTTGATGGATTAAAGTGGAATTCTAGAGAAATCTGAAAATTTACTTTTATTAAAAATAAAAATACATATTAATTGAAGAGGATTTCCTTTTTAATTTAAATCAATATGACATTTTTCCATCCACTGGTTCCACTTTTAAATTGCAGGTGATCAAATTTGAAAAATGAATTTTAAATACACAATAGAAAAAATTACGATATATAAACTTTCAAATACAAATGACAAAAGCAAAAAAAATAATCATCATATGAATCAAATATATAATTTATCTTGAGTAAAGCAAGCATTCCATCCAAAAAAATGTCAATATCCATGGCTAACATTCCTATTCACCAACTGTTGTTAGTTATATATTTCATGCTTCTTGATTGAAACACATGCATATGAAATATCTCTCCTGATCATATATAAATCCATAAAAATGGCTGCACACCAGTATTCTTTAGATAGACATTTTGATTGTGAAATTTAATAATTTCATAATTTCACAAACTCCATAATTTCATAATGACATAGAAATTATTTGGAAAGTCCCACAGCACTGGCTTACTACCCCAAATACATCATAATGTTTCCTTTATTATAAACTATTATTTATAACTTGGCTTAATTATATATAAAAATAGCTTTGAAAGACAACAGTTAATTTTTAATAGTTTCAGATTTCCTTTGCATTATTTCTATTATAATGAAATTTAGCTTGCAGAATAACTTAGGTCACTAGTTCATTCCTGCCAATTTTAAATTAAAGTTCAACTTCTTGAAACTATAAATATTAAAATTTTACTGTATTTTTTAAAATGCCAAATAGTTTTTTTCTTTTTTTCAAAAGAAATAAAAACTTAACTTTTTCTGCTGTCCGTTCAATTCCAGATTTTTCCAAGTCAAGAATGCTACTTTCTGTCAATTAAATTGTAGATTTTTCCCATCAAGAGAAATTCTGTCTTGTCACATGCTTGCTAAAAAACCTATTATTACAAGTTGATAAAAAAAATCAATTTGTAAAATATTATTTTTATTTAATTTTCATTATTCCAGACTCAATCATTTATCAACTATTTTGACCTCATGTAATTTTTTATCTTTTATTTCTGTCTTATAAGTCAATCAATTAGTATTTTTAATTAATGATATTAATGAATAAAAAAATAGAAAAACAATTAACTTCTACCAATAGACGAACAGATTAATTTATATGCATATATATATATTTCATGTAGAAAACAAATTTATTTGCTTTCTCACAATAGATAAAAAAATAAGAATTAATTTTTCAAACATATCACTCTATATGTATGTTTATATATGTATATACTACTTTGATATAAGCAAGTATGTAAGATATTTAATTTGCCTACCACTTGCTTTGAATTCATCACATTGTAGAAGAAATTGGGATAGGGGTATAGGCCAGTTGTAAGCCATCTCTTACAATATATTGTGCAAAACCAATCTCCCACACATATATACAATCAGTGCTCGGTTTATATTAAGATAGGAATTTCTCAAACTTTAATGGGTAGGCTTCAATCTTCTTATCTTTAAAATCTATGCAAGAATGCAAAAAAAATGACTATTTTGTACAACATGATAGACCATAGCTATGACATCTCTATCAGAAAACAATTCACAGAATCATTAAAATTAATCTCAACCAAATTAAATGAATAATTAATTACTGTAAAAACCTCAATAATCATAAAATTTCTCAGTTTGAATATTCATAAATAGTTAAGGGAATTGATATTTGTGGCCTTCTGGTGGTATTTCCAGTTTTCGCCAATAACTATACTTAAGAAATGTTTCATGGGAGATTTTTTAAAAATATATTATTTAAATCTGATATAGCAATAACTAAATTATTAAATTGTTTTAGATAAAGCACAAATTACATTATCTTAAAAAGAAATTTATTTATTTACATGAAAAAGCATATAAAAGAATATTGGTATAGTAATATATATTATATAAAATAAGATGTTATATAGTATGTTGCACTATTTCAATCATCTAGTTAAATTCTAATCATAATAACTTAGAGAAATATCTCAAATTTGGAATTCACAAATCTAAAGATTACCAATTTACTTTCCACACATCAAGCCAGTGATACTTGAAGATTAGAATATTACTATTCAAAACCTTTCTTCATACTAACCCATGTTACTATTAACAGTGAAATATATTTACAAAAGCATATTTAATCATCATCAAGTCAATGCTAAACTTGGGCCAGAATAATATAAAAGAGCAATCATCAGTATTTCTTACTGCATAGATGATCATACACGCTAAAATAACTACAAAAGTAAATGATAAATAAAATACATCAATGCTGATCTTCATCAATCCTCAGAACTATTAGGTTCCATGCATTTATTGGCCATAAATAAATTAATCATAATCATAAACTATAAATAATTTGTGGATTTCAAGGGTGACTTTATAGATGTCTACAGACATCCAATATACCTTTAGTCCAGGATTAGCTCTGAAACTGCAAGGAACTGTAAACAAAAACAATCACAATATTTAATCTATTTTAATATTAAGAACTTCATTGGAATAACTCAAAATAATGATTAATAAGTTTATTGAGCAATTAAAAATAAACAAATAATAATAAAATGAAAGATCTGATAAATATTCTACAATGCAAATACATATTCTGATTTTGACACATTTATTACAAATATCTAGAAATTTTTAACAGTTTGAAAAATAAAATAATAAAACGTACAAATATATAAATAACTAGTTTACTTAATGCATATGCAAACACATATAAATACATTGTTATGCATATAAGGAAAATATTCCAATCATTAGTAATCCAATAAATATTTTATTTTAACAAAATAAATAGTGAATGGATGTAGATATACATACATATGCATAGCTGTCTTAATCACAGTAAGTGATCTTATATGCAATATATATATATTTACATCAATTATCAATATTTTTAAACCTCTAAACCAAATGATTTCACAATTTAATACAAAATACAGAAATAAATTCAATTCCAAAATTGACAATTTTTCATTATATTTTTCTACTCTAAAATATTTTTTTTTACAAAAGTCGTAAAAAAATTAAAATAATATATTAATAATTTTTATTAGTCATTTATTAGACTAGAGATTATCCACTTGATGAATAATATTCAGTAGTGTATATATATTATAACGTTCCGGAGAATAGGACTTAATGTGATCTGCACTACAGGGCGCCATCTAGGCATTTGAACCTAGAAAAATTTATAAAGTAGGCAGATACGTAAGTCAAAAAAAAAAAACTTTTTTTTTTATTTTGATAAATATATTTTGATATCCGGTCATTAGCCCAAGTCACTAGGTCATTGGAATAGCAGAGATTTATATTCATAAAAAAAATTCTTATCTAATAATAATTTAAAAAAAGAATAAAATAAGCCACTGCCAGTAATTAACATACAAACATTTATTTACGCACATATCTATATAAAATTTAACATTATTGTTTTAGTATGTTTATTTTAGATTTTAATTTGATTTTATAATTTAAATTTACATTTTAATTTTTATAATATTATAAGTTTACATTTTAATTAAGTTCGCACCGATGGATTTATGAAAGTTTGTTTTATAATGTTGAGTATAGATCGGTTACATAGATTACATGGTTAAAAACATTTCAAAGTAAACATAAACGATCAAAATACAAAATCATTGATACCGTCAATTGCATAGGGAATACAAGAAACCCAATGGTGTTCATCATAAGACACCGCATTAACACCAATAACTTAAAAGACATCCGAATAAATACATCTTAGATACTCACCGTAAGGTATCAGTATTTACCGAATGTCTATATTTTTGATCACATATGAAAACCAAAAACATAATTAACCGGTAACGAACCCATGCAAGCGCCCATACCCAACTTAAATTTAATGCAATTTTTATTTAGAGTGTCAAATATGAATGGACTACATAGATTTGCATTTTAAAGAAAATATTCTATCCTTATTTAACCTTAGGCTAAAGGTTCACGGTCAAACTAACGTCAATTCATCTGACACATTGATGCATTCAATGTAATATGAAATACGGCAGCACAAAAGGTTAAGAGAAGAAATTGCCTCTCATCAGATAGGAATACGACATCTATCTAACAAGAAGAGCAATAAAAAAACTCCATTGAAAGGAACAGCGTTCTATGTCTTATAATCCCTTCCATAGGCAAAACGGAAGTGTGCAGCGTATAAAGCAATTCTGCCCATAGCGAAACTCGAATTACATCTACTAACTACATCAATATATCCAATTCATCGACCCAATTCAACCACGAAACAAATAACCTAAGATTACCCTCCCCTAATATAACTTTACAAATCTATATAGCCATTCATGCCCGACTAAAGTTTAACATTTATGTAATTTAGTCTAACGAAAAACAAAAATCATAATAGAAACTTAAAAGAACAAAAAAATAAATGGAAATGATTTTAAATAAAAAAAAAATACATCAAATGACATTATTAATATTAATTTACGTTGGTCAGATAGGATTCTATTTGTATTATTTAAATATGGAAAGTTTTTAATTTAATGTTCATTAATTATAAAGTTCTTATGGTTTTAAACAGTTCATCTTTATCTGTTGCTTGCCATTTGAACGTGAATTCCCACGCCATCCAAAAAAGATTGGTATTCTGTTGGCTGTTTTATTTATTCATCCGAAGATTTTTTACTCCAGCTGGTCCTCAATGTAGAAAACGATAGTTCATTTCTCTTTCTTCCTAGCAGAACTGAAGGGATTGAAGAGTGCATCTTTTCAATCCCTTCTCCTTCAACTCCGCACTAACACATCTGTCCACTCGTAATAACTAACTAACTCTTTTATTTTCAAACCTTTCCTTTTATAATAATTTTGTGGATTAACTCAACATTACGTCATGATGGTGAAAACCTTTTTGTTGAGGTCCGATTTCCCGATGGATTTCTTTTATTTGCTAAAAGTTTCTATTGTTTTCCTATCTGACCGATGCTTATACATTTAAATGCCCAAAGGCTAGTTTACTAATTAAAATAATCATTTCTATTTTACAAAAGATTAATTAATTTGTTTTCAAACTTAAATATATATTTTTATCTCTAAATCTTTTCTGAAAATTTAGTTTTAAACTACTCTTTTTTTAATAAAGTTTTATTTTAATAATTATTTATCTGTGAGATTTTATATATATGCGAGTTTAAGATGATTTTTTAATTTTCAATTTTTATTGGCGAACTTTTTTTTTTATGTTTACTAATAAAAAATAATGTAACGTACGTATGTGCCTGTTACAATATATATATATCATTGTTTAGTATATAGAGGTAGCAAATTACTACAGTTTATTTGATAAGTATCAAACGATGACTATTTTATGGTTTTCAATGGTAATAAAAGAAATGCAGATAATTTTATGAGTTATATTAATGGTAGAGTTGAAAAAATAAAATTTACTATGGAAAAAAAATATATTAATGTTATTGAATATATGGATGTTAGGATTTTTAAAAACATTGATAGGAATAGTAGTGTTAGTATAGAAACGTGTTTAGAAGAAAAAAAACATTTTTTGGATTATCAAGTAAGTGGTTTTCAGATATTGATAATCATAGTAAAATTAATATTGTTAATAATAAAATTATTAGGGCAATTAAGTTATGTTCAAATAATAATTTGTTTGGGAATGAGATTGATATTATTAGGAATGAATGTTTTATGAATGATTATCCTAGGGGTGTAGTTGAACATTTGTTTTCTAATAAAAATATAAATAAAATAAGAAATAGAATGGGATTAATAGGAGTAGGAATAGGGGGAAGATTATTTATGTTGGTTTTAATATATCTAAAGATTTATTTTTTAAAGTTAAGAAATTAGTTAAAATGATTAATAGGAAATATAATGTTTCAAATTGTCCAGTTTATAAAAAGAAAACAAGTTTAAATCTTTTAATTAATAATAATGGGGACCATAATAGGTTAGACATTATGAATTCAATTTATTTGATAAAATGTTTGAATTGTGTTAGAAAAAATGTAGAAATGACATATGTTGGGACTAGTAAGAATAAATTAAAAACTAGATTAAAACAGCATTTGGGTGATAAAAATTTTGCTATTTACATTCAAATGAATAAATTTAAGCATGGGGATTTTGATATAAAGCCTTTGGAATGTATTAAGTCATATAATGAAAGGATGATAAAAGAAAGTGTATACATTAATGAAATAAAACCAAAATTAAATAGGATGTTAATACATAAACAGAAAAGAAAATAATAGGTTTTTAATTAAATGTTTTAAAAGGATATATATATAGATAGATTTTTTTTTTTTTTTTATAAAAAATTGTTTCTGTTTGAGTTGTGTTTGTTGGTAATAAGAAAGGGGAGTGAGATAAGGTAAATTTTTGGTTATAAATATATTTTGTAATTTTTTATTTATTTATTTATTTTTGGAATATGTTATTTGTTATATATTGTAACATTATTAAAGTAGCTCAAAAGGTCCATTGTAACATATTAAAGAGAAATTCAATTGTATATTAAAATATCATTGGATTTGTCAAAAATCCAAATATTATTAAAGTCTCAAATATTCTAATATTCATTGTAACTTAATAAAGATGATCAAACGATCCAAATGTATTAAATAATTAAGAAAAGATTCAAATATAAATCTTGTAACTAATAAACGAAAAGCATTGTAGCTTAAATTAAATTATGAGAAGAATACCTGAGTAGTGGCTACATTATTAAAGGAGTTCAATGATAAATAGCTTAAATTTTATTTGTAACTAAATTTAAAGAGAAACGAATTATTTAACCTGAGTAGTGGCTATTAAACAAAGAGATCCGACTGAGTTATCAATCATATTAAGGGTCATTGGATTAAATGAAACCTATTTCTATAATTAGAAATCTCAAGATATCACAATATCAATAATTATAAACAAATTATTAAGAACGACTACTATAACTCAGGTATATGGAAATCAAGTGAGTGAGTACACTAGTAACTCAATAAAATATCTTCTCAGGTATATCCAACTGTAGATTTTACTCACTTTCATTTCTTGGTTTGATGTTAAGTGCATGTCTAAGTGAACAACAAGTGAATAGGGTCTATCAGGGCACCACTAGATTATTTGAATCTAGACACAGTTATATCTAATAACCTTTCACATGTACCGGGTTTGAATCCCTTTTGGTACCTTATTTCTTACAAAATGTATGATTTTGATTTTAGACCCATAGCACTGTATGCACTAATATTTAAGTAAACACCTAGGTAACATAAAACATCTTTAAACTGAAGTGGAATTCCTTAGACATAAATCATTTCTTAGACCTTAGCATAACAAATGTGTTTCAATATTTTTTTATAAGTTTTACTAGCTCAGATTACTATTAATTTAGGATGGCAATTCACTCATCCTTGCATGAAATAGATGAGGGGATGGTGGTTATAATAATACTAAGAAATCACTAAATACTATGAAATCAATATTTATTTATGGCCTTTAAACATTTAAACAGCTCATTAATTAAAACGTTGATGATGATGATGATAATGATAACGATAATGACAATGGTTTCAACCACAGCTTTAGGACTAAGCCTAAACATAAAACCTAATTTTTATAAAGAAATTCATAATTATTGTTAATCTTAGCATATTTAATCATATCTTAAACAACTAATATTCAACCATTGATGATGAATGATCACACTTGATAAAGACTACTCTTAATGAAATATATACGCCTCGTTTAATAACATAAACTAATATTTATTACTGCATTTCTAACATATACATAAAAATTTCTATATTTACATGAAAATTTATATTAACAATAACATCAATAATCATAATCGACTGTTTTAAAATCATAACATTAAATTTTAAATTCTTCCCCCTTTCCCGTAAATGTATTTCAAAAGTATATTGTATTAAATTGGGTAACCAATTTGTTAAAATGTTCCATCCACAAGAAAAGTATTTCATATAAAAAAAAATATTCACTCATTGGCACACATACCTTATAAATCTAACATGTAAGTAGAATGACAAAAATAAATGTTAGTAAAATTGGAAAGAGCAAGTTTTAGAAACAAGTTTTAAATTATTTTCTCCCCCTCCCTTCTAAGCTGAAACCTATACTTTCTTAAAACAAAATAATTTAATATTTTAATACTACTTATTACTTCACATTCGCACACAATTATACACATGTAAAAATATTATTATGTAGGTGTGTGTTTTATCCCATAATAACAAAATATTATTTAAAACCAAAATAATAATACAAAAAATTATTTTACACATTAATATTTCATAACTGTAAATTAATAAACAAATAATTTTGATACATTCAAGATCATTTATGAAGCTCAAGGTTATTATTGGTAAGAAATTATTGGTTTTAATCGATCTGAATTGTCTTTAAAAGTTCTTTAAATAAACTATACCACTTTATAGCTAAAATTTTATTAAGACTCTGATATCATAAAGAAAATATATCAAAAAAAATTTTATACTACCAGTTCTTTGTAGCGACTTCTAATGAGTCAAATTTCTCTTGTTTAATGTCTATCTTTGGCAGCAACAATTTCCGTGTTTCTTTGGAACAATCTCTTTCTTAAAGTGTATAATTATTTGATGATGATGATCCTATTGAGGTTATTTGCTTTAGTGGACAATTTGGAAATCTTTATATTAATTTTTCTTCTCTTCCTGTCAAGCATGATTCTTTTAGTGGATGAAATACAGCAGTTGTTTTCACATTTATAAATTTCCTGGGTTTTAAACTCAGTTGCTGGAACAATTAATTGGACTTGATGATTAATATTTATCAGTAGATTAATTCATCTTTCTGATCTCCTTCGAATGCAGGTGAATGTTTTCTTCTTTCTATTTAAAAACATCTTATTTCTCTGGTCAGTTGAAAGGTGTAGAATATTATTTTTCAGACAAGACATCTTTTCTTTCCTATATGATCTGCAGCTCCACGATGGTCAGGTCTTGATGGGACACATATATAATTTTTCTACCCCGTCATTTCTTATATTTTCAACATTCAAAACTTCATAAAAAATGATTTTCAAAAGAAAAAGGTTATCTAGCAGAATTAAAAATGTTTGTCTGCTTTAGTTTCAATAATTTTTTAAAAAGTCTCTATCACAAATATATTATAATAACAATAATCTAATAGCTCAACTGATTTTCCAGACTGCTTTTATATCCGATTTTTGAGTCAACTCACCCAATTAGAGTGATAGTGTGAATTGCTATTTTTGACCAACCCAAAAAATCACACACCTGGTTTTCAGACACTTTTGTCTTAAAAAAAATAGACTTAATCCTTTTTCCTTTTTCACGTATATCTGTAATATCTAAAATTGGAGTTTCTTTCCTTTAATCTTAAGATGAGACAATTTCAAAATTAGAGTTCCCACCAAGCTTAAGCTCCCAAAATGACAAACAATCATTTATAAAAACAAAATTGCTACAAAAATAGATATCTGATTCAACAGATTTTCTTTCTTAACACAAAATTGTAAAAAAAAATAATTTGACAGATTTAACCCTTCTTTTTCTTTCAATATTTAATAAATGTAAATTTCTGTATGTAATGTACACACATACTTTATCATTTCAAATCATTCATAAACTGTCATTACAATAATCTAATTGCTAGCTTAGTAATTATAACCCTAATATTTAAAATTAAATCCTTAGCTTTTAAATCCCAATTACAATTATAGAAAAGCAAAATAGAGGTATAGAATAAGACATTAGAATTGATCAAGCATAGGTTAGTTTTAAAGAAAGTTAAATATCTGAAATATAAAACAATTCAATAGCTTACACATACACTGCCTATACGTATGCATTATAACTTTGCTTTTTAACAGAAAAATTAAAAATTGAATAGTTTAAATGTGTGTATTACCTTTCTATCAACACACAAACAAATAAAGAATATAATTGTTGACCCACTCTCTTTCTGTCTAAAGCTTTTAGAACTGGATCTTGTAGGGTTTAAACTTGGATGCCCTACAGCTTCCTTTATTGTCATATAAAAATGTGATGATGATTTTGGGTTTTACATTTTCTTACATGCACATTACTATAAATTTAGCTAATGACTAAATTGTAATGGCACAATATATATATATTGTAACGAACGTTTTTTTATTTATTAAACATGAAAGTAAATTAAAAAGTTCGCATTTAAAAATTTTCTTTAAGAATTAAAAATTGAAATTAAATATCATCTTAAACTCGTATATGTTAAATCGCACAGATAATGAAAAATTATTAAAATAAAACTTTATTAAAGAAAAAGTATTTTAAAACTAAATTTTAAAAAGATTTGGAGATAAAATTATATCTTTAAATTTATCTTTAAATATATTTTTGATTTGGAAAACAGGTTAATTAATCAGAAATGGAAATGATTGTTAATTAGTTAAATGTAAACCAGCCTTGGGCATTTAAATGTAAAAACATCAGTCAGATAGGAAAACAATAGAAACTGTTAGCAAATAAGAAGAAATCCCTATGGAATCGGACCGCAGCGAAAGGACCATCGCATCGGTGACGTAATGTAAATTCAATCCTTCACATTAATATAAAAAGGACAAGTTTGGAAATTATTAATTAGTGAGTTATTATGATTATTACGATGTGACAGATAGATGTTAGTGCGGAGGTGCGGGAGAAGAGATTGAAGGACGCACGTTCAATCCCTTCAGTTGTTATAAAATGGAAAAATGAAACATCGCTTTTCTTATATTCAGAGGACCACAGGATCATCGGGAAATTTAACGCTGGATTTCAAACGGCAAGCAATTGTAAAAGATGAACATTTCTAAAACCGTAAGAACTTTCTAAGATATAACGAACAATATTAATTTGAAAACACTAAGAACTTTAAATTTTAAACTTTCCTAGTATTTAATTGTTACAAATAGAATCCTATCTGACCAAACTAAATTCTTTATTAATAGTGTTATTTGATGTATTTTTTTTCTTATTTATGTAAAATCATTTCCATTTATTTATTTTTTATTCTTTAAGTTTTTATCATGATTTTTTTTTGTTTTTCGTTAAATTAATTATATAAATGTTAAACTTAAGTCGGGCGTGAATGGCTGTATAGATTTGTAAAGTTATATTAGGGGAGGGTAATCTTAGGTTATTTGTTTCGTGGTTAAATTGGGTCAATGGATTGGATATATTGGTGTGATTAGTAGATGTAATATTGATTCGCTACGGGCAGAATCGCTTCATACGCCGCACACTTCCGTTTGCCTATGGAAGGAATTATAAGTCGGATACCGCAGTTCCTTTCTATGGAGTTTTTTGTTTTATTGCTCTTCTTTGCAGATAGATGTAATATTCCTATCTCATGAGAAGCAATTTCTTCTCTTAACTTTTTGTGCTGCCGTATTTTATTACATTGAATACATCGATATATCAGATGAATTGATGCCAGTTTGACTACGAATTTTAACCTAAGGTTAAATAGGGATAGAATGTTTATTTTCAAAAGCAAATCTATGTGGTCTATTCATACTTGACCCTAAATAAAAATGCATTAAATTTAAGTTGTTTATAGACGCTTGCATGGATTGGTTATCGGTTAAGTATGTTTTGGGTTTTCATATTTGATCAAAATATATAGACATTCGATAAATAATGATACCTTACGGTGAGTATCTAAAATGTATTTATTCGGATGTCTTTTAAGTTATTGGTGACAATGCAAGTATCTTATGGTGAATACTATTGGGTTACGTATAAATTTCCCTCCGCAATTGTCAGTAATCAATAATTTTGTATTTTGATCGTTTATGTTTACTTTGAAATGTTTTTGACCGTGAAATCTATGTAACCGATCTATATTCAACATTATAAACAAGCTTTCATAAATTTATCTGTGCGAACTTAATTAAAATGTAAAATTAGAATATAATAGTAATTAAATGTAAATTAAAGTCAAAAATCAAAGTTAAAAATAATGTTAAATGTTAAAATGTAAAACTAATACTAAAATAATTTTAAATCTTATATATATGTGCATAAATAAATGTTTGTATGCTAATTACTGGCAGTGGCTTATTTTATTTATTTTTTAATGTTGAAATCTAATTAGATAAGATATTATATTATTTAATCTCTGCTATTCCACTGAGCTAGTGACATGGGCTAACGACCGGAATCAAAATTTAAAAAAAAAAAAAATTTTTTTTTTTTTTTTTTGACTTACGTATCTGCCTACTTTATAAATTTTTCTAGGTTCAAATGCCTAGATGGCGCCCTGTAGTGCAGTTTACGTTAAGTCACATTCTCCGGATCGTTACAATATATATATATATTATTTTATTTTAGTGTGCCTTGAAAAAGACTATATAAAATAGTCGAAATGTTGGGTTTTTTTTTTTCATGATTATAGTCATATAAAAACCAAGTTTTAAAAAGGAGTTAGTTTATTTTATTTCTATTTTGGATATTTATGAATTATTTTGAAAAGAAGAACTCTGTGCTTGATATATTAAATTATTTGATTTCAACCAACCAAAAAAAACAAGCTGGATATAGAAGTGGTTTTAGTACAGTAGGCCATATCCAAGTATTAAGAGAAGTCATAGAAAGGGCCAGTGAATATAAGTTGCCATTATGCTTTGGATTTGTAGATAATGAAAACCCACTTGATTCAATAATCATTTCTTCAATGATTATAGCACTGGTTCATTAAGATATATACCAAGGATGATGTCATTTTCTAAAGAATATTTATCAAAGCACAACAGGCATGCGTAAATTACATAATTATACTAAAAATATTAACACTGAACAGGATGTCTAATTAATTCCATATCTCCAAAACATTTTACAGCAGTTATAAAAAAAATATTTCATGAATTAAAATGGGAAGAAAAGATTAAAAATTAATGAAGATTATTTAAGTCATCTAGATAATGTAATTGTTTCTGCAAATAATGTTTCAGTTTCAGAATGTGTTGAAAGAGTTATAAGATCAAAGTAAAAAAGTAGTAATAGTAAAGATAAATACTAAAAAGATTAAAGTAATGTTCAATGGATCAAAACATAAAACTATTGATAATAATGAATTAGAAGAAATTAACAACTACAAATACCTTGGTCAAATTGAAAACATAATGGATAAAATTAATCATAGAATTAAATTGGGATAAAATGCTTTTGGGAGAAGTAACTTAATATTAAAAGAAAATTTGACTGTGTGTTTAAAAATGGTTTTTATTTGTGAATTTGAGAATTGGACATGTAAAAGAAGGGTAATACAGTGACTTCAGACGACCCCAGTGAAGTATGGAAAGATGTATCTTAGGAATAATAAGTACAGATCAAAAATGAGAAATACATGGATAAGAGAACAAATAGGTATTAATGACAACATTGAAAAAATTAAGATTAAAGTGAAACTGGATTGGACACATTATTAGAAGAGATAATAATAAATGGACAGTTCAAATTTTGAACTGGATAACAAGAGATTGTAAAAGAAATAGAAAGGGATTGCATGTGAGATTAGTGAATGAAATAAGGAAGTTTATTAGTGTGATGTGAAGTGGATTAAACTTGAAACCATTCTGCAGCCAACAATTACTTATAAATTTTGATACTTGGAAACTTAAGATTAAAAGAGAAATCTGAAGATTGCAGAATATTTATAAACTAGGGACAAATATATATTAGGATAATCCATGAAAATGAAAGCAAATTACTCAGAATATATGGATTGCTGATATTATTGAAAAAAATAAAAGAGTGAAATAGAATTGAAAGAGATGGTAGTAGATTGAAGTCCTACATTAGATTTGAAAACATTTTAAAAGATGTATGAATTGAATGATTAAGAAAAAGTTATTGGAAAAAAATTTTTCACTCTGCAAAGAATTTAAAGACAAAAATGATATATGTAATTTCTATACATGAAAACAAAATTCTTCATTTAATTTTTTATTGCAGAATAACACTTATGGCAGATACAGATAATGCTGACCCAAACGTCATAAAAAAGTAATATAAGCTAATACATTACCAAAAAACAAACATTATTCAAATGTCATTAAATCATTATCGTTTGAGCTGGTGCCATTCTGAAATTAGTTTACTTGCTGACATAAATTTTTGATTTAATAATAAATAATATTTTTTTCTATCACACAATTTTTTTACTAATAAAATGGTTACAACAATAAAAATACAAACTAAAAATATGATAGCTGTATTTAGGTTAATCACTGAATTGAAACAATTGTTTGATTCATCCAAATATGTAAGAATACTTTTATCACTCCAGTTTATTGGGAAATGACATTTGTATGATGAAATATCAACTATCTTTAAGTTTTTATTATTAATTAATTTAAGAAAAGTCCTTAATTCACACATACAATTAAAGTAATTGTCTTTTAAGTTAAGTGATTTTAAATTATCTTTAAAAATCATTATTGAATTAAAATTTTCAAGATAGTTGCCCGATAAATCTAATTCTTCTAATAATTTGTGACTTTTAAAAATATCAGAGGGAAGTTCTGTGATTGAATTACCTTTCAGAATTAATACCTTAAGATTAATTAAGGTGATTAACAATTTTGATTGAATATGGGAAAGTTCATTAAAGCTAATATCCAGTAAAGTCAGTTTTTTTAAATTTTGAAACATTTGTCCATTTAAATTACTCAGGTTATTTCTACTTAAATACAATTTCTCTAGATTTATTAAATCATCAAAAACATTCATTGGTAGAGTATTAAAACTATTATTGCTTACATTTAATATTTTAAGTTTACTAGAAAAGATTATACCTTCTGGCAGGCTTTTTATGTAACTGGAACTGATATCAAGATTTTCTAAGTTTGACAATGAACTAAAAGTTTTACCATCAAGAATAGTAAAATAATTAAATGATAGGTCCAATTTTTTCAAATGTGGTAAATAATTTAGATTACTAAATGACACACTATCAATTAAATTATGTGACATTTGTAAATTTGTTAAACTGAATGGCAAATTATCTGGAATTTTTTTTAACTTATTGTGAGATAAGATTAACATTTTTAGTTTTAATTGGGCCATATAATTTGTTATGTAGTGATCTTCAATAGTATTATGACTCAAGTCTAGTAGTACCAATTTATGGAATTTTATAAATGAATTTGTTTTAATAAATCGTAGATTATTACAGCAAAGAAATAAATTATGTAAAGAACTGTTAAAGTTCTGAAATATTTCCAAATGTTCACCCATTAATCCAACACCATTTAGATTAAGAGAATTAATAGTGGTGGAATGACTTAAGTCATTTAAGATGTTATAAATTGAAGTACTTGTTAATGGATTATAACATAATTTTAATGATTTTAATTTCAAAAATTTTTTAATGGTTCCTTCTGTTATATCTGCAATATTACATTTTGATAAATGCAAAGTTTCTACAGTTGTTGAAACTGTATCTAATCCATCCAAAGTTGTCAAAGGATTATAACTTAATTTTAATGTAGCTAAAGACAAATATCTATTGGCTTCAGTCGGAAAAATACTGGTAGTTATTCTATTTCCAGAAAGATTTAACTCAATTAATTTTTTTAAATAAGTGATAGTTTTTGGTATTGCTGTTAATTTATTGTTTGAAAGGATTAAAACTTCCAAATTTTCCAAGTCATAAAAAAGATCTTTATCCAGAGAAGAAAAATTATTAGAATCTAAATTTAGTTTTTGAAGATTTTTCAAACCCATTAAAGACTCCTTTTGTAAATCTTCTAATTTATTGTTTGTTATTTCTAAATCTAATAGCACAGGAAATCTTTTAAATACATGATTAGGAAGTCGTGTAAATGAATTTTTGTCCAAATAAAGTTTTTCAACTAAAGGATGAATGTTTTTGGGAACAGAATCTAAATTACGATTCTGGCAAGCTATAGTTTGTAAATTGTTTAAGCACTCACATATTTCTGGACAGGATTCAAGCTCAAATGTAAAACAATTTAAAATAAAAGAAAAAAGCATAAATATGCTTAGAGTACATAATATCGAAGAAATTGGGCGGAATGCATCAACCTAAAAAATAAATAAATTAATTAATATTTATATAAAATGAAATACATTAACAATATTTTATATTTTAAATTACAAAATTTAATATTTATTTTCCTATCAAAAATAATCTCATTTTCTTACTTGCACAAAAACGTCTGCTAACATTTCAGTACATCCATATTATTATTAAACACATAATCTTTATGTACATGTTTACATTTATAAGAAAACTCAACAAACATAAAGTAAAAAATAAATATGGACTTATAAGTTTTCACTGCAACAATTTGTCATTAGTAGACTATACATAATATATATTCAGTCATAAAAACATTATTGTGGAAATTCAAAAACAATGCTTGCATTAATAATCTACAAATAAAATCTACCAAAATGGTTTAAATGATGCTTGAAGATGCATATTTACCAATTAGAATACAACTGTCTGGAATAAATGGACTACTTATATTAAAACAGTATTATCACTCAATGCAAGCCAGAATAATCACCCAAAGTATATCTCATAAAGACAACAACCTTACATATAATCCAACACCAAGACTCACAAAGAATGAAGAATATGGGGATCAGAAATTTTTGACTCATCCACCACAAAAACATCCGACTAACTCTACCATTTCCACTATAACAGACAATACACCTCTTTCATCAGATTTTCAAACACTACAATCCTCCAATACAAATTGCAACACAGTTCTCAATTCCTCCAGCACAAAAACCAAGAATCGAGAAAATACACAAGAGTCCAAAAGGAAAAACAACACTCCGTCTCCAGGCTGCAACCCTATTACCACCACATTAAAATCCAGCTCTCATAATTCCATAACCCAGATTCAGAAACTTTCTCCTAACGATGAGAATGAAATGGAATGTAATACATCTAGTTCCACTGGGAACAAACGAAAATCCATCGAGCCTCCTCAAGCCAACTTCGAAGAAGATTACGCATGTCTAAATAAAAACACAGCAGCTCATAAACTCCAAAAATCAGCATTCCCAACAATGGCCAGGGCCACCCTTGAAAAGAAAAGAAAGGATTTGAACACATCTCATTCATCTAATACACAGACCATTCGCACAAATACCTCTGATCTGGCTGACCCAATGAGCCTTCTGTACTTTAAAGAACCCCTACCTCCATATGCTTCAGAAGGGGATGACCCCTTACCTCACCCACCAGCTGTGGTAAGCCTTGGCAACTACAGCATTAGTGTCTAATAACTGATGTAAGATTGTAGCTGTCAACGTCCAAGGTCTCAACTCCCTTGGCGGATCAATGCCATTCGGCATTTTTTCATTGCAACATCACCCCACATCATGTTCATTGGTGAGACAAAATACCATCATAACTCTCACAATTACATCAAACCTGAACTGAACAAACTAGGGTTCACCCATCTATCCACTGGCCTCTTTGTGTCTGGTGGAGTTGGTGTAATCATTAGCAATGCCAAATCTCCCACTTCATTCAGAATTATCTACAATGACCATAACCTCATTGCAATCAACCTAAATTACAACAACTGCATTTTCAATGCAATCTTTGTATACAGCCCCAATAATCCTATCATCCTTAACCATATCACACAAACAGTCAATCTCATTACATCTAACAACAATGCTCCAGTGATATTCCTAGGAGACTTCAACACCTCCTATGAACATTATACCAATAAATATCTATGGCTACTAATCAAGACACTCCTTAATGGAAGAGGTTTCTTTCCCCCACAAGTCTTCTCATTCTACACAAAATCTACCTAGACATTAATTGACCTACTATTCTACTCTCCTCAGCTCCACCACAAACTCAGGGCTCACCTCAGCCCAGTGGCCTTTTCAGACCACTATGCCATTACCACCTTGATGGAGCTGGAAGAAAACTTCCTCACCACCACTCACAAAAGTCTCAGATTGTACACGCAGGCCATAGCAACAGAAGCCTTCTATTCTGAAGCATACATTCTCTTCCATAAAATTAAGATACTGGAACTACAGCCTATGGAAGTGTGGGCTTGCTTTATCGGTATTTTGGAATCTTTAATAAGTCATCACACAAGCAAACAGAAAGGCCCCACCTCACTGATGAGAGACTTTGACATGTTGCACACTCAAATCAAAACCTTTATTCCTCAAGGCACCAACATAAACAAACTAATTGAACTGAAAGGTAGGCATAAAGCTAAAGGAGCACAGATTGCAGAAATAATTGCTATCAAAAACGCAAAACTCTTCTTGCCTGCCCAACACTGCTGGACCCATGGTTATCTTTGATGGGCACTGTGGGAGAAATCTAAACAGCAAATTCCATCCTCACTGCTCATCAAAGACAGGCAAATTGTGGGAGTTCAAATGCTTCAGCACATTGACAACTATTACAAAAATCACCTACAAAGGCACAGGATACCTTCACGCGTTGACTGGGATTGCTCTACCACTGACGTAAAACATGGAATCACATTTGAGGATATCAAGAACTGTCTCCTCAGTCTACTCAAAAATGTCCATCCTGGCATGCACGGTATTCCCAGATTTGTACTTAACCATCTAAGCTACTTCACATGCCACATAACTCTCAGTGTGCTGAACCATCTGGCTACAGGGCAGCATGTACTACCTCAGTTCTGCCCCATTGCCATGGTGCCATTCATTAAGAAAAACTGTGATCCTATACTAATCAATAGCATTAGACCTATTTCTATGACACCCATACTCTTTAAACTAATTGAAGGGGTCATCAAAGAAAAATATCAAAACATCATCTTACAAGATATTTCACATTCTCAATATGCCAGGAAAGGTTCATCCCCTCTAGAGGCAATGGGCAAAATTAAAATCCTGTTCGACCATATTCGAGCAAACAGACACACAAAACCGATTGCCATCCAATTGGACATTGCGGAAGCATTCAATTCTGTGGATGTAGGCATCCTCCTCAATTTCCTAGCAGATGCCAACATCCCTACACAAGTCATACAAATTCTAGACAACCTGCTCAACAAACGATTCATCCATATTTTTGCTAATGGATCGTACTCAGATGGATTTGCCCCTGCAAGTTCCATCCCTCAGGAGTCTCTACTGAGCAGCTTACTATTTATTAAGTAGATTAATCCATTGCTGCTAGAACTTGGAAAGCTTCCAGGAGTTTTTGTCCCCTGTCTTGGTAAGAACATCAACACTTTTGCCTACATGGATGATATTCTTGTCATACTACCAAATTGGATAAAATAACTTTTTGAGAAAATTATAAAAAAACAGAGTGAAAAGATATGACTGATTGTTAATTCCTACAATTATCATAACTTATATCAAATAACTATGTTCAATATAGTACTATACTTGCATAACTAATTGTAATTATGATTAATTGAACAATAACTTAACATTTGAGCTGTTTTCATCAATTTTCTATTGATTATATTTGTGCAGTTATATTGTTATTGTAAAATTCTGTCAATTATTATTAAATATTATGCAAATGCATTGACTATCATTTTTCTGTTTATTTACTATGTTTAAAAAATGCAGTGTTTTAATTGTGAGTAAATTTATTTTTAAAACAAAAAATGCTTTTCTAATCTTATTAATTTTTAGTGTTTGGTCCATATTCTCATCATATTGACTTCCAAATTCCTTGCAAATGTGAAATTATACATATATTGAATAGAAAGATAAAATTGACAAGATTTTGAACGGAATATAGTTTTTCTTATGCAATCTATACATAAGAGGCTAACATATATATTTATCTTAAATTCAGAACAATGAAAAAATAAATCATATAATTAATTGTTCAAAATGCCACAGTGATATTTGAGCACCCATGATTCCATTCATTATCTTTTTTTTACTTTATTAAAAGAAAATTGATCTAAAAATGTTTAGATCTCATGTCTGAAACTTTACCATTGCTTTGTAGTGCACAGAACATTTAGGAAATGACCCTTAGTGTTTTTGCATAAGTCAATGACATTCTAATATTTTATAATACATCCTTTCTGGCATAAAAAAAAATCATGCATGATTAACTTTAGAAATCACATTTAGTCCATAGACATCAAGTTCTTTTTTTCATGTAATCATCAATTTAACATTCAAAGACCTAGTATGAAACAGAAACTAATTATTCAACTTTCAAAACTGGTGTTTAACAAAAAGCTAGTGGCTTTGATAAAAGATTAATAATCAACATACTAGTATTGTGATCAATCCACCATTTATAATAGGTAATAGTTTTTATTTGCTAATTCCTTGATAATTATGACTATCTCACATTTAAAATGTATTCATAAACAGATATTTATGTTTGATCTCATTGTAATACAAAATTCATTCAAAATACATATGAAATAGCCTCAATTTGCTTTTTGTTAAAATCTTCCCTAGTCATCTTAATATTAAAATTATCAATCACATGATCACCATTCTTTATGCATCTGCATAATCTTAATGTTATTAATATCATATAATATATCAAAGGCTTAAAAAAATTTTATTAGTTGTCCCTCAACTTTAATATTTTAAAAGATGTCTTTTATATCTAAAAGAGTTTGAACCAACTATATTAATAAGAAAGATAATATGAAATATTCATTATGAAAGAAAGCTCACTTCTTGCCATCTGTTGGACAAGCCATAAAATAAATCAATACCCTAAAAACACAATGCTATTTGTTAATAAGTTGAGTGCATTATTAACATTAGATATGATTTTTCAATAAAGTAGACCCAATTTACAAACTGACTTAAATGCATCTGCAATGAGACTATTATTTATATTTTGTCAGTGCTCATATTTAATTAAAATGGATATTATAAATGGGCTGATTATGTAATAAAGCAGAACTAAAAAAATAGTCACAATACAAGCTTCTTAAATGTACCTAATCTATGATTACAAATTATCAAATGAAAATATCAGTCTTATATTGGCATGATAGTTATATCTTGCTATGTAGAACTGAGCATGTGCCATTATAAAAAAGCATAAACAGATAATTAAAATGCAACAATTGTTTGGTTTAAGCTGTCACTTTTTTCTTAAGTAACAAAAAGACTCAAATTAATAAAGGAATATACAGAATTAAAAATATAACATGGAATAGTAGCATATTTAATATTTTAAAAGAAATAAATTCACCCTTTTTTCATTTTTGTTAATATATTACCAGCTGATTAAATTTATTACAATTAGAAACAGCGCTAAAAATAAATGTTTATTTAATATATTACCATAAACTATTAGTATAAATTACATATAATTGCAATTTGTGAGAGCATTTCTCAAATAATGTATTAAATTTTAATAAAAAGGATTACACATATAACTTTACATATGCACACATATAACTTTACAAATACATAGTAATAGACAAGGATTAAAGTAAAATGATTAGAACTATATTCAAGTAGATTAAGCTACTAGTCATAACCAAGATCACGTATAAAAATATGCTTGATGTGGATGATTATGATTAAGAAGTTATATCTCAGAGATTAGCCTAAATTTATTATATAACAAATGTTTCCTGGTGAAAATGATTAATATGTATAACTATTACTTAAGATTGCAATTATTTAATAAGAATTTAGTCTAATATAAGTCAAGAAAATAATATATTGTCATTTATAGCCCTGAAAAAATTGCTGGAATGTCTAAACTTAGGTGACTTTTAAACAGCACTTATAGCAAAAAAGGAGTGGAGTAAGTTATTAAAATTTAAATTTCTTCATTATACTGATTTCAGTAAGCTCTCTTTAAATTCCAACTTGAAACTGATTTATTTTCAATTATATCAATATTAATTCCAAGAATAAAAATTAAGTTATGCTTACTATAGAGTATAATATAATGAGCATGCTAGTGGATCCAAACAATATTTTTGATAAATGCCACAAAAGAAAGCATTTAAAATCACTATGTACAATTATCCCTACTCCCAAACTGGTTTTGAGCTCATCCATAAGGCATTAGGACATACAGACACTAGATCTAAAATACAAACTCAAGCCTAGCATTTATTAAATACTTAACTATTAGGAAGAAAATCTGAAATTTTCAGACATCTATATGTGTTAATGTCATAGCCCCTCACTGATGAGATCCATTAACTCAAAACTGATTTGGAAATAGGGATTATTCTAGATAGAGATTTTAAATGCTTTCTTTTGCAGCATTTATCAAAAAGCTTGTTAAGAGCCATTAACATGCTCATTATATTACATTTGTAAATACAAGGTAATTAGTTTATGTGATGTGTAACTTGGTTTCCTTGCTATTACGTTTACTATAATATAAATAAAGTCATTATTTATAGATCATTAAAAATCAAATCAGAAATTGACTCTGTTAAACTATTTTGTTTGACACTTTAACTTATGTGCATATTACTTAAAACCTTAAAAGTTAATAAACATCATATAATCACTATTTCTTATGCTTGCTCGTAACTGTTATTAAAACAGGCAAAACTCTCTATACATGTTACCATTTTGTGCAAGCCAGAGTAATCAATGGATACCAGAAGGCTTGTGCATAAAATCCCCATCTAGTGCCCACTTATCCAATATCCCCAGACTAGTTTCTGGCTTGTGGCCTTCATTAGTGAGGAGCCTTGAATCTGAGAGCACTGCTCCTAGAATTTAGGATCTAATGCAACCCTCCAGCAGCCACCTTTTATCTTTACTTAATTACAAAACTATGAGACTTAAATTGAAAACACTATATTTTCAATCCAAGCTCGACAGCTTATATAGTCATATAGGTCTGAACTCAGTTCAGTAGCCATACACTTTGGTATCTTTGGATCTTTAATAATCATAGCCACCACTATCCTATTAGGCAGGCTTGGTGCTAAGCTAATAAACATCACATGATCACTATTTCTTATGCTTGCCCTTAACTATTATTGAAACATGCAAAACTCTCTATACGTATTACCACCTAGTGCAAGCCAGAGTAATCAATGGATGCCAGAAGGCTTGTGCAAAATAAAATCCCCATATAGTGCCTACTCATCCAATATCCCCAGACTATTTTCTGGCTTGTAGCCTTCATCAGTGAGAAGCCTTGGATCTGAGAGCACTGCATCTAGATCTTAGGATCTAATGCAACTCTCCAGAAGCCACCTTTTATCTCTACTTAACTACAAAACTATGAGACTTAAATTGAAAACACAGATTGGATTGAAAATATTATAGAGTTTTCAATTTAAGTCTCCTAGTCTTGTAGTTAAGTAGATATAAAAGGTGGCTGCTGGAGAGTTGCATTAGATCCTAAGATCTAGATGCAATGCTCTCAGATGCAAGGCTCCTCACTGATGAAGGCCATAAGCCAGAAAATAGTGTGGGGATATTTGATGAGTAGGCACTAGATGCAGATTTTATGCACAAGCCTTCTGTCATCCATTGATTACTCTGGCTTGCACTGAGTGGCAGTACGTATAGAGAGTTTTGTCTTGTTTTTAGCCTTAAAAGTTGATAAACTACTTTTTTCAGTGCATATATTGAAAATCTTTGAAAAGTGGAATTTCCTAGTTTTGGAAAAACACATTGTTAGAGGAAATAAACCTTCTGAAGTTCAATTACATTAACTTTGTGTTGTAAAATTAATTTGTAAAAAATGCTTAGTTAAATTTTTTTATTGATTAAACACAATATTGATCTACAGAGGCTCTTTATGGTACTTGAAGTATTCTATAGTATTCAACTCTATGTAGTTATTTTTCATTTCAAAATCCTATCTGCCTTATCTCTTGTAAATCTAACAGTTATTATTTTACATTTTAAGCATAGATATATTTGTATATTTTGTCAATATTAGTGTATTCTAAAAACACTATGTACAATAGTTCATTTAAATAGCATGCCCAATTAGTGAACAACATGGTGTTCCATGAGATAATCTGAAAAAAAGTCATGCACAATGTGTTATATATAGCACAAAACTACATCAAGATTTCTATTAGTTTAGTTAGAAAAGGTTGAAAGACATTTTCTTTTTATAGTTAAATACGTGTTTAAGCAAAACTATTTTTAATTGCAAATATTAAGTAATAACAAAGGCAAAGATTCTTGCTTGAAGACAGATATTATTTCTATGAGATTCAGTAATGAAATAATAAAAATAAAGCATGGACTTCACTGACATAGCAATACTGCATCTGTTTGCAAAGGCTATAAATTGAATGTTGGTTCAGGGTTAAAAAATTTCTTATAATAACTAGCTCGCAGTCATCCAAATAAGAATTGTCAATAGATTGGTGCTATATCATATCTTATTGATTATTAATCATTACAATAGATGGTTCTAGAGTTAGTAAATAGAGTAAGTGAATTACTATTCCTAATCTATTATTAGCTGAGGTAAAGATTCCAAGTTAATTTGGGATAGTTTAATGAGTGAGTGTTAGTGCATTCACTATAAAAATAAAAAAGTGATTGTAATATATAATTTCTAATTCTAAATGGGAAAGATGTCACATTCTTACAGACACTGAACTCCTGCTATTTTGCTTCATGGATTCAGCAACTGTATGTATACAATACTGCTTCAACAATATTGAAAATGGCATCATGTTGTAATTGTGCGTTATTTTTCTTTATTCAACATATTAAGGTTATTTAAGTGATAAAGATCACGGTTTTGGAGGTAAATATATATTTATCAACTAATATTGAATAAATAATTGTTTAGAGATCAGATATCCAAAATAATTCTAAATAATCTTCAACCACTTAAAGTTCTCAAATCACCATTAACAAATTAGGAAGTTAGGTTATAGTATAAGAGGAAAATACATTAACTACAATTTAGGAAGTCTTTCCGAAGAATCATTAGATACTGTTAGTCTTCAATGATGCTCTGAAGATGATGACTATCAAAAAGGACTCTAGCCATAAATATCTTATTAGAATATGATTGATAAATAATACAGGTTAGTTAATAACTTGTGTCTTTTTTATTAAATTGTGAAATTGCTAAATTCTGACAATGTAGATTGGGTAACAAATTTTTGCTAAATCAAAAAAAATTTCTTTAAGATGTCTCACTGTACCACTTGACCAAAAGTTATTAATTGAGAATTTCACATCTCAATTGCTTCATTCATATCTGCCAAAATGCTAACTTTCTAAAACTTCAATGAAGGTATATGATTTAAGCTTCTCTAAAGAACATACATGTTTTTAAGATGGCCAAAAAAAAAGCAATATTCACCACTATGAGATGGCCAAAAAAAAAGCAATATTCACCACTATGCTTATAATATAATTGAATGTTTATTCCTTAGGAGCCATCTAGCATTCAAGCACTAAAATGATAGATAAAGATCCAACCCAAGAACTACTAGTTTTAACAATAATACATCTGTATTAAACTGATCAGACCACTAAAATCAATATCAACATTAACAAAAAAAATATTGACATACTTTAATATATTTTAAAAATTTATTTTCATATTCTTACCTGAAGCCTAAAGCAGGCCTTGATTTAAATATTTATTAACAATATGTTTTATGTGTACAAATTAATGCAAAAAAGGTAAACATATATATAACATAACATAAACTAATATGCAGAAACATAAAATGTTTAGCACATAAGTAAACAAATAGTAGGTACCTACATACAAAGTAATCAATATTAACCTAAGATAACATTCTGTGATGCTTACAGTTAATTATAGCTATACTTATTTCGAATCATCTAAAAAAATAATTGAGGCTAATCTGGTCTTGATTTTAAAAGTTTAAAAAAAAAAGTAAAGCTAATAATAATCAAAATCAGATTCATTTAACTTCTCATTTATATGAAAAAGTACAAATTCAATTTCATCTATGCATTGTAAATACGCATTTAAATTATTTTCGCTCCATATGATTCTTTAACGTCTTTGATTTATACGATATATGGCTGTATATTTAATTTATTTCTTAAGCAATATATTTTTATGACATCTTAAAATTCATGAATAGTAAAAAAAATTCTCACAAATAAATTTTTAAATTTATTTTTTGTGTAACAGTATCTATATGTGAAAGATTTTTGTACTGAACGGTGTAATATAAAACCGAAACTAATTTTGTTTTAGATTCATAATAGAGAAACAACTGCTTATGTGCAAAGATTCACTTACAAATACTTAAGATCCTTGCACAACTGTATTTTTACAGTATTCATCAATATGTATTAATCTATAAATGGACATAGCTAATGAGTTATAACATATAAATCACATCACTCCAGTCAATGCCTAAAATAAAAGCTGATAGTAGATAGGATTTTGTTCTGATATGAACTCATGATTGTTTTTTTTTTTAAATGTCACAGCATCGGCCAAGATGTGAACCCGCAACCCGGGCAACTGCCTGCAAGTGTAAGGCAGTCGCGCTGACCTCTCGACCACCAATCATTGTTAATGAGAATAATATATGAATATGTAACTCATATTATCCCTGTCAATGTTTAAAATTTACCAATAGAATATCAGCAATCTCATATTAAGGCACAACTCACACTAGATTGCTAATATTCTATAGTTAATTTTAAACATTATCAGAGGTGATAAGATTTACATATTCATATCATTAACAACTATGAGTTCAGATCAGAACAAAAATTTATCTATTACCAACTTTTATTTTCAAAACTAGTTATAAAAAGAACCAATGAATATGGATTGCCTCTTTGTATTAGATTTAAAACAGGCAAAAACTCACTATATATATTGCCACACACAGCAAGCTTGCTGTGTGTGGCAATATATATAGTGAGTTTTTTTCTATTTAAACAACAGTTATACACAAGCATAAGATGGGGTAGTCATGTGATGTTTATTATATTAGATTTGTAGTTAATAAAAAGTCAAATGTCTCTACAAAGGGTTTTGCATCTGTGCGAATATATATATACATACATTGAACAACTCTTTAATTTTAGCTTTTAGTTTTTTATTTACGAACTTAAAAAAATTTTTATTCTAATTTTAAATTAATGTAACTGCATATACCATTACCCATAATATAGATTGATAATGATAAAATTTATTAACTTTTCATGTTATGCATTATTTTTATTATATATTTTTTTAATTTTAAAACTGATTTATAGCATTGGTTTTATCTACAATTTTGATATATTGCCACAATTTCATTATATCCTTATTTTATAACTTTTTTTTAAAAGTTCATTTTTTTATTTGAATCCACATTTTGCAATTTTTAATCAGAACCTAATGCCTTAACCTAAGCTGGAAAATTTTCAGCTTCCAATCATTCTTCTGGATTTTTTACTTTTCTGTAACAGGTCATAGATGTGTAGAAATTGTTAATTAGAAGATAAAGCCAGAGTGAAAAATCATGCAAAATATCATTATCTTTAAGCCTATAAACATCACATGACCACCATCTCTTATGCTTGTGTATAACTGTTGTTAAAACAGGCAAAACTCACTATACATATTGCCACACACAGCAAGCTAGAGTAATCAATGGATGCCAGAAGGTTTGTGCTTAAAATCCCCAATCTAGTGAGTCTGATAAGGAGTTCCTTCTCCTTCATTATTCCTTTATGTGAAGTTGTTGCAGTAGGTTCTATCATGAAATGGCTATATTGTATTACTTATATATATATATACTTTTCAACATTAATAAACATGCTTTCCATCATAAAACTTTACAAAGCTTGTGATGAAACTTCTTTCTAAATGATGGCGTTTTTAGTAGTAATTATATGTTGGAGTATTTTCATCATTAAATATTGAATGTCTAGAAAAATTCAAACTTTTTTTTAAATTTTCAAAATGCAATGGCAAATAATCCTACAAGTCAACCTATTTTAATAATGCATAATGTCTGGAAGCCAGAGTGTTACATTAAATTTAATATTCAGAATGTAAAAATCCTGCTTTGTTTTCCATGCTAGTATTTTCACTGATCGGAACAATAGTACCTGAAGAAGAGAGGAGAATAATACTACTCAAAAGATTGTCTTGTATACTAACTTGCATTCCATTACTAACCATTGAATGTATTAGGAAAGTTTAAATGAAGTTTGCTTTTCTAAAAACATTTAATATTTAATAATAGATGATGAAAATTTCCAAAATCTAGATTCTTATAATGCAAGAAATAAGAAAAAAAATTAATAACACATTTTGCCTTTCACACACATATACACAAACATGTAATTTATAATAAAACAGTATATATGAATAGTATTGACTCTGTTAAACCCATTTTAGAATGAGTGCTTTAAAAACAAAAAAAAATTTGCTTTTGCCAACAAATATACTTAAACATTACTTGTATAAGTTGATTTTTAAAATGTTCACAATTCATAGAATTTTAAAGATTATTGCTAATAGAAACAAAACAGATAATTATAGAATTGTTTTGTTGGAGATAACAGATTTATATGATTTAACCAAAGTTGTCAAAGTAATGCAAAAATTACCCCTAAACAAATGGAAAAAAATATTTTTTTTTACTAGAAATGTTAAAATAGATTGGCTAAGACATGATGGGAATGTTTAAAGATAAGTTAAATAAAATGATCAAAACTTGACCAATAGACTTAATGATGAAAATCCAAATTATGTCGAAATCTGAGAAAGTAAGTACTGGCCTATATATCCAAAAGCTTTGTAGGGGATTCCCCAAGGGGCTGTTATAATTGCAGTATCATAAGCTTGTGGTTAAAACAACTGTAGAGGTCCCTACTATCACATTTTTACACGCATATTATCGAGGTGATAGCCTCAGTAAATATTACTTACGTAATCAATGTGTGTTTAATAAATTTATAATTACAAGTATAAAGGATTGCAATTTATGATTCTAAGTTCTAATGAACCTAATACTATCTTAAGAGTAGTTCAGGCATTTCTATAAGTGGAAACATCTGATCAGGCTTTACTATTAAACCTAGACAAAAGTAAACAGTCTGCTAAACTGAATGACAATATCTGTAAGTCTTAAAAGTACAATAAAACTATTCAAATCAATTCCTATTAATATTATATTGGGTACATAAACAGTTTGCTTTATGCAGAAAAAAAAAATGCAGTAACTGGGTTAAAACTAGCAACCTAAGTTCTGAGACCAAAAGATATGGTAAAGAGATCAATGTGAGATAATGAAGAATTCAAATTCAGATTTCAATCATTGCAAATAAGATACTAATTATAATGCAACTGGATTCTAGTCTGCAGTCTCCATTGTATTTTTAAAATGTGTATAACAATTAAGAGAAAATAAACTATAAATTATACTGAAGCAATAAAAACTCATAAAAGAATACCAAAGCAAAAAGATACTCCTTAATGAAATAATAAACTTTTCATTTACTTCTGAATGTTGCAACCAAAAAACAGCTATGTATCTTGCTGAAGCAGATCAGCTACAAAATAAACCATAAAAAAAGATCTGAATATTCTATAAGGTCAACTTACAAGCTTTATAATTTTATTTGTAGATAGTTCAGTGTAATATTCAAATTTTTTACCACATACTTCTGGAAACTTTAATAAAAAACCTACCCTATTGAACATTTACAAATAAAATGATCAAATTAATAAATGGTTAATATAAATCACTGAATTTGACTTTGTGCTAATTCAAGCAAAGCACAAGGTATACCATTTGGAAAATGTCAAATCTCACCCTGGCTTCCAATAATGGTTTAGTCTAGATTCCATCTTACTTATATATCAGATTGAGCATTCATTGCTGCTAGCCAGACAGCACAATGCCAATGACAAGAATGGCCAATAGGTAATGATGCTCATTGAATCTGAATATTTCCATTAAAGATGGGGATCTGGCAATAAATAATGTTTTTTGAAGGTAGTGTCAAACATGAAAGACAATGTACATTCTCTAGATAATAGCTATCAAAACTAAACAAGTGACACAGTGAGCAAGTCCACCTTCAAGACTGAAAGCCTCTAGAACCAAATATTGGCATGAGCCAAGCTATCATAGTACTGCTGAACATATCACTGTACCTACTCATGAGACAGGTTGCCAAAATACAGCTGCAAGTGGTAGGGAAATCTATAAGGCATGTGCAGTCTCTTCTTCCACAGTTCACCCTAAAACTAGAAGCCATACTTCATCAAATGGTAGCAGGTGGAGTATAGTTATTGTAAAATATATTGTAAATATGAGTGTATATTTGTTTTAATATTCAGTAATAAATATAATAGTATAAACATTTTAGGAACATTAAATGAATTGCTGTTATTATCATGAATAAATGAGGATTACAAACCATCATGGCAAACAGTAAGGAATTTTTTTATAAAGGCAGCAAGATAAACTATGGATAGACTTAAGCTCAGATGAGCCTAAAAATGAAAATGATCAAATCAAGACATTCCTAACAAAAACTGATACTAGAAATAGCAGCATATTGGAGTCATCACTGGTCTATATTTAATTGTATTATTAGAATAAATGGATAGTAAAATCTGGTGAGCAATTAAGAAATAATGCTGTTAATAAGACAAACAGATCTATTACAATAATGAGACTGGCAATCCATTTTTATGTGGAGATACAAGTTTACCACATATATAAAGGAATATATCTACTGAACATTTTGTGCTATTACAGGTAATCAACGCTTTTTACCATATCATCTCAAGTTGTATTTGTATATACACTATGAAACTAAATAATTAAAACAAGATTGCATCCTAGTGCTTGAACAATCTGCATGCCAATGTGAGTTGGGCTTTCTACTTTAGACTTTCATTTAATCTAGTTGTGACAAAACTTATATATAAGCTAATAAATGTAGATGTTAAATTTAGTTCCGGCAAGAAATGGGAAATTTCGAGCAATTCTTCGAGTGTGTATTGACAATTTCCAGATAAAATTCATTTTAAACATCAGGCTCTTTAGTTGATTGCCTTTTCTTTTTTAATTTAGATTTTTCAAATCTGATATTATAAATGTTGTACAAAATATGAAAGTTTAAAAATAATTATTCTTTCCCTCGGCTCAGAATAGTCACTGATCGTAACTGAACGTAGAAATTTGCCACTCTCTGTGGACAATTGCATATATAATAAACTTTGCTATTAAGAATCACCCCACCCCCCAATATTTGCAGTTTCTTAATTAAAAAAACAGTTAACATCTTACGTATATAATTATATATTATTATTAAATACGAACACCAAAATTCCGGCAAGAAATGGGCAAATTCGAGCAGCGTGTTAAATAATTCACAATTTACAGATAAAATTAATTTTAGATATCAGGTCCTTTATTCGACTGTGTTTTCTTTTTTAATTTAAATTTTTCAAATATGATATTATAAATATCAAAATAGAAAAGTTTAAAAATAATTATTCTTTCTCTCGGCTTGGAATAGGCACTTGACGCACCTGAACGTAGAAATTTGCCACTCTGATATGTGAATGTTTAAATGCACATACATATATAAGAAAGAGAAAAAATTATAAGTTAAATAAATTAAAATTTTTTTAAAAAACTGATTCTTTTAAAATTAGTAAATAAAGATTTATAACTTTAAGATTATAATTTACAGAAAGAACGCTATTTATAATGAATACTCACCTTTCCAAACACAAGATAAAGTCTTTTTAAAAGATAGAATGGATCCATTCTATCTTTTTTCACCCAAGCTATATATATGGGCCAATCTGAAGCTTGGAACTGAAGAAAAAGATTGTTTTCTAAATGAATTATAGTCTAAGTAATGAGTAGAATAAGACGTTAATCAAATGAAACAATTAAATGAATACAAGTTAGATTTCCTTTCTAAGATAAACGACAAACTATAAAGATAACTCATTAATTAACATCAGAAAGATAACGATGTAAATTCTTCTAAGGAAACTATAATGAAGAATCACCTGCACGGATGGTTAGATTACAATCAATCAATTGCAGGGATTAAAACAATGAATGCCTCAGTACAATTTGGATCACACTTCACTTAATTCTTTCCATAGGTCACTTAATTACTTACTTCACTTAATTCTTGGAGCGTTATTTGTACACACTGACATATATTTTGGAGCATATCGTCTCCCATGGCACAGTGACTTCAGGTGCGGAGAACTGACCTCCGATCGTGAAAACAGTAAGCTAAGACACTTAAAGGTTGTATTGATCTTAAACTAATGCCTTCGGGTTTATTATGTTAATGATTATACATAAATAATTAAACGCTATTAAGGATCGTAAGAAAAGAATTACTTAAATATTAACTGTTAGTATTGATTTGTACTCGTGGGAAGTACACTCTTAAATCAGCTAGACATAGCACACTCTGTGAACAATATATTGCAAACATAATAAACTTTGCTATTAAGCATCATATATATATATCAGTTCCTTAAAAGAACTGTGAATGTCTGACGTGTATGTCTACATACTCTTACTAAATATGAACACCATAATTTGAGGGGAAAAGCTTACTTTTAAAAGTTTACTTCTAAACATGTTCTCGGATCGTTTATATAACTTGATTAAAAAGAAACAATATAATCACAAGCTGTAACGCATCTTTTATATAAAAAAATCGCAGTTTCGGTCTTAGGTTTGCAATTATCACATGATTTTTTTAATAAGAAAGTAAAAACAAAAATTATCCTAGGAATTACAGTACTTGTAGGCGTAGCGCCTATATGATTTATCTAAATATCAGTGTTATGAGATAGTGTGGAGAGTGGTGGGTCATGTGAAAGTCTGTGCTCATATACCCTATATATTACATATATAAACACAGGTATATAATAAGCCTGTGTGTTTCAGTTACTAAATGACATTAGGTTATTTTCCTTTTTTAAAAAATATCAAACGTCACTTCTATCAAAAAGTGGGAAGGGGGGGGGGATTTTATACTTCCAGTGAAAATAATATTTTATTAGTCACTGTTTTTTTTTTAATAAAATTTGAATTTTTATTTTAAAAAATTCATTTTTTTTTTCACTCATATTTCGTACAGCTTCTACAAAAGTACCGTTTTTTCACTGCTAAAGGAATTAATTCACCTTCTAAAGACAAAATTCTGCGAAAAAGATTAATTAAAATTACTAGATAATAAAATATCAGAATCCCAAAGGCTTCGAAATGAAAAAAGAATCGTTGATACTCAAGTTTATTTTTTACGTCTAAAAATACTTAATAGTCGAAAAAACAAAGAAAGCATAAGCAACCTTAACTTAGAAATGTTAGCGGTATTCCAGACTGGAAGAGCTAGTGAGTACAGACTTCTTCCACGCAGGTGAAAGTTTGTCATTACACGCGAATATTCGATTATATATTACTTTTCAGTAAGAAAGTTTGCAGTAAAATTAATTAGTGTAGGTAATAAATATGCTAATAAAGGGGGGGGGGGTGTGCGTAATTGAAAACTGTGGTCATGAATGGTCTATTTTTTCCTGTGATAATACGAATTTCTTATAAGAACATGTAGTGCAACTGGCGGATATTTAGGACTCATATCAGGTATGAGACTGACCTTATTTTGCAGATATAATGATCTACTATAGGCTTCAAAATTTATCATGCCTGCATTTTAATGATAATAAAAAAATGGTCAATAATAAAAGTAGACTGACATATAAAATTAGATTTATAGACCAGTGCATCATAAAATTCAAAACTGCATATCCGATGTGTACAGAAATATTATTTGATGGTGACAATATGGTTTTAAATTGTTATCAAATGATTATCTATGCAGATAGCCATAATGGGTATATGCTCCATATGGGTACTATTGTAAAAATACAAATTTCTGATGCTAGTCAGTGCCTGGGTATTTTACAGCATTAAAAAAAAAGTATCAACAATCTGCTATGTTCTGAGGCTATTGCTATATTAACATCAGTTGAGAGAGCATTACTTTATTACTGTCTTTCATTTCAAATCTATTAACTTTTTAAAGTTATTTTCCCATTAGTGTTTTTCTCAGCATTTACAGTTGACTGATGTCAAGTTTAACAACTTTCTAATTCATAGTTTTTTCTACATTCTGAATATTTGTTGACAACTTATATAGCTATGCAAATTTGCATACTATTTCACTATTATCCTTATGCAAATTAGAATATCTAGGTTAACTTGCACTTTGCATAATTTTATATTATTTTGCATTATATTAAGTCTAGACTGGCAACAATTTTGTTCCATATTAACCAGTTTTGAATGCACACACATATATCTTTATTCAATACATAAACCAGTTAGTACATAGCAATATCTCTTCACTCTAGAAATAAGTCTCTTTCATGGGAAATAATCTTTTATAACTTTTTGGGCTACATTTTTATCTGGTAGATCTCAATAAAGTTGACTCACCCCCTTTCTGCTCAGATAATTGTTCTGGTTGTAAATCTCCACTTAGCTCAATAGGTGCATCTTGAACTGAACAATTATCTTCTACATCCAGGGTAGTGTTGGCAGATGCATCAATCTTAATATCTTTATTCTTATCTAAAGAATTTCTAATCTGAGTAATATCCGAATCTTCTTACTCTATTATCCTCTAATTTATTTTTCCATATTTGGGTAGACATTACACTGTTTATTTCCCCAGGTAACCATTTTTTTCTTAAAATCTTTAATCCATATGGTCTATTCTAAGTTAAATTTGACATTTTCAAAATTTACATCCTTTTTAACCTTGTCTGGAATTAATACAACTATGTGTATTCTTATGTGGCCCTTCAAAAGGAATTTTGCATTCGAGTTGATACACTTATGAAGATTCTGGAGGGACTCAAAGTACCAGCTGCCTATCTCCAGATGAAGAGAACCTCCTGTATAATAGGGAGGCATTTTTGTCTCTGTATGGGAGGGTGTCCCCAGCATTTAAGCTTGTTGTTTCAATTCCTCAGGGCTCTCCTCTGAGTGCACTCCTTTCACTGCCTATGTGAATCCCCTCCTGCTAAGCATCAAGGCATCTCTTAAAGGGATACCCATACCTTTTCTGAGGGAGAGGGTCCATCATGTCTCCTATATGGATGATGTAGTGGTTTTTCTTGTTTCATGGGAGGGGTTCACTGGGCTAGGGGAGCTCTTGAACCGATTCAAATATGAATTTGGTCTAAGAGTCAACAAGGAGAAATCGGCGATCTGGTCAATTATGACCGGCAAGCAAATTCCTGCATGTTTAATGCTTCACCTCAGAAGTTCCTGGGTTTTCATCTAGTGCCCCCCCCCCATCTAAAATGAGGAAGGAAATTGAAAATGATCTAATGAATGATTAGGATAACAAAATTTATTAAGATCATTGGAGAAGATTTATTTATCTTTGTTCAGGAAAATCATGCTAATGAATGCTATCATGCTTCCCAAGATCACATACTTTCTTGCAGGCTTCTCACTGACAAAAGCATTCATTAAGGAATGTCGAGACCCAATATACGAAGCTGTGTTGTGGGGGGAAGCTCCTGTCATCAGCTTGCGCCTCCTACAGAAACCTAAACAGATGAACGCAGCTTAGGATTACACTCAGTCAAGATCTTATTAATACAGTGTTCTCATAATGTACTTACCAGATTATTTATGAAAAACCCAGATATGGAAGGGCCAATATTTCCAGAAGAAATAACTCCTACAGATAGGCCACCACCCAAAGCAAATCTCCATAGTATTTAACAAATCTAAAAATGAAGAAGCCAAGAATAATGTTCAACAACAAACTAAACTACTGGAACACATATGATCTTATGAAATTCAAAAGAAACTAAAATTGACAATATTCTTTCGATTCGGATGTTGAGGTTCTCGAGGTTGACCAAACGTCTAAAATTGGAACCAAGGTTTGTTGATTTTTTAATCAAGGTCAACCTCAAGGCCTTGCCTACTGCTGACTTCCTACATAATAAAAGGAATTGTAATCTGAACTCTACAAGCGCACTATGTAGGCGAAGTGATGAGACAATGATACATATATTGGAAGATTGCCAAATTTGGAATAACATAAGAAACATTATTAAATCTCTCATTAAAAACAAAGAATCAGCTTGTGTAAATTTGATTAAAGCATTCAAGAATGGATATTTTGAAATCATAAGATTGGCAACATTTATAAATTTTTGCATTTGGTCACTGAGAAATAAAATTATCTTCAAAAGTGGAGAAGAATATGACATGATTAAAATGATTTTACACTTATTAGAAGAAATTAAAGAATTAGACCAAAAATTTTCTCAGAATTGGATGTTTAACCAGACATGATCCCTAATAAACCTAAAACAAAGTGTAGTACCGATGATGAAAAGAATATAAAGTTGTAAATCCAGATACTAAGAAAATTTGAGTGAACCATTTACCTAAAACATTTTAGATAAACTTTATATGGAAGAGATCCAAGAACTAGAAAATGCTATTATAAAGTTATTCACCTAATTGATGATTAATAGGAAAGGGCTTTCATTTGATTAATGGATCAGTTTTAATCAATGACACAATAAATATATTAAGACTGCTTTAATAATGCTTAATGGTCACCAATTTGTTTACTGTAAAAAATCTATGATATATTTCATATAATTATCAGTCTTAGGTATTCTATGAAAACCTGCTTTTAATTAATTTTTATGAATGTTATCCCTATCTTGGATTAGCTAACCTCATGATTTATAAGTAAAGTGTATCGCTTTCAATATATGGTTCAAAATGACTAATCTCTCGAAATTTAAATGTTAAATTAATATACACAGAAACATTGGAAGTGCTTTTCACTTGGTAAGATAAAGCTTTACAGACTAAATGGCTAAATATGTTTTAATCATTATCTACGTTTGTAAATTAAACAAACTTATATGTGTTTGAATCGATCAACACCGTCATATATGTAATATACATGATCAAATTATTGTAAATGGGCCACAGCTATGATTTTCTGGAATGGGAAGTTATATATGTCTTCAATTTCTAGTGATAACTAATGTCTTAATGTAATTGTTATAAAATTAATTGTTTATTCTATGTATACAAGCATAACTTCTTATTTTGTTAACTGTTTTCCATTGAGATTGATATGTAAATGTCCTTTTTTTGTAAATGATTCTTATGGATTGTGAATAAATTTTCCTTTTGAAAGATAAAAACAATAGAACATTATTGTTTTACCAAATATGGATAATATATTGTCACTATTGTTGTAAGGTTTATTTTATTTGAAATGGCCGGAGTGAAGGCTATCTTATTTATTTTTTGTTATTTACTTGTAAAATTTGTAATATAAATATTTTAATTTTAGATATTGCCCATTTTTTTATGTTACTGATTTTTCTTTTCTAATATTTTTAGTTTATAACTTTATTGTATACTTATGTTGTTTAATCATAATAATTTGTAAATTGTTTTCTTTTTAAAAAATTAATATCCTAGTTGAGTTTTGATTTGTCTGCGTGTTATTCATTGGACCCTTCATTCTACATGCATGATCCATAAAAATTAATAGTTTCAAACATTATTTATTTGCACATGATTCATAAAGATTGTTTAAAATATTATTGGTATTATATTTGATTAAGTAATATAGTATATTATTATTATTATTAGTGTTGTTGAAGATATGATCATTGATGATTATATAAAATGATCCAACACAAATTTGAGATACTAGATATTGCTACTATATTAAAATATATTATATTTTAAGAATGCCACATAAAATAAATGAAGATTGTACAATGTTTACTTAGAATCTTATTATTTTATTTATGTTTTATTCCTAAACACTGATTATTAAATAGATTTCATGTTAAGAGTTATTAAGTTATCTTATTTGCTTATTATTGTTGTAAAGGTAATTAGATATCATGTAAAATCCCTCATCATATTTAACTACAGGGTCTTAATTAATTTATTTTATTATTAGTGTCAGAAATGAACCTGAGATTATTTTTAAAAGAATTATAAATTTATTTAATGCACATTGATTACGTAAGTAATATTTACTAAGGCAATAAACCTAAAGCATGTGTGGTTGAAAATGCGAAAGTAGGGACCTCAACAGGTCTTAACCACAAGCTTATGCATTCGTAAGCTTGTGGTTAAGACCTGTAGAGGTCCCTACTTTCGAATTTTCAACTGCACATGTTTTAAAAGAATTGTAAAATTTTTATTAAAAGATGATGAATAAAAAATTATTAGTTGATGTTTAATTTTCAATTGATATTATTTTAATAAAGAAGTAGTAATTAATTTGTTATTTCTATAGTAAATTTATAAATCTTTTATGTTAGGATTATTATATGCATGCTTAAAGACATGAGCATATTACATGGTAGTTTTGTTATGTGAATTTGGTGGGGTAATATTCTTGTGCCATTGATAATGCATTTTTAGGGATGTATTGTCAATGTTTAAGCCATTGTACCTTACTGAATGTCTCATGTGAAAAGTTTTATAATTTTATTTATTTTTATTTGAATCATATTTATTTGTAATAATGAGCTAGTTATAAATTAAATTCATTAGTAAAATGAAGAAGTTGAGTATTCTAATTAGAACCCTAATTATCTGTTGTGAACTTAAATATTATTATATTTTAATTTAATAATTAATTATTAGAAAATATTAATTTTATGAGATACTATATATTAGTAGTGTATCTTGGGTTAGTCTTAATATTAATTGTCTCAGTAGTCATAGTTTAGCATAGTTATGTCCTAGTTAGCTGGATTCTTTAAATTAGTTTTTCTTTAGGTAAGGATACTATATATATATATATTGTAACCTTACAAAGCAACACTACAACCTAACTCAACCTAAAATAAATAAAATACAACTCCTATCATTGAGACTATTGCACAATTCCAGTTGATATATTCTATACATAAGATCACAAAGTATAGGTTTTAACATTACAAAGTATATAAAATATACCCCCAGTGGCATTGCTATTATAGACAATTTTCATATGTTGTGCTACAATCTCTAGGAAAATCCCAATAATAAACAATGATGAACATAATGAATATTATAGTTAAATAATTATTAAGATTATTTGCACAATTACTTATTCCCTTATACCTATAAACAACTTCAATATTATAAATTTAAAATACACATTAAATAAATGTAATTTGTTATTAAGCTATCCTATTATAATCTCAGGGATAATGATTATTCCTTCAATAATAATATTAATTGCTAACAATTAGATAACTGAATGACAAGAAGGATTTTATTGAAATCCAATCATCTAAATAACAATAACTTTATAACTTACAGGTTTTAATGACAACAATTATTTACTAATACATTTAGCTTCAATACTAAACAAATAAAAATTAAATTGCTAAGTTAACATTAGACTAATAATTTATGAAAACACTTTTCATTAATTAACTATACACTTATACAAATAATAATTATTAAGTAGAATAATCATTCACTAGTAATCACATCACATCCCTAATCAAAATATAATCTTTTATAAATTAATCTTTGGAAATCCTACTTATTTTAGCAATAACCTATTCCATTGATCTTTCAAACAAGCATTATAATTGCTTTAATAAGCTTTATCTAGACTAAATAATACAACCATTGTTATTTCATCATTTTCCAAAACTTTATGCACTTCTATGATCTTATAATTTTATAACTAAACTAATTTTTAAAAATATATGTGACTCTATAATATATAAGATGAATTTCTGTAATGCTCTGAATAATAAAATGATACTTTATGATTAAATTTCCGATATCTTTCTACATACATAAATTCTAAATAGATTAATAAGTAAATTGGACATTATATTTATCAGACTATAAATCAAATGTGACAGATATTTGATTTATCTGGTTTTAATTCTTTTACAACTGATAATATTTATGATTTAACAAAGTTTTTTTTTTACTAATGGATACTTAACAGCATCTCATTCAAATTCTTAAATTGAAATATTCAGATCAAAACATACATTTATTTACAATAGTCTGATACCCATATAATAAATAAATACATTAATCCTTTCATTAATTTCCTCATGTATGAATCATTTACGGAGTTTACAACAATTATTTCAACATTACTAACATAGATATTCATATTGAAAAGTTTCAATTCTTATACTTCTCAAAATTTTATAAATTAAATTATGCTAATAAGACCTAGATGATAGGTTGTTTAGTCTTTACTCTAACTATATTGATATCTTTTCATTTATCAAATTACCTTTTAATATTTATATTGTCTATACAATATAAATAAAATATCTTAAATGAATTTTAGAATCGAATATTTTACCTTCATCCATCGTACTTTTTGTTGTGTTTGGCTGAATTGCAGGTTTCAGACTTAAACTAACAGTAATATTAAAAACTATAAACACTTACTATTTAATATGTACAATTTATTAGAACAAATATATGTACATGTGACATATAACTTTGTCAATAATGAGCTGATCATGCCGAATGACTGGACTCACTTCGGGCTGTATATTTAGCTTGCCTTGTGAGTTCTAGTCTAAACTCTTCCAGCTGTACTGGGCAGTTTGTCTTGAGTTTGTTAAATAACTCTTTTGGCTGTACTAGACAACTTGCCTCAAGTCTGCTGTAGTCGTAGCAGCTTCCAGTCCTATATGGACTTGCCTCACTGTGTAGATGTATCGCTAGTGAATATAGTAGAAACACCTTCACTGTAGGTTTCAATGGACAGCATGTTCAGTCATTCAGATAGACAGACATTCTCTGCCTTGCCTCCAAAAAGGCTGACTATTTATTGCCAGATCCTCTCTCTTAATGGGAGCAGTCAGATTCAGAGAGCCTAACCATTGGCAGGATTTTATACACGTTTACACATTGGCCATACTTGTTACCCTTTGGCCATGTTTATACATTGATTGTCCACATGTTTACACATTGGTTAATAGCAATGAGTGCTCAATCCGATGAGATAAGGAATCTGGACTAGTCCACTTCTGAAGGCAAGGTCAGATATGACATCCCTCCCCCTGACTAAATTTAGGCCTGGAGAATGTAGTCACCGAGATGAGCTGGATGACATGTAGTCCACTTTGTTGGTTTCTCAAATTTATTGTTGTTCTTATTTTCATCTTCCTTGTTTTGTGGACTTGCCCCTGTTTATTTGCTGTTGTCTTCAGTTTGGTGGACAATTTTTTTTATTTGAACAAATTTAAGTGATTTTAATAATCACGATAATGTAAATACAGTGAATGTCTTTAGCCACACTTGTGTATCTCCCTTATTTTTCCAGCCAATTCTGTTGTGACTGGCTGGTTTTATACTATTTTTTCAGTCATTGGGGAGAAATAAATACATTTGTTTGACTGCACCAAATCTATTGTGTTTGGCTGAATTTCAGGTTTCAGACTCAAACTAACAGTAATATTAAAAACTATAAACACTCACTATTTAATATGTATATTTATTAGAACAAATATATATGTATATATTATACAATCAATAAATACAATGTGACATATAACTTTGTCAATAACGAGTTGGTTGTGCTGAATGACTGGACTCACTTCCAGCTGTATATTTAGCTTGCCTTGTGAGTTCTAGTCTAAATTCTTCCAGCTGTACTTGACAACTTGCATCATAAGTTTGTTAAATGACTTCCGGTTACACTAGACAGCTTGCCTCAAGTCTGTCATAGTTGTAGCAGCTTCCAGTCCTATTGTGGGACTTGCCTCACTGTGTAGACATATCTGTAGTGAATATTGTAGAAACACTTTCACTGTAGGAAGTGGTTTCAATGGAGAGCACATCCAGTCATTCAGGTAGACAGAGGCTCTCTACCTTGTCTTCAAAAAGGCTGATTATTTATTATTAGATCCCCTCTCTTAATGGCAGCAGTTGAATTCAGAGAGCCTAACCAATGGTAAGATTTTATACACATGTTTACACATTGGCCATGTTTATCCATTGGTTGGCCACATGTTTACATATTGGTTAGTAGCAATGAGTGCTCAATCTGATCAGATAAGGAATCTGAACTAGTCCACTTCTGAAGGCAAAGTCAGATATGACACTTATCATATACATTTCTTTTACAACCTTCATTTTTAATGATCTCATACAATAATTTGTAATATTATCTGATTTTTTTAAAATCTACGTTCATTTGTCTTGCATATGTTTATTCCTTAAGCTATCATTACTAACTATGGGAAGAAAAGTTATAGACTCCTATTCATATTACTAACATATGATGCTTAAAGTATACTTCACTATCTAAGATATTTGGAATAAGAAACTAATTTAATAGTGTATTGTAGGAATGGAGGTAACTAACTTTTATTTTTCAACAGCCATAACCTCGGGTAATCATTATTCCTTCAATGATATTACTACTGGAATCCTGGATTTTGTTTTAAGTACTTATAGAATTGGGTAGTTATCTGACCTAAAAAGATCCTCACAACTTTCGTAATAAAATACGGGTATCCTTTAAATCTAACCCTTTTACACTCAATATTAGTTCTTGAGGATTTATACACAACTATCCTGGCATTTTAACTTATCCAATATTCATTCATTAGTTTAGAGCATCAGTACAGAGATTACATTTCCAATCCAAGTATATAACACTTTGTCTCCCTAACATTTATAAAACTCTATCTATAAAAGATCATCTGTCAAAACAAATATCATCTATCAAATATGACAAATGTTATATTATACAGTTAATGTTTTACAATATTTGAGATCAATCAACAATATAATGAAGTATTACATACATTCTCTCACACACATCACTTATAATATTACACTCATTTTATACAGCAATATTTTATTCTAGAAACAATTTTTCTTGATCCACAATTATTTATTATATACCATTGGACTATATCCTAGTACAGTAAATTAACAATATAATATATACTACCTTTATTATTACCGTTTTTCATATTAGCATATATAAAATGTACAAAAAATAATCATAACACATACATTTAATATCTTAAAATCTAAAATTATAGTATAAAATTATACATATATTTAAAATCCTAATAAACATATATATCACTAAATTATTTTCCTTATTGTCATAAAAAAAGAATATTCTAAACACATAAAAAAAATAACTTTGTCTACAATTTTTAATAATAATAAGGTATAATAAAATTAATAAAATATTTTAATACTTAAATAATAAATATAATTATGCTTATTCTTTTAAAAATATTTATTGAAGTTCAATAAATAATTATACTAAAATATAAAATTATCACTATTTAAAAATTAGAAATTAATAATTTACTCCTCCAACCAGGAAGTGTAATCAATTTATTTATTTTAAATAAAATTCTGCACGTAAATCCAAACACACACATTTTTAAAGAGTCACTGTAATAAAATTAAACAGGTTTTGCTATTATAATTATTATAATGTTTAATAATATAACGGTCGGGGGAAAGGTGGAGTCTTACCATATATGCCGTACAGGGCACCACCAGGCCATTCTAATGTGGAAAAATTTATATAGTAGTCAGATACACAAGTTAAAGATCCAACTTTTATTTTATTGACCATTAGCCCATGCCACTAGCTCATGGAGTAGCAGAGGTTTAAACATATTTATTAAACTATCTTTTTAATAAAGATTAAAAATAAATTAACTAGATCACTGCTAGTACTAATAACCCAAAAGATTTTATTTACGTATATATAACAACAAATTTGAAAAATAAATTACTAAAAAAAAAAAAATGCTTTAGGTTTCATTACTTTTTTTTACTTTAATTTTTAATTTTAGAATGTTGAACATAGATAGGCTACCTAGATGACACACTTAAAAGATTTTCAAAACATTTGATTCCAGGCTAAAAGTCCGCAGCCACAACAACACTCGCTTTCCGATATATATACGCAACCAATGCAATGTGAACATGTTAGCTTAAAACCATGCTGACAGGAGCATCTGCAGCGTGATATTATTTAAAGGACATGATCCTCATCCAGTACAGGAACGTGCATCTGTCTGGCGAAGGAATCATGCATATAAAATAATAAAGAGAAAATGCTACATATGGATGGGAGAGCAGTCTATTTTGCTGACTCATAGTCCCTATCCATAGAGCTAAAAAGAGGTCAATGTCATGGGAAGTATTGTAACGGTCAGAAAACGTGTGACTCGTAAACATAGTGCAGAATTCGGCCACCATACAGAACAGCAGCACCATCGAGTAGCGAAGCCACCCGTGGTACTGAGTTCGAACATAGTTTATCGGTTCCACGAAACAACGCATCTGATGCGACATTAGTAAATATTTCCTTAGGCACGGTGGTCAGGGATATGCAAGAGACTCATGATTTTATTCTCGAGTTAGCCAATAATCAAACTAATATTAATTAAACATTCATATTTACATAATCGAGGAAATATTATATAGAATGGGTATCGAATAAATGAAATGTAACTGCAGGCATATAGTTTAAAATTATTTATTAATACATTTTAATAAAATCATTTACTAATAATATTTAGGGATTCAAAGCTTCAGTAGTGGAATTTGCGACATGATTATATTTTAAAGAATATATTTATTTATTTAGACATTATTTTATATTGGGGATTTCAGTAGCGGTATTTCCGATACTGTAATGTTTACAAAAGGAATACATTTACTTGTTTAGACATTATTTGATCTTGAGGACTCAGTAGCGGTATTTCCGATACTGAAATGTTTACAAAAGGAATTCACTTGTTTAAAGGCGTAATCTAGCTACCTAAAATTCTCGAGTAAGTATTTCTAATGCATGCCTTGGGGAATTTATACCTTTGCAATGCAAGAGTCTAAAGTAAGATTTAAGAGCAGCGGTGGACATATATTTATTTAATTTAAATGTTTATTTTATGACTAAGGGCAAACATTTATTTGAGAGTGAATTACGAAGATAATGCAGATACGGAGTGATATATAGAATAATAAAATTAAGTAAAGGAACTCGTGGTACGCTTTAGAAAGGCGATATGGAATGGCAGTATATCGAAACTGCAATGCCGTGAATGAGTTTATAAAGATGTCGGGCTGGTCTCTGCCACGGCCCGATGAAGTAAGGTGTCACATAAGCATAACCAGGGACAAGCGGTACGTGTCGCAATTTTCCGCTGGCTGCATGACAGGTCAAATCCTACAGGAGCATTTATTATGTCCGCTTGTGTAGGACGACGGGGGTTAATTTCAACCCTGAAGAATCCGGAATATTTACGGCGGAATAGATCATCGCATCTTTAAAACGTAACACATGTATAAGTATAAACGATTATGATAAGATTTAAATAGATTTCTGACTCGGTCCTACATTACCAACATTTATTAAAGAACGTTGGCTACTCTCAAAGAAATGTAATTTTCTGGAATTATTCATGATGATTTAGTAAATACAAAACATATATATAAATTGGGAATTATTATAACTAATACGTCAGCCATTTGCAAAGTAGTAGACCCTGCATTACAATAAATGAAGCATTGAATGCGTGTCGATTTATATGAAAGTTAAGTTATTAAAGAAAGTAAATATTAATGAAAATTTGACACGCATTCATTGTTTTAAGCGATCATAGATTTAAACTTTGAAAATTGAAATAATTATGAGCAGGCAATAATTAAATGATAACTATAGATAGAAATGTAGATTATAGAAATACGCACCCGAGATAGAATGAGGTAAGCTAGATTAGTAGAGAAATTTACACATTAAGTTAATTATTCAGTTTTAGCTATACATATGGTAGTTTTTACATTTTACAATTTAGATAAGTAATATGAAGAAGAGCTATAGCATATTATTAGAGTACTCTAGAGTTTGAACACAGACAGGTACCTGTTTTATAAGACGTTTTCTGATTCCATTAGTTTAGCAGCAAAAAGTTCACGAGTGGCAAGTCTTTCTTGTATTTAGATATTTCATTTAATTTCACAGTAGCAGCAGCTTTTTCATTTATTTCAGGCAGCAGATCTTCATGGTGAATTTATGACGGGCAATGGAAGGTTCAGCATCCGATAGGCCATCTCCTGATGGAGAATAATCTAGGTGCTTTACTCAGTCATACCTTGGCAGGAACAAATTATTTTATATTTTCGAGACTCTCGGTGATCGAGAGCAAAGCTAAAGTTTAAGTGAATGTCTCCAGCAAGTCTAAGATGGCCTCTTTTCTTATCTTGATTTTTCACATTTTTGTGAAGATATTTTTAGGTTCTATTTAATCTGCCCTGATGATAATCAATGCATTTAGTTGGTTTTTTTTTAATTAAAGAAAGCTGCCGTTCTATTGTTTACATTTTACATTTCCTAATTACATTTTGGGGAATTTTTCTTTAATTAATCTATTATCGATCACTGACTGATGCTTTTAAATTTCAAAAACAAAAAGGGAACATAAGATTATTTTAACTTTTAATTAAATATTACATCAGATATTTTTAGAATTATTATTAAATGAAATTTAAACAAAGCAATAAATACGACTTTATAATCCAAAATAAATGATTAAAATTATACAAAATTATATAACTAAAAGAAATCTAAATTATATTATTTTATCCCTATTTATTGCGTTTAATTTGAGATCGAAATGTGTGCGTGTTTATGCTGAATTCTACATATATTTATACATTTCTAAGATTGCTACACACACAATTCGATACCAAAAAGTTTAAATTTGGGCGGGATAGACCGGTCAGTGAGAGACGACAGAAAAAGGTGAAACTTAAGATTCAAATGCAAATCTTACTGTTTCAGTATCAACACTGTGACTACATCTTTGGGATCATGCATTCAGTTGGGCACATTGCCCTGTATGCTAACACACTTCACATTGCATTGATATAAACATCCATATATCCCTCCACCAGCATTGACACAATGATGAAACAAATAGTCTGAAATCAAAACCCCTTTAAACTAACATATACTTAAATGAGTCTAAGCAGCCATCTACACCCAACTTATATTTAAGTCAATTTATTAATTTAATTCTTTAAAAAAAAAAATTATTTAGTTTCAGGTATTAACTTATTTTAAGATCACATATGTATCTAACTTCTTTTAAAATCAAATAAAGCATTTGACCTATTTTTAAAATCCAATAATGCACAAATAATGTTTTGATTTTATCTTTAAATTTATTTGCAATCGCAAACTCCTGCCCTATTACAAACAGATCTTATACGAAGCATAAATAAAAAAAATATAATACATATTTTAAAAAGATTATGTTTAGCTTTTAGATAAGACTTTTAAAATTGCAAAGTTTATAAAATATAAGTTCAGATTTTATCAGGAGAGAGTCTATAGTTCATACTTAAAGGAAAATAAAGTTTGGAGATTGTAAATTAGAGAGTTTATAGTTCATTTTTATCATTTATAATTTATATACTTTTCTTTCTCCGGGCTCGTTCCTTCACGATGAAGATCTGAGTTTACACAAGGGCCATTTCTTGCAGACAGTGATGATTTATGAAGATGGATCCAGTGGTTCAATTCTGGGATACATGGAGATGAAAGCTGCCTTTGGCCAGCCGGTTCGAGGGAAGCATGCTTAAAACAGATTTTATTTTGATAACGGCCACAATAATTCAAATTTTTTTTTTTTTCAATGACGACAAATGAATTCACAAATTTTAATCCTGTAATTTTTTGAATTTCTCTTTTTATAGTCCTGAAGCATCTTATCTATGAATGTGTGGATCCATATGACATATTTCATATATGTATTTCATTGGTTCATTAGTTCCGTAGTTAAGTATATTTTTCCTCTGTGGTCTGTATTGAAACGGACAGATCGGAGAACCGATCTTCGTTTCAGGGGTTTTTATGTACGGTAATTCGAACCACTGTTCGCCCGCAGTGAGATTTTGTCTATTTTAATTTATAATAAAAATTAGTTATATATTTTATAGTTTATCAGTCAATGTGTAAAGATGCCGTATATAAATGTCGCAAACCATGAAATAATATTTGTGTGTGCGTGGTTTGCGAATTTATATCATTTAATTTAAAGTTTCAGTGCGGGCGTATTTGTTTTAAATTTTAGTTTTAAAATTGTATAAAGTCGTTTAAAAATACTGATCAAAAATCACATTCCTTTGATCAGTGTTTTTAATTAAAATCTAATTGCACAAATGTTCAGAGCAATTAAGTTGTATTCAAAATTAGTAAGGAATTTTTATATGTAATTACTGTATCGATTTAAAAATGGCATATTAAATTAAAAGATTGCTAAAAACAGATAATTGATTGTTGGTCAAGCTGCATCGCTAGAGGCTAGAGAAAGTAGGAGGAGCCTAAAACAAAAACAAGTCGGAAAGGTCAGCAGTGGCTATTTTAGAAAAAAACTTACATTCTAACTTTTGTCGTGTGTGAGAGAAGTAGTCTCGAGACAACACAGCAGTTGAGTATAATTCAAACATTATTATTAAGAAGTTTACCAGTGAATCGCAATGTTGATGGGCTAAGTGCCAGGAGCTGGTCTCTGCCCGCCAATATGGATCCTCGTGCCGCTGTTTGATCATGTTTCATATACTTCAGAATTTCCAACTTCCAATCTCAAAATTTACTATGCCTTACAAATAACTTTCAAAAATGCGCGCCTACGTTCGTCACAAGCCAAGCTGGATGAAGAAAGAAGAGAACTTTGTTACACGAACTTTAATTTTCTTCCGTGCTTAATGTTATCAATCAAGTGAATCATATGTAAGTTTTTATATCATTTATAATGCTATTATTTAACCTGTCAGTAAATTTTCTTTTCTTTTTTTAATCCTCTGCTCTAGTCTTTAGAAATCATTTATAAAATTGTAATTAATAGTAATAATATTTCAACTGAATGCATTTATATTTTCTTATGTTGCTTATTTCATAAACAAACATTGCCAATAGTAATATTTCCAACTCTGTGTAAACTAGTGTGTAATAATGATCAATTTAATTTAAAAGTAATTTCATGTTCTGAATTAAATATTCTTTCACATTCCGAGTTAGTAAATGTTAAGTCACTTTATTATTCTATGTTAAGTTGTTATAAAATTACAATCTAAGTTTCAATATTAAATATATATATAATAGTTTCAAAGTGTTCATTAATGTTATGTATAATATGAGAAATAATTCACTGAATAATTTGATACTATCGCTACCGCCTGTCAACCCGAAGGGTTAGAGTTTCAGAGTAAATTTAACTAATTATTGTTGTCACCGTCAGTTTAAGTCCGCTACGTTTTATTGGGGTAAGGATCTCAGCCTGTGGCGTAGAAACAGACAAATAGTTTCCAGGTTTTATATAATTTCTTTTAAAAAAATCCGCTTCAAGTATTCGTCCTTCACGTCTGTGGCAATGCCTTCCCTTCGCTGAAGTTAGCGTCTCGCCATTCTACCATTGGGGAATGAAAGCAGTTTTCTTTCCCGGTAATCTCTTGGATCACCGGGGTTCGAAATGATCCCGGCTGGTTGTCGTGTCCCGGAGCTACTTGGGGGCATTAAGCCTTGTCAAAGTACAAGCCGCCCGGTATTCCGTTAATGCACCGCAAGTGATTACTGTAGGGCTTTTGAATCCAGGCAACCACCAGTTCATCTATCTTCCATGTCGTATTTATATAAAACCACCAGTTCATCTATCTTCCATGTCGTATTTATATAAAACCACCAGCACATCTATCCTTTATGTCGTCTTTATATAAAACCATCCTCCAACTGTTCGTCTACGTAACGGCTCGAGCCTATTCTAATAAAATAAGTTAATAAAAATCTTTAGATAAATATTTTTCCAGTGCTCAAATACTCTGATTCTCTTAACCACCCGTCAATCATTTAACTACCCAGCTATTGGCATAAGTTTGTTTATTAAATAAAACGTTCACTAAAGACTAGTAGCCAAATACAAGAGGATTTATGAAGTCTTACCGTACTGTATAACACTATATTTATATGCTGTATATTTCTATTATATAACACTATATTCATGTGCTTTCTATTTGTCTTATTTAACACTATATTTATATGCTTTATATTTTGCTTATTAAACACTTTATTTAATCTTAATCTTTGTGTCCTCCACCTTATTACTCTCTAAGTCTATTTAGCCACTTACTGTCTGTATTGGCAACTTAAATATATACGTTACATAAATGACCGTTCCAGTATCTAGAGTCTAATAAATATATATATCATTAACTGTAAGAATTAGTCTATGTTCTGAGCTGAGCTAGAAAAGGGATAACCCCGTGCTGTTATAAAGTCATCATCGGTTGGTCATACCGGGGTTTGGGTTTGAATTCAGTTGGCGTTTTGGGAATTTATTCTTAAACGTGGACTGGGTTTGAACTCGGGTACTGTGTATGAGTAAGCGTGGTGGATTTATACCGGTACAGTTATTATATTTTTGGACGCCCTCCGTGGTGCTCGATGAAGAAATCTCCCACACCCTGCAGAGTGAACGAGAGTAAACAGTTAAATGATAAAAATATTCAATTTTTTTTTGTCGTTTGTCATAATATTGATACGTATTTGGCGTATTAAAATGCGCAAGTGAAAACTATAGTAAGAAAACAAATGTATAAAATTTTTTTTTCCCTCACACAAAGGTTCAGTATATAATCCTTTCAAATATTGTTAAGAAACAGAGTGAAGATTTTTTTTTGAAAAGAGAGCGGAAGCAATTCGTGCGTGTAATTAATTAAAATAAATGAGTATTCCATAATGTTTTTGCGAGTTCATTCTTGTCGTTTAAATCATATGAAAAAAATAAAGAAGTAGAATTAAGTCCAGTTCTAAAAAAATAAAAACGTGTACGCGTATATATATTTGTGTACGTATATATATATATATTTTCGTTTGTTGTGAAAAATATTTTTTTTGAAAAAAAGAATAAAGAAGTAGGATTATTTTTGTGTTTTAGAAATAAACACGTGTGTGCATATATATGTTGTAATATAAAAAAAAAAAACCTTACCGGAGTCAGTATTAAATTTTTTTTCTGCCTATATAAAACAGTAAATCTTAAATCAAATGATTATTAGGTCATATAAAAGTATATATTTGGGGATCAGTAGATTAAATTATCTATTGGTCACATGTTGCTGGCTGGCGCCTATCAAATAAATTTGTCAGCAAACATGTTTGTCCATACAGCAGTGGCGAGTGTTGTTTTAAAAGAGAGTAGGGTGGCATATATAAAAAGAGAGAATTACTGACAGAAATACAAAAAAAAATACTATGTTATGTACCCATTATGAATATGTATGTATTATAGGACTGAGGAGAACAGTGCGAACTGGGTGAAAGAAAGTTTTTTTTTTTCCCTGTATATTTTTAGTAATGATTTTAGACATGTCATATTATATTCCTAAATAAAGAAAAAAAGCGTAGATAACAAAAACCAGACTGAACGTAGGCGAAGGAAGAAAGAGAGAAAGGAAGTAAGCCACACAAACAGTATCAGCAGCGGAGGAGGATTTGGCACAAGGAGCAGGGATCAGTAACCTTTTATGATATATATAAAAATCAAAGCGTTGTACAAAGCGAATTTTTTATGTTGAAGACATTTATCAGTAAAAACGAAGAAGAAATGACAGAAATAGAAGGAAGCGAGCATGTGTCCGCGACTGGAGCAGAGACGTCGGACACATCCAGCGACCACGAAGTTGTATTCAAGGAATTTCAGGATAAAAGAAAAAGTTTTAGACGACCGGAGAGGAACGTCAAACAGAGGGAGCGCGATCGCGATGCGAAATTTGACGCGATGCTCGAGGAGATGAGGGAGGACAGAAAGATCATGATGGCCATGATGGCGCGTATATTAAAGATTGAAGAATGGCATATGGGGTTGGACGTTCAAAAAGCTAGAGAAAGTAAAGCAAGTATTAGTGCGAGGAAGGGAGAAGAACACCAAACCATTCCGATGGAAGTAGAAACTATGAGCGGAATAGCCAATGAAGAGAAGACAGGCCAGGACCCAGACGCGAATGTTGAATTAGAAAGGCGAACTGAGGCGCAGGGCCAGCGCGAAAACCAAATAGCGCAAAGTGGAACTAGCTACAAAGAAAATGAAATAAAAAGAGAACAGGCCGTAGACACGCCAATCAGGATGATTAACATCCCTCACGTAGGATCATCTATCCACATTCAAACGTTCAGAGGCGACCCCGGGGAAAATCCAGCCGTGCATCTGGACAGCATTAGAGAATTCATGTGTTTTCACCCGATGAGTGAAAAGGAGAGGATAACAGTCGCCAGCCATTATCTGAGGGAATCCGCGAAGGCATGGTGGAAATTATTGAAACAACCACCGAGTACGATGCGAGGCTATGAGGAAGCTATTTTAAAAAGATACTGGAGTGTGGAGAAGCAGGAGGGTCTGCTACACCAGTTTTCAAATATGAAATACGACGAAAGTAGCAGACAGAGTTTCGCAGCCTTCTTCACGCACCAAGCAATGATATTTAAATCCCTCACCGCTTTCAACTACACGGAGCAACACATTACTCGCATCGTCATACATAACCTTCCACCGTGGGTGCAAAGGATAATGCTGGGGAGTTGCCCCATGTCGTTCGAGAGCACGGTAGAACTGCTCAACCAGATCGACTATGGGGACTTGTATCCAACGAAAGGGGAATGGGAGCACTATAGTTTTAAGACCAGGCCTTTAAAACCTTATATACCTCCCGACCCAGGGAGAAGGTAGAGATATACAATAAATGATAACCCGGAAAATGACCACTATGACATGCACATGATGATGAGAAAAGGAATTACGGTAATATACCCACCTTTGTAAATATTAAGTTCAAACCCTCACCCAGACTGTTCTCCAAGGTCAATCAATTATGTAAAAAAATAAGAGAAAGAAAAACTGTTAATCAGAAATTATGTATAATCATTTTTTTTTTGTTGTTTTTTTTTATAAAGTGACAAGAAATGAAACAGACAGATCGGAGAACCGATCTTCGTTTCAGGTGTTTTTATGTACGGTAATTCAAACCACTGTTCGCCCGCAGTGAGATTTTGTCTATTTTAATTTATAATAAAAATTAGTTATATATTTTATAGTTTATCAGTCAATATGTAAAGATTCCGTCTATAAATGTCGCAAACCATGAAATAATATTTGTGTGTGCGTGGTTTGCGAATTTATATCATTTAATTTAAAGTTTCAGTGCGGGCGTATTTGTTTTAAATTTTAGTTTTAAAATTGTATAAAGTCGTTTAAAAATACTGATCAAAAATCACATTCCTTTGATCAGTGTTTTTAATTAAAATCTAATTGCACAAATGTTCAGAGCAATTAAGTTGTATTCAAAATTAGTAAGGAATTTTTATATGTAATTACTGTATCGATTTAAAAATGGCATATTAAATTAAAAGATTGCTAAAAACAGATAATTGATTGTTGGTCAAGCTGCATCGCTAGAGGCTAGAGAAAGTAGGAGGAGCCTAAAACAAAAACAAGTCGGAAAGGTCAGCAGTGGCTATTTTAGAAAAAAACTTACATTCTAACTTTTGTCGTGTGTGAGAGAAGTAGTCTCGAGACAACACAGCAGTTGAGTATAATTCAAACATTATTATTAAGAAGTTTACCAGTGAATCGCAATGTTGATGGGCTAAGTGCCAGGAGCTGGTCTCTGCCCGCCAATATGGATCCTCGTGCCGCTGTTTGATCATGTTTCATATACTTCAGAATTTCCAACTTCCAATCTCAAAATTTACTATGCCTTACAAATAACTTTCAAAAATGCGCGCCTACGTTCATCACAAGCCAAGCTGGATGAAGAAAGAAGAGAACTTTGTTACACGAACTTTAATTTTCTTCCGTGCTTAATGTTATCAATCAAGTGAATCATATGTAAGTTTTTATATCATTTATAATGCTATTGTTTAACCTGTCAGTAAATTTTCTTTTCTTTTTTTAATCCTCTGCTCTAGTCTTTAGAAATCATTTATAAAATTGTAATTAATAGTAATAATATTTCAACTGAATGCATTTATATTTTCTTATGTTGCTTATTTCATAAACAAACATTGCCAATAGTAATATTTCCAACTCTGTGTAAACTAGTGTGTAATAATGATCAATTTAATTTAAAAGTAATTTCATGTTCTGAATTAAATATTCTTTCACATTCCGAGTTAGTAAATGTTAAATCACTTTATTATTCTATGTTAAGTTGTTATAAAATTACAATCTAAGTTTCAATCTTAAATATATATATAATAGTTTCAAAGTGTTCATTAAGGTTATGTATAATATGAGAAATAATTCACTGCATAATTTGATACTATCGCTACCGCCTGTCAACCCGAAGGGTTAGAGTTTCAGAGTAAATTTAACTAATTATTGTTGTCACCGTCAGTTTAAGTCCGCTACGTTTTATTGGGGTAAGGATCTCAGCCTGTGGCGTAGAAACAGACAAATAGTTTCCAGGTTTTATATAATTTCTTTTAAAAAAATCCATTTCAAGTTCTTCGTCCTTCACGTCTGTGGCAATGCCTTCCCTTCGCTGAAGTTAGCGTCTCGCCATTCTACCATTGGGGAATGAAAGCAGTTTTCTTTCCCGGTAATCTCTTGGATCACCGGGGTTCGAAATGATCCCGGCTGGTTGTCGTGTCCCGGAGCTACTTGGGGGCATTAAGCCTTGTCAAAGTACAAGCCGCCCGGTATTCCGTTAATGCACCGCAAGTGATTACTGTAGGGCTTTTGAATCCAGGCAACCACCAGTTCATCTATCTTCCATGTCGTATTTATATAAAACCACCAGTTCATCTATCTTCCATGTCGTATTTATATAAAACCACCAGCACATCTATCCTTTATGTCGTCTTTATATAAAACCATCCTCCAACTGTTCGTCTACGTAACGGCTCGAGCCTATTCTAATAAAATAAGTTAATAAAAATCTTTAGATAAATATTTTTCCAGTGCTCAAATACTCTGATTCTCTTAACCACCCGTCAATCATTTAACTACCCAGCTATTGGCATAAGTTTGTTTATTAAATAAAACGTTCACTAAAGACTAGTAGCCAAATACAAGAGGATTCATGGAAGTCTTACCGTACTGTATAACACTATATTTATATGCTGTATATTTCTATTATATAACACTATATTCATGTGCTTTCTATTTGTCTTATTTAACACTATATTTATATGCTTTATATTTTGCTTATTAAACACTTTATTTAATCTAAATTTTTGTGTCCTCCACCTTATTACTCTCTAAGTCTATTTAGCCACTTACTGTCTGTATTGGCAACTTAAATATATACGTTACATAAATGACCGTTCCAGTATCTAGAGTCTAATAAATATATATATCATTAACTGTAAGAATTTAGTCTATGTTCTGAGCTGAGCTAGAAAAGGGATAACCCCGTGCTGTTATAAAGTCATCATCGGTTGGTCATACCGGGGTTTGGGTTTGAATTCAGTTGGCGTTTTGGGAATTTATTCTTAAACGTGGGCTGGGTTTGAACTCGGGTACTGTGTATGAGTAAGCGTGGTGGATTTATACCGGTACAGTATATATATCTTGGGCAGAAAAAGCAAGTCTTTTGTTTCTATCTCTCAACTCATCTCTTTTGTAGTAATCTTTATAATGGTCATTTTGCCCTAAGGACCTGTTTGTAATTTTATTTTTGTTAAAAACTCTTCGTTATTTTTAAGATTAAAAGGTTTTTATTATTGTTTTATTTTAAAATTAGAATCTTTGCTTCAATTCTATAAATTTTTTAAGCTTATTTTATTTTCAATATTTAAATGACACTTATTAATAACTCATTATTTGTGCATTTTGAATGTCGGTGCATTTAACTCATTAGATATCTGAAAAAAAAAATTAAATGTAACATATATAAATATTCCGTTACATATCACCAAACATATAAAAAAAATGATAAAGAAAAAGACTTTAGTTAGGGTTAGTACTAACTGATAATAATAACAATGTGTTTAAGTTATTTCTCTTTTGTGGCCATCTTTTTATGTTACTAAATCACTTCAAAATTTTAAACTCTTTCTTTTCTTTTTTTTTTTTTAAATCCTAAAGTTACTTAACAATCATATTTATATCTAGCAGTCATATCTTGTCATAATTTATTCCTACTACGACTATTCTGATTGTGCAGAATGCTATTCGCACTATTTCCTAAACTATTTTATTTGGATCAGGGTATTCGTGTTAATGAATATCATGCCACACACTGGGCATCCAATTATAACAGTCAGGGGAAAGATGGAGTCTTACCATATCTACCATACAGGGTGCCACCAGGCCATTATAACCTGGAAAAATTTATATAGTAGGCAAATACGCAAATTAAAGATCCAACTTTTATTTTATTGACCATTAGCCCATGCCACTAGCTCATGGAGTAGCAGAGGTTTAAACAATATTTACCTAATAACCTATTCTCCTCTCTATGTGATGCAATGCCTGATTTCTACTTTTCAATAAATCAAATCAGAAATGTTAATCATCATATTGTTTTGCTTTTTGTTTTCATTTTTCCATTATAACTTTCATGATTTTTATCACTTTTCAATTTAAACTCCAATTCATATCATAACAACTCACTCCCCATCCATTACAATGCTTTTTTTATTACATTCAAAATCCTGTCCTAATTCAAAATCAACTGCTTTTCTCTCTTTCCTAAACAATACATTTCATTTTATCTTCACACAATCTGTATTTTCTACAATATTCTCTTACACATCCTTACTTCACCATTTTTACATTTTTTTAAAAGTTGACTATCATTCTATTTATCATTCAATCCTAATCTACTATGATCTGAATTTTCTTTTCCTTTTTCTTTTTAAAAAAAAATTATGTATTTAACAAAAACATTACAATCAAACAATTTAGCAAACTTTATTACTTTTTAACTTCCTTGATTTTCTTGAAGAGTCACTTCATATAAGAAATCACAAAATTCAATTCACTACCTACTAAGAGAAATTGCTTATTTTTTTAATTATTAAAATCACATACATTTAATTCTAATATTCTAATTCTCAAATTTTTTATAGATGTTAGAATAATTGAAAATGTGGCAATGTAAAGGATTACACTCTGTCATGGTGCCTTGTATTGTTTCTTGGAAGTGTTGAACTTTGTAATATTACTTCAAGAAAATATCTCAAATAGCTAAAAACTTGATAATTTGAGAATTTTATCAAGACTCATGATTATTTTTGCCTAATAATTATATAATACTTATTAAAAATCAAGAATAAAAATTTATTGCTTGTTTATTTTATAAATGAATGTTTTATTTTCAAAAATAGTATATGTTTCACCACAATGTTAAAAATGCAAATTACAGCAAAAACAGTTTGATAACACATTGTGTCAACAGTCTCTTAGAATATATTGGAATATTGTAAAAAATATTTAAAAAATTTAAACTTTTAAAACATAATTTGATAGATTTATTAAATATTGATTTTTATTCATTCACATTTTAAAAACAAATGTCAAATAAAATAAAAATGATTTTGTTTGTTTTTTGAAGTGAAACTGCACCTCTTGACAATTGATTATGAAAAACATTTAGTTTTGATTACAATAAATTTTTTTCCAATATTTTCATAAATCCAATGTGAGTTTTTAGAATTTATTTCATGATTAAAAAAAAAAATATCTAACAAATGAAGTCAAATTTATTAAATTGTGATTAATCATAATGGTGTAATATTAAAATTAATGAAGTTTACAGACAGGAAGAACAATTAAAACTGTCACAATGCTGGTGCAGTGTAAAAGGGTTAATTAATATATTTTATCTTTTTTGGAAAGAATAAAAAATAATTCTACTTTCATCCATAAATGTCAAGCCATCAAAAAACAGCAATTTACTTCTCTCATAAAGACCTATTTATATTACCCTAAATAGTTTCTGCAACAATCAATGTACTTTCTCACAGAATTTATTTTGTAATTTTCTTTGGCAGGATTCCATCTTATTATTTTGTGTTGAACTTAAAACACTAATCTTTTTTCATAAAATTCAAAATATTTAATCTGTTACAAAAAATTATATCACTATTTTTTCTTTCTGATTCTTTGATTACTCTCTCCTCTCAATTTATATATTCAATTCTTCAAACATCCATATCTCAAATATATTTTACATCATAATTTATCAACATCTTTCACTTAATCTTATTAAATCTAACAACCCAAACATAATTAACATAGTGCCCATTAACTTTTCATTTTCTGCAAAAATTAATAACAACAACAAATAATAATAATTTCACTAGCAAAGAATAATGTTTTTAAATATATATTTCCTAATTCTGCCACTTGGAAATATTCTAAATCTACTGATAATAATTTACACTCCAAATACAGTAAATATATTGTTAAAAATATAGGGGGTGGACATCTTCATCTCAGTCTTATTTAATTCACTTTCATTGACTGTACATTCACATATAGAGTAAAATGACTTTTTAGAAAAAGCCAAAAATTTGAATGAATAGGCTATATATTAACGATGTTATTAGCTAAATTAAACATTTTTGTCATCTGAAAATATACCACTGCAAACTCATCTTTTTTACCCCGCCCCCTCTTCTTACTAATCATTTCCAATAACTATCAAATCATTCTTTAAGCACTAACATTACTTTTTCTTCTATTATTCCATTTTTAATAAAAACTGTTTCCTTAATCCCAATATCCTATCCTCATATTCCTTGTTCTCATCATAAAGACCTAACCAAAAAAGCTATTTCTTTAACTTTATAATACTCTCTTAATGTTAAACATAGTACTGCAGATCATTAAACAATTTATGGAAAAATATACTCTTAAATATTATAAAATATATATGCAGAACTGAAAAATACATTTATTTTATGAAACTAAATTTCTTATTTATTTAATCAGACATAAAGAAAAAAATAACTGTAAACTTTTTTTTAATAATTGTATAAATTTATAAATAAAAACTTTACCTTTACCGTGATTGTAGTATTCTACTGCCAAACACTTAATTGGTCTTCAGGCTAAAACTTAATATTAAAAATAATAATGTAATACTAAATATCATTAATCCATTAACAATCTTTTGCTAATAAAAAATTCATTTTAGGGTTTGCTATGCCTAAGCAAATATAGCAATTAACCTGAACATATTACCCAAATTTTCAATTTTTATGCTCTAATTTTTTATAATTCTTTCCAAGATGTTTTTGTGCACATTAACATAGCTTTTTTGTTAGAAAAATAATGAAGTATTTCTTAGAAAAATTTATTTTTTAAAAATCTGCTAAAAATAGTTAAAGCCTTAATGTCTGATACAGAAATAAACACGAAAATTTTATGAATGAATGTTGCTAAAACAATTTTAAAAATTACTAATGACATTAAGATATTAGTTTAAAAATAGAATTTGTTACTGACAGCTAGAACTTTGATCCAGAAATTTTAACTCTAATAAAATTTACCACTACACCACTATGCTAAGCTACAATCAGGGTAATTAAACACATTGATAAAAATATTAATTAAGAGTTAAAGATAATTGGATAAAAAGTCAAACTGTTATTTTATTGTCACATGCATTTTGAGTAATTAGTTAATACTGTCAAAAACAAGCAGATGTCTTTTATCATATTAAAAAGCAAAATTTAATTATAAAAATATGCATTGGTGGTCGAGAGGTCAGCGCAACTGCCTTGCACTTGCAGGCAGTTGCCCGGGTTGCGGGTTCACGTCCCAGCCGATGCTATGACATTTAAAATATATATATATATAACAGGAATAAAGTTAAAATTTAACATCTGGTGAAGTAATGAACTCAAAAGTTGAAAATTTATTGATTCCTAGTTCAAAGTGTCATTTTGATGCTTAAACAGCACTTGACACTTTAATGAAGTAAATTATACTATTATTTATTTTATTTAATTTATTAAAATACTATAATTCTTAAATCTAGTTTGATAAAGATCAATATCCCAATACCGCTGCCATATTAAAAATTGTAAAGATTGAAATTTTGACATAAAAATTAGATATTTCGAAACAGATAAAACTAACTTCAAATAGTGAATATAAAATGGATTGCTCTATTGTTAACTACCCAATCAAAATATTTTTTAGGAGTAGAAATACAGCTGTATTAACTAATTATGATTCTGATGTAAAATATAACTTGATAATGTTAATGTTGACCAAATAAAAAAATAATCCATTTCAAAAAAATTTTTATAATGAATTAAATGGTAATTTTATTTCAACAATTTCTTACATCAAAACTTAAAAACTGTTAAGTTCAATATTTATTAGAGACATGGTATTATTTTGACTATATTCTCTGGTATAAAAAAGTACGATTGAAGAATATGATCAGAAAAATGGACAATTTGATCATTCTGAACTATGTCAAGATATAATTTCATAAGGCTTGAGAAACTCAATATTTTAAAAACTAAGGTTGAGTTGCCTTATTAGAGAATATAATTTTAATAACAAAACAAAGGATGAAGCAACTCTTTTGATCTTACATTTAACATCTGTCTTTGGAAGAAATAATCTCTTTTGTATCCCATCTAGATCCATATCGATAAGCGTGTATAATCAATATACACTATATTGTAATATCACACAGATTCTCAAAATAGCTTCTGATTGATAGTTTCTAATAAAAAGTACTGGATTGCACATATTTATCTAAAATTCATATTTAATGCAATTACATTAGTCAAGCTAATAAATGTTTCAGTACTATAAAATTTAAAAATAAAATCAAATTGCTTATCTAGTTGTATTATACCTAATACTAGGTTAGCACTTCTATTTTAATGATTTCATTTAATTAATGACTATAGGATTTTTAATCCTATGTTAAAAAAACTATATCAATGAACATCATCACCTGATAACCAATAATTACTCATAGATGGCTCTAAAAGGAATTGATGTTAAGTGAGTTACCACTATTTATGCATGAGTTAAATGTAATCTAGTACAGTCATGTGATACTTTGAATTAGCTTGTACTATTCTTTTTCAAAGAAGCAATAGTGATTACATCTAGCATATAATTGAGTTCATAATATCAGTCCTATATAAACAGACAAGTAGGTTTGCTTGACTTTAGAATTTTAATACAATAGAAAGTGCTGTGGGGTGGATATATGGAACACTGTGCTTTCTATACTAAAAAAGTTAGTAACTATCATCTGTATTCATTGATTAGGCATGCTCGTATAAACTTCTAGAATGATGTAGAGTAAATTACTGCTCTTAACTATAAGACCATTAATGTGATAGTAGAATTCTCATTAAGTTCAAAAGAGTCAATCAATTTATTACGTTAGTAAGAATCTATTTCCTGTGGCATATATTTTTAGAATTTGTACAGCATTCCCTTCCACCAAAAATAATTTTGTCACATTTAACAAATTCTATGACAGAGTAAAGTTGGTTTTAATCACCACCTCCAATACATGAAGGATTTCACACAAACCATCTAGTAAGTGGTGACATACTAATGAAGATGCTTATAGAAAAAAAATCCTTCTGCTTCAGATATTTTAGATAAAAACAAACTACTGTCAATCATTTTGTAGGTAAGTATTAAAACTATGTAGTAATAGAGATGACTATAAATATTTCATTTCATGTGTAAGTAGAAATTTGCTACAAATATTAATTAGAGCTCTAATAATTCGATGGCACAATTCTCAAATCAAATGTCAGTTAAATTAGCTTCTTTGGAGAAAGATTTCAAAAAATGTTGATACCACCTGCATCCTCCTATGGAGAGTTAGTTTGTGAGATTGTGTAGGAAGTTTGTTCCTAGTTTTAAATAAACCCAAATGTGAAACTAATGTTTTGTTGTTGTTTTTTAATTAGAAAAGGGAATATTTATTATTGCGCTACTCGATATTAGATGACTAGATTTAATGGTAAAATATAATAAATCCTGAAGACTTTCAAATTATATTTGAGACTAAAGTTTCAGCTAAATTCCCACTTCCAAATTCCAACTCTTCAGAGACAAGCTGAATATTTTTTCTAATTATATTTATTTCATGATAATGAACTTAATTATATGATTATATCATTTTCTTCATATAAATATTGAATTAATTTGTTGTATTCTATTCCAATACTAAGGCTCAAGATTTAGTTTAGGTTATAAATCATTTTTACAATTATAGAACCTGTTTTTTTTTTATTTGTGATAATTTTAATTTATCCATTGATATATTAATGTAGTACTACAACATAAATTACTGCCAGTTGCATCGTGTTTATATGTCATTTTTATCTGTTGCATGCGTTCTTATTGCTTTAACTGTAACTAACTGGCTTAGTTTTTTGACATATTAATATCATCTATTTGTTACCATAGCTACTGCATTGACCACATTATCAAAACAATGCAAATGTTACATTGAATTTAAGAGTGCAAACTTATGTAAAATTGTCTCAATATATTTTTATTGAAAAAGTATATTCCATATACCATTTTATCTGATAATGACATACTAAAGAAAATTTAGAAATATTTTATAAAACAAGCATAAGTTCAAGCATCTTAGTAATAAATATTTCAAAATAACCAAATTCATCTTCTTTATTGGATGTCCTAATGTTGTGTGCAAGAATTTTTGATATGATTGCTGATTTGCAAATAAAAAAATCCTGAGAAATTCTTAATTCATGAGTTTTATTATGTTTAGAAATTTCATAATTAATTGTTAAACTGATTATTTACTTCATTCTTAGATAATATAGATGAGGTATAATAGTATGAAGTTATGTTCAAATCCTGTATGGGATTTTGTATATATAGATTATTACAGTATAAATTTTTTGCATTAAATGATGAAGATGACTGATAAAATTATTCAGGCTATTGAGAGTACTAATGCCATAAGCTGTAAATAAATCATACAGTAACACTCATGTTACATGTGTTGGGCACCATTCCTATTTTAGTAGTTAGAATTTTGCATTATTGTTATAATGAAGTGTGCAACATTGACTAAACTTATTTTGTTTTAACCCAAAAAAAAAAAAAATTATTTTATGCCAATAATAATTGCAGTCATCATTCTAAAATAACTGATAATTCATTTTGGTTTGGTTAGATTTTTTTAAAGCAAGTGTCAACTTTTTTTAATTATATGCCAAATTATCATCAAGCTAAAGATCATAAAACCTTCTAAAGATCATAAAACTTTTCATACTTTTCCGATGTTTCCATGTGCAATTGCTTGTACAAAACCTTATGGACTATTTTGCATTAAAAGTTGATATTTGTTTTTAAAATAATGAATTGGAGTTATTTAATTAATGCATTAATCAGTTGATACTTTATCACATGTTAATATTATAGTAGGCATTGTAGATGATGTGCCTAATTATAGAGCAGATCTAAAGAATTTAATGAGAATATTTAAATATATGTATATTGTCTATACTAAAGTTAATGTAATTTAAGGGACTTGAAGTCAGACTTTCAAACTCCCCACAGCTATCCAATCCATCTTATACAACTGGTACACATAACCACATACATGTGAAAAAGATAAATGATCTGCAATATACATATTTCATGCCAAACTACCACTCATCTGCTAGTCCATATCACTATCTCCAACACATATATAATCACTGCTCAGTTTATATTAAGTTAACAAATCATCAAACTTTAATGGACAAGCTTCAATCTTCTCCACTCTCCAACTTTTCAGCCATCCATATTTTACATTGAGAATATTTTGATCATTCTGTTATAGGATGTCTGTTGTTTATCCTTTATATAGATTTATGGTTAAAAGCAGGACTATAGGATTAAAATATTTATCTCAAGCTCATATTAGTAAGTTTAGCCATTTCTTTATGGTAAGATTATCAATACTGTGCTCAAAAAAGTTCCGAGGAACTGTGTGTTCTCAGAACAATATCTCAGTAGTATTGCTGCAAACCAAGTCAATACATTTTTTTAAAACAAATCTCACTATGATCAATTGAATGGAATTATTGCATCAACTTACCACATGACTACTGAGTAACTAACTATATATTTATTTTCAGGAAGTAAATTTATGAATATCTGGAGGACAAATACAAATTTTTTATTTTTGTTTACTTTGTATGTGAGTCATGAAAACGGTATGCATTCTTATCTGTATTTTTTTTATGTGCCAAAGCATTGTCCAGGAAGTGAACCCTGAGACAACTGCTTGTAAGGCTGTTGTGCTAACACTCAGCCACCAACACTTGACTGAATTCTTCATTGCATTTTCAGCATAAACCAGCGTTTTAACATCACACTTCTTTTTACTCAACTAATGATGATTTGATTTTTACATTTACTAATCTTAGAAATAAAGTAAAGTTGAATAGATTATAGTGTGCAATATATAAAAACCTTTGTAAATCTAAATATTCGGGACTATTGTTATGCTCATCTTTCACTTCCTTTAAAATAGCTTAGCTATCGCTGATATCATAACAAATTTGTTTATAATTAAAAATGACATAAAAAAGTCATTAAATAATCTACTGCAATACAAAAAGGCCGTTTCCAAAAAATCCCATTAAAAAAAATAATGAACAAGACATTACTCATTAAGTTTCCAAATTGATAGTGATAATTTTTTTATTCCTGAATATATAGACTCCTCTTTTTAAAAAAACCAATAGTAAATTATTTCTAGTTTGAATATATTCTGATTAAAATTCTGAAAAAGTGTAATTTTATTCACTACTGTCCCTAAAAATATCATTTTTGGCAAAATATCTAGAAGGTATTTTGCAAGAAAAGCTTCTTTGATGAATCATTTTAAATTCAAAAAATAACTAAACATCCCATGATCACTATTTCTTATGCTTGCTCATAACTGTTATTAAAACAGGCAAAACTCTCCATACAGTAGTGCCACTTAGTGCAAGCCAGAGTAATCAATGGATCCTCACTGAAGAAAGCCACAAGCTAGTCTGGGGATGTTGGATGAATAGGCACTAGATAGGGATTTTATACACAAGTCTTCTGGCATCCATTGATTATTTTAGCTTGCATTGAGTGGCACTTCTATATGGAGAGTTTTGCCTGTTTTGATTCAGAAAATAAAAATCTTTTTGGAAATAAACATCAGAAGAGTAGATATTTTTATGTATGTTAAATCAATATAGCATGATATTTTTTTTTGTTATTGTTATAACTATTAAGGTTTATTCTGTCTGATTTGAGTAGGGATTAAAAGGAAACAAAAACAATCATAAGATCAGTTACCTAAGATATGATGTGTACCACTTTGATCACAATAGTTTCATTAATTATCAGAAATCAAGGCAGAAATGTAATCTATCTCTCTATTAATGTACTAAATCAGAGAGGGCAGAGTTTAAGCATTTTACGCACAAAAAGCTACCTGGGTTATTAAATGCAAAATAATATGCTAAGGCAGTGAGAATCTTAAGAATTTCTGATGATATATAAAATAATTCATATCTGAAGATTTTGGAATTTTTGCCTAAGATAATTTAAGGAAATTTTTTTAATCCTGTGAACCACATTTGATTTTTTTGATTAGAATATCTTTAGAAATATTGTCACGAAATGATATTAAATAGAAAATTTTTATATGAAGGAAAAAATATCAACACACTCTAATCAATTATTTTATAAATTAGAGCTAATCATCTAACAGTGGTTGCTTAATGGAAATTTAAATATATTTGATTAGGAGGTTAAAGTCTCAGGTTAATCTCAATAAGTCGAGAAATGTGAAAGTCTGACTGTAAAAATAAAAAAGTATTGTAATAGTATGCAGACTTCATTACTAGTAGAAAAACTGTCATACTCATAGAACGCTGAATCCACGGTTGCTTTTATCTTGCATTACTTCTCTGACAGAAATTAAATATAGATATTTATAAAATATAAATTTGAAAATATGTACTATACAAATGATTTTAAATATTGTAAGGAAACATACAATCAAATAATTCCTAACGTAAATAATCTTTATATAGAAATTATTTTATATTAGACCTTATTATCATAGAAAAATATTAACAAACAAGCATTTTTTAAGGAAGTAATTTTATTTTATAGTTATCTTAATTTAGAATATCAACGCTAATAATTTAATTGGTTAGTTAGTAAAGATAATTTTTTTTTCTCGGTCAACAATCTATATCAGATAATATCAAAATAAAAGCTCGCCCATATTTTTCGCAACTACTACTACTTAAATATTATCAATTTTTTTTTATTGTTGTTTGTTTAAAAAACAAATACTTTTATCATTTTTCTAAGAAAACTATCATCCATTCTTACACATAACTTTAAAAGATGCTGTAATTTAATAAAATATAATAATAAAACTTTTGCTTTTTTTAACATTTGACATTTAAATTTAATCTGCACATAGTTGAACAAAATAGGTGTAATATATAGGGTATATGAGCACAGACTTTCACATGACTCTCCATTCTATCTCATAACACTGATACACTTGCACACATGTATGTGAAAAGATAAATAATCACCAATATCGGTATTTCATGCTAAACCAGCAATCATCAGTTGGTCCAGATTATCATCTCTACATATATATGCAATAGGTGCTCAGATATATATTAAGATAACCAATATTCATACTTTAATGGACAGGCTTCAATCCACTCCACACTCCAATTCTTCAAACATCCATCCAATTGAAAATCTGATGATAAAAATCTCAAAGGCCACCCTGAGGCTGAGAAAGATAATATTCCATCATATTAGCATTAACGTTTAATAAAATACCTATCCCATTAGCGTTATATTCTTGGTACCAAATAATATAAACATGGAAATATATACCAATTAATCAGTTCTTTCTTTTACAGAAAAGAATCATAAGAAAAGATAACTGAGTTAAATTAAATTTCATAAGAAAAAATATTGGATCTGAGTTGATTTATTATTACTGTTATTGTCACTAATTATGTATAGCAACAAAAAAAAGTTTTCCATGCAGCTTAAAAATGCATTTATTACTATGATAAAAAAGTTCATCAATCTTACTTCTGGTTGCCCTCTATTTTTTTCATAATAGATGTCAGTTATTGTTTTTCTTTTTCCCTAGTAAACTGGATATTTAAAAATTTAAGAAAGTATGAAATCATACACAATATATATCGCAGAGCATGGTACAGGCTAACCCTTGACCCCCATTCTCTTTGTCATAAGTCTGGAGAAACAATACATCATTTTCTATTCCAGTGTCCTGCTCTTATTACCTAAATCATGCACTTCCTTTGGTAACATGAAATAAGGCTTTTTCACTTCAATTAGGATTACTATTTTCCTTATATTTATCTTTTGAATCCTAAGATGCTATTTTTGCTTCAATCCTACATCTAGGAAATTACAATCACTATTTTACAATAAAATTTCAAAAATTAAAGACAGGGCACTTGATCTTCCAGGCATTTTTGATGCTACATGGAGCTTGGTTTCTCTTCTGACCCATTATAAGCACATAGTTCCTTTCCTCTCTCTTTTTTTTTTTTTACTTTTGTATGCCTTTGCTTTATATTCATAAAATGAACATTTTGTAATTTATATACCATTGTATTTGTCTATTCTTTGATGTCTCTGCTATGCAAAGTTTGAGTAATAATCCACTTTTTAATTTTATATATAATTATTTTTCTTAGTTAGTTGTTGACTTAATAGCTAATGAAGTAAGAGAAGTAACTATGTAAAATTTCATTCTTAACTCTCCATCAACACTTAGACAGTTCCAATATCAATAACAATCAACAATTTCAAACTGTTGTCAAGGAAATCTTTTTAACAATATACGTATCTATATATGCCATCCAAAAATAAAATTTCAAAATTAGAAAATCTAAAAACGGTCCATTACTTTCAAAAATTATTATGATATTGGTTAAAATTGAACATATAAAAGTATCTTATGAGAACATCATACCAATAGTTTATATTAGAATTTATTTGACTTTGTAGAACATTATTAATTGTCAGCTGTTTATCCAGCATTTTTTTATTATCAATTCTACTAATTGCATATGTAGTTTGGTATACAAAATGTTTTTTACACTCTTTTAGCAGAGAATTTATATATCTTCAGACATTTCTATGATAATTTCAAAAATTGATTTAAACATCAAAAGTTTTTGTGTAAATATTAAACTTTATATCATTTTCAATTGAAGTAAGTCTATGATCATTAATTTAAAAAACATGTTTCTCTAAAAAAAGTTCTCACATTATCAGATGTAGAAGATATAGTTTCCGTAATATTAATGAATAAACAGGAGAATTCTCCAGACAGAAAATCCATGTCATTCACATTCCAATCTCTTCATACATTTCTCACTTTTATTATTATCACTATAAGGAATAATAAAGTCATCATTTTATCAACAAAACAACACTTGATTCTTTCAATTTACTTTTTATACTCTAGTGCCATTTGTTGTAATATTGAGTGATCAGTGGTCACCAGATGGTAGTACAACTTAATCTCCATCTCCAGTCTATTTTCTGAATTTTTCCCTTTTGGCAGAGAACTTGGCTGGCCAGCTTTGCATCCCAAAGTCCAAAAAAAGAAAAAAAATGGAATTTGACATTTAAATTGGATTTTATTAATTATTGGAATTTATTTTTTCCCAATAATATATTGGATAACTATCTCAATTTTTTTTAAAAAGTGAATTAGGATTTCTTTTCTTGGAAGAAAATATAAAGATAATAATTTTAATTTTTATTATTTTATTTCTTAATATTCAATTTTATTTACTAGTGCAGGGATTTATGTAACCTAACCAGAAGGGATTTATACCTTAATCACATGCACCATAGTGTTGTTATAATAGCTTAACAATATCTTGTTAAGTACTAAGGATACTCTCAAACCAAAGCACAAGATAAAGACTTTTGAAAAAATAAGTGGCCATTTCTTTTGTATCTAAATTTATTATATACACTAATCTAAAGTGCCTTAGTTTGAGAGTGTGAAGATGTTTCTTTATTCACTTTATATCTATTAATTTCTTTCTATGTATTAATGTCCACAAAATTTTTAAATTTACTATGTGTAATATTCAATTTATTTATTAGCACAAAGATCATATGTAGCTATAACAGAAGGAATTTATGCTGTAAGCATGTGCACTGTAATATTGTTATAATAGCTGAATGTGGTCTTGTTGAGTACTGGGGATACGCTCAAACCAAAACACAAGATAGAGACTTTTGAAAAGATAAAAGTAGCTATCTTATCTTTTGTACCTAAATTTAATTATATAGGCCAATCTAAAGCATTTTAATTTGGGAGCATGAAGACATTTCTTTATTCACTTTACATATCTGTGTTAGTAAATAAAATTGAATATTATATTATTTCTAATAGTTTATAATATTAATATGTAGCAAATTGAAAAATTTTGCAAATATTAATATAAAGAAAAAAATTAATGGATGTAAAATGAATAAAGAAACATTTTCATGCTCTCAAACTAAGATCCTTTAGATTGGCCTATATAATTAAATTTATGTACAAAAGATAAGATGGCTACTGTTATCTTTTCAAAAGTTTCCATCTTGTGCTTTGGGTTGAGTATATTCCCAATAAAAAAAATATCATTGAGCTATTATACCAACATCACAGTTCATTTGCTTAGGATATAAATCTTTTTTATTTAAGTTATTTTATTTCTTATAATTTAAATAATTACTTCGGTATTAATATAGTCTGACATTTAACAAAATTTATGAATTTTTTGATAGGTTTTCTTTTTCATATTTTCAATGTTTTGACCAATAATTAAATCTTCATTAAGAAGAGATTTTAATTTTATTGAATTCACAATTCAAATTTGTCTCCTGTTAAGAAATTATTATTTTTATTATGATTGCTTTCAGTTTTTAATCATTTAAGGAGTTTGCCTGTTTATTGATTTTTTTTATTTTTACTTGCTGTTGGACCTTTTCTTTTCTGAGCACTGCTTTTATATTTTCTATTTCTAGTGTGATCTCAGTTTGTATTTAAATAGTTAAAAAAAAAAAAAGTAAAGGAATATAATGCAAAAGTATGATGAAAAAATTTGCCTTAAGATTTTAGGGTTAAATAATTGATATTTGAAATTTTTGAATGAAATTATTCTTTAGAATATATTGGAAATGTATCCAAATTTTAATAAATTATTTGACAAAAGTGGTTATGTAGGCAGTTGAGAGTGAGTCTGATTGGGGGAGTTTTCTTCACTTGATCTGACAATCAGATAATAAATGTTTTATACAAGGTATTAGGATTTTATATCTCTTCAGATTTATTTATATTATTTTTGGTCGGTTAATCCTAATAATTATATAGATATGTGTAATAATTAATTGCCACTGCAATAAATCAACCATGTGACACAGATGTTGTAAATCGCAGGACTTCTCAAATATAATTCATCCCACATCCAGTATTACTTCTCCAGTTGAGACGGTGGAACCGCCCCTGGACTATTATAAAAATAATTGTTCTAAGAATAGAAAAAAATGTTATATTAAGAAAATAAGCTCAAGTAAAATTTAAATTTGAGTTAAATAATATTAATGCATACATCGCAGTCTTAATAGTAGTAGTAGTGATTATAAAACTATATCTTTTATCAATTTTTATATAGTTGAGATAAGACAGGGTAAGTGCACAATCTCATACTCTTTTATTCTTTTTTATAGGCAATATATTTTTATTACATTGTATTAAATTTAAACAAAATGTTTATGACGTTTCAGTAAATAGGTTTTATACTGTTTTAACAATAACTCACAGATAGATGGTTAGCATTTTTAATTTCGAGATACCATTCTTATTTGATAAATTTTAATATTACTGTCAACCACGGCAGTTAGTCTTATCTGAAAAAACATCTATAAAGAAGAAGAAAAAATGAACTTAAGATTACATGTAAATATTTTTATTTTTTACCTTTCTTATTATAAGAATTATGTGCTTTTATATTTAACATTTTAAAATCAAAATAAATGAAAGTTAAAATAAAAACAGCCTTTAAATAGCCCTTTTTAGGTTAAAGGATTCTCTAACAGTGAAAAAGAATATTTTATTCACTAGCCTTTCTAAAATTTAGGTGGTGGTAGTTTGAATATTTTCTAATATTAATTTACTCTCAAGTTCATCTATTTACCAATCAATAATGGTTGGTTAACTTGAAAAACTCCATGCTACGATTTTCTAAAAAAAATTCTAAGCTTGATTAGAAACTGAAAAAAAAAAAAATTCAAGTTTACTTGATCCAGATTCAACCCTAAATCATGAGGCATAACAGATGAGTGCACTACTATTCGGCAATGACACCCTTCTAAATGTATATACTTGTAAATATAAAGCCACTTTTAAATAAACCATTGAAGAAGAAAAAGCCTATCCAATAGACATGCAAATTAATCATTACCTTTTATTTTATCGTATATCAGAGGATATGAAAAAATTATTATTACTAATATATGGAGTTGTAATAGTAGCAGCATCAGCAGTAGTAATAATGATACTAGAGACTTTTCTCAACTTTTATTGACTAAAAGCCAGACTTCAAAACAAAATAAACAAATAAAAAATTAGCAAAAAAAAATTATAAGAAAGAAATATAGCATTACATGTTTTGAATGGCCATTTTAATCATCAATAAACAATGATGGTGGAGTTTTAAAGAGTAAATTCTGTATCTGTTTTACTATATTTATTAAAGATCAAATCCTTTTTTTTTTTTAAATTAATTAATCGCCTCCTCTTTTTATTCATGCACAATCTTATATTTACAAAAAATTAAGCCTCGTTAGTGAAAGACCATTTACTAAAAGGAGTTACATAATTATAAATTAATATTTTAATAAGAAATTATTTATGTTAAATCAATTCATTGTGCTTATAGAAAAATAAAAGAACAAAATACTATGACACCTTCTCCTTTTTTTTTCTTTTTTAAATGGATACCAATTAAAATAATAGTTTGTCTTTTTTTTCACTATAAGTAATATTTGCCAAGGGTTTTAATTAAATATAAGGAAGATTCAAGTCCAAATTTTGAACAGAATGTTTTTAAGAATCTTTTTTTTCTCTCAGTGATGAAAGTTTATTCATCAAAAAAAAGGTACAAATACAGTTAAATAAAAGTTTACAAAGAATGGTAAAAATGAAATTCAGGAACAACAATGTGAAAGGATACATATGAAAAGGGATGTGGAAAGGGTGAGTATTAACCATTAAAGACAAATGAATATTACAATTAGGAATTATTTGTAAAGTCTAGAGTTTAAATATAAGTAGCATTTTAGGAGTACAATATTGAGAAATCCAATATGCGATGGATAAGTTGAGAACAGGAAAACACTCGAAGATAACAACATTGGAAATAATAAATTTAAATAGGGTGAATCACTTGCAAATAAAATCATTAGACCAAACTGGAGTTTACTTTGCAATAATACTTGGATAAAATCGTTTATAACAATAATGCTAAAACCGCTATGAATAGCATTTTTCCCTTCTTGTAAATGAGAAAATCAACGTTGGCAACAATACCTACAGCACTCTCATCCTAGCCCCCCCCCTCAAAAGAACCAGGATTTAGGTCTCTGGGGCCCCTCCCAACAACCAGACTCTCTCATTCAATCAGCAAAGTTGAGTATAATGAAAATTTTAATTAAAATGTACAATTAGGAATTATTTGTAAAGTCTAGAATTCAAATATAAATAGTGTTTTAGACGTACAATATTGGGCAATTCAATTTGTGATAGATAAGTTGGGAAATAGGAAAACGGAGATAACAGAAAATAAGGACTAAATCAATCTACTGTTCAGTTCCTCCAAATGACCTTGAATATCTTCACAAGAGAGCAATCCCGAATACTTTGGAAAAATTATGGAAAAACTATGGAGAAGAAAAAAAATCCAAGCTTCAAAATGTCTCTGTTGAAAACCATTCTAATCCATCATGAAAATAACATGAACAGCAAAAAGCCAGCCCTATCAATAACAACATTGGAAGTAATAAAATTAAATAAGGTGAATCACTTGCAATTAGAATCATGAAGCCAAACCGCAATTTATTTTGTAATACTACATGGATAAAATCTTTCATGACGATAATGTTAAAGAATCGCCATAAATAACGTTATTTTTTTCTATCTTGTGAATGAGAAAAACCAACCTTGGTAACGATCACCATAGTGCCCTCATCCCAGCCCTCTCCCTCAAAAGAACTAGGATTTAGGCCCCTGGGGGTCCTCCCAACAACCGGACTCTCACATTCATTCAACAAAATTAAGTGAAATGAAAATTTTCATTAAAAGGTAAAATGTCTATAGAAATCTTTTGTAATTTCAATTGCTGTCATATATTTACATAGCGTTTTTATAAAAGTTGAATTTTTTTTTACTTGTGATTACATTGTTGATATAGCTTGTATATGAAAAGAGAGCTAAGACACTCCCCTTTTTAATAGGGATAGTTTTAGAGAAATTTAATTCCCTAAACTAGTCAATTATTTTATATAGCGCGATGTTTATTTTATAAACTATAATTTTAAACAGCATTAAACTGTTGCACATGCACTTTAGATTTTTTTAAAAATATAAAATGAATGAATACTAACACTTCAACAACCAATAAGTTAAAAAAAAAAACACTTCAACAAACACATGATAAAGTCTTATATTCATTCATTTTATATTTTAAAAAAAAATCTAAAGCGCATGTGCAACAGTTTAATGCTGTTTAAAATTATAGTTCCCTAAACTAGGAAAAAGGGAACGAAACAGGGAGCCAGAAACAGTGTTAACTGGAGTTCTTGGCTTTCTCTAGTGGACTATTGTCACTCAAAACTGATAAATTTTCAGCAGTTTTCATTGATCGCAGACTTTTTTACATTACTATTTTATTTTTAGCAATAAAAAAATAACCATGGGCTCAGCACTCTTTCCCCAAAAAGTATAGCCCTTATTGTCCATCAGTGATGATTGTATATTTCAATCAGCACCCCCATCTGACTAACCCAGGTTAACATGGAAACTTCACTTGGTAAGGATATCTGATACTTATTAACCAATCACTACTGGGACTAGTGATTCTGGACTGTCTGTGACTTCAACAAAACAAATATCACATAGTCTTGAAGTAGAAGTCATGGTATGTCTTAGTCAAAACAAGAAAAAGGGTTGATGTAAAAAAACACATACAATATTGACAATTGATTTTTTTGTAGTTTATTATATAAGTGGAGTTTATACATATATTTAATATTATTATTGATGTAATAATAAATAGTAGTTAATGAAAAATTTTGTCTTTTTTTTTGTAAAACGATTAAATTGACGATTAAATAATTATTTTGTCTTTAGATATGAGTACTTAAATTGATATGAATATAGACGTCATGAATTTAAATATTTATAATTATATTTATTAAATTCAAATAAAATCTATAGTAAAATCTTTTTAAGACCTGTGACTCGATTTATGTTTATTAAATCTAAATAAAATCTATAAAGAAATCTTTTTTTTTTTGAGACCTATGACTGTATTTATTTAGAAAATTATTTAAAATTTACTTAAATGTGTTATATGTATATTTTATTTAAATGTTCAATGTCATTAATAATTGTTCAGCAAGGTTAAGTATAATAGTCGGCAGAGGGCCCCACAAACAAGTTCCATGTATGACAATAGTATATATGAATGCCTAGTTAAGGATATACAGAGTTTTAAAGAAAAGGGGAAGAGAATAATGGTTATAGGGGATATGAATGGACATATGGAAGAAATTGATGGTGTAGATAAAAAGAATGGTCCGTTTTTGAAGGAATTTTGTCAAAGAGTAAATTTGAGCATTGGGAATTTATCAAATGTGTATGATAGACAATACACATGGTCTAGGAATAATGTATTTCACCCAATAGATTATGTATTGGTAGAGAAAGAGGGAATAAATAAAATACTGATAATTAAGGTGTTTGATAATGAAGAGAGAGTATGTAATAGTGATCATAACTTTATTGTAATAGAAATGGTTAGTAATGTGATGGAGGATAGAAATAAAGGTAGAAATAATAGTGAAAGATGTGGATGGAGAGTGAATGATAGGAATAAGTTGGAAGAGTATAAAATAAAAGTTGAAGAAACCATGGAGCAGTTGTTTGGGGATGAGTATAAGGACTGGTGTGGTGAAATAGAAAAAGTGGCAAATAGGGTTTTAGTCGAGAATAGGCAGAAGAATAAAAGTAATAAAAAAATGAGAGTTAGTAAAAGTGTAAAAGAGAGGAAAAAAGCATGCAAAGAGTATAAGTGTGCTATTAAGAATAAAGAAAGTGAAAATGATATTAATGCTAAATAGGGAAAGTACTTAGAAAAGAAGAAGCTAGCTAAAATGGATAATTATAGAGAGAGAATGAAGTTAAATAGTAAATTGTTGGAGGATATTAATAAAAGTGGAAGAGATGGAAGTAAAAAATTTTGGAATTACATTAAAAGGAGAAATGTAGGAGAAAGAGAGATAGTATTAATAGATGATGAGGGAATAGAATGTAGCTCTAGAGGTGAGCTAGAGAAAATCTTAAATAGATATGTAATGGATATAGAAAAGATGTTAGATGTGAAGGAATTAGTGATAGAAAACATGAAAGCAGTTAGTAATGGGAATATTAGGTTCACAAAAAATGAATTGAATGAGGCAGAAAAGAGATTGAAAAGTGGAAAGGCGAGAGGTTTAGATAGATGGGCAGCAGAGATGGTAATGAATTTAGGGCATAGAGCAAAAGCAAAGTTATTACCATGTTTTAATAAGATGGCACAGAAGACAGTTTTTTCCGGGTAGTTGGAGTAATACAAGAATAAGATTATTATTTAAAGGAAAGGGTAAGGACCATAGAAAGTTAAATAATTATAGACCAATAGCAGTAACATCAGTTTTATATAAAGTTTTCGCATATATGGTAGCTGGAAGAGTTGTAAAATGGATGGAAGAGAATAATGTAGTGGGGGAAATGCAAGGAGGTTTTAGGTCAGATAAGCGTATAGGAGATTGTTTGTAGTTACACAACTTATGGAGAAGAGTAGGAATTCAGGTAGATCGTTATATATGAGTTTTATAGATATAGAGAAAGCATATGGTAGAGTAAATAGAAATAGATTATGGGTAAGATTAGCCAATTTGGGAATGGATGAAGCTTTAGTAAATATTATTAAGAAATTATATGAAAATAATTATTATACTTACCAATTAGGGAATATAGAATCAGTTAAAGTTAAAAATGGGGTGGGATTAAGGCAAGGATGCCCTATGTCATCGATTTTGTTTTTGCTGTTTTTGAGTGAAATGGAGAAAGTAATAGAAAGACTAGGAAGAGGGGTAGAGATATCATTAATAGGTGACAAAGGATTATATACTTTGTCGGGTCTTTTTTTGCAGTTGATATCTTTTTATGTGCAGAAAGAAGAGAAAATATGGATATTATGTTGAGGACATGTGCAAGGGTGGGAAAAGAGATGGGATTAAATTTAGTGAAGACAAATCAAATATAATGATGATGAATACTGGGGAAAGAGAAGATGTAGTTTTTTTATTGGGGGATATAAAGTTAAGTGTGGTGGATAGATATAGGTATTTGGGAATCATCTTATGTAATCAGAAAAATTGCTTGGATGAATGGGAGAAAAAATTGGTAAATGAAGCAAAGAAAAGAAAGGGCTTGGTAAAGAAACTAACAGTATTTTCATATAATAAATATTATGTAGCTAGAATTGTATGGAAGGGAGTTGCAATAGCAGGGTTAACATGTGGTAATGATGCATTATGTGTTAGTAAAAGGATTTTAGATTTAGAGAAAGTACGAAGTGAAGTAGGAAGACATGCATTAGATGCAGAGATGTGGATAGCAAAGGAGGTAATTCAAAAAGAAATGGGATGATCAAGTTTCTATATGAGAGATGCAAAAAGTAAAATGAAAATGTTTGGTAGGTTGCAGTTTATGGATAGTAAAAAAATAGCCAAAATAGTGTTTAATTGGGTTATGAGTAAAGGGCAGGTAACAAGATGGGTGAGAAAGGTAATGTGGTATGCAAAAGATTTGGATAAAGAATTTATATCGGTATACTTGTATAAAAGGTGGGATGATTGTGTTAGGAGGATTGTTGAGTGTTATAGTGGTAAGGAATGGGATAAAAGAATAGAAGGATTAATAAAAAATACGGAGTTGGAGAGATGGAAAAGTAGTATGGAGGGTAAGAAGAGTTTAAATATATATAGAAGTAAACGGAATATTGGAAGTGAGTTAATTTATGATAATAGTAAGGAAAGTAGTTTATTGTTTAAGGCTCGAACGGGATCTTTAGCAACAAGAGAATATACATGTAAATGGAAAACTATGGGTGATTTAGTGTGCAAATTGAGTAAGGAAGGTATAGAAAATATTAGGCATCTGTTGATTGAATGTAAATGCTTGAAAGCAGAAAGAGTATAGATAATGAAGTTATGGGAGAATAGGTATGAACAAAGTGAATATACAGAAAGTGAGTTATTCGTTTTTATGCTGGGTTTGTGAAAAGATAAGGAGGATTTAGATTTAAAGGCCATAGAGTTGACAAAAATTATGTTGTGGAAATGGGATGGGGCAGAATATGGGAAGACTTAGAGTGGGGAATGTAAAATAAAGTGGCTAACAGGTTTATCTGGGCATAGTTGCCGAGATATTCTTGACTTCATTTAAGGAGAAGCCAAATACATCACATCAAATGTTTGGAAGAATACAGTTTGTGGATAATAAAAGAATAGCCAAAATAGTATTTAATTGGGTTATGAGTAAAGGGCAGGCAACATAGATAGATGAGAAAGGTAATATGGTATGCAAAAGATTTGGATAAAGAATTTATATCAGTATATTTGTACAAAAGATGGGATGATTGTGTTAGGAGGCTTGTTGAGTGTTATAATGGTAAGGAATGGGATAAAAGAATAGATTTATTAATAAAGAATAGGGAATTAAAGAGATGGAGAACTAGTATGAAGAGTAAAAAGAGTTTAAATATATATATAGAAATAAACAGAATATTAGGTGCGAGATAATATATGATAATAGTAGGGAAAGTAGTTTATTGTTTAAGACTCAAACAGGATCTTTAGCAACAAGAGAATATACATGTAAATGGAAAAATATGGATGATTTAGTCTGTAAATTATGTAAGGAAGGAATAGAAAATATTAGGCATCTGTTAATTGAATGTAAATGCTTGAAAACTGAAAGGGCACATATAATGAAGTTATGGAAAAATAAATATGAAAAAAGTGATTATACAGAAAGTAGATTATTGGTTTTTATGCTGGGTTTGGATAAAGATAAGGGAGATTTAGATATAAAGGCTGTAGAGTTGACAAAGATTATGTTGTGGAAATGGGAAATGGGATGGAGCAAAATATGGGAAAACTTAGACTGGGGAATGTAAAATTAAGTAGCTAACAAGTTTTTCTTGGTATAATTGCTGAGAGATTCTTGACTTCATTTAAGAAGCTACAGTACATAACATCACATCACATGAAAATGTTTGGTAGATTGCAGTTTATGGATAATAAAAAAATAGCCAAAATAGTATTTAATTGGGCTATGAGTAAAGGGCAGGTAACAAGATAGGTGAGAAAGGTAATGTGGTATGCAAAAGATTTGGATAAAGAATTTATATCAGTATATTTATACAAAACATGGGATGATTATGTTAAGAGGATTGTTGAGTGTTATAGTAGTAAGGAATGGGATAAAAGAATTGATCTATTAATAAAGAATCGGGAGTTAGAGAGGTGGAGAAATAGTATGGAGAGTAAAAAGAGTTTAAATATATATAGAAATAAACAAAATATTAGGTGTGAGTTAATATATGATAATAGTAAGGAAAGTAGTTTATTGTTTAAGGCTCAAATGGGATCTTTAGCTACAAGAGAATATATAAATGGAAAAATATGGGTGATTTATTTTGTAAATTATGTAAGGAAGGAATAGAAAATATTAGGCATTTGTTAATTGAATGTAAATGCTTAAAAACAGAAAGAGTACATATAATGAAGTTATGGAAGAATAAATAAGAAAAAAGTGATTATACAGAGAGTGAATTATTGTTTTTTATGCTGGGTTTGGGAAAAGATAAGGGGGGTTTAGATATAAAGACTGTAGAGTTGACTAAGATTATGTTGTGGAAATGGGATGGAGCAGAATATGAGAAAACTTAGAGTGGGGAATGGAAAATTAAGGGCTAACAGGTTTATCTGGGCATAAATGCTCAGATATTCTTGACTTTGTTTAAGGAGAAGCCACAGTACATCACATCACATCATCATCACATGAAGTGGTAAGGCAAGAGGTTTAGATGGATGTGCAGCAGAGATGTTAATGAATTCAGGGTGTAGGGCAAAAGTAAAGTTATTATCATGTTTTAATAAGATGGCACAGAAGAGAGTTTTTCCAGGTAGATGGAGTAATACGAGAGTAAGATTATTATTTTGAAAAGGTTAAGATCATAAAAAGTTAAATAATTATAGACCGATAGTGGTAACATCAGTTTTACAAAAAGTTTTTTCACATATGGTGGTGGGAAGAGTTGCAAAATGGATGGAAGAAAATAATATAGTGGGGTAAATGCAAGGAGGTTTTAGGTTAGAGAGGCATATAGGAGATATTACACAACTTATGGATATGAGTAGGAAGTCAAGTAGACAGTTATGTATGAGTTTTATAGATAAAGAGAAGGTATATGATAGAGTGAATAGAAATAGATTATGGATAAGTTTAGCAAATCTGGGAATGGATGAAGCTTTAGTGAATGTTATTAAGAAATTATATGAAAATAATTAAAATAATTACTATACATATCAATTAGGGGATATAGAATCAGTTAAAGTTAAAAATGGGATGGGACTAAGGCAAGGATGCCCTATGTGATCTATTTTGTTTTTGTTGTATTTGAATGAAATGTAGAGAGAAATAGAAAGGCTAGGAAGAGGGATAGAGATACCATTAATAGGTGGCAAGGGAGTATATACATTGTCGGGTCTTTTTTTGTGGATGTCTTTTTGTGTTCAGAAAAAAGAGAAAGATATGGAAGTTATGCTGAGGACATGTGCAAGAGTGGGTAAAGATATGGGGATTAAATTTAGTGAAGAAAAATCAAATATAATGATGGTGAATACTGGAGAAAGAGAAGACAAAGATTTCTTATTGGAGGGATATAAAGTTAAGTGTGGTGAATAGATGTACTTATTTGGAAATTATCTTGAGTAACCAGAAAAATTGCTTGGATGAATGGGAGAAAAAAATGATAAATGAAGCAAAGAAAAGAAAGGGATTGATAAAGAAATTCACAGTGTTTTCATATAATAAATATGATGTAGCTAGAATTGTATGGAAGGGAGTGGCCGTAGTAGGGTTAACATACAGCAACGATGCATTATGTGTTAGTAAAGGGATATTAGATTACTTAGAAAAAGTACAAAGGGAAGTAGGAAGACATGTATTAGATGCAGAGGTGTGGACAGTAAAGGAGGCAATCCAAGGAGAAATGGGATGGTCAAGTATGAAGGATGCAAAAATCAAATTGAAAATTTTCAGTAGATTGCAGTTTATGGATAATAAAAGAATAGCCAAAATAGTATTTAATTGGGTTACAAGTAAAGGGCAGACAACAAGATGGGTGAGAAAGGTAATGCGGTATGCAGAAGATTTGGATAAAGAATTTCTGTCAGTATACTTGTACAAAAGGTAGGATGATTGTGTTAGGAGGATTGTTGAGGGTTATAGTGGTAAGGAGTGGGATAGAAGAATAGAAGCATTAATAAAGAATAGGGAGTTGGAGAGATGGAGAGTAAAATGAGTTTAAATATATACAGAAGTAAACGGAACATTGGGTGTGAGTTAATTTATGATAATAGTAAGGAAAGTAGTTTATTGTTTAAGGCTCAAATGGGATCTTTAACAACAAGGGGATATACATGTAAATGGAAAAATATGGGTGATTTAGTCTGCAAGTTGTGTAAGGGAGCCATAGAAAATATTAGTCATCTGTTACTTCAATGTAAATGCTTGGAACCAGAAAAGGTACAAATAATGAAGTTATGAAGATTAAATATGAACTAAGAGATTATAAAGAAAGTGAGTTATTGGTTTTTATGCTAGGTTTGGGAAAAGATAAGGGGGATTTAAATATGAAGGTCATGGAGTTGACAAAAATTATGTTGTGGAAATGGGATGGAGCAGATTATGGGAAAACTTAGGGTAGAGAATGGAAAGGGAAGGTAAAGTGGCTAACAGATTTCTCTGGGCATAGTTGCTGAGAGATTCATGACTCTGTATAAGGAGAAGTCACAGTGCATCACATCATATCACATGATAATAGCAAGGAGAATAGTTTACTGTTTAAGGCTGAACAGGATCATTAGCAGCAAGGAAATATGCACATAAATGGAAAAGTATAGGTGATTTAGTCTGCAAGTTATGTAAGGAAAGCATAGAAAATATTAGTCATCTGTTAATTGAATGTAAATGCCTACAAGTAGAAAGAGTGCAAATTATGAAGTGGTGAGAGAATAAATATAAACAAAATGATTATACAGAATGTATGTTCTTGGTTTTTATGCTGGGTTTGGGAAAAGGGGGACTTAGATATAAATACCATAGAATTGGCAAAGATTATGTTGTGGGAATGTTATGGAAGCAGAGTAGAGAAGAATATGGGAAAAGTAAGGTAAGATGGCTAACAGGTTTCTCTGGGCATATTGGCTGAGAGATTCCTGATTCTGATAAAGAAGAAACTACAGTTCATCATATCGCATCACGTCACTAGTGGCTGAATTCTAACACTTTTGGTGTTTGAACTTTTCATATAATCTTGAGCAATAAATCATCAGTTTTATTTTTAATTTAATTCATTATTTCAATAATAAAAATGTTGTGTACATATTCTGTGAGAGGAGGATTTGAAAATGCTAAAGCAAAAACAAATTTTTTTTAAAATTTCAATTACACTCAGTAGTTAAATTTTCTTCAGTTACACCTCTAAGCAGAAAATATTACTACACTCCCTTCCCATACCCAAAGTAGAGTAAATTATTAATTAGTAATAATAAATATGTGAATGTTATTTATAGCAAAATATTATATAAAATTATAGTATGCATGTTTTTCTTTTTTCTGGCAACCGTTTATTACATCGTTGTAGTAAATATTTCACATAAAATTAGATCCATTAAGCAGATGTTGATAAAACTGATTTCAGTATCGTTCGTACTGATGATATAATATAAATATACAGGATTTGAACACAGACTTTCAAGCATCCTTCAACTATTCACAATACCTTATAGCACTGATACACATGATACCCACATGCAGAAAAGATAAATCATAACCAATATATGTATTTCATGCTGAATCAGCATTCATCAGTTGGTCCGGATCATCATCTCCCACACATACATATAATCAATGCTCAATTTATATTAAGATAGCAAATCTTCATACTTTAATGGACAGGCTGACCCTTCATGTATAGGACCTTATCCATTTAAATACATAGAAGAGGGATGGGCAAGATGCAGGCTTAATATGTAATGTTGGTATGTATTATTATTATATGTAATATGTATTATTGATGATATAATATATATTTAAAAAGGTATTTAATTAGTATTATTTATGAAATTTCAAGCTTCTCACTTTTTTTCAGCAACCCAATGAAAGTCAGCCATGCATATATATTCAGTTCCGATTATCACAATATGTTTGTGTAATAACGATTCCATATCAGACTTATCGTATTCTACTAAATGTTCTAAAATCACTAAGTGACAATTGTTGGGGGAAATCATATTGTGGGCTATCTCTAAATCTGTGTTCATCTTGAAGGAAAAGATTCAGAGAAGTGGTTTTTTTATATAGTTTTTCTTCAGTAAAACAATCTTGCGAAGTCTTTAATAAAATTTTATATGAAGCAATGATTATTTATAATAAAGTAATGAACAGAAAAGTATAAGTCAATCAAATAGTAAAAATGAAAATATAAATTGTGCTCTTATACGATTTATTAAATACAGCACTGTGGACAAAAAAAAATCATTTTCATTTTTATATATGTACAGACAACGAAGACTGTTGTTGCAAGTGTGAGTTGCAAGTGTGAAGAATTTTCTAAGTTATTTTTTTAATCATTTACCACAATTAATTATAAAATTATTTGGATGCAAATATATTTAAGTAATATGTTTATCTTATGCAGCAGATTGTGTCACTATGGTTGGGGGGGGGGTGCTTTAAAATTAATGGAAGATAAGCACTCGGAAATGCTGCTTGTTTAGTGTATAATTCACCAACAAATTTTAGCTACTAAAACATTTTCTCAGTTCTAAATTATCCTAAATTCATAACAAAATGCATCAACACAAACAAAGCTAAAACTAAGGGCGTATCTTTAATCTGTTTTGTGAGGATCATGAAATGTGATTTCCAAAATATAACTTCTTGAATAGATTCGTAACAATATTTGCAGATATTTTTAAAAATTAAATATATATAAAATAAGTAATTTGAAGAAGAATCTATGGTTCTTAAAATTATCTTAAAACAATTTTTCTACAAGACAATATTCTTAATTATATTGACTTGAATCTACTCCACTTGTTATTGTCAAGTATTGAAAATCCTGGTCTGTGAATTTAATGGCATTTTATGAATTTAAAAAGATTTTCAATCTTGGTTATCTTGGCCATTAGTAGTGACTTATACTTTATGAATTACAAAATTAAGGGAAATCTGTTAAAATTTCATTCAATATATAAAAAAAAATCATATTTATTAAGAGACTTACTATTATTTATTAGCCTCTTCTTCAGATTGATGGAATGTATGCTGGGAGATACTATATAAAAAAGATAAACTCAGGAGTAATATTTAAATTAACTGAAATAATGTTTGAAATCAAAATTAATATTAACTCAAAGATTTCACTCATTTGAGATTTTCAAACTTGATAGATCACAAGCTTCAGCATGGATAAGTCACTAAGATCAGTTTCAAACTATATGTTTATCTAATATTAATTTTTTTACAATCATTTTTTATATCAACAATAATCATAAAATATTTTGAGTGAAGATTATACTACAAAAAACTTTGGTACCCACTACTGCATTGCCTAAAATATACATTCTTAATCAGTGATGAATCTGAAATTTAAAATTATCTAAAATATTTTTATATTAATAACCAAAATCTTTAAATAATACATAGCTGAAGAATATAGAAATGATATACATAAAAGACATGCTTTGTGGATTCATCCATGTAAGATTTTAATTAAAAATTCCAATGTTTTGACTTGATCACACAAGCCTTCATCTGGGAAATGAAAACTATATAATTAAAGAGGCACTGTAAATAATGTTAATAAATATAGTTGTAAAGGCGCTGAAACAGTGTTAACAATAATTGGTAAAGTTCCACAACTAAATGTAAATTGAAAAAATAAATAAAAATTAAGGGAAATTTATGTTTTGAGATCCAGTTTTAGAAAAATCAATATTGTAACCTGATTCCATAGCATGGATTGAGAGTGCTGATGATGATGAATGTTGCTTCACTGCATAAGCATGTTCATCCTTTTTAGTACAGATGTGGTGAATTGCTTATACCCACATAAGAAGACTTACAAATGCCACATGAAACTCCATAAACTTCTTGAGTTTCAAGAGGGATTGAATCTTTAGGCTTGGTTAGAAAATTTACTAATTTTTTGATAAGGAGTGTATGCTGTCTTTATGTTGTAGCATTTTAGAACATGTCTGTGGTTCCTTTTATATAAGGCATACAAACCCTAATAGTTGTTTCTTCTTTTTTTGTGTGTATGGTATTTTTAGCTTGAAATAAGGCTCAATGTATAATTTTTTTATTATAACCATTTGCTAATAATACACTATTTATATTCTCAGTTTTTAATCACCTAAAATATCTTTGTTGTCATTTGCACACATTTCTTGGAAATTTTCTATATAACTAAATAGATAATAATGCAGCTTTTTATTAATAGTGAATTCAACTTATTCATGCTCAGTACTGGTTCTTTGACATGGATAAGTATATGATATTATTCATATTTAAATCTAGAAATGAAAGCATCTTTATATTAGAAAAATTATCTTAATTTTCACTCACCATCAGAATTTAGCTTTCACACTATTATTCTTTTTTTTTTTTTAATAAATTATTTTATATGTTTAGGTTACTGCAAAATGTGGAACTATTGGAATTACCAATAACAGTGATGAAACTGATAGTAGTGAAAAAAACTTAAACCAAGAATAAGATGTTGAAAAAAATGAAAAGTGAGGCCAGGGTCACCACATTGATAAGAAGAGCCTTGCACAATTTAAATTCCAGCATCTTCCCCCAATATTACATGAAATAAAATTTGTAAAGTAAAACAAAATTAATTCTATAAAACTTTATTTAACAAAAGATATAGAAAGAGTAGAATATTAAAAAATTAGAATTATTTACATTATCAACACCTTAATGCTTTTATTTACATATAAACTCTCTTGGTTTTGATGTTCACAAAATAGCTTCTAGAAAATTTTCCCATCACATGATAAATAATGATATGATTCTGAGAACTTGCTAGATTGGTCTTTAGGAAAATACTTATCAACTACCTGACTAATATAAAATTTTCAAAAATTTTTGTCTTTATAATTTTTGACCAAGGATCTGGTTCATTAACATTAAACATTCGTGTAAAATTAAAAGTTTCTGATTTTTCACTCTCAGAATTACAACTTTATTCAATTTCTTTCTTTGATTTGCACTCCAGATAAATTCTTTGATATTTTGCCTATGTTCTGTCTTCAAGTGGAGAAATTGGAACAACAAATATAAATTTTTCACAAATAGAATAAGAAATATACATAGAACACAATAATTCCATAACAAGAAAATTAATTTAACATTAGTTTAATGCAAAAATTATATATGTTTATAACAGAATTAGTATACTTATTTGGATCTGAAGATTCACATATGGGATGTTACAAATATAGATATGATGCACATATATAAGCCTCTATAAATAATTCTACTTCTAGCTATCTTTACAATCTATGTGGCTCCATTGAGCTTACTAAAAATATAAGGTCAGGGTGATCTATAATAACCCTACAGAGCTCATCTACAGCTAGAGACTGATTCTCTGGGATATTACATCCAATAGCTCTTCTACTGTTTTACCTCTGAAGTCTGGATGATATTGCATCTCCATCCTCCATTGTGAATAGAAAAAATGAGTCTTTTTTCTTTATTTCTACATATTAGCTTGTCTCCATTATATTTTCTGAAAATCAATATTTATAGTACCCCTGATATAACTCTTAGATTCCAATAACAGTTATTAGATCAACTTTAACCAATAATTATTTTATTAAAAATAATCAGCTTGTTCAAAACCACTTAGTTACTAAAAATTTAATTTAGAATCTCTCATGCATAATTTGTTTATGTTTTCTATTAACAAAGTTCAATAATAAAATATTTATACTATTATTGAATTTTTTACATGATTGCTATTCCACTATTAACAATTTAATCATAATATAAAAATTCTACACTTTATTATATAATCTGACATTTTAAACTTTCATACTTACATTGTTTAAGATAAATTTTTAAAAGCTATTAGCATTAATTCACACTTTATTTTATGCTGGGTAACTCTTAAAAAAAAAATTAAACACTTGGTTTGATCTACTAAATAAAAAATATTTTAAACACTTTCCCAGTAGTGCAACCATTTAAAAAAGCTTTCAAATGACATTATATAATTGTTCCATTCAATAGATTAGCTTTGAATAGTATAATGAAATTTGAATTAGTACATATAATACACTCCACCACTTGATGGCACTGGTTTTCAGCCAATGCACATCAATATGCTGTTTTAGCAGCCTAACTTATGGCCAACACTATAACAGTTTACAACCTACAGAACAGTGATGTTCATATTAGCCATTGTGGGAGTATATTGCATTGCACACATATATTACAGCCCACTGATGTGCTTTGTTACATTATGCAAATGGGCACATTTCAGATCACTACCATATCATGTGAGGGTATATGAAATTCAACTGGCCATAAGTCTTGTAATATGCATTCAAAGTAATGATCATCCACCCTACCTGACATAGTATTACATACTAATAATTGTAAGCCCATCAACGCACTTCCTTACACAGCTTAGAATGTGAAATAAATTTCAAAAGTGTAGTGAAAAGCACAATTTCACAGACTTCACACAGGCACGTTTGCATGAGAACAACTACGAGACAAATTAAATGTCTGAGGTTGCACATTGTTTTGGTAATCAGAAGCTTGGTTTGATCACAGTACTGCATCTTTTGGATGATCCTTTGGATCATCAAAAACATCAGCCCCCAACTCTTCACATTCCAGCACTATGTGCTGACATTTATAATGTAATTTTAAAATGTAAATACACCTGCATCTCATTTTATGCAGTAGATAGGTTCCACAGAAAACCTGCATTAAAAAAATCATCCAAAAATAGATTTAACTTACCTTAAAAAATGGGGAATAGGTTCTGTAATTTTCACAAATCACATAAAAGCAAAGCAACAAGAAAAAATTACTTTAAAATTCACATTAAAGAAATAAGGAAATAAAGTATGACTAATAAAAAAAATTAAATATTTGAAAAAAAATTATACAAGACAGACTTTTTTCGCTTTTTTTATTAACTACAGTATTTAATTTTACATTTTTTCATACATATTTTAATCATCACTATTTGACAATATGCAATTCATTTGTGAACTGGTAAGAAATCAGACTTCTCCTTAAATGGAGTCAGGAATCTCTCAGCAATTATGCCATTCTCTACCCTAAGTTTTCCCATAATCTGCTCCATCCCATTTCCACAACATAATCTTTGTCAATTCTATTGATGTCACACGAGGAAGTACAGCTAGTGCCACTTTCAGTCTTGTGCTGTGATAATGGTTTTCTGTTGACAATGTAATCAGTGATTAAACTTTGAGATGATTTTACTAATTGTTTATAAAGCTGACAATATCCAGACATATAACTAATTTAGCTTTGTTCATTGCAGCAAGCTCAGATTTCAGCATTTTCTGTCATTTTTCTTTGAATCACACATCAATGTAAAATCTATGATTAAATGATTAATACTTATCAGAAAATAATAAATTTGTCTTTATTTGATAGATATTTTTTGTTTACTACTGAAATAAATTTTGAATGTTCACATTTTGTTTCTATATTAAAAAAATGAGATCGCAGTCAAAACAAAAAGATTATACATTATCATTAGAAAGATTATTTTCAGTTTACAAAACTTTGTTATTTATTTTAAAAATCTAAAAGAATATTTATTTCTGTTATATCTAACAAAATATGTTTTAAAAGTTTAAAATTTTTTAATATTTATTGCGATATTTTTATACTTGTAAGTATAAATCTATTATTATTATTATTATTAACTCATAAGTATGTTATTTACATAGAAGCTAAGATTCTAAATACAGCTTCAAGCCATATTCACGTTAGCTGCTAATATAACATATTTTGGGGGAAAAAAAGTATTTCAAATCAAAATAAGTTATTAATAATTTAAATTTCTTGATATCTAATAGATATACTGAAATATGAACTTCTTTATCACATAAAAGAAAACCCACATAAAAAGATATTAAGAAGAAACATGAATTGCATAACATCAAAATCACATTAAAAAAATCCACATAAAATGAGACCCAGGTGTATTTGATTTCAGAAAAAATTAATTTTTATGTTTTATAAAATAATGTTGTTTTGTAAATTGTTTACAAATACTTTGCAGAATGTCAGCCTGTAATGTTTATAATAGTGTTTATAATGTTGGTTTAAACATCAGTCCCTGACCCCGCACATTCCAGCACTACATGCTGAGATTTATAAAGTAATTCAAAACTGTAAATATTACATTTTAGAAAATAATGTTGGTTCGTAAATTGTTTAAAAGTAGTTTGAAAAATGTCAGCATGTGATGAAATGTATAAAAAAAAATACCGTATATATAAAAAAAAAACTAATGTATATTTAAAAGATTGTATATAAATTTATAAAATTTACCATATTTGACCGTATCATTGTCCTGTGTACTAGAACTGAAATTTGTTAAGATTTAAATATTTTGACCCTTTTTTTTTTTTAAATGTATTTTATACTAATTCTATTTGACCTGAAAATGAATTGTCACGTGCAATCAAAAATAATAATTTTCCGATATATTTGAATATATTATGGATCAATTACAAGTTTTTAGCTAGGTAACAAGCTCCATGATGGGCTAAATCCAAGAAAAAGCCAATAGATAAAATATAAAAAAATAATACGTCTTTAAAAAAATATTTAAAAAATATTGTTATTAAAAAAGAAATGTATATTCGAGACAGCGCAAGAATCAGTCCAAAAATCCAAACCATACAGACTGACACTATATATTGCACTGTAGTGAAAAAGAAATATTTATAAAGTACATTTGATGGCAAATATTTATAAAGTATGATTGATAAATGCAGTTGTCGACTATGACTTATCTAATATATTTCAGAAATTGCTTTAATTATTATGAGAATCTAAACATTTTCATTTACAATATAAATTTTACATTAATTATCACAATGACATGACATTGGTCTGCTCGATTTAGCACAGTGGTAGAATACATAATATGTAGTATATTTCAAACAATTGCCACAAGACTAAGTAAAAAAGTAATCCTCTCCTATTTAAATAAAAAGTATTTACAATCAGAACATGTTTTTAACAATGGAATGGTTTGGAAATCTAAATATTTTCATTTACATATAAATTTTTTAATCATCATAGCAACATGGTGCCTCATTGACCCTTGCATGTGGCAGCTCTGATTGAGACCAATAAGGGGGAAAAACAACTAAAAGAATCTAGTTAAACGAGTCAGAAAAATCCAATGGAATAGCCTTTTTTCCAACTCACACACATTCTTAATTCAACAGATGGTTAATGGGCTAATCATTAAATTAGAAATCTTCAGTACATTCATGTTGCAAGTCACAATTTAAAAATTATGAAAAATAGCAGAGGTAACAAAGGTAATTGTCAAATTATTATTTGCTACAATTTTTATCCATAGATTATCTTAGCTATTGTTCTACATTACCCATTGGATAGAAGTTATAAAAGCTTTTAAGAACATTGGATGTTATCATGTCTTTCTAATATGATTAGGCATGTTAAACTTCATTGGAAGATATGCTATCTTAATATCTTTTCTAATTAATATGAGTAAAGTTTGTATATGTATGTTGTTTTTTGACTGAAGGCAAGTATACTAATTAGGTAATAGAGTATTATAATCAATAGACAGCGTTTGATCACCATTTTGGCAATTTGCCATTCTTTTAACCAAGTTATTTTAGCATGTCAATTTTAGTATTACGTCACAAATTTTATAAGCCCTTTACGTCATTCTTAACAATAGTCTTGCAAATACTACATATACGAATGTTTTAATGCATATATTGTATATTATTTAATTTTATACTCTTGCATAAATAGATTAAAGATATATATACTCTTGCGATAAAGTAATCAACATGTTGTGAAGTTATTTCGTCCCTAAAACACTAAAAAGCTGTGACTATTTTCCGGATTTTTATAAGATCAGGCCATGGTAATAAGTATCTTAATAGTGAAGGGGAAGTTTGGGGGAACGGGGATGAAGCAAAATATAAATGAAAATGGCCGAATGATTGAATTTTTAAATATCATTTTATTACAAATTGAGTTACGTAAATTTAGATAAGTAGAAAAATTATATAAAACTATTACTGTATTTCAGATTCTCTAAAAGTGAAATAAATAAAGAAACGTACAGAGCTATAGACATTAAACTGAAGAAAATGAATAAAATTATTCTTAGACAGCATATATATATATGCCCTTTATTTTAATTTTCTATAAACTCGTTTATTCTACATGGCTATGCAAATAGTCTCAAATTTAGAGACATATACGTGCATAGTGACTGAAAAAAAAAATTTCGTAAAAGGTCCGCATGTGTAGAAAACTGGGCGAATTTAAATAGTAAAAATTAAATACAATCATTTGATAATTTGTGTTGTTTTAGAAAAATGTAATTCGCAATTAACTCTGTATTTAGATAATTGAAGATAAGATAGTTTAGCTATATTCTAACAGTGGTTAGATAGTAGTTGTTGCTTTTTTTTTTTCAAAAAAGTATTACAATTAAAAAAGAGAACCTTCTTTTTTTTTTTGTAATCTGAATATGAATCACCTGCTATCTCCAGAAATCTCGAGATTTTCATTAATTGTTTGGACATTATGTCTAGTTTCATATATTTGCTAATTTGCCCCTCGTTTGATTATTATGGAATTAAAACTTTTGATATTATTTCTATCTGTGATAGTTTTTGTTCTGGGTAATGTTACAGAAGCAATTTCAGGTATTTATTTTTTTTACCTTTCATTTTCTTTTAAGTTGTTTTAAAAAAATAAAAATTGTATAAAAATTGAAAAAGTTATTTATTTATCTCGGTATATTACTTATCTGCTAATAACGTAAAATCTAATTAAAGCATAAGCAAGAGGTGTTAAATTGGCGGCCCGCAATAATTTATAATTACTTTGTACGGACTTAATCAGATAATAATTATTTTGATTGTTTTTGATGGATGCGGTGTTTCCAACTAGTGCTTCCCCCCCCTCAGTTTGACTGTCACGTTCACATGTTCAATCCCTATAAGCTGATCGAGACCTGTTATTTTTTGCTGTTTGATGTAGAAAATATTTTGACAAAAATTAAGTAACTAAAGTTTAACTATTAAAGAATTATTTAAATTTATGTAATCAATATTATTTTTATTCCGAAAATATTGCTTTCAAAGTCAACAAACAAACAAACAAAAAAAAAAAAAAAAGCCGATGGATGGAAAAATTTCAAGATAATAATTTAATTATTTCGGTACATTTCCTTTTGATTATTTATTAACGATATATTTTTCTTTAATTTTATAGTTTCGCAACTGTAGCCGCATGAATTTAATTTTTTTTTATTATCCTGATATAATCGATCATTTATTTATTTAAAGCATATGATTTACGATGATACTAGATCCAATTATTATTAAAAGGGTGGCAATATTACCATCAATGACGATCAACAGCTATGGTTTGCACCTAGTATTTTATTTCTCTATTTGTCTTGAGCAAACAAGACATAATAATATTTGCTTAGTTTTATTTTCTATTTGTTTACATGTGTTTCTATGAGTATTTGCTCTTCAAAGTAAAACTTTCGGCAATCGTTTAAAGAATAGAATTGGTGGGGAAAATACGCCCAGGATTTTTTTTTTTCAAAATAACTCTCATCAACCCATTATTTAGTATGGCAAAATATTTATTAATTACTATCTTCAGAATAGCAAATTACAATCATTAAAAGTAATCATATAATTTATTGTTGGGGAGTTCATAAGAAATTCAAGTAGCAGAGGTATCAGAATGCAAACACAGTCCATGGGCCTTGAGCTCTAGAATCCTCCTGCCTACCGTTGCATTAAACTGCACAAGCCATTTCGGCTATTGAAAATATTTATTGGAAAAAAATAATTATTTTTTAAAACAAACAGTTTTGATCATTTAAGGAGCTATTAAAGTACTATTTTAATCTGACAGCCCATTTTAGAATTTCCCAAGAATTATTAAAATGTGTGAATTACTGTGATCTTTAATCTCTCACTTAGAATGGATGAACTCCCAAATAATTAAATTAACAAGAGAACATATCAAACTTATTCTAATTAATTAATCCAACTTCTCTTATTGGGTATTATTTTAAATATTCAAATATTTTCATTGTCTGTATCATCGTATTAATCTGTGCTTCTTCTCTATGAAGAGAATAAAAAAAAAAAACGTATTCCATTCAGTTTAACTGTTATATAATACTACTTAAGCAAATCACCAATGCTTTAAAAAGATTCTTGAAATCTAATGAAGATTCTAGAGGGGAGGGGGATTGTTTCCTGTAGAAGATTACTACTTCCAGAAATTCACAAGCTCCATAAGAAAACATCAGCTTTCTAAGTTGTAGCTAAATCAGAATCATTAGATCCATTTGACTAAATATACATTGAATTGTAATAATTTACTAAAGATAAATACAAATCAATTACTGGAGATATTGTGAAGCCTGGGCTAACAAATGAATATAAATGCATCTCAGTGATCATTTGTATTTTTTATGACATGTATGTTCACTTGTATACTGTTTGCCTTTCATTATGACTATGCCCCTTAATGTATGCCAGATGGCAATGCTTAATAAAGTCATGTGATATTATATTTTCTTGTTTGATGTGTGTCGGTATTGCTTGAAGGTATAATTAAAGAATAGAAATGTGATTTGTCATAAGAGGAATAACTGATAACATGAAAAACCTATGATGATTGGGTTTTACTTTATTTAAGTTACTGAAGACAATAAGATAAAAGAAAATATAATATGAAGAATAACAATGGCTAATTTAGCAATAAAAGTAAAAATTATCACTGGAAGGCAAAAAGTTGATACCCTTCAACTATATATATATATTGTGCCGGGTTCAAACCTTATGTTGCTCACACTTCCTCTACTAATTGGTTAGCTGGGTTCAACCTTAACTCTAATAAATTTATAATCTTATTTAATTATAAATATTATGTGAGCGAACCGGCACTTTCGAGCAAAGTGGCAAATATTTTTGATAGCAGAGCTGTCAATAATACCCATGATCAGATCGAGCTATGCAACGCATAACAGGATCACATTTCCAGATCGTGGCCCACCTCAGGTGCTAGATTCAAATCCCTACTATCCAAACACTTTATTTGTTTTGGAGTAAACTCCGGGCGCCAGCTAGTCTAAAACTAACATTTTCGGACAGTAGGCCCATAATCCAGCACTCGAAAAATCCCTTAACTAGCTCAGTCTATTTTTAATTCAATAACAAAATATGGTTTCAATTAGTGGTGAAAAGAATTGACTGACAAATAGAGTTTTAAGTTTAAAGACAATTTATTTTAATAAACATTTATTAAACTAATTTTAAATATTTTATAAATCTTATTTACTATTATAACACATGCACATTTTTTATTCACACACCATAATATCTTATGAGAAAACATTAAACAATATTTGAAATATAAAATACAATGAAATCACTATATACTAACGCATGAAAACACACAACATTTTAAACACACATATTAGTTCGTCTATGTATGCAATAGAGTTCTTAAACTTGACTCTTGGAGCTTTACAAATGCGATGGCTACTTTAGAAATGAATATAAGAAAATGTTTTTACCTAGGATTTTGATGTGGATTCATCTTGCTGTTTGCTGCTTCTAATGAAGTATTTCTAATTGGTTAGATTTGAAATTTTCTTGTGGAGATTTGATGCTGATTATTCCGAGGCATTTTCTTTAAGACAATAGATATTGAGTGGCTTCAGGTTGTTATGCAGGCATCACTTTTATCGGGTAGATTGGCTATTTTCATCGGACTTCAGGCTGGAGAAAGTCATATGTTTTCCGATGTTTTAACACTGCATTCTAGATTCTGGATCCATAATAAACTGACTGATATAATTCTCTCAAATGCAACTTAAATGCAAGTCAAACTCAACTCAAACTCGACTCAATCTCAACTCTAATGCAACTAACTGTCCGATAAAAAATTGTCTATTTATACATGAGGCATGTTTTCATTTTGATATTCTCCAACAATATCTGTTGTCGAAATTCCTTTGATAATCTTTTAATTACATGTTTTTGAAGATAGTTTAATTAGTAGCCATGCAAACGTGTTGTTTTTATATTTTTATTAGTAGCCACCGCTGAGTGTTTTTTAACTTTCATTTATTTTTCATTATAATTTTAACATGCACATATAACATTTCTTTGTTTACTCTTGCACATATATATTTTATTAACAAGCTTACATTTATGCACATGTATAATTTAAGATCAATTCATTATTTAGTTTTTAAGATTACTTTTTTTCTTTAACTCGAATGAAAAGAGATTTATATTTTTAAACTTTATGTTACATTTTAACTAATAATAATAAGAAAAAACTCTTTACTTTTTATAAAACCTTCAGACTTTTAATCTTACGTTTTCTTTTACGAAAGATTTTTATTTCAATAATTTTTTAAACAAAATTATTATGTGCCAACATGATACTGGTACAATATATATATATATATATAAAGAGCTATTCCTATAATAATGTGAATGAGAATTTTAAACACCTATTATATTAACTCAATTGTGAAAATAAGATATTAACTGTTATATATAATAGCCAATATATGAATAACAAACTATGATAATGCAACTCTCACTACATCAATTAGGATCTCTTCATCAGATGTGCAAAGGCCTCAAACATCATTAACCCAAATTCAAATAGATTTCAATTTTATTTATATTAAGATTTTACATGTTTAAATTTAAAGTGTAAAAAATAAAATAAATATTAAATGTGGTTTTATATATATATAATCAAAAAGCACACATATAATTACATGTACGAATTATAATCGATTCCATTTTTTTAATAACTTTAGTTTGATATATATATATAAACAGCCACTCAATATCTATGTAAATCATATCTGACTAAAAAAAAGATGTTTCTTTCATTTACCTAAGATTTGTGAAAAGACTCTAATAATGGAAATAAAATATTTAAATACGCTAAAAATAATACAATGGCAAATTTAACAAACTTTCAAATTAAATTGATACGTTAACATTAACACTAATAATTTTGATGACCTTATGCAAATATTCCCAAGTATAACAAACATACCTACAGCATATTGTTAGACAAGGAAATCTATTTCAATGAACAGTAATTCAAAGTATATTTATATCATATCTGGCATACCTACAATGCTACAGACAATATTTAAAACAAATAGAAGAAAAAAATGTATCTTTCCATTTACTTGTTCAAAAACTGAGTGACAGTTTATTGCAATAAATTTGTCTGCCTAGTGATATTCAGTAGTTATGTTTATTAATATTTAATGTTATTATATCAATTTAATTTAAAAGTTTGTCAATTTTAAAACTGTATTATGATTAGAAGAGAGAAAACAGATGTATCGAAGGTAGAAGACCATTTATGTGCCAATTAACATATGTTCAATTGGGAAAATATAAAAATATTGGATAGAGCAGAAAAGGCACAAAGAAGAAAATTTTAAAAAGCTGCTCACATGACAATGGCAAAAAATCCCATAAGCCAACCTAGTATGTCTGTACATAATGTATGGAAACCACTAATCAACTTTGCTCTTAGGAAAAATTGGAGAAATCAGGAGGAACCTCATAGATAAGTATATGAAATTTCTACATGCCTTTGGCAGGATGGCTTAGTTGGTTAGAGCATTACCTTAAAATTCAATATTCAAGAGTCTAAGGGTCCAGGTTTGAATCCAGTGCTAGTACTGTCACTGGTCAGGCCAACAACACCTGAAGAAGAGGGGAGAATAATACCTCTCAAAACTTGGTGCATATACTAACCTGTTTGATGTGCTATTACTAATAGTTGAATGTATTTGAAATATTTAAATAAAGTTAAATTTTTCTAAAGAAATTCAATACACACATTAGATTATGGAAATAGTCCAATATAAAAATACAACTATTCTTGCTTTGTTTATATGTTCTACTCATATTATTACAATATAATAATTGTTGTGTATTGAAAAATATTAAATAATAAATGGATTTTTTTCTGCTTATTTATAGTCATTCTATATAGTACAGAGAGGTATGGCAGATATAATTTAAATGTATACTGAGTTGCTGTTTGTTTATTGGAATAGATTTTCCTGCCTGTTGATATGCAAGAGATGTGTTTGATATATATATATTGTAACAGACCGTAAAATGTACTGGCAATCTACAGGGTGTGAGATTTAATTAATCGATGCCGCAAATATTTGGGTTGCCAAAATATGTAACGGACTGTAAAACCCTTTAGGATAGTACACCCAGAGCCTTCTCTACTTACAGGTCCTATTACTACTCGGGGTTCTAACTCAGTGTAGACATTTGCCTTTAACTCTGCTCAAGGATGGAATTAAATAGGATGGCAATAATGTGACCTCTATATAGATCCTTAATGGCTAATGCTAATAATAAATTAAAAATCTGTATGCATGTATAATAGCTATTCTGGTGAGTGAAGTATGAATGATGCTTGACAATCTAGAGACCAGAGAAACAAAGATTTTAACTTCAAACAACAAATATTTATTAACAGATCATGCTTAAAGTTATGATATTTATAAATCAACAAAATATATACATGGTTATTATAAAATATTAATTTATCTCTACAACAATAAGACTAGCTATAATTTAAATATTAAAATATGAGTTGAAATAAAAATTATAAAATTATAGTGCATAATTTACAATAATGTATCAATTATTTTAAATATGAAATTATATTACTAAATGTACAATTATCATTTTGTTTATGTCCTTTAAATGTACCTCAAGGTTATGTCCATGAATTGCTAATTTGTGTTTTGTATAGTTCATTCATAAACAGTTATTCATTTAAACAAGAAAATGTTATATATATTTACTTATTAATTAGTTTGATTTTAATATATTAATTGTCTAATAAATGTAAATATTTAAAATCTTACCTTTTGTTTTAGTCATTGTCCAGTTTAATTTAAGCATTCAATTATGCTAATATTTTATTTACAAACATATATAATATATTGATGTATACTTTGAGTTGTGTACCTCTCTCACCCTATAAAAATCTAAACAAATGGGTTCTTTTTTTAAAAAAATGTTTGCTACAAATGAATAAAAGGGTGAGAAAAATTCATAACCCAACTCTCAGTATACATTTAAAAAAAAATATTTAAAGCATAAAATTTAATGAAATTTCGGAATTCCTTAAAACAATAGCAAGTTAAATTTTCAAGAGCAGCTTCTGTATTCTTAGCAGATAATGTCTTTCTTTTATTCACGTATATTAAGTCATGTTAAACATTCTAAGCATTAACAATTCCCACGATGAAATTGAATTCCTGGGCATTTGATTTTAAAGCCATGCATTTCCATTCCATCTCCAGATCTTTCCACGTTGATTTAAACATTAAATATACCAATGAATATGATCCTCCATCACACGCCAATGACACCAAGAGGATAGAAAAATCCCCTGACACTTAATTAGCAAAAGTGCATTGTTAGATATTATTTACACACATATAAATTGTTAAATATAAATCTTTTTCCAAGGCTTACGTTATAATATAAGACAAACGCTATTTCTATGCAGTTTTATTTATATATATATGAGATGCATGATAAAGATTTTACTTTAAAAGTAATAAAAATTAGTGTTAATAAAGTTCTATTTCATCATTAGTTGATTTTATTTTATTCAAGAAACATTTTATAGCAATTAGATTTTTTTTTACGATAAATAACTATGAAGCTCTTAGCATTTATTTGAACGAACGAAAGTTCATCAATTAAATAATGTTTTTTTTTTCCTTTTTTAAAATATTTTACTCTAGTGAATAATAAAATTCCAAATATTAAATAGTTTATTTTTAATAAAGAAAGGAAATCATAATAACTAATATAATAACAATTAAAATATTCTTATTCTACAACTTTACTTTCATGTACTTCATTTGAACAAGAAAAACCAACAACAACTAAAAAAAAAATCTGTTGCTTAGATATTTTTCCACGTTCCCAAAATCAACAAAGGTTTACTCTTTTTTTTCTCTTTTAAACAAAAGAAACGTGGTTACTAAAATTTAATGTCAAATATTTTCTCTATTACTTTTGTCACATCATGATTTAAAATCTACATTCATGAATATATATGTGTATATGTATATATTTTATTTTACATTTAATAAAAAAAATAAATTTGTTCATTCCTTCATGAATGTATGGTTATGTTTGTGTGTATATGTCTCCAAATATCTAAAAAAAATTAGGTTTTAAAAGTTGGCTGCCTATTTAATCTTTATACATTTTATCCTAAAACATCAGTTACTTATTATCATTTTTTTATAAGGATTGGGCATCACCTTACATTTCCCCTATCCTTAGAAGGTTAAAATTTAGACCATTGTCAAAATTTTAGCACATAAACAAAGGTTTGGATGGTTATTGTGTTGGATAATTTTATTCTTTTTAAATAGGGAGAGTTCTAATGCTGTCGTACTTATTTTAATTTACTCATCAATATACATTTGCTTTTTTTTTATATTACTCATTTTTGGTTAGATTCCTATCCTTATCTCTTTCATCTTAACATTGAATTACTGTCATCATTAACATTGTTCCTATTATCTTTACTAGAATTACTAACTATATGACTATTGAATACTCTGAATTTGACTGGTTAAGTGTCTGTTCCAGAAGGCACATATTTGGGTTTGTCAGCCTATATCCTGCTCCCTAGGAGTCTTATTGGATTTTTATAAGGTCTGAACAAAATATGGGATTCCCACATTGTATGGGTCAATTCCCACATCTCAGCCAATTCTAAGATACCTCAATAAAATGTTTCAACATTAATTTGAGTGCATCCTCATCACATCTACCTACTCTAGCTATTTACTCACGAACAATGCTGTCTTTCTCATTACAATATACTTGCATATACCCATTTACATTTTTTTTTATAAACTTCACTTTCATCTACTTTAATCATGATCATCTGTTTACAAATAACTAAGCTTCTGTACTTGGCAGTTCTTGACAACCACTGTATGGCTTTAATATCCGAGCATTATAAGTTCCTTTTATCTCTCCATCAATATTTAACCAAAATGCATTTGGGCCAGCTTGTTTCACAATAGCATATGGTCCAGCATATTGTTGACAAAATTTATGATAAACATTATCCATTGGTTTACTTGGGTTATGTGTTCTCACAAAAACCTTGTCTCCAATCTTAAAGTGATGTCTGCTTTCCTTCCCCTTCTTATTTCTAAAATTGGATTTATTAATTAACTGTTGTCGAGCCATTTGAATTTTAGTTTCTATGTCATAGTGATGACATTCAATTGGAGGTTGGTATTTCACAAATAATGAAGGAATAGGTTGGTTAAAATGTAGTTGGATGGGTGTGAATCCAGTAGATTCATTTGCACCCCAATTTATGTAATTCACTACCCGTTCTGTCTGCTTCACCCACCCCCTATTATTTTTATAAGATTTAATAGTCAAAAGTAAACTTAACATTTTTTTTTTTATATACATATATACTCACTTAACATTATTTACAGGGTTCAATCATTAAGAAAGTCCATTTTTTATGTTCCAGGGTTGCAATCATGAAGTCTGTCCCTTAATTTGTGCCTTTCTCTTTTTAAGGACTTTCATTCACATATTCAATAAATGTGAAGGGACCTTCATAAGTGTTGCAAAGCTTATGGAACCTGGGACCTTTCTGTTTCTTTGTAGGGAGTATAGTTGACTCCAGTAACATCTGGCAACTGTCTATGACTTGGTCATCTTCCTGATTATGAAGAGACTTGTTGTGCCATAATACACATTCAAGATGAACAAGTGTATCGACTTCATTTGTCCTTTCAAAGTTGGCTCCACTAATGGGACAATTTTCTTTTGTGAAAAGCCTTTGAGCATATAATAGCCTTTCTTGGATTTTGCTACTATGTTCATGGACCTTGTATTTAGAACAAACTTTATGTTCTGAACATTGGATGCTCACATTAACTTGTTCTGCTTGATCATCTAACATATTCATTCCCATACTCTTCATGGGAAGGATTGAATCAGCATCATTCCAAAATGTTTTTGGGATTGCTCCTCCCAACTTAAAATTGGTGGAATGATTTTCTATTATGTCTTCAAGTACTTGCTGAGTCCATGTAGCAGGACATTCATGTACAAGAGAAGTTTCCATAGTAACAGAATATTTAGTACTTCGATTGGATTCAAAAATAAAACTAGATGTTTTTTTTATATCATTAATATCACAGCTCATACTATCTATCCTATTATTAATATCATAAGTTTTAGATTCTATCCTATCTATATTTTCTTTTATACACATTATCTTTGCTTCCAAATTACTTTTTATTTTGATCTCCAAATCATCAATATCAGTTTTAGTTAGCATAGTAAACTTTATATCCTCTATCTTAGTGGATTTTTGGGCTTGGTGAACTTCCTTAATTTTATTCTCAATTTCAGTGATAATACTTTCCTTAAATTCAGTATACTGCTCTTGACACTGCAAGTTCACTACATCTATATTTATTCTCATCTACATTTCGCTTTAATTCCGTACTACTGTTATGCACTTCATTCATCTCTGAAGATAACTGCTCCATGGCTGTAGAAGATTTCATTTCAATGCCACTAATTCTTTTCTTAACCTCCTCATCCAATTTGTCAATATCAGCCTTAGTTACCATGTTGCTTATTTCAGCCTTGATTGTATCTATCTGACCACTCATGCTATCCATCCAACCATTCATCTGACCACTCATGCTATCCATCCGACCATTCATGTCAGCCTTGACTATATCTATCTGACCACTTATGTTATCCATCCGACCACTCAGATCAGCTTGCATGGCATCCATCCGACCATTCATGTCATTCATCTGACCAGTTATGCTATCTATCTGACCACTCATGTTGCTTATATCAGCCTTGGTTGCCATATTATCCATTCGATCCAATAATGTTTGGAGCATCTGCATCATGGCTCCACTATCTTCTGTAACCTGTGTTAGTCCAATTCCAGGTGATTGAGCAGACTGTTCATTAGAGTCTCCTTGAATTTGAGATATCATTTGTTTTTCCTCTTGCATTGAGAAAGAATGCTCAGCTCCAACCATTGACCCCCCAGACACATTCATGTCTACTGATCCTACTTGTTCCATATTAGGATCATGCTCAGCTTCATTGCCACTAACATCCTGTGGCTTTACATTTAACTCTTTATTCATATCTGATAAATATCTCCCACTTCTGAGAAACATACAAAATAAACTAATACTTTTCTTTAAAATATCTACTCTATGGCAAAATTATTTCTTTTTATATAATATTCTATAATATGTCATAGGATCTTCTACCAACTTGTGTCATCTCATGTGATTTTGGTTACCTTAAGTATTTTACATATCATTGGTATTAATGCTGGTTTTATATATTTTTCCCTTTATCTGCTTCACTTGCCTACTCTTATTAGATTCTTGATCATCTATTTAGTTTTGGCCTCTATTTATCAATTCATACCTTCACTCAGAGTTATTTGAACTTATTGTTGATTGACTAAATTAATTATACCATTAAGTTGCCACACCATTTAATCCATAGGGTTATGTAATTTATAGTTTATTAAATGACTAACTAAAATATGATAAATCAGGTTATACTGAAATTATGGACAATTTCTCATAAATTCAATTTATGTCACACTAAAAATATACAGTAACATATGATAGACCTAACTCTTTAAAGCTCAACACATTGTGTATCAAAATATAATAGACAAAACTTTTCACATGCAGTGAATCTAAGTATTCAAGCTTACCACATTGCATGCCAAAAATGTAACAGACAACCAACTAGAATGAATTTAATAATTGGCTATTATGAATGTGACATGATAATCAACTTTCATTAAGTCTATATATGCTAGTGTACAGGCTTCACTGTTGATGGTGTCAAAAATGTAACAGTATGTAGTTTGTATCTGTGGTGAACTTAAATTTTCAGGCCCAAAATGTTGTGCGCCAAAATATGTAACAGACCGTAAAATGTACCGGCAGTCTACAGGGTGTGAGATTTAATTAATCGATGCCCCAAATGTTTGGGTTGCCAAAATATGTAACGGACTGTAAAACCCTTTAGGATAGTACACCCAGAGCCTTCTCTACTTACAGGTCCTATTACTACTCGGGGTTCTAACTCAGTGTAGACATTTGCCTTTAACTCTGCTCAAGGATGGAATTAAATAGGATGGCAATAATGTGACCTCTATATAGATCCTTAATGGCTAATGCTAATAATAAATTAAAAATCTGTATGCATGTATAATAGCTATTCTGGTGAGTGAAGTATGAATGATGCTTGACAATCTAGAGACCAGAGAAACAAAGATTTTAACTTCAAACAACAAATATTTATTAACAGATCATGCTTAAAGTTATGATATTTATAAATCAACAAAATATATACATGGTTATTATAAAATATTAATTTATCTCTACAACAATAAGAAATTTAAATATTAAAATATGAGTTGAAATAAAAATTATAAAATTATAGTGCATAATTTACAATAATGTATCAATTATTTTAAATATGAAATTATATTACTAAATGTATGATTATCATTTTGTTTATGTCCTTTAAATGTATCTCAAGGTTATGTCCATGAATTGCTAATTTGTGTTTTGTATAGTTCATTCATAAACAGTTATTCATTTAAACAAGAAAATGTTATATATATATTTACTTATTAATTAGTTTGATTTTAATATATTAATTGTCTAATAAATGTAAATATTTAAAATCTTACCTTTTGTTTTAGTCATTGTCCAGTTTAATTTAAACATTCAATTACGCTAATATTTTATTTACAAACATATATAATATATTGATGTATACTTTGGGTTGTGTATTTCTCTCACCCTATAAAAATCTAAACAAATGGGTTCTTTTTTTAAAAAAAATGTTTGCTACAAATGAATAAAAGGGTGAGAAAAATTCATAACCCAACTCTCAGTATACATTTAAAAAAAAATATTTAAAGCATAAAATATAATGAAATTTCAGAATTCCTTAAAACAATAGCAAGTTAAATTTTCAAGAGCAGCTTCTGTATTCTTAGCAGATAATGTCTTTCTTTTATTCATGTATATTAAGTCATGTTAAACATTCTAAGCATTAACAATTCCCACAATGAAATTGAATTCCTGGGCGTTTGATTTTAAAGCCATGCATTTCCATTCCATCTCCAGATCTTTCCACGTTGATTTAAACATTAAATATACCAATAAATATGATCCTCCATCACATGCCAACAACACCAAGAGGATAGAAAAATCCCCCGACACTTAATTAGCAAAAGTGCATTGTTAGATATTATTTACACACATATAAATTGTTAAATATAAATCTTTTTCCAAGGCTTACGTTATAATATAAGACAAACGCTATTTCTATGCAGTTTTATTTATATATGTATGAGACGCATGATAAAGATTTTACTTTAAAAGTAATAAAAATTAGTGTTAATAAAGTTCTATTTCATCATTAGTTGATTTTATTTTATTCAAGAAACATTTTATAGCAATTAGATTTTTTTTTTACGATAAATAACTATGAAGCTCTTAGCATTTATTTGAACGAACGAAAGTTCATCAATTAAATAATGTTTTTTTTTCCTTTTTTAAAATATTTTACTCTAGTAAATAATAAAATTCCAAATATTAAATAGTTTATTTTTAATAAAGAAAGGAAATCATAATAACTAATATAATAACAATTAAAATATTCTTATTCTACAACTTTACTTTCATGTACTTCATTTGAACAAGAAAAACCAACAACAACTAAAAAAAAATCTGTTGCTTAGATATTTTTCCACGTTCCCAAAATCAACAAAGGTTTACTCTTTTTTTTCTCTTTTAAACAAAAGAAACGTGGTTACTAAAATTTAATGTCAAATATTTTCTCTATTACTTTTGTCACGTCATGATTTAAAATCTACATTCATGTATATATTTTATTTTACATTTAATAAAAAAAATAAATTTGTTCATTCCTTCATGAATGTATGGTTATGTTTGTGTGTATATATATGTGTATATGTCTCCAAATATCTAAAAAAAAATTAGGTTTTAAAAGTTGGCTGCCTATTTAATCTTTATACATTTTATCCTAAAACATCAGTTACTTATTATCATTTTTTATAAGGATTGGGCATCACCTTACAATATATATATATAACAATCAAAACTATTCTGTTGAAGTAACTGTTGCTAAGAATAATTGATTTGCCTTTTAGTTACAATATTTGACAATGATCATTGTCATATATAAGAATGTCATGAGCAACTTCAATAACTGCTCTGCCTCTATGCCACAGTAAAAGTCTGGTTTATACTCCTAACTAAGCCTCATATTATTGTAGTTTACAAATTCAAAAATTGGTTATTAATATTTAATATTTTATTTCCATAAAGAGTTAATAGAAAGTGCTTAATGTTCTTATTGTTTATATATATATATTAAATCATAACTTACCAATAGCTAACTAATTTTCAAATATAATTCACAACACAAGAGCCAAAACTTTTAAAGCAAATAGAATATACACAATCTGCTAATCAAGGCAATCTCTGTAGATAAAAGATGAACTCCCATCTTTCATCCTGGTCTAAGATTTACAAATAGACAAAGAGCATAACACCTGATAAAACAAACTGAGATTTTAATCTGCATTAACAAGAGATTGGTAACATTTTATTGGTTTATTAAGCTTTGGATGATATACTACAAATTATATTTAAAAAATAGCTATTGGCAAGTTATAGTTATCTAAAGTAGTCAATAGGAGTTAGTTTGTTTCAATTATGTGTTATGCTCTTTGTCTATTTAAAGATCTTAGACTAGAGTAAAACGTGGAATCGATCTTTTTATCTATAAAAATCATCTTGACAAGAAATTGTGAAGTTCTATTAATTTATTAAGCTTTGACTGTTGGGTTACGAATTATATTTAGAAATCAGCTATTGACAACTTATGGTTTATTATATCCAAAGTCTTGATTAGGAATTTATTTGAAAGGTTGCTAAAAATAATTTATTAATCTACCTTTAAACAGTTTATTTTTTGCCTGTTGAATGAATTTATTTAGCAACTTCTGAATAGATTAAAATTTCAGACTGTTTCAGTCATGTGTTATTACTTTTTATCTCTTTAAATATATAAGATCACAATAAAAGATCGGATTTACCTTTTTTTCTATAGAATTTGCTTTGACAACAAATTATGGATATTCTATTGATTTATTAAATTTTTGCTGTTATGATACATAAATGTAATATGTATTTATATATATGCACTATACATTTATCCAACTTTACTACCATGTCCCTATAGGCAGAAAATAATTAAAGTTTTTAATCTCTTAATTCTTACTCCCTTAAATCTTAGTGTGTGTATGTGTATGTACACATAGAAGTTTTATAGTACAAAACTTTTGCATATCCTTATTATGTCTATGATCTGAGTTCAAATTTAAGTTAAGTAAATTTGTTTCCAAAGATGAAAATTTATTCAAAACTCTCACTATTTTGAAATTAGTAAGATTAGTGAGTATTGCCTTCTCCATCATTGTTCCTCTATGAGAAGCTATTAAATGGTATTCTGCTTATTTATGATATATATACATATGGCATATTTCTCTAATTATTATATGAACCCTCTCTTATTTATTTGTTTAAACACATACTATATATATATTGTTTTGAAACACTCTATACTTTCAAATTTGTGGCCATCTAACCTCTGGAAGAGATCAGATAAAAGGAGTAGACATGATCTAGAACAGTGGTCTTCAACCACCAGGCCACGGACCGGCACCGGGCCGCAGAACTTTTCTGGAGGTCCATGCGCTAGACTGGGAAGAAAGTTTATAATAATAAAATACAGTAATAAGATTTTAAACTTTTAATTAATATAAACAATTTTTATTTATTTTTTCATCGCATTTTTACCCGATTAAAAAAAAAGAAACAGAACAAAAACAAAATCTAATCAATCATATATAAATTAATTTGTTTTTCTATTTATCACAGACATTTATGGTGGGGGGTAGACAAAAGTTTTTTATTATACAAACCCCCGGTTGTCTTTTGATAGCCAATCACAGCCGCTTGTCAGCATTGTTAAAATAATAAAATGCAACATGACTTTTTTTGATCTCTTAAATTTTTTCTACTCTCTCTTTTAATATTTCATTTTTAGTGCTTTTTTTTTTGGCTATACGATTTTTTTTTTTTAGATTTAACTTTATTTTTGAAATCAATTTTTATTACCTTTTGTTAAAAATAAAAACCAAAAAATAAGTTCTGTCTCTAACTTTTACAAAGTATATACACCCTCACCACCCCAAAATAAAGTAAGATCAAAACTTTTGACTTTTTCAAGTTTCGTTTTCTTTTTTTTTATTTGTTTAAAAATACGCCCACTTTTTTTTGGCCTATAAGGTGATATTTTTTTTGGCTTTATTTGTATATCACTAAAATACTAAAACTTTTATTTTTAAAACCAATTTCTGTTTTTACCTTTTTTTAAAAATAGAAACAAACAAAAAATAACTTTGGTGTCTATCTTTTGTCTCAGTGATGACAATATATTTTTCAACCCACTCCCCCCCCCCCCCAAATAAAAATAAAATAAGATCAAAACTTTTGACTTTTTCAACATTCAGGTGAATAACATTTTATTCTTGCATGTTTTAATAATGAAATAATAAACATAAAATGCAAGCACATTAATGAGAATGATTGTTATTGTACTTGTTTTCTATAGCAGTATGACTGTGCAACTCGAGAAAGAGTGTTCAACATGTGAAGGTAAGCAACACCATTACAATACACAATAACTAGTATGCTGTTTTGGTCAGTTAAAACAATTATGCTTATCTAAGGCTAAGCAGGTTACATCTTTAAGAAAATTTATCTGTAAACTTCTGTTGGTCTGCAAAATCTTATTCTTATTTTTGCCGGTCCGCAGGTGTGAAAAAGTTGAAGACCACTGATCTATAAAATGTTCAATGTTCATTAAATTTAATTGATTGTGAATTTGAAAATACTCATTAATGATAAACATTCTTTCTTCATATAACGGTACAATTATTATTACTATTATCATCATCATCATCATTATTATTATTATGATGATGATGATGATGTTTCAAAGCAAAACTTTATTGAGTCTAAAAAGTTACAGAGTCACATATAGTACTATATTGGTTTGTTACAAATGCAAAACAAGTTATTATTATTATCCTCATCATCATCATTATTATTATTATTATCCTCATCAGCATCATCATGATTATTATTATTATTATATATATTGGTTAATCTATTCTTTTCCTGGTTGAGTGCTATTAAGTTTATATACATCTTAGAGAGTGATGTATCTAATATCTAATATATTTCATTTTTAAACATATGCTTGATTGATTATACAAAAAAAAATCATAGTAATCTAATATGATCTTTCATAATTTATTTCTATTTAAAAAACTAAACATTCTTACTTTTTTGGTTTTCCAATTCTCCATTATTGATCAAGTTAGCTATAAGCTTTCAGTTCTTCCTCAACAGAAATTTTCCTTCTGGTTATAAACTCATAATGCTTAAATATGATATACCAATCGTGAATTTATTATTTATTATCCAAAGATATTTTTAATAAAAACTATTTTAACTTTACCTTAACAATTTGGTATTCACATGAGAATAGTGATTACATCACATAATATTGAATCTTTAAAGGTTTATTGCTCATTTCTAAAAGTATTGCAGCTACAGTTAAGTTTCAATTGTTCTTTCAAATGAATAATTGACTGTTAATCTACTATTAATATCCTTAATTTATATTACCACTAATTTTACTTTAGACTAATGCTCCTCATCTTAAATGTATATGGTTTGTCCATCAATTTAAATCAAATGTAATTTTCCTGGGCTAATGTATAGCATATATAATCATGTAAAAAGCATATTATTTAAAGTATACTACCAAAAATTTAATCATACATTATTACATAACTATCCACATTGTTGATTAATGCATATATAAAAAATAAGTGAATAACATATAAGTAAGTAGAATAATGAGACTAAACAAAAAATACTAAAAATAATCATCCAGCAAGCTTCAATAAAATAATCTGAATCTTTAAAATGTACAGATTATACTGGGTTCAAATAGCATTCATTTCATATCTTGAGTGAGATGTAATCATGGAGTTTAAAAAAACTATTTTTGAAAATCAGAATGTAGTTGTTTAAAATATATGATTTCCTTTCTTTATAACAAATATATATATATCTTAAAACTATTTCTCTTTCATAAGCTCATGCTGGAGGGCTTTGATAATTACACATGATAAAATTTCAATATACTTCAGTAAAATGTCAAGTGGGCAATGCTACATTATATGCTTCACATGGAGAATTATAAAACTCCTATCAACTCAAACATTATTACTTTTTTACTGCTATCTTAAACAACTATGACCACACACAACCTTTTTCTAATTGCAAACCAACTTCTAAAAATATATATATCTTTATAAAAACTTCAGTCATGGGAAGATACATACATAAATATTCTCTCTTCAAATAAAAGATTTAACTACAACTTTGTAATTAACTTTATAAATAATTTTAAAATACACATGCATAGCATTTAATAATAAACAGCAGAATAAGGCAACTTTTCACTATACATAGTCCATATTATTGAATAACAAATCACAATTAAAGCAGAGTTAAAGTTTTAATGAACAAGTATTTTCTTTCTTGAAACAACAATGATTTGAAAACGTTAATCATACTTTCAAACTATTGGAAGAATTTGATAACGTCCTAATTTGTCAATAAAGAACAAAATAAATACACGAAATCGTGAGATTATTTTTTTTATAAACATTTCCGATGTCCTATATCCATTAACAACAAACACACTACTTAAAAATACATTCACTCACAGTTTATGTTGTTATATAAATAATGTTAAATTCATCCTTAAAATGTATTATGATTATAAATCTTATGTTATTTCATTTTAATAAAACTTTCTTCCATTAAAGGGTTTTAATTCATACAAAATAATAATTTTATAACTTATAGTAAAGAACGCAGTTCTATTGAATTTTAAAACCTTATTAAAAATTTTGTTTAATTTTAAAATAAATGACATGTTAATTGCTGGTCATGTGATTTCTTATAATAGTCTTTAGAGGTAATTTTTATCTAAGTTCATATTCTTTATGACAGTGGGTATTTAAATTTTTCAGAAAGATTTTAATTTGGAATCAATCTTATTCAACTTATTACATTACTGTATGGAATTTTTAAAAGTTTAAAATATAATCAACATTTAGAACATCTGCAGTACGATTTTAACATTGTAAAATTAGGAGAAAAATATAAAAATAATTTTATAATAGTATTGAAAAATAATAAATCATTTTTATTTACATAAATATAAATTGAAACAAAAGTGCGAACGGGGAACTCCCTAATAAACTGCGGTCAACAATGGTAATACTATGCACGCACGCAGTAGGATTTTAAAATTGGAAAAATATATACAAATGATTTTATAATAGGTATTAAAAAATAATAAACATTTTTATTTACTTAAATAGGAATTTTTTAAAAAATGCGAACGGTGAACTGCTATCTACGATCATAATTCTATGTGCAAGCGTAGAGCGTAAAACAAAGATGCGATCATTGGGAATGGGAGATCGGCAGAAATAAGACGTCAAAATTTTCGTTTGGAACTTAAGCCACACCCTAATTTTACGTCTTCAAAATTTAAATAAGAAATGTGGCTTAAATTCAAAATCAGTGGCGTCTCTAAGGTCGGTCAACCGGGCGTGTTCTCGGGATCCCGGGGGTTAGTGGGGTCCCGCACCAAGCTACCTTATTTTAATCAACAACACAATGTATATATCTTACGCATTAATAAAATAGACTGAGAGACCGATATTTGATACATATTCTTATACATAAAGGTAAAACTTACTTTTGAAATGAAGCGCAACAAATTTAAAAAAAATCACCAAATAGGAAATGCATTTCCCAATTTAAGTATAATCTTAAGAATTTTATTAATAATTCCGATAACCACTGCCGAGTCCGAACGTAGTTTGTCAACGCTTAAAATAATATAAAAAAACTATTCAAGATCCACAATAGCAGATTATCTAACCTAACGTTGCTTTTCATAGAAAATAAATTATGCGAAGACTTACTGTACATTAAAGTGAGATAAATTTGCTGAAATTAAAGTAATGAAAATAAAGTTACATTAATTTTGTTTTTCGTTTATATTAATGTGTTATAAGTTAAGTATTATTATTTAGATAAGAATAAATATACATGTTCCTTTATTGTATTAAAAATTAAAGATTTTATTTACTTATTCATTTTTTTTATTTACTGGGAGTCCCACTTCATATTTGTGCCTAGGCCTCAAAATCCATAGTGCGGTACTGTCCGAAGTAATACGGTAAATCCAATTTGTTTTTTGATTGACTTTGAATAAAATCTGTTTGTGTTTGAATAGTACATACAATATATATTTAAATTACGTATTAATAAATATATAAATTATTAAAGTTATTCTTAAGAAAGAGAAAAATTATTCGAAGTCCAAGAAAAATAAAATAATAATAGGAACTCTCCATACAGAAGTGCCAGCCCGTCCAAGCCATACTAATCAATGGTTGCTAGAAGATTTGTGCACCAAAATCCCTATTCAATATCTCCAGACTAGTTTCTAACTTGTGGCTTTCATCACTGTTCTTAGATCTTTGGATATAATGCAACACTCACTGATGACTGCCACAAAATATAGATGGATGGATATCATTCTTAAAATACATTCTAAGATAAAGCATATATGATTAGGTAAGTCTTGAAAATTATACACATTTTACAAAATATGTAATCATATAAAAGTTGTACTGTTCAAGTTAATATGAAAAATATAATACAATAAGAATCGAGCACTGAGCTAGCTTTTGGCAGGTTGCTACTAGAATCATAATGCTAAAACTAACTGCATCATTAAAAATATGTGTACATAGTGTTGGAGATCAATATGCAAATAAAATACAGTATGTAAATTAGATGTTCCATTTTTGACAATGATACACAGGAATCTTTTCTATTAATGGAATACAGTTAGTTTTAGCACTATGATTCAGGCAGCAACCTGCTGAAAATTAGCTCAGTGCTCTTAAGTCTTATTGTACATTTACCTTTTCATATTAACTTGAATAGTACAAGTTTTGTATGATTACATATATAATTATATAAAATAAAAAAAATAAATCTAACCCACTATAGTTATAAAAATGAAATATACCCTAATACAACAAGATATTATTAAAATTAACAAAGATATAAACTTTAATAGTGAAATACTTTTAAAACCACATATATCTTATTTGAGCAACTATAATATAGAGTAAAGGAAAGAAAATCATATCTAATATTTTATAAATGTCTGTGCACAATAAATATATTTAAAAACTTAATACTGTTTAACTTTTTATACTTTGGTGGTTGAAAACACTATATATGGCTATTGATAGTTACTTGTTCTAAATTCCTTCTTGGCTAATCCAATTTTGGAGAATCTTCATATCCTTTACATGTTTGGCATATTTGAACAAATAGTAAGTAAGAGCTTATGAAATCTGCTTCAACTTTCCTTTATGTAGAATTAGGCTGTTCCCATTCCAAGTAGCAATTATTTAGTTTGGTACTGATGTATAATTTAATAAGGCCATTACCATGTGTCTACAGATGGCATTAGTGTTAAACCATAATTGCTGTTGAAAAATACATTTAAATTACATTTTCCACATTAAAATCTTACATTTGCACCACTAAATTAGTTGTCCACAAAATTCTAGCCTCCTCCACTGGGATTGTTTCTGATTTTATGACTCAGATTAGACTTATGAATTCCTTTCACTGCTGATATTTTTCATTGATAAATGTTAATGAAAATATAGCACTCAGAATCCTTGGGAAGGGGGGAATCCCCCCCCCCCCCGAATTTCAGAAAACTATGGTTATGCAAAGTAGATGAAATAGTTATTTGGACTAGCAGACTAATGAAACATCTATATAATACCCATAAATTCTACTTCATACAGTGTCTACCAATCTGCACCAAAAGTTGTTTACCTTGTAAGGATAACTTACAATCTTGCTAAGCTCACTTGTTTATGTGCATGATCAAACCATAAACATAAAAATATAATTTTTGAGCAATAAACAGTAAATATGTTATCCTTTTATGTTAGAATATCCATATACACACATATATAACATTATATTATACAATTTTAATAACAAAAGTATACTTATATTTTAACCATTCATATATATATTGTACCGGTCAGTTTTTTTATATCACTCACATTTTACATCTCTTTGAACTCCTTTATCATATCTACACAGTACATATTATTATTATTAAGCACAAACTCCTTTTGTATGACCCGCTAGCTCATGGAGATTTACATGAGACACCCGGATAAATTACTTAAAACTACTGTCGTCACATATCTTTACTTTACTAATGGAATTTATATATAAATGAATAAGAAAACTCATAAATAAAATTGTCTAACTAGGATAAGAATTTAATAAGTATGTGTGTTTGAGCCATCAAATTAGCAATACAATGTCTGGGGTTGATTATAATAAAAGCAATATAGACTACATGTTTGTTTTACAACACTGTTTAATATAATTAAATAATTGGTTAACATAATAAAGCTACTTTCTTTACTAGTTTCTAATATTTGGAAAACATTATTCAACATTAATTAAATGCTCCGTTCAATATAGGCGGGGAAGATCTATGTGCCAATGAGGTAGTGATCTGTAAACTATATATAACTCATTGCTATCAGATGCACTAATTTATTATTAATAAAAATAATATTTTATAAACACAAAATAATATCATTCACAAATGAATATTTGATTTATACGTCTACAATGTGGTTTTTTAATTATATAATGCCTTAACATGAAACGACTAATAAATAAATTAATAATTAAAACATGGGTTTTCTATAAAGCATTTTGTATAAAATATTGCATACATTTAGGAATTCGCTATTAAAAGGGAATCACTATAAATCAAACTGGTTATCAATGTTAACTAAACAAATAACAATAAAAATCACTTTGATTTTGATATCCTTCACTTCGCCACGACTTAAGAGGCAACTTTAAAAGAAATATATACATATTGAGAATGAAAGCCGTACTGATATAGCAGGAATAAAAACATCGATGAAAATTTCTCCATTATATTTGAAGAACAAAATGGTCACTGCGTTTTCGCAGATTGCAACCTGGAGAGAGAGAGAGCTTTCTCGGACATAAGGAGAAATGAGGTCAGGCCTTTTTTTACCATTGAGCCTTACTGTCCAACTATGAGGATCCTGAAGAATTGAAATCCGCATTATTAACTTAGATTTCCTAAAATACATTGATTAGAATAATAGCAAGTTTATTGAACTTAGAATAATTTGCTTATGTCAGCAATACCTATATTAATGGAATAGACGCTTTATTCATCCATTACTTAAATTAAATACTAAAATAATTGTCAAAGTGTAGCGACTTGAACTCTTTCAAAATCAAATTGGAATAAAACAATCACGACTATAATGTCATACTAAATAACAATAAAAGTAATTACTCCCTTTTATTTAGAGATTTCCCAAATGCAAATTTCATTTAAAACCCTCTTTAATATCTCGTCGAAGCATATTAAAATCTATTGCGATAAATATTCATTTCCTTCTCACAAACTCGAATTAGTGCTCTAATAACAAAATAACAACACACAATATTCATTTTATTGACAGATCGCAATTATGAAGTATATGTATTATTGCATTACATTTAATAAAGTAATTTCAATTTGGTGAATAAAAATGAGCTAAACAAATACTCCCTCATTTGGGAGAGTATTAAATCAACCAATCAATCACGGGCTGGTTGGAAATATTTAAGGAAGGTTTCAATTCACCGAATTAGATTTATTGGTGCATAGATACTTAAATATTTAAATCATAAATTAATAAATAATAGGAAACCACCATAAGAAAAGAAATATAAAATAAAAAGGCATTTTTAAGAGAAACTAGTAAAGTTGAATTAATATTATAGAGAGCAATGACAAAAGCAAAATTACAACAGCTATATAAGTTTTAGGTATCTTACAAAGCGTGTTTATCTAGTATAGGATTGCAATATTTAATTATTGATATTACGAAAGATATTTAAGACAAGAAAAGCGAATTATATATTTTAGAAAAATTCTTCTGGCGGTAATATTACCTTCCAACAAGTCCTTTCATGTGTAGGCTTCATAACTGCTTGCAAGTTCCTTTTGGAGAGTGAAATGAGGCACCTTTCCATCGATGAAATAGCTAGCTATTTTTTTATTATTCAGCAAAGTTCATTCACCAACAGTTCTATTTATGATTTCAGGAGGCATTAGATAGTTTCATGGGAGCATACTGATGTTACTAGGAAAGGCTCGGGGAACAACAACTATGTACCCCGACCTTAGCCTACATTTTTGCGTACATTAAATCATAAAATATACCGACATAGATTCAAACTGCAACTCATTCACTATAGTAATCTGATCCCTTCACTCTCTTTTTGGGGGGTATTTATACTATTTTAGCCATTGCTCCAAAATTATCTTTCCATAGCTTCTGGCATTGTTCTGTCCATTCATTTAAAATTAATTTGCTCTATTGTGATTCTAAGATACACTCTTCTGATAAATCTTTTAAGTCTTTTGTTAAGAATCCATTTTTAGTTTGCAAATGGATTACTAAGATAAAATAAAATTAATTTAAGATAAGTCCCTTTGTTGAGTAGCTTATGTGACTTTCCAGATTTATCCAAAAGAACGTGACTTTTAATCACTAAAATTTAATAAAAAAATATAAAAGTAATTTTTAAGCAAATCTATTTAATGGAGTTTACTATTAATATTTAAAATACGCGCATATATATAATATCCACACACAAAAATATGTAATAAATAAATCTTATTTTATTAGAATTAACATTATTTAAACCTTATTATAGAAATTAAAGTAAAATTAAAATGTTCATTATTAAATTAATATAACAAGGCTAAAGAAAGAAAAATAGGCTTGGTGTGTGTATGAATATAAACTATCCGTTAAACAAATTTACTATTAAAAAGGTAGAGATCAGGTTTGATCCCAGGTTAGTGCTAAATAAGGCATGAAACTTGGATCGAGTTTGGATCCAATCGTTTCAAAATATAAAATATTTATTAAGTTAACTAACATCACTAATCAAGATGCAAAACATAGAGATAACCTTAGGTCATGTCGTATCTCAGCAACTAAATGTGAAGAAAATAAAATTATAACTTAATTACACAATTATTAATTATGATGCATTCAACAATAATTGAATAGAAAATCATGAAAATGAAATAGTAATTTAATATATGCTAATTATCAAAAGTCAATTCTACTATATAAGCCAAATCAACTAATTTCCAAATTAATTTATCTTTTACAAATGAACTAGTCACTGTGCATAGTTATTTTGCTGTATTTGAATACCAAACACATTAAAAAGATAGATCAATAGTTTCAACAAATTTTCCTTATTTATCAAAATCTTCATTGATAGAAAACTCCAATATCACTGAAGAAAAGAGTAAATAAATCACTCTTTAATATTATTAATAATAATTTCCAAAAATGAAATTATTTTTAATATCATTCTAAACTTGAATTTTAAGGAAGATAAATATCAAAAATATTTATATATTGAAACAAAATTATTTTAAGATTTCAAATTATAGAAAATGCATCATGAGTAAACACAATTTGCCATAGGATCAAATGCTATTATTTTAACCTTAAGTTGTGTAACTACTCATTCCTAATGAAATGCCTAATTAAATATCCAACTTCACTTTCCAGCAAGATAATTCAAGGAAAAGGATGTTAACATCACACGAGAGGAATGTTTAGGAACAATGGAGTATACTGATTGTCTCACCAATGATTGATGATCAGAAAATAAAATAACTTTATTCTTAATGAACATTATTATTCAAATTATGAAAATGAATAGGACAATACCATAAACTTTTAACACATCATATCACCAACATCCATAAATATTTAATTTTATTTCCTTTGCTTATAAAATCTACTTACATCGGAATAATCCATTTTGGAAAATTATTAAATGAAAAGAAAGTGGAAAGATCATTGGATTAAATACTTTTTTATTTAATAAAATTTAGATCTTCCTTACAAAGTGACTTGACCAGAGTAATTAGTAAACTTAATATGAAGATAAAATTTTATTGTTTTTTTATATTAAATTCATTCACTTATGACAAGATAGAATTTTTGTTTATTACTAATTTAATTAATTTAGCATTATTTGTTTATTATTCTGTATAAATTACTAATATCCTTGGATGAAAGGTATTTTCTTTTAACAATAGGGTCCATACATAGATGGGAGGTATTGTAGAAAGGGAATCTCCTAAAAAGGATTGCATATTATAAAAGTTTTTATTTATACTGTTTAATTTAAATTTGGTTAGTGTTATTATAATCTTTTGAATTATAAAATTTTATTTATTATTTTACAACCTATTAAATATTGTTTGTGTTATAATACTTATCTACTATGGGGATAGGGGAAGGTATCATTTTAAATTTTATATATTAATATAATAGAAATGTATGTAAAGCACTCATAATAATAAATTTTGTTACATAAAGATAAATTTAAATTATTGTCAGTTAATAAATATTGTTAATTTTTATTTTAGTTTAAGAAAGTCTCTGATTTATTTAAACTATTTACACCTAAACCTCACTTAGCGATTGGCTACTTAGCGATATTTCACAATAGCGATCATCATCAATTTGTAGCCACTACTTCGATTTACAATCGATTATTCACTATAACGATCGGGATTTTTTTTATTTTTAAATTTAGAACATATAAACTTAAAATATATATAATTAATGAATCTATAATACTATATACAGTACATATAAGTGTTGAATGTCTTTAGAAAAATTAAACTTTGTTTAAATATAATGTCTTAAAATATATATAATTAATGAATCTATAATATAAACTGTATATATAAGTGTTGAATGTCTTTAGAAAAATTAAATACTTTATTTAAATATAATGTCTTAAAATATATATAATTAATGAATCTATAATACTGTATACTGTATATATATTGTATATATAAGTGTTGAATGTCTTTAGAAAAATTAAACTTTATTTAAATATAATGTACAGTACTTGAATTATTTAAATAAAATTTAATTTTTCTAAAGACATTCAACACTTACTTATATTAGATGATGAAATAGTCCAATATATAAATATGGTACAGTATTATGTAAAAATAGTTATTGATTTTGTAACTTCCTTTAAAATGTTGTTTATATCTAAGTGGTTTCAAATCAAAAGAAAAATAACATTTTAAAACGCCAATGTTGAATTAGAAAAAAATAAATAAAAAGAAAAACAGATTGCATTTAAAATAAATGTTAATGAATACTTTTTAATATGTACTTTATTCCTAAATTAGTGTAATTTTTAAGTTTTAGAAACCGACCAATTTTTTTGCCATAGACCTCCATTATAAATATGTATCCTGCATATGATATTCTTGCTTAACAATGAGTTTTGGAGAACCAATTGCCATCACTAAGGGGGATAAAGGTGTATTTTATTTTCATAATAAAATAAGATTGAATACACATCATCATCATTATTCAAACATTATCAATCCACTGCAGGATGAAGACCTCTCCAAGTTCAATCCATCTTCTCCAATCTTTAGCTTCTCTTCTCCATATCACCCCTGCACACTTTCTTATTTCATTCATCCATCTTACATGTGGTCTCTTTCTGGGTCTTTTACAATCTCTTGGAATCCAGTTTAAGATTTCAATTATCTATATATTATCACTCTTCTAGTAATATGTCCAGCCCAACTCCATTTCAAACTTTTTTCAATGAGGTCAGTAACACCTGTTTGTTCTCTTACCCATACATTGCATTTTCGATCTCTTCTTGTTACTCCCAACATGCATCTCTCCATACTTCTTTGAGTGGTCTGAAGTCTCTGTATTGCTCTTCTATTAAGTGTCCAAGTCTCAGATCCATAAGTAAGAACTGGTAAAACACATTTATTAAAAACCTTCCTTTTCAAACACATAGGCATATTTCCTTTTAGTATCAAGTTATTTCTACCAAAAGCACTCCAACCAAGTTTAATTCTATGATTAATTTCATCCATTATGTTTCCATCTGTATTAATAATCTGACCAAGGTATTTGTAACTGTTAACTTCTTCTAACTCATCATAATCAATCTTTATTTTCATATTTTGAGAAAATCCATTAAACATTACTTTAGTCTTTTTAACATTTATCTTTAGTCCTACTTTCATCTGATAACTCCTGCAACATTTCCTGCAGCTCTAAAGCATTATTTGCAAAAACAACTACATCATCTGCAAAATCTAAATGACTTAAATAATCTCCATTTACTTTCACTCCTTTAGCTTCCCATTTTAATCCACAAAATACTTCTTGCAGCACTGCTGTAAAAAGTTTTGGAGATATGGAGTCACCCTGTCTTACACCTTCTCAATGTTGACTTTCCTAGTATCATTATGTAATCTAATTGTTGCTGTTGCATTTTTATAAATATTCTTTAAAATATGACAATATCCTGGATCTATACCTTGATGATCCAATGCTTTAATCACTGAAGAAATGTTTATAGAATCAAATGCCTTTTCATAATCTACAAATCCAAAGCATAATGGCAACTCATATTCATTTGTCCTTTCTATAACTTCTCTCAATACCTGGATATGATCTACTGTACTAAAACCACTTTTAAATCCAGCTTGTTCTCTTGGTTGGTGGAAATCCAATGTTCTCTGTAGACGAGTTGTAATTATCTTGGTAAAAATTTTGTATAAAACTGATAAAAGGCTGATAGGTCTGTAATTTCTAATATCTTCTTTATCACCTTTTTTAAATATTAATATTAATACTGCATTCTTCCAATCATCTGGTACATCTTTATCATTTAGACATTTGGTATATAACTTTGCTAAAAAAAATTCTATTTCTTCACCTGCTTCTTTTAATATATCAATTATAATTCCATCATTACCTGGAGCCTTTCCTTTCTTCATAAATTTAATTGCATGTCTCACTTCTTCATTTAAAATTCTGGGCAATTCGGAAGATATAATAGATATAGGAGGTACTTGTTCTTTATTACTATATAATTCTTGATAGAAGTCTTCTACCCATTTCATGATGTCATCTCTCTTTTTAGTAATAATTCCATCTTTTTTTCTTTATTGCAGATATAAATTTCCTACCAATACCAAAATGTTGTTTTACACTCTTGAGACTTTTATTCTCTTCTACAGCTTTCCTTGCTAGTTCACAGTTATACTTTCTTATATCATTTTCAACTCTTTTCCACACCATTTTACAAAATTTGAGGTATTCAATCCTTTTTAATGCATCATTTTTGTATATCTTCATATTCCTTCTTTTCTTCATAAATTCTCTAGTCTCAGTAGAAATTTTATTGGTCAATTGCTGCTTTTTTCTACCAGCTATCTTTGTTGCAGTTTTTAAAAGTGTATCAGTTATTTTCTTATTAATTTCATTCAAATCTGAATCATGTTCAAAATCTACTAATACTTGAAACTGATTTGTAAGTTCTAATTTAAATTCATTAGAATGTTTCTGAAGATTAGGAATATCAACTGTAAATATTGTTTTTCTTAATAATTTTTGTCTCTCTAGTTTTGCATTAACACGTATCTTACATCTTACTAATTGATGATCACTTCCTGTGTTAAATTTATTAAGAACATTACAATCTTGAAATATGTATTTTCTGTTAGTCAAAATATAATCCAATTCTGCTGTACCTTCATTTGGATGCTTCCATGTCCATTTCCTTTTAACATTTTTCTCAAAAAAAATTCATAATATAAAGTTTTTCTTTTTCTGCAAACTCCACAAGTCTATGTCCTCTCTCATTTCTATTACCATAACCAAAATTACCTACAGCACTTTCATCTTTCATTTGTTTACCAATTCTAGCATTAAAGTCTCCCATAACAATTTTAAAATGTTGTTTACTCTGATCAAAAGCCTTTTGTACATCCATATAAAAATCTTCTACTACTTCATCACTATGAGAACTTGTTGGGGCATAAACCTGAATTATCTGCATTTGGTATCTGCTATTAAGTTGTATAACTAATCTTGCCACTCTGTCCGATACACCATCAATCTCCACAATGTTGTTCTTCCACTTTTTATTTATAATGAATCCTACTCCACTTGTATTTCCAATATTTGTGCCTTTATAGTAGAGTACATGTCCACTTTTTAAATCAATTGTCTCTTCACCTTTTCTTCTAACTTCACAAAGTCCAATAATGTCCCATTTAATATAAGACAGTTCTTCTAATTCTTGCAATCTTCCTTCACTTGAAAGTGATCTGCAGTTGTAAGTACCTAAATAAAAAGTCATCATCAAATGGCAGCCTGGGTCCACAATCAGGGGATTCTTAGCACCCTCCACCTTCGGCCACCAACTGCTGCCTTGGTTCACCGGTGACTTTACAGCCTCCTGGGAATAAGGGCCATGATTTATTTTTGTCTGTCATGATTGTATATATCTATTGGAAAAATATTTATCATTTACACATATTCATTCTGCCTTATCAGGCAACTGAGAAGAAAGACCATGGTGTTTCTTGATCTTAAACACAGAGGTAAAAAGCCAATAAACTTACCCTGCTGGCTAATGCATGTTGGTGGCAGTCTATCCATGTTTGTATATTATACGAATAATCACATAGTAATATCAGCTACAACAACAAGAATGTATGGTGTAGATATTAGGAATTTGCCCTGCTCGGTTCCTTTAAGGCCTCCAAAAGGAATCAAAGGGTCTCCTTTCAGTTAATAGCAAACTCCTTTCTGCAGCCTAAATACATACCCATATATATATCATCCTGATTTAATATGATAATTTGGTTGAAAGTAATTTTGAGAATTTATTGAAATTATATTAAGTATTATTATTGCCTCAGGATATTGATAAACCCCTGAAGAGAGTTAAGTCTAAAATTCATCTTGAGTTTGAATACTGAGCATAACGGAATAATCAAGAGACATGAAGGTTGAATGAACTAGTCTAAATTGTATCTGTATTAAATATTTAATATTAAATCATCTTATTTGAAATAGATTCAATCATAGATTAAACTTTTATCGCATAATTCATGGCTTCCTATATGAAGACCATAAATCGGACTATAATTAGATGCATCCACCCACATTCCTTAAGGGAATGAGGACTGTTATGACCTTTAGGCTCAAACTTCACTATTCTATTTCCCAATAGTCATTTTTATTTTGTAGATTCATTTTTTCTCAAAAAAAAAAAAAGCCGTTTTGATTATTTGATAGTTGATTAATTTGTTTATCCATTTTAAGTTAATAAATTTTATAAAATTTAATCTTTTTGAATTTCCAAAGTTAACTATCTTTTAATATATCAGAGAAATTAGTTATTTTAAACACGAATTTTCACAGAGCATTTAAATATTTCTATGCTGATCTTTTTGATTTGTATTCTCAAAATCTATACAATTCACCTTTTTGTAAAAATGTTACCATAGTTTATTCAATAAACTGTCTCTAAAAAATCTCTCCCATTTGTGTTAAACCATTAACTATTATGTAATGCTGTTATTTTCTTATTTTTGTAAGACTGAAGGTTTTCAGAAATATGCTTTTGCCAATTAATGTATTATCATTCTACATGTTATTTGTTTCACAAAAACTGGATGAAGTTGCATTAGTGAACGCAAAAATCAAATTATCATAGGAATAATGTTAAATTGATATCATGGCCAATTAAAACGCTGCATTTACTTTGATATCTGGATATATAATATGGGTAACCAGGGTGTACGCATTATTATACTGCGCAAATATCAAATTTTTCATGAAATTATAACTACAACAAATTATGAATTATCTTCAAATTGATAAAAAAGTTAAACGTTTATTTAATAAAAAGAAAAATTTGTCATCTTGTTAAAATTTTCCTCATTAAACTCCAGTTAAAAATAGCTTTTATTTGTTTAAAAACATTGTAGGGTCATTATTATCAATCTTTTATGTTTTGACACTTGATACTGGGTAATAATTTTTCTCTCTCAATTTAGATATTTAAATTAGTAATGTTTTCAATTAAACTGTTGTTTATTGCATTATTTTTTCTCCAACTAGCAAAGAAAAAATAAACATAAAAAAAGAAAGAAAAAAACCACATTACTTTGCATCACTCCCCCTAGCAATTTATCTTCAATATTAAAATTACTCTTCCTTTTTTTTTTTTTTAAATTAAAGTTTTTTTTTTTATTATGATATTTTATATCTTTAAAAGTGTTTTTTTTTTTTTAATGTTATAATTGAATCTTTTTTCTTACACTAAATTCTAATGGCAGTCTTCCATGTGGTATTGCACTGTACGTAATAGTTTTTAAATCATTCTGAATTTTTTTGTATGATAGGGCTTTTTTTTTTAAGTTTACACAATGTAAAATAATTTATTTTTAAACTTCTTATTCATGAAGTTTCTATTTCATAAAGCAGCAACAGATGATGTTATCACTGCAGATCAATTTTAATTGTGCAAAAACATGCACATTGATATGAGGAATAAGAACGTGGTGCAAATAGTAAAAATCTTTTTTCAACGTTGCCAACAAATTTTTATTAATGTTTTCATACATTTTTGTGGTGTGATGACTCCATTCACATTTCAGCACAGCATCATATTAAATACTAAAACTATAATTCAGTATTTAAAAATTCTTTTTGAATTCCTGTACTTAATATAATAAATGACCACTGAAATAGATTTTAATTACCTGTACTGTCTCTAATGTATATTTTTCACATCTACATCTAACTATAAGACAAGTTCTATAGATAAAACCTTTTGAATCACACAACCATGCATCCTTAATGCTTATGGATTATTTATTAAATGTCCAAATTTATAGATAGCTAACAACTTAGACATCTATTGAGTTTCAACAAAACCTTTATTTATATTAATTTATATATTATAATGTTGGAATAAATAAAGCTGCCTATATTATTTATAAAAATCACACATTGGCATTCCAAATATATAACACAATGCAGGATGTCCTCAACATGCAACTTCATATTAGCCTGCCAAATATGTCACGGAGTGCCAAAAAGTCATGCCAAACTGACAGTACATATGTCCATGCACATGCATATAGTAAAATATCAAAAGTATTTCATCTGCACACACAAATCCTTAGAAAAAATAAATATATCTTTAAGCAGCATCTACTCTCTAGATATAGCAGCTAAAATAAACTCAGTGAAAACAAAATGTTAATTAATAACAGCACAACATATGATAGAAGGAATATTAAATCTATATGTAATATTTGTGCTATAACAAGAGTTTATTAGTCCTACCATTAAATGTAGACTTTATCTTTACTCACAAGGTGTTTGCTGAAAAAACAGAGTTGGGGAAGTGATGGACATTATATAAATATAATGATACGTATGGAAATCTTGAATGTGAATCAATTTAATTAGAAAGCACTTAGACAACTGCCCCAGGTCAAGAATCAAAGTAAAAGGACAGACTGAAGCATCTAAAAAGATGCATTTAAGATTTCCATCTAAACATTCATTAAAAAATATTGTATTAACTACCAGTGGATGGGTTTATTATGTAGTAAGAAAATAAACGTAAACTGCAGTATTTTGATCTTTATATAAGATCTAGAGTGGAATTTCAAAGAGGATCCTCCTTTTGGATGCATGAGTTTCCCAATTTACTTTCACTTTTGGTAAGGAACAGTTGTTCTAGATCAAATGTTTTCTAATTAAGTTAATTTAAATAGATAACTCCAGATGTTCAAGATTACATCTAAACATTCATTAAAAATTTTGTATTATATTTAATTTAATATTTGATTGAATTCAATGCTTTTATTAATTGACAGAATTAAGAGTTTAAATATAATATTTGACAAATATATATATATATATAATGGTTTAATTCATATTTTATTTAATATTCAACATTATTAAAAATAATCAAAAATTGAATCAAAGAAATTAGAATAAAAAAATATATTAACAAAGTTATCATATTTAGGATACTTTTTAGTGAAGTACTTAAAAAATATAGTTGGTTTTAATTGGACATTTCTCCTAAATTCTTTTTACAAAAATACCAATGAGGTTTTTTTTTTAACACAATCTCTGTAAGCTCAATTCTACTGTTAATTGTATAGGTAATTCCTTTGGGCTTTGAAATTTTCACTTATTAAGCACAACTTTATTTAATTAAACAAGGTTTTCCTTGATGATCACTTGACAAGATAGTTGTCAGATAATTTGAAAATTTTATAGTTTTTTTTATCTTTGCCGAGATATTTTGTTAACTAGCCTCCGAGATATTTTGTTAACTAGCCTCCGAAATCTATAGCAGACTTATAGTCTAATACAGCGGTCCCCAACCTTTTTTATACTGCCTTAATAAGGACTCCTAGCAGTTGAAAGCATTTGGCAATACTTATTTTATTTATTAAAGATTCTGTTTTAGCAATTGATGAATAGTTATATTGTAATTTAATTATAAGATTATATATATATAAATAACCCTTTTCAAAAGTATTTATCTTTTTTTCAAATATCTCTCAATAATCTTAAAAAGTTGGATTAATAATAACTTTAATGTTAATGTGCAAAACATAAAATGAGAAAAAAAAACCTCTTAAATTTTAATAATGTTAAAGTAAAAATAAGGCATGAGTTTAGAACATTTGAGAATATGAACCCTCATATCTAGTGAGAAGGCATTATCATACTAAAACTGTATTTTTACAATCATTGTAACTCATATGCCCCACTCAGTTTAATCAGAATCCCTTTAACCTTTAGTTAATAATAGCTAGAAATTTGCTAACCAATACTGAATGATTATCTAAGTTGGGAATAAGCTGGCTGTCTGGAAAAAAAATCCTAGTTCTTCTTGTGATATGAAAAAATAAAATTTCATTCTGAATATAAACACAAACTATCGATAAGCAAATGGATGCATTAATAAATATGCTACAAAATACTTATTACATATTATATTCCCTTTACTGTGATAATAGTATATAAATTACCAAATAATTATTTGTAGAGTCTAGTTAAGATTCTTAACCAACATTTACATACATAAATATATTTAACCACAGTTCTACTATAATTGAAGTATTCTACTATATATAATAATGGCCAACAAATCAAATATCTGTAAGAAAATTTAATTTATTCTCAGGTTACAAAAATTATACAAAAGTGTAAATGATCTGCATTTTTCAACTCTTAAGAGTCTTTGTGGTACTTGCAATAAAGTTTTATCAAGATTGTGGCTCCTAATTCTCTGCCCCCAAAACATCTTATTTTCTATACTATTGTATAGCATTATTTACTGAATTCTTCCTGATCAAATATTTTGAAAGCCATGTTCCTTCGAAATATTTCTGATTATTGTTTAATCTATTATATTCATAAAAAGTGAAAATCTGCTAATCTTCAATTTCATAATGTTTTTTTATTAATTAGTTAAGTAATTTAAGTCAACAAAAATCTTCTAAATGTGTAGTACTTCCACAAAACATAAATTCATCTTATACTTTTATGTCATTATTAAATAAGTACATGAATAATTAATAGTCAATAGGAGATATAGTCAACAATATATAATCTTTCTAAATACTTTCCTTTTTCCTTTCCTTTATTTCTGCTATCTTCATATACAATATTGCAATTCAAATAATTCTTTTTACACTTTTTTCAGCAAAAACTTTTTATTATTACAGTTTCGACTGTATCTTAGTCTTCATCAGATCTACAAAATTCAAATACAAATAATAATATATAATACATTTCATATTTTATACAAATTTATCAATTATCAAAATTATTAATTTTCTATTAACTTCTTAAAAATCTTTAATACATATTATATCTCTTATATATAATTACTTTTCTAATTTTTAATTATTAATTACTCTTTCCTATCTTCCTATATTCTAATATACATATTTTATTTTATGCATATTATCTTTTATACATATAATATTTACATCATACACTAACCTTACCTTTTTTACTACCCTAATTTTATTACTCTTATCATTATTAATATATCATTCTTTATTCTTATCTTTTAATTTTATCTATTCTTACTTAACACATTTTTTACTTTATTATCTCAATTATTACACATAAATTTTATCTTCTCTTCTTCTACTTCTCTCCATTCTCCATTTGCTACTAGTAATTTTAACTTCCTTTTAACCTCCCTTTCATATCTCCTATCCCATAACTCCCTCCATTATCTATTTTATAAGAACAGTGATATTATAAGAAAAAGGAAAGAAATTAAGGATAGGGGTAAAAATGGTTAAGAATAATATGTGAAACTAATTATAAAATTAGATAATAGAGGGAGGTATGGGATAGGGAATATGAAAGGGAAGTTAAGAGGCAGTTAAAATTACTAGTAGAAAATGGAGGCTAGAGAGAAGTAGAAAAGAATAAGGTAAAATTTATGTGTAATAATTGAGATAATAAGATAAAAAATGTGTTAAGTAAGAATAGATAAAACTAAAAGATAAGAAGAATAAAGAATGATATATTAATAGTGATAAGGTAATAAAATTAGGATAGTAAAAAAGAGTAAGGTTAGTGTATGATGCAAATATTATATGTATAAAAGATATGTATAAAATAAAATATGGATATTAGAATAATAGGAAGATAGGAAAGAATAATTAATAATTAGAAAAATAATTGTATATAAAAGATATAATATGTATTAAAGATTTTTAAGAAGTTAATAGAAAATCAATAATTTTGAGAATTGATAAATTTGTGTAAAATAATGTAAGTTTTTGTTGAAAAAAGTGTAAAAGAAATTATTTGAATTGCAACAATATATAACTTGTAAAAAAAAGGAACAAAAATAGAAAGAATGCTTAATATGTCATAATATATAGAAAACAGAGAAATACACTGACTGTTTTTTAATCAATTTTAGAAGACTTCACAATGGGGAAACTTGAATGCTATTTTCAAACTAAGTAACTATTAATTTCTTTGTTCAGCTGTGAATATACATGTTAGTTTCTTTTTATGTCTTAAATAACTCAAACATTACAAATTATAAAAGGAATTGGATAATTTTAATTAATAAATGTAATATATAGATTATCATGATACAGATAGTGAGAGTGATAAAAATAAACATCAAGAAATGAATATGGAGATACTGAGTAAAAAATCATATCAAAAGTCTATACAAGTAATAAAAAGTCAAACAACATATGAGCAGAAAGTTGATCATTAATCAACTTTTCTGACTGGAATTAAAAGAGACATACTATAAAATATTAGGCTAATCATATATATGTCCACACATAGTATATCCCATTTGACATTAATATGAAGCTAGTTTCTTGTTATATAAGGATTCTGTGATTGTGAACAAAAACAGAGACATAATTTATATTAGCATCAAATAACTTCACTAGAATAACTTTAAATAATGATTAATAAATTTATTGATTAATAATAATAATAATAAACATATGATTAAAAACTCATTATAAAAAAAATCATTCTGATTTTGACAACTTTAAAATATTTTCTAATATTTCAATAGATTAAAAAACCAAGCAATAAAGTTAGATATATAAATAGATGGATTATATAATACATATATATATATATTGTAATTGACAATCCACATTCTGATGTCACAGCCAAATAATTTTTTTCTTTTATAGCCTGCTAAGGTCAGGAAGAAGCAAAAAACTCTTAACGATTTTATATAAGTTATTGACTACAAATAATAATGACAAACTGCCAAAAATAATGAGATAAACATAATTTATTTAACCACTAAACATCACATGATCACCATTCTTTATGCTTACACAAATTGTTTACACAGAGGCAAAACTCTCCATACAGTAATGCCACTCAGTGCAAGCCATAGTAATCAATGAATTCAGGAAGGTTTGTGCATAAAATCTCTATCTAATACCTATTCATCCAAGGTTCCTCACTGATGAAAGCCACAAGCTAGAAACTAGTCTGGGGGTATTGGATGAGTAGGCATTAGATAAGGATTTTATGCACAAACCTTCCTGTATCTATTGATTACTCTGGCTTGCACCGAGTGGTGCTATTGTATGAAGAGTTCTACCTCCATGCACAATTTATTTACATATGTATAAAATAACATGCATTGGCAGCACTTTAGTTAACTGCTTTATAAATTAATGGTAACAACCTTTCTAAATCTTATTATTTTAATTTAGGCACAGATGTAGTATATGGTAGCTTAAATGTTTTCAAACAATTGAGATTTGATAATTTCTAATTTAGGATATTATCACTAGTTGTTTTTGAATGGATCTCAACTATGTATAGACATCTAACCACTCTCATCTCTCATTATTGCTATTCTAAGATTAAAAGACCCTGCCAAATAAGATTAATACCATATTATAAAATAAGAATGATTTAACTAATTGACTGTTCTGATCAATTTCAGGTTACAAAATTAGCAAGCAGTTAAAATAATTGTAAAATACAGGAAATAATACCTGTACTACAATTGTTTCTGAGCAAAAACAAATACATGATAAAGTATATGCATACAGCAAGAATTAATCTTATACTACATTTATTACTTTTTAGAGTATTTGGTACTGCATATTAGTAATCAGCAGTCACAAAAATATCACTGGAGACATATATGAAAGAAAGCAGACAATATACGATAGGAACTTTCCATCTACCGCACATTGCACTAAAGGAATAATGAAGGTAGTCGATGAACAGTTTGCAAATGGTTTTTCAATCATTTAATACTAATGTGTTACATAAAAATAAGTTTTCAGATGTAACAAGCATAACCTGAATTGATAAATTGACAGCTGTTCATTTTTATCAATTATATCACCTTAAAACAAAAATAATTTGCTCAAATTGACATCTATTTAATATAACCTTTATCTAGTTTGTCTATGCAGTGCATTTGACCTCCATTCATCATTTATAAATTTACTGCTTTAACATATTATTAGTAAATAAAGTGGAATAACTGATTTAATTAATGTACAACTTTTAATAGCATATCCAGAGATTATGAAAATATGTTTGAACTGAGTATCGTAAAGTTATTACTTTAAAATTATCACCACTTAAATTATAGCTTTCTAAAGAAAACAATGCAGTAATCTCTTGCCATACATACTCATAAACAGATTTAAACTAATAATTATTCATTAACATATTTTTATTAGATCAGAGATAAATAATGATTAACAAAAAATTTGTTTAAAGTTCATAATTTAACATATCAATCGTTTAGATATTAGTTTATTTTCAAAACCATAGCTATGATGGATGATGATTTAAATGACTATTCAGACTTTATTAGAATGATTTGGCAGTGACTTTAGCTTGGTTTAGTGGCTGGTTCTCCTGTAGCATTGGGTATCAGTCTTTAACTTATCTTAGTTAGATAGATAGTGGACACACGTTTGGATGATTTCTTCATTTGTTGATGGTTTCTTTTTTGGGACTCAATGATGGGTTTTCAGCTTTCCCTCTGCCAGATTGACAGAGTGAAGCAGATAATGGCTTCTCTAGTCTTGTATCATAGATCTGGCACAATAACAAAATAATGATAATCCTTTTAATAATAGCAGATGAAGAATAATGAATGAAGAATAATAAATAAAGAATAATACAGAAAAAATCTTTCTAATGCAATTTCCAGCACTATTTATATGGTTAAAAGCCATCTTATCTGTAAAATTTGAATCCATAGCTCATCTTTTGGATCCTTTGATCTATTGGCTATAGATAACTCCAGAGTGTCCATTGTGGACCAAGCTTATTTGCCTAATACCAAATTTTCAAGTTCTTGTCTTTGAGCAGGAATAACAGCCTTTTAATTAAATCATGTCAAATATTTATCTTCTTAATTTAATCTATCTATCTGTTTACAAGCATTTTAATTACTTTTTCCTAGAATGTCATTTCCACATTTAATTATTATAAAAATAAAAAAACACCTTTTATTTTAACTTACTTTTAAAAATAAATTTAGAATCAATTATCTTTCTTTTTACAAATTTTAGAAAAATATTTTTTTAACATGATTTAACAAAATAACTTGATAATTAATTATACCATATACATTTATCTATGCATTTAAAAATATAAATTAATTTAAATTTATTAAAACTTATTAAAACCTTTAAATTTAAAATTTCTTCATGATTTTTAACATTACCAACATAAAGTATATTTATGTGTGCACATATACATATATAGCTTCAATATATATATATATAACTACGGAGATGTGCACATATGGTAATACAAAATATTTCAATCACCAATAAGGCAATATATTATATTTAATTATATAAAGTGACTGATTTTAGATAAACATGTACACATATAGATATGCACACACACAGTATATATTCATATAAGAATATTTAAATCATTAAGTTTTAATTTTCTTTAATCTATATACTGAATTATCCTCACAATCTAATTATAGAAAACATCAGTACAGTAGTACTTCACCACAAAATCTGGGTAACACATTTGGTAATGTCATTATATACGATATATTTCTAACTCTAAAGCAAGACTTGTAAATGATATAACAAAATTTAAAGAATTTATACTTAAGAGTCTTTATCACCTGTGGAGACTTTCTTCACTGCTTTAATCACTTGCTTTTTAATTTCTTTGCTGGGGTCTTTTTTTTTATTTAATCAGCTAATTTATTCCAAAATTATTTACTTTTAAAATAAATTAGTACAGATTAATTAAATACTTTTTTGAGGCATTAAGCAGAAAGATTTCATCAGCTGCAAAGTTACTGTTTAAAATAATATGTCAATATTAATGTACAAGTTATCCACTAGTCAATTTTTTCTATCTATGCTTCATATGCAGGTCTCACATATGGATATATTTATACAACTGACATTACATTTCTTTCATCTGTACTTTTATATGTGACTATTTTATATGTGTCTATCACAGTTCAACATGTATCATTGGAATCTCAAGTTTAAGCTATTTCTCATATAGATTACTGGTATGGGTATGGCCTGGTAACATGTATATATAAATTTTAGCAATCCTCAATTCAGCTTAACTTTGATAATTGTCTAATTTCAGTTGAGCAAATATATGGAATCATGTAGCAGCTATCCCACTTTGTTTGGGTGGAAATTAAAAATTGACCATCATGGGGACTAGCAGCAATTAATCTTCTCTTGAAGCTGATTTTCTCCACTGTCTAGTCTCATTTAAAATGAACAACTATTTATAAAAAATACAATGAAATGTATAAACAAGAGGATTAACAGTTAAATCTTTTTCTTCTTGATCACCAAAAATAAGTTTTAATTAAAAAATATTATTTCTTAATGCTTTTAAAGTTTAAATATAGATGTATATACTACAGTGTGCCATTAAATCAATTTTTCTCAATGTTTTCTTGGAATATTTAAAACTAATATACAAAATGAAAAATCCAGTCAAAACAAACAAGATTATTGTATTTTGGATTTTATTTAAAGTCTCAATACTAGAGCTCTAGTTTTACAATAATTTCTATAAGTTTCATTAATTTTTAGATTTACAAATAAGTAATAAAATTTAAACACACTACAATGCAGTTTATTTGCAACTTTATTTTTTTTAAGTATTTTGTAATAAGTATGCTTACAAAGTAATTGAAGATGAAAATTATATTTTTACTTAAGTATTAAAAAACTGAATAATGAGTCAAAAACATGAAGTAATAGGATTTTAAAATACATACTTAATTCATTTGCACACATAGCCAAGATGCTCATTTTAATCTAATTTTTTCTATCTACTTAACTATTTATATAATTTCTTATATGAGTGCATGTATGTATGTGTCTGTGTGAAAGTAACAGAGATCTTATGGTGTAATAATAACATATGTCTTCCATATTAACAATATGAAATTTGAATCTGAAATTTTTTCAGATGACAATTAAGCTTAGATTTTTCTTTCATATACTTGACCGATAACTAATCTAATTGGTAACTGGATGTCCATCTAACTACAATAGCCTTCACTATCTGCTATTTAGCAATCTGGTGTGTAATGCTTCCTTTCTTATTCCTTTTTTGGGGACTGTTAGAAAGCTATTTGTCCCACAATGAGTTATGTAAAGGCTAATTTATTATTTACTTGTATATATCAACATAAAAATCAGTTATTCAGTAATAAAAGCAATGATAAATTTTTCAAAATAAAATAATAACCTTGCTATAATTTTATATGACTTCTAATAATATTATTAAATAAATTACATATTTAGACTCATAGCAGTCTCAAAAGTTAAGATTCTTATATCATTGACTAAATCATTGTTATTTTATGCTTAAACATCCTATGACTTCTGCAATGCCCAGGTTGTAGAAAGCTTCCAACAGTAGGTGGTGGCTTAATTGCTAGCTGATAGTGAACTGAAGATCTAAGAGATGAGAAATAAAACAAATTAAGCATTCAGCCAGTTTAATTTAATAAGAATGTTAAACAATAATTTATAATTTATTTCAAAATGAACACAATAACTTATATTTACAACATATTACAGTATTAAATATAGCAAAGTGGATGAAACAAAATAAATTATAAGTTTATCATTAAATTTATATACTTTTATACAATGCTTAATTACAATTATAATCTATATATAGTTGCCAAAATAGTAAAATCAAAGCGATCTATATAGAGGTTCCTATAATGGCTTTCATATATATAGATACTCAAATCTCTATGGAATTGTGACTATTCGTAGATACTGTCTACTCAAAGTCACTGATCAAGTATTAATGAGAGTTTATTTATATCTTCTCTCTTCTTTCATTTTCTAGAATGTGGAGAATAGTATAAGCTCAAATTATCTTCAGAAAATAGAAGACTAATTTTCATTACAAGATGATAAGTGCTATTTCTTCTTAAGACTTTCTTTACATTGGCACTTAACAATTATTTAATATTTTTATATCTACTTTATACTGTAATATGTATAAAAATGTTTGCCCATTTCCTATTTAATGCATTAACCCGAGATATATACAATTCAGAATACACTTTATCCATATTTCTATAAATAAGTAATACTATATTTATTTATACAAAACACTTTTTTCCATATACATAGATAATTAAATGAAATTAAACACTTATCAATTCCTCCTCTCACCCTAGAGAAGTTGATTTCATGGTTGTTCTGCACAAATAGCCTTTCAATGTTTTGAGGATCATTATTTCTAGACTGTCTTGTAATCACTACTTGCTGAACTACCTCTTCCAGGTTTTGCTGTTCTTACTTATAGCTTGACTTTGTTCACATCTAGTTCAGCTGATATTTCTGGTAACTTTCTGGTTGTATTCACTCCTCTTCTACTTTGAGGTCTTTTGTCTCCAATGTAAACTTTCTATCAGATGATTTTACTCAATGCAATGTCATCTGATTTATGTGCCTTCATAACTCTAGATCATTAGCCAATTTTACTAGTTCAGTCTGCTTTGTTGTATGACTACTTTTTGATTACCCTTTTAAGCAAGCTAATTCTTTCAATTTCCTCTAATAAAAGCACACTATTCTTTGAATTTGGAAATGGAATGTTCAACCAAATACCGCCACCACTGGTGTAGTACATTGAAAAGAAAAGCAGAAATTAATGAACTTGAATATTTATAATATTTGCTTTGTTTAATATGTTACCTATTGGATGTTTTTTTAGTCCAAATTGAATCCAGATAGTAAAATTGTGGAAGATGCTTTAATTTCTTTTTTGACTAGCATTCATTCATATGCTTGATATGAATTCTATATCATAGTAAAAAAAAATGTTTATGCAAATCCATGGTATGTAAATGTTTAATTAAAAATTGTTACCATATCCTCTGAATTTGTGTTAAATACAACACAGTAATTGGTTGACTGGAGGCATCAAAGACTTTCATGAATCTATGGGTGCTAAATGGTCTAGCAGAGCAACAAAAATCCATTATATTAGTTTAATAGCCTTCAAATAGCTCTAATTCCTTGATCTGCATTCTGATTATTCCTTGATATGCTGGGCAGTTCTGGTAATCTTTTCACAATGGTTGTTTTTCTTTCTCCTCATACAACTATTTTTTTTATTCCAGGTGCATTTGACATCATTTATTTTATCTTCAAATATAGTAATTCTTGTTTGGAATTCACACATCTTAGCAACCACATCTTGCAATGATGCTTCCATTTCTACTTTCTTTGGAATTATACTTTCATGAGATTGCAAATGTCAACCTTTACATTGTCATTTCAATTCTTTATTTACAACAAAGATACACTAATTCTTAGGGATCTGAACTATTACTTGCTAATGTTAAGACGTATTCATTTTCAACAGTGCGGATGCTTCCATTTTATAGGTTTTCCTTAAACTATGTGCAAAGCTATTTAGATTTTAACAACAGTAAAAAGACATTGTTTTTAGATAATAAGGATACACCAGATCCATTGTTAATTTTCATCTCAACTTTTGAATACAGCAAAATTTGTTTACAACTTTTGATATTTGTATTTTCATAAATCTTTTTCATTTTTTTTCTCTAGATTGACAAAAAGCTGGCTGAACAGCTTATATTTTATCTATTGGGGGGGGGGGGCAAGTCTGATTATCTGAGATCCTGCAGGTCAGACAATGCTAATTTTTTATGCATAAAGTGTTTTATTCGAATATCCCATTTTACTACACTGTCATGTTCAATTGCTATTTGAAATCTGCTGATTGCTCCATTTCCTCTAACCTTTAGTTATCATTTTCAATACAAAAGTCTTTGGATCAAATCTTGAAACCCCTTCCTTTAATCTGTTTTGCTTCATGTATGAAATCATTTTTACTATCCAAAGTGTAGAAAACTGCTTCCTCACTAGCTGTCATTTTATTTCACTGCCAATCATGCTCCAAGACAATTGATCAAGGATTTTTATGCTTTCATTATAAATGCTTCTTATATCTAAGACATGAAGCACAATAATTTGCATGCCCTCTCTTCCAGCTTGAACAGTTTTAAACTAAAGTCATGTGATATGACATGATGGTGAAGAGAGGTTGAAATAACTGTTAAGCTCCTCTCCCTTGTAAGAGAAAATATCTTCTGGAATTTAGGATTGTACAGATAGTGAGTCACTTCTATGGTATCTTGGCTTGCATATAAGACTTACTAACATAACTTCATTTTTGATTATAAAGTGTGACAAATTATTCTTCCTGTGGCAATATTTTCACCGATTCTCCTAGCTGTTTGTTAAAAGTAACATTTTCTAATTTATCTGACTATATTGCATTTACTATTATAACTGTTGCTTTTTGCAAATATGCATTGTGGCCAATTAAATATTGTTTTTCTTTCATAGATTTTTTAGTCAGTAAATTTTACATTATTATCTTCATTCACAGATCATTTCTATATCTTTCAATACCAGTTCTGTAATGTGGTCAATTAAATAAGCCCATTTTTTCTCCATCTTACAGGAAATTTCTCTTTCACACTCTGACAATATGCAAAAGTCTAGGGTAGAGAATGGTCCCCAATAAATAATTATTCATGATAACTTTGTTAAGTGTTTGCAAATAGCTACAAAATGAATATGCATCAAGGAGTGAAGGTAATAATCAACTATATGAGAGGTAAGAAATATGAAAAACAACACAATTAGTTTAATTCATTTAATGTAATAAATTACTGATTAAAAAGGAAAATACAAATATCTGTCTAAATAACAGATTGATACAATATATATGACTTGTGAAAGAGAAAAAAATATATGTTATTAGCCATAATGCTGTAATCAGATAGAGGAAATGACAATTTTAGTAAACAGGCTAGAAAAATTCAATGTCAATATTACTGTAATAAAGTAATGAGCCAAAATAGTTTTATATATTAATCTTTTAAGCTTATACAACACTTACCTACAATTACAAAAACATAAAAACTAACAACATATTAAAAGGACAGAGTAACTTGCTCAGGAGCGGTTTTAGCTTTAATCTCTAAAAGACAAATCTCAATGTAATCTTAATCATTGATCAGTCTCAGTCTAATCAATCTAAAAAGGTTGTTTACATGCCTTTTCATCTTTTGTTTACTAGAATGGAGGAATAAAGATATATATCACTTCACAGTGACCCCAACCTGACCATACATAGTTTGATTTAAGCAATTAGGGAAATAATTATAATTACAAAATGATCGAACTAGTATTGGTACATACAAATATTTATTATGTCTTTACAACTATACATATAATAATTTGTTTCAATATATATTTTTTGTACATATTCCATTTAGAGCATTAAATTTGACATATAAATGTATATATAACCCAATACACATTTAATCCATATGCTCCTACATAAGGAATATCATTTACAATTTGTCCTCTCACTCAAAAAGAATTGATTTTCTAAATGTTTTACATAAGTAGTCTTTGAGGTTTGGAGATCATTCACTTTTAGACATTCTTAGAGCTGTTAAACATTGGACTTTCTCTTCACATTTCTTGCTATATTAATTTATTTATGAGCAAACATTTATTTGTTCAGATAGTTCTTCCAGTAAATGTTGCAGTTCCATTGACACTTCCTTAGTTCACATCTACATTGACAAGTATTTTATACTACCACTGATCAAATAACTTGTGAAGTATGTGATGTAGTTTGTCTTTGTAGCTCTGCACAATTTGCCAGCGCTACCAATATATCTACCTTGAAAAAAGTTTAAGTACAGTCCATTTACACTATTACTTTTTATTTCTTTAACCGAACCTAATTTTCCCATTCAGTATTTATGATTAAGTGGGCTATTCTGTTGCATTCAGAACTAAAAGGAAAAATTCACCGTTTTTATTCTAACTCTATTGGCAATTTTGCTATGGAAGTATTTTAGTATAGCACATTGAAAATCATACCAAAAGTTAACTGTTTTTGAATTTTTGTATTAGCTGTCTTGTTCTCTCCTATTTTAATGTTGGATTTTTTTCAGTCTATTTGATTCTGCTTAATAAGGTGATGTAAGAATGCATCTCTGTGGGTATGTAAATATTTATTAATCTCTGCAATATATAAATATTTCAAGCCAATAATATTTAAGGCTATTATCATTTCGTCCAACATGAATTCTTTACAACCCCCTTTCCATCTGACATCAAAATCTAATATAAATATTTGGCTCTTAAATGACACAGTCTGCTCAACATGGATCCACTGCCATGGCTTCATAGCCCCGTGCTATAATTATAATTTTTAAACTAAATCCAGGTCCTTTGTAGAAAAACTCGAACTTTTTTCTGGATCAAGATATTTTTTTCTCTGCATTTCCCTTTTTGTTAAGTCACCAACTTTCTTTTTCCTAATGCAACTAATTCTCCTTTATTTCAGATGCATTTGGAAGTAATTATTTATCTCCAAATCTGCTCTGGTGCTCTTTTGACATCATCAAATCCTCAACAATGTCTTGGGATAATTTTCTATTTTTTTCCAAATTATATTTTCTTGGATTTGCTATTGACAACCTTCAGTGTCATTTATTTCAATTTATTTAAAAAGTGTTAATTTATACGTATAGATTGAATTCTTCCCTAATGATGATAGTGCTCAATGTTTATAGCAACTTTCCCTTTTTACCATTAATCATTATAGAAGCATTATCCATTAGATACATATTTATGAAATAACCATTTATCCCTTTAGCTTTTTTAAGTTTTATCTGACAGTGAAACTTTATTTTTAATGACAATGAAGAGCCTGTTTTTTAGATATTAAGGATTTGCCTTATCCATTGTTAAATGCCACTTCACCTTTTTTTTTTTCTAAAATAAGTTTTCAGCAAAATTTGCTTACAGTTTTTGACATTTATGTTATCTTTTTTACTGTCTTTGCTTCCCATAGAATGTGAAAAAGAATGAACTGCTTTTCTTATTCTTCTGTTTTGGGACAAATCTGAAACAGATGATTTGTCATTCACATATGTTGCTTACACTATTTTATCCCAAGAATCTAACAACTATTATTGTCAGTTTCAGTATTAAAAAAAAAAGCAATGTGATCAGAGTTAAATAGCTGTTAACCTTTTTAAAATCTCATTTTAGGCTACATCTTCCAGACTGCACAAATGTTTGATCATATCTGACTACTTATTGCCATCTGTAATGAACTATATACAATAGTCACTATTTGACTTTATTTTTTGACTGTTATTGATTGTTGTGAATCTCACTTTTGTTATAAATAAATTGATCATCTCGGTGCATTATTTATATCAAATTTTTCCTATGCTATTTAACTAAAATCAACATTTTCTAATTAACTGTATTTTTTATTATTATTACTATCACTGCAATTTTCTTTGTCAATCTGCATTGTGATTAGTCAAGTATTTTTTTCCATATATCATTTGTTTGCTATATTGTACCAATCTGCAATGTGTGGAGGAGAAAAAAACACTACTGAGTTGTGGTTTACTTGTATTGCTGTTTCAATATATATCTGGCTGAACAATATAATGCAGTGGTGTGTACTATAATTTACATTAACTCTGCACTCATTACCAGCATTAATAGTACAATCTGCTTTAAGAGAATTTTAAGTACAGCTCCTTTACACAATTGATATTTATTTTCTAAACCAAAACTACTTTCTCACTTCTAATATAAGTGAACTACTTCTCTTTATTTGAAACTAACATAAAAAGAGTAATGCAGAGTCTTTAACTTAATAATAATTCCACTGCCAATTTTCTATAGAAGCATTTTGAAAAAGTATAGCAAAAAAGTTTAGCATTTCTTGAATTTGTTTTGTTAAACATTGTTTTAATTGTTGAATGCCCTTTTTGGCCACTCCATTTGTGTTGTAAGAAAATGTAAATTAATCTTTCTTTATTTTTATGGTTATTTACTCTTCTATAACACTGCCAAAAACCAATATTTCTAAAAATCAGTGGTATGTAGTAAATATTTCATCCATTATTTTTGGAAATATGTGATATATGAATATTTTATTTAAAACTAATCATCTTCTTGAAGTTTGTATCCATTACAACTCAATATTTGGATTACTCAGAGTATGATTAATGTGAATATGCGACTCTTAAATATCCATTATGGTAAACAGAAATCTATTACCGTGACTCAACAGCCTTCAGCCCCATATTTAATTCCTTTATTGGAAATTAGGCCATTGTTTCTAACCTTTACTAATTAGATGTTTTTTCTGTTGTATTCACTTCATAGATAGCTATTTCTCTTCATCCTAGAGCAATTAATTTATAGGATTTATATCTAAATCAAGCCTATTTCTTATTTTCCACTTTCTTTGTAAATTAAGACTTTCAAAATTTATTAATGGCAGCCTTTACATTGTCTCTCATTTTTTTATTTACAGCCACCATACTCAACTTTTTTTCCACTTGATCCACGTGTATATTTTCTATGTTATGCAAACCACAACATAGTATACTATATCTCATATGATAATGTAAAAAACAAATCTAAATGTGTCCAAATGTTATTTAAAAATTAGTGTAATCTTTGATGTTTAAACAAACTTTTGATTATTTATAATTACTACATGCTATTCTTAACTCATTCTTCACATATTTCTTTTTAGAATAGGATATTTCTCAAAGATAGAGTGATGCAAATAACGTGAGTAGTATTGGGGAACACTTTTGTGCAGTCCTGTATTTTTCAGTTATTAATTTACAAAATTCGGCATACTTTTCCTTTTTTTAAAAAAAAAAACACCTCCAATTCAGATCGTTTTTGAGCTTGATGAATTGGTCAAATAGCTTTGCATAATCATATCCCAGTGCAGTTAGTTATATAATAATTGCTGTTTCTAAGTACCAGGAATTTTCTATAAGCAAAAGACAATTTTTAATAGTTCTTAAATCCCAAAATCTGCTCTTAAATACTTTGCATATGACAGATAAATAATTTGAAATAATTGTATAGTTTTCTGAGAATGTCAATATCATCTTGTTTACGATTGGTTAGTAATACTAGAAATATATTTTACATTAAATATGTATATTATATAAAAAGTAACCAATGCTAAATAAAAAGATTTTATGTAAAATTTAATTAATTAGTACCCATTGCTTAATAATTAAACTAAATAATATATTTTATTTAACATCAACACTCTCTACTGTATTTAGTGTTTACTTTATCAACTCTATTCCTTATATGTGTTTTGAACCCAGATATAGCAATTGGAAAATTATTCAATATTTCCTTGCAATAGAAGTTTAATTTCTCATTCATTAGATTCTTAATTAATTATTAATTTACTTTAATTAGATAGAATGACTCATTTCCTGTATCTATTTTCAATATGCATGCGTAAAAGTGTGTGCGCATACACTGCACTCTTCAAAAGCAAATATTTTCTTTATTCACCATATATGAAGTTTTACTTCCAGTCTATAAACAACAATCGAGTTCCCCAAATTTTTCTGTAATATCGCCCAAAATGACTAAATTCTCTGGAACTAGTCAAGCATTGGTGGTCGAGAGGTCAGCGACGGCTGCTTTATTAACAGTTGTCTCGGGTTCGCTTCCTGGCTGATGCTATGACACAAGGGGAAAAAAAATTCTCTGGAACTTTCTTGTTTTATAAAAATAAAATAATTTCTTGCCGCAAAGAAAAATATCGATCCAAAAACTTTTCCTCTGCTTATCATGTAAAAAAATGTTGCTATAATTACTGTTCATTTTCACATCTTATTCAAGTCCTGCAATTAAGAAAATCCTTAAATGATTTGTGTTTCATGGTGCAATAATGAACAAAGTAATACCTTTTTAATATATTTTCATGATAGATTGAACAAGTTGCCGAAGTATATTTATTTTGTGCAACAAATATTTGTTTCCCCCAATTGTCTCGAAACACAATTTCTAAGATATTTTTCATTTGTATTTTGAAAGCATTCTTATAACTCAATATATTTCAAAACAGTCATTAGTTTGTGATCATAATCGACACTTGAAATTATAACAAACAAAACTTTCACACATCAGCCTAACTATGCAACAAAAGTGCAGTTTTGATTGAAGTGAAAGGCGGGTAAGTGCTGCACATCTCAAGATTTTAACTTTAAACTAATGAGTGTTTTCGGCCTACATAAAAACTTGGTGGGCCACAGGTTGTATATGGCTGATAATACAGAATACTCTTTTTAAGCTTATTTATATTGACTCTTAGAGGTTTGAATTATTCCCTGCCAATGAAGGGGTCTGTTCTATCCTTGACAATAGGGATAATAGATTTTTAGCTTTCCTACAAGTATTTCTACCAGATTACTACCTAGCCTTTATACATTTCAGCTTGATTATGGATAAAGTTTTTTGCTTTTAATAAGGTTAAAGAACTGACAAGTACGGAGTCAGACTTCCTAAGCTAACAGCCATATTGTTTAAATTAAACACACACAAAGATTCAACAACTTAACAATGAGTAAAATAGGTATGGCAGTAATATTGATTAGTAGGCTCAAGTGGTGACTGGATCATTGAACGTATTAACAAATAGTATTGATTACTGAACAGTTCATATATGGAGTTACTGTAATCTATGCACTTTATTAATGTATATTTCACTTCTGTAACTTTCAGCATTAATTTTCACTAGCAGTTTTAGTAAGCACTTTATGGCTCACACACATCTCTGAGTCGTACGTTGGATTTGACTGCATCTCTTTTCTTCTGCACTATCTGATCTGCAACTGCACTGCAGACATTAAACTCTTTTCACTCTGTTCTACTAGTATACCTCCCCCTCTTTATTAGAAGTTCTGCTGGCATTTTTAGCAACTCTAGTAATTTGCATATTATAAAATGTTATACTGCTAATTTGCATATTGTTATACAATTTGTTATGCAAATTAGTATAGGAAGGTTACTTGGTTTTTTTATTCTACTTTTCCACATTACTTATAGAATTTCATATCAATACTTGTTTTGTCCAGCTTTGCACACACACGTATATGTGTAACTTCATAAAATAAACACATAAACCAGTCAATACATAACAATAACCATTCCTTTTTTTATACCATATTTGTTGGTGTATAGGACACATCCCCCCCCTCAAAATATGCCTAAAATATGGGATGCATCTTACATGGTAGTAATCAAAATTATGAGCTGAAATTACAGTCACAGTAAAACTTCTGGTTTATATTAATATACATATTTAAAGAAGTTGCTCTCATGACAATGGCAAAAAATCCCATAAGCCAACCTAGTATGACTCTACATAACCACTAATCAACTTTGCTCTTAGAAAAAAATGGAGAAATCAGGAGGAACCTCATAGTATAGGAAATTTCTAGATGGTTACCTTTGATCAGGATGGCTGTTGGATAAAGCGTTACCTTAAAATTTAATACTGAAGAATCTAAGGGTCCAGGTTCGAATCCCTTACTAGTACTGCCACTGCTCAGGCCAGCAACACCTGAAGAGGAAAGAATACTCTAACCTGTTTGATGTGCTATTACTAACAGTTAAATGTATTTGGAATATTTAAAATAAAGTTAAATTTTTCTAAAGACATTCAATACACACGTTAGATGGAAATAGTCCAATATAAAAATAGGAATAGAACACCATCATCACAAACCTTCAGGAAAACATTAAGTATTTGGTATGGACCCAATACTATATCAAAGTTTAGACATTATGAAAAATCATGTCTAAAGCTGCCCAAAGTAGAAAATCACTTAACTTTCTTATGTAAATGTAAACCTGAAAGGATAGTTCCTAAAGGTTTGCAACTAAAATCTCCAATTCACTCTCAAAGAGCTGAGAAAATTATTGAGCAGGTGAAGCTCTATTAAGAGAAAGAATAAATGCTCAAAGGTTTTCTAAGTATCAAACAATGCATTTCGTTAATAATGTAGAATGTTTTAAAAAATAAGCATACTGATGAAGACTACATGAGTTTCTTAAGCAATAAAAAAATCATATTCTACATTACATGGAAAAATAAAAAAATGTTCAAAGGAGAAACTTGCTAACCTACATTGGCACATCAAAAATTATGTCCCAACTTCTGTTAAAAATCTGTTCTAAACATCTAACAGATAATGAAATTTCTATTCTTGAAAGAGGATTAAACTTTGCCATAACACCATGTAATATCCCGTTATTAGATATAATGGCAGCTATTGAGAAGTCACTCATTACATGGAAAAATAAAAGAATGCTCAAAGGAGAAACATGCTAACCTACATGGGCACATCAAAAATTATAATGTCCCAACTTATCTGTTAAAAATCTGTTCTAAACATCTAAAAGATACTGAAATTTCTGTTCTTGAGAGGATTAAACTTTGTCATAACACCACCTAATATCCCTTTATTAGATACAATGGCAGCCATTGAGAAGTCACTCAAAAATTGCCAATAGAAGCAGCAGAATTACACTGGAGAATAAAGACTTGACAAGCAACCAAAATTGAAGTCAAACATATTCTATGGTGGACAAGCAACCAAAATTAAAGTCAAACATATTCTATGGTGAGAAGAAAGCAAATAAATCTCTCAAAGTAGATAAATCTACAATTATTCTCCCTGCTGACAAAGGCAATTTAACAGTTGTAATGGATACAACTGTTATGACAACAAAAGACAATAACTCCTAACAGCAGGCCAATATAGAAAAGTGACAAAAAATTCAATACAGAGTTCAGAAACAAAGTTACAAGCATTACTCAGAAAGCATCGCAAGTACTTCGCTGATTCAGAAAAAAATAAATATTTCAGCAAAATTTCTCATCTTTATGGTCTACCTAAAATCCTTAAAGATCATGTTCCATTAAGTTAGTTCTAGAGGTTCACATTGCCAAAATTTGACAAGATTTCTTCTCAAAAGCTTTGTCCTTTGGTATTCAAGACCCAGTCTTTTGTCAGTGATTCTAGATACTTTGTAGAATTATCAAGAACATGAAAATTGAAAGGACTTACTGGTAAGCTTTAATGTGGAAAGTTTATTCACGAATTTGCCATGTGTAGAATCATTGTCTATTGTAAAGAAAATATTAAATAGTGATAATAGTTTACAAACCAGAACATCTTTTCCTATTGATAATATAATGGAACTATTAACTTTCTGCATAAAAATAACCTACTTTCAATATAACACAGAATTCTTCCAACAAAATTAAAAAATGGCTATGGGCTCCCCTGATTAGCAGTATTTACACGGAAGAACTTAAAACCTTAGGTATAAAAACTACTTTTAAAACCTTAGGTATAAAAATTACTTCATATCCACCTAATGTTTGGCTTCGTTATGTGGAGGATACACTTGTTGTATGGCCACATGGTGAAGCACTGCTACAAACTTTCTGGAACACATCAACATATCCCCTTCAATTAAATTCACAATAGAATCAGAACAAGAACAAAAATTGCCATTCTTAGATGTTCTTGTGACAAGACTCCCTCAGGAAAAATCAACACTACAGTTTATGGAAAAGCTATATAAACAGGAGAATACTTAGCCGATACATTCAATCACACCAGAAACACAAAACATGGAGTTATACTATCACTATGGAACAGAGCAAAAAAAGTTTGTTCAGAAATTTCAAAAAAGAAAAGATTTATATAGAACAAACTCTTATGAAAAATGGTTATCCATCAGCAATAGACAATAGTATATCCATACATTCCAAAAATAGCAGTCAAATTAAGGAAAATCTGCAATCAGAATAATATCAGAACAGCTTTCCAGAGTCATACCACACTACAAGGAATTCTAACATCTACAAAACCTAAACTTGAAATGCTGAAAAAAATTTGCATCTATGAAATACTATGTGAATGTGAAAGAACATATTTTGGTGAGACCAGTCGACCAATTGAAAACCACTTGCAAGAACACAAACTGATGATTAGAAGAGAGAAAACAGATGTGTCTAAGGTAGCAGACCATGTATGTGCCAATGAACATATGTTCAATTGGAAAATTACAAAAATATTGGATAGAGAAGAAAAAGTACAAAGAAAATTTAAAGAAGCTACTCACATGACAATGGCAAAAAATCCCATAAGTCAATCTAGTGTGACTCTACATAATGTAGAGAAACCATCAATCAACTTTCCTCTTAGGAAAAAGTGGAGAAATCAGGAGGAACCTCATAGATAAGTATATAAAATTTCTACTGTTGCTCAAGAATCTAAGGGTCCAGGTTTGAATTCCATGCTAGTACTGTCACTGGTCAGACCAGCAACAATTGAAGAAGAGGGGAGAATAATGTCTCAAAACATTGTGCATATACTAATCTGTTTGATGTGCTATTACTAACAGTTGAATGTATTTGGAATATTTAAAATAAAGTTAAATTTTTCTAAAGACATTCAATACCCATATTAGATGATGGAAATAGTCCAATATAAAAATACAACTAGAACATCATCACAAACCTTCAATAATGTGGTTTTGAATAGCCATAATTTTTTTTCCTATTCTGAAAAGTTGTGATATATTTTATGCTTCATTTCTGAAAGAGGGAGCATTGTAGTAAAATAGAGTTCAGATTCTCTAACATCTCAAGGTTATGATTAGTCCAATGTGCACATAGGATCACAAATTCAACAATGCACTGAACATAAAGTCATAGAACAGAAACTTTTGAAAATAAAATCAACCAACTGAAAACTCAATTAGCTGTAATTCCAAATGACAAATGAATCAGCATCAACCTTTATATGTCTACATTAATCAACCATTTAAAGAATTCATGAAGAAATGGAACAGTTGGATAGTCTACAGATTTTGATGTGACACCATCAGGAAGAGGCCTAGCATTTTGCAGATTTGTGAATGGGTGAAAACTTCATAGGATGCTGTGAAACATGAGACAGTTGTAAACTTGTTTAAGAAATGTGGAATTAGTAACTTACTAGATTACCGAGAAAATGTGTTATATGAAGACTCAAATCCTGAAGATACTTCAAATGATTCATTTATTTTCTGGATTTTGAGGATGAAGATTAAAAGGTACCTAACTACAGTCTTCCCTAGTTAATTTTTTGCAGATAAATATAAAATAATAGTAAATAATTATAGAAATTCATGAAAAAAGTGTAGAATTTTTTTCCCTTAAAAATGTGTATAAAAAAGGGGGCACATCTTATATGTTACTGCGTCCTATACACAGATAAATATGGTATATTAAGAATACACTACTTTTACCACTATCAATTTTGATCTTGCATTTTTGACAAGCAGAAGTATTCAGCAAAATTCCTAAAAGCTTTTGTTAATCATATTTTTTGAAAACTTTTTGTTTCTTTTCCTCCTCTAGATTGATGGAATGTAACATAAACAGCTTTACTTTAGCAAGAAAAATAACTTATCTATAATGAGAAGAGGAATTGTTATACCTGTACTATGAATTTCATTCATTTAATAATGTTGTATATGCAGGAGAAAAATTATATTTAAATAAAAAATATTAAATATATATCATATATGAAATTGATATTTCAAACATGTACATATTTATTCCTACATGAATAAAAATGTTTATATATGTCAGGTTATAGGAAATAATACATATTTCCACATTAATATTCAACAATATGATAAGAAGAAAGTGTTTCCATTTTCCTATTGGGTTTCCCTTGTATACTAAATGTGCATAAACAAATATTTATATAAAGAATTATATCACTATTCATCTAAAATCAGTATCAGACATTTTTTCAAAATAGGAATTTTTCAGATTTCAATAATACATCTTTCCTTCTCAATGTAGCAATAAACTCTATTGAAAATTAAATAAATATTACTTTAACTATCTACAGTTTGAATATATTGAAATACTTTTTGTATATGTTAAATTAAATATTTAAATGAGTTTATTATGATGTAAACCAATTAAAGAATAGAATTATGTAAATAACTAAAGATATTTTTACTTTTGATGTTGCTAGAAATACATCATTTATTATTCTAACACATATGCACGCAACTGTTCCCGAAAGCTATAAAGTGTTACTATAAAATAGATAAATAAATACACATGCTAGAATATATATATTTCCCCAAAGTAAAAAATTATTTGACTGAATCATTTATTATTATTAATAGCCTAAGGCTAAATAATTTTTCTCTAGTACCCTATAATAGCTTTCTTGTTTTCAGTTTAATTAGAAAAGATCCTCTTTTGCTTTTAACCCAATTTGTTACAAATTGTTAAACAAAGACAATTGTTTTTGTAAATATGAGAATTTAGAATACTCACATCTTGATATCCTGTAAATAATAATTTCCCCTCTCCCCCTAAGAGAGTTGTAAATGTTAAAATAAATATTTTCATGGATTTTATTATGATATAAACAAAGCAAAGAATGAGTCTATTTCCATATAAATAATAAATACTTTATACAGAATATTTACTAAGCTCAAACCTTTTTAGGTATTGAGCCAATCTGTTTGACATGCTTTTTCTTCTTTTTGACAGATATTCACTTGTTTGCTATGATATGAATTCTATATCAATATTATAAACCAGTGGGTTTGGGAATCTATGGTATGCAAATTTGTCTTTTATCCTCTCCTTTGAGTTAGACATCTTTATAACCCAGTGTACAACATATTTAAAATAAATATCAATGACTAAAAATAGTATTTAAATGGCCTGGAGAGACCAACAGGAGTTTCCTGTTCTTATTTAATAGTCTTAAACATAATTCTAACTTCTTGAAATAGCAATCTGACCATTTCTTGACATGTTGCTCTTTTCTGATCAAGATGCCTTTCTCACTTCATTTTTTTCCAAGAAAGGTCATTTTCCTTTACCCTAGCACTATTAATTTTCTTTTATCAAAGGTACATTCGATAGTATTTATTTTATTTAACCACCAAACATCACATGATCACCATTTCTTATGCTAACTCATAACTCTTATTAAAATAGGCAAAACTCTCCATACAGTAGTGCCACTCAGTATAAGCCAGAGTAATCAATGAATGCCAGAAGGCTTGTGCATAAAATCCCTAACTAGTGCCTACTCATCCAATGTCTCCAGACTAGTTTCTGGCTTGTGGCCTTTGTCAGTGAGAAGCCTTAAATCTGAGAGCATTGCACCTAGATCTTAGGCGCTACTGTATGATGAATTTTTCATTTTAATGTTATGAGAAAGCATGAGAAATGGTGATCATGTGAAGTTTGGTGGTTTAATACCAATCCTGCCTAGTAGGATAGTGGTGGCTATGGTTATTAAAGAACCAAAAGACAAAATGTATAGGTACTGAATTGAGTTCTGACTTATATGACTATATAAGTTAATGAGCTTAGATTGAAAATATTTTCAATTTTATTCTCATAGTTTTGTAGTTAAGTAGAAATAAAGAGTGGCAGTTGGAAGGTTGCATGAGATCCTAAGATCTAGGTGCATTGCTCTCAGATCCAAGACTCCTCACTGACGAAGGCCGCAAGCCAGAAACTAGCCTGGGGATATTGGACGAGTAAACACTAGATAGGGATTTTATGCACAAGCCTTCTGACATCCATGATTACTCTGGCTTGCACTGAGTGGCACTACTATATGGAGTTTTGCCTGTTTTAATAATTTATTTTATTTACAAATGCAGTATTTTTTTTAATTCAGCATACTCTTAGCAAATCCATTTTGTAACTACGCTTCTATTTTTTTTGGTGCATGGGTAAATTATATTTTCATTGGTTTGTTGAAGAGTTTTCACATTTTTGCTTAGCACTTCTTTATTTACAGAAACCTTACTAACTGTATTTATACAGATTCCCAGGAATCTAAATTCTTCCCTGATAAGATCCAATTTGCTCTTAACAATATAAGTAATAGATTTCTATTTTTGTTAACCTTTACAAAGGTATTAACATTGTACATATATTTATCAAATTACTATTTAGATCTTTTAGCTTTTATAGATATCTTAAGTATAAGCTATGCCTTTTTCTTAAATAATCAAGAACCGTTATTTTTTTTTGATACTAAGGATATACCCAATCCACTATCAATTTTCAAATTTTTTACCCACAAATGTTTTCTAATTTGTTTAGTTTTTGATGTTCATATTTTTCATTTTTTTTTTTAAAATCTCCCGTAGATTGAGAAAAGGCTAGATGGCTTTCTTCATTTCCCTGTTTTTGAGATAAACTTGAAACAGATCCTTTATGAATCTTAGGCCAGACACTGCTCATTACACTACTTTATTCCATGGTCAATACCCGATCCAATTGTTATTTTCATGCCAGTGATTGGTCAGTTTTTTGCCTTTAGCTCACCAAGGACCCGAACTTCATTATCCAATACTGTTTTTTAATTTCTTCTTTAATAGCTAAAGTATACTTTAATTATGGCTTGTTTAATAATGTAGTCTCATTTTGCCATCAGACAAATCCAAAACTTTCAATTTAGGGGAGATTTGTCCATGCTAGTCATTCATATCCAACTTATTTCTTTTTAAAGCAATCTATTTAAAAGACTACCCATTTCTGATTTACGGGAATAAAACTGTCATTCTATGTAATTAGTTCCAAAAATTATTGGAGCTTCCCTAGCACTAGCATGTTTCTAGGATTGCTTCTAATTTTTGACTTAAGGGGATGAATAATACTCTTAAGAGTTATTCTTTAAACTTAAGAATTTTAATTATTGTATTACAAATATATATTTTCCCAAGATTAATTATTATAGCTAGTTCATTTATTTTCATAAATAATTTTCTGTAGTTTTATCATGTTTTCTCATCCGGTTACCTGGAGAAAAATCATTGTTGTCTGCTGTTAGTTGATTAATCAAATTATGAAATATTGCAGTAGCTACAATACTCTAAAGTTTCTTTGTACAAACTCATAGATAATGTGCACATTAATGTTCTTCAAGATCAATATTAGAGAAAAACTCTATCCTATGAGAAATTTATTTTAGTATCGGAGATATTTAGTGATAAAGCTTTATTGGTGATACATTTATAATCATTTCAAATTCTAATACTTTTAATTAAGTTGATTGCAACTTTTGATCTCAGTTTAAATAGAAAATGGTCTGCAATAAAAATGCTTGGATTTAACATTTTCGCTTATCAAATGGCGGGGGGGGGGGCAGAGACTCCTATAACATCTTGCTTTGTTAGAAAAAAAATTATGTAATACTTTCTTTCACATGCTGAAAAATATTCAGTTTGGTTAATGACATTACTGAGTATCATGATTTTTTAAAATAATCACTATTATCAGATTACTATAGGCACAGATAGATACCAATTAAGGTAATTTCTTTTATTTTTTCTATCAAGGGGACCTTATTCTTCTGGAAGCCAATAATGCATTTCTATATCAGTTCATTCTTGTTGCCTCACTTAATTTCAAATCATTTTTCGTTGGCTTTAATAATACTAAATGACTCCAAGTTAAATTCCATATGTGCTGGGAAGTTATTGATAAAAATAAGCTTAAATTTTCTCTTATTTTAATATTTTTTTTACCATTTCGCCTACTTGTTCTATAGCATGTTGTAATTCTAACAATGATTGCATTTGCTATACGATCTATTTTACCACAATTTCTGCATTTCTAAAATTACATGTCATTTGGTCATGATCTCAGCTTTAGCAGCATTTTTCTTTTGCCAAGTTCACTGGTCCTTCCTTCATAAATATTTTTTTATTAGTGCAATTTAGCTTCAACAGTATAATTTCCTATATTGCTGCCTTAGAAATATATAATTTAGCTAGCTATTATCTTCACTAGCAACACTTGTGTTAGAATCTATTCAAATGGCATTTCTCTACTAATTAAGAGTCAGACTTGTGATTTTTTTAAAACTGATGGCGCCTTTGAAAATATTTTGGAATATGCAAAATTATGAGTGGCAATACATATAGAGTTTTACCTGTTTTAACAAGGTTTGCTAAAATACTGTGAAGTTACGGATTGGATAAGGTGGATTAAACTTTAAATTTGGAGAGATTTTAATTTTGCAGTGGATTAGTAATTGAAAATGATAACGATCGTGTAACCTTTTATCTACAGTACACATTGATATAATTCTTGCATTCATACAAAAGCTTATACTAATGTCAAAAACAAACAAAACCACAAACCCGGGATCTTTAGAATCATGAATACTAATTTTAAGTTGATGCTCTAATCAACTAGGTTATTCTGTCAATGACTATTAAAATACCTTCATCATAAGCTTTTGGATAAAAATGCAAATATTTTAAAATAGTTTTCATGTTTGCAATGATATCTTATTTAATTAATGAATAACCAATACTACTGTTTTTTCCCTTATTTCTATATTTTTACTGCCAAGTTGTAACTTTTTTTGAGGGATTTCTTGCCTATTATCTAGATAAATAAAAAATAAATAAATATTGAAAAGGTAAGTTGATCATCCAATTCTATACCATATAGTAATAAGAATAAATTTATTTTGAATTGATGTTACATTCAGATATATTTACAAATATTTCTGCCCAAAGACAAATTAAGCACTAGAAGTTCTAATCAAGCCATTAATAAACCTAATATTTGATGCTAATTTTTCATTGTATTATCATTTCTCTTAGCATCTTACATGAAAATTTATAGTTCTAAATATGAATGAATTTAGTGTTGATTTTTGTATATGTTTTAATAAATATGCTACATAAATGTTATTATTTCAAATTCACAACTGACAAAAATAACACTAAATTTTGATCATTTTAATATGTGTACATACATATACATACATAGCATCACATTAAAAAATATTTATCAAAAGATTTAAATTGAATATTTATGAGACCCCCTCTACAAACCAAGCATAGCAACTAAAAGTCATAAGGAGCCATAGTGAAATGAACAAACTAAGATATAACTAGAGAAGGGAAAATTTACTATTGCTAGATTAGTTTGTAAATATGAAAGGTGTTAATTTATTACATGTAAGTGTACCATATATATATATTGAAACAGTAAGATTCGCATTCGAATCTTAAGTTTCACCTTTTGCTATCGTCTCTCACTCACCACCATATCCTACCCGAATTTAAACTTTTTTGGTATCGAACTGTGTGTGTAGCAATATTAAAAATGTATAAATATATGTAAAATCCACCATAAACACACACGTTTCGATAACAAATTTAAAGCAATAAATAAAAATAAATTATGTAATTTGTATTTCTCTTTTAATTATATAAAAATATAATTTTAACAATTTATTTTAAATTATAAAGTTCGTTATTTATTGCTGTGTTTAAATTTTATATTTAATAATAATTTTAGAAATCTGATTATAATTTACGTAAAAGTAAAAATAATTGTATATTCCCTTTTGTCTTTGAAATTTTAAAAGTAACGGTCGGTGAGAGATAATAGATTAATAAAAAGAAACATTCCCTAAAATCTTTAATTACAAAATGTAAATGTAAAAATAAACTTGAACAATAGAAATGCAGCTTTTTATATAAATTAAACGTACAAGAATGCATAGATTCTCCTTGGGGCAAATGAGGAGATCCAAAAATAAAATATAACAAAAGTGAAAAGATAAGATCAAAGAAAGGAGGACATTTTGAATTTTCTCAGAACTTTAGTTAAACTTTAGCTGTGCTCTCGATCAGTTGAGAGTCTACAGAAGTCATAAATTAATTTACCTACCACAGTATGGTCGAGTAGAAAGTGCCCAGACTATTCTCCTCCCGGAATAGTCTATCATATGCCGAACCTTCCCATTGCCCTCCACAAAATCAACCAAGAAGATCTGCTACCCAAACAATTAGAAAGCTGCTGCTGCTGTTAAAATCAATGAAATAATCTAAATACTGGAAAGAACTACTTCTGAAATCATGAACAATTTGCTACTGAATCTGAAAACTTCTCATAAAACAGCTACCTGTACCCAAATTCTCCTAGAGTACTCTAAATAATTACGCTATAGCTCTCTCTATATAACTTGTAAAACTATGAATTTAATTATTAATTCCTTATGTAAATTTCTTTAATAATCTAGCTTGCCTAATTCTATCTTTTTTGGGGGATATATTTCTAAATTTTACATTTTTCTTATCTAATTATAGCATGCTCATAAGATTTCCGACCGGACCTCGCCAAATTAAATATAGATTTTAATTAATATGGTTGCCATTTTGTCTAACAACCTATTAATATATTTCATTATATACTTCTGTTGGCTGGTCTGCTCGGAAATCTTTCCAAATTTTCTAAATGCAAATCCACGATTGCTTAAAACAGTGGATGTGTGTCCTGCAAATCATTAATATTTACTTCTATAAATTACTTAATATTTTCATATAAATCGACACGCATTCAATGCTTCATTAATTATAATGCAGGGGTCTACCACTTAGCAAATGGCTGACATATTAATTATTAATACTCACCCAGCTTACCTATTTTTTTATATTTTATTAAATTTTTAAGTAATAATTCCGTAAATCGCATTTCTTTGAGAGTCAAAAACATTCTTTATATATAAATGTTGATGATGTAGGGCCGAGTTATAAAATATATTTAAATCTTAACAGAATAGTCTGTAGATTATACATGTGTTACGTTTTGGAGATGCAATGACCTATTATAAGTCTTGGATACTCCGGATTCTATAGGATTGAAATTAATCCCAGTTGTCCTACACAAGCGGACAAATAAATGTTCCCGTAGGACTTGATGACTGTCACGCAGCCAGGAAGTAATCGTGGCACGAACCATTTGCCCCTGGTTATGCTTATGTGACACCTTATCTCTTTGGGCCTACGGCAAACACCAGCCCATTGTTATAAACTCATTCACGGCTTCGCAGTCTCAATATACTGCCACCTCATATCGCCTTTCTAGATGTACCATGTGTTTCTTCTTATTAATTCTATTATTCAATATATAACTCCATCTCTGCATTAATGACATAACTCACTCTCAAATAAATGTCTGTCCATAGTAACTAGTAAATATCTTCTTTAATTAAATAAATGTGTCCGCCATTACGATTATTAATTCTTCTTTAGACTCTTGCATTGCAAAGATATAAATCCCGAAGGCATGCTCATGAAATACTTGCTCGAGAATTTAGATAGCTCGAGTACATGAGCCACATAAATGTATCTTTTTGTAAAATATAACAGTATCGGAAATACTGCTACTGAGATATTAAATGTAACAAAATATTATTGGTTAAATGATTTCGTAGTAAATATTTTAAATAAAGAAATATATATCTTTGTAAAGTATAACAGTATCAGAAATACCGTTAGTGAGATTTTAAATATAATAAAATATTATTAATTAGATGATTTAGTATAAAATGTTTTCAATAAATAATTTCAAACTATATGTCTGCCATTACGTCTTTATTTATTCGATACCCATTCAATATAATATTTCCTCGATTCTGTAAAATATAAATGTTTAATATTGGTGTTATTATTGGCTAACTCGAAAATAAATTCTTGAATCTCTTGCATATCCCTGACCATCGTGCCTAAAGAAGTATTTACTAATGTAGCATCAGATGCGTTGTTTCGTAGATTGTATTGTGGAACCGATAAACTATGTTCAAACTCAGTACTACGGGTGGCTTCGCTACCTAGATGGTGCTGCAGTTCTGTGTGGTCGAATTCTGCACTATGTTAACGAATCACACTTTTCTGACCATTACAATATATATATATCAGTAGCATTTAATCATCTCATAAAATTTACAAACCAGATTTATTTCAAAGGGTTTGTTCAGAAATTTTATGAGGTAAGAAACAGACTTTATTTTTAATATATGTAGAGCAATATTACTATTCAAATTGCATTATTAATTTATAAAAATTGTATTTTATATAGAAATTGAAAAACATACTGAAGAAAAAATTGATAACACAAAGAATGAAGATAAATCTTCACATGGAGCATACTTTTATGGTAAAAATCAAGATACAAAAAATGCAGACAGCTATACACAAAAACTGGCAAAAGACAATAAATACTTATCTGATGATATTCAAAATGAAAAGTCAATATTGGGAACTAATTATTCTGTGGATTATTTAATCAAAGTTGCAAGACATTCTAATGACAATGAGTCAATAAGCAGTGAAAAAGAAAATGACTCTGCAGAAGAATCAAATTATGATGAACATAACACATTCAACAAGTTTTTCTCATCAACTAATAAAAATACCAGAGAAGGAGAATTGTTTCTATCAGTAAGTAATTTAGATACCATGCCTGCTACAGTACTGACTTCATCCAAAATAAGTTCTGACACTGCTATAGCAATGAAATCAACTGATGCAAGATTGGAATCTACTGCTATAGCAATGAAATCAACTGATGCAAGATTGGAATCTACTGCTATAGTAATGAAATCAACTGATGCAGGATTGGACAAAACTCAGACTAAAGTAAACACTTTTCCACATTTTACAACCCAAAACATTTTTAGTAGCATTCTAGCACAAAATTCAGCTAAAGAACCCAACCAATCAACATCAATAACCGAACCTGATCTTATTTTCTATTTTACAGATAGTTCAAATAGTGAAACCACATCCCTTCCATTGACATCAATGCTAGACTCTAAAATAAGTAACTCAGATTCATTTATTCATTTGACTACGACACAATTTCCTTCAACACAAAACTCAGGTGCACAAACAGAAATTAATAAGATGTTGACCCAATCACGATTAGAAAGTTCTGTGAAAAGAGACACTCAAGTTCCATCTGAAATTCATTCTACAACACCATTTCAATATTCAACAGCAACAGGTAAAAAATTATTACAATCCTCAATAAGTTCTGATGATCATTCAACATCATTTACCAAAAAGATGCAACTCACATCAGATTCATTAATCCCGAGTGAAACAAATTCATTGCCAATTTCTAAAATATCAACTGAGTCAACTACAAATAAAGAGTCATATTCCTTAATAAGTGAATCACATAATACACCTGTAACAATTCCTGCATCTAATACAATTTCTACTAAAAATTCTAGTGTGAGACAAACTTTACTGACATCAACAGCTTTACAAACAGAATCTTCACATACTCCCTCTGGTACATTTACATTCAGTAAAACTGATATATCTTCATATGTTTCAGATATATCAGAAGAAAATATCAGATCAATGTCACAGTCATCAACATCATTCTCTGAAGCTAATAATCCAAGCACATATGAGTATGTGGCTTCAGCAGCAATTACAAATGAACAAAATGAAACTGGTGATCATTCAACAGAAACAAATACTTATCATAGTGATTCACAATATTCAACAATATTAGAAAGTTCTTCAGTAATAGAAAGTCTAAATCCAAGTGAAATATTTTCTACACTATCAATATCTTCTTTAACTACTACAGCCAGTACAGAATTATTGAAATCCTCACTAAGCTCTGAACATGAATCAACACCTTTTAGCGAAGACAGTCTGCATACATCAGACTCAGTAATGTCAAGTGAACCCATGTCAGCTCCCATGTCAAGTAGCGAATCAATTTTGACTCAACAAAGTACAGTAAAGACATCAATCTTACCTCACAAACCTATAACTATATCAAGGAACTCTTCTGATATGCCAATTTCATTACTTACTTCAACATCATTAAGTGAAGAATCTTCATCAGAAACTTCCATCACATCCTCAATTATGGAAGATAAACAACGTTCAACAGAGACAGGTACACATACTTATTCAAAAACATCGGAAAGTTCTGATTCAAAAACATCAGTTGTCTTAACCACAGATAAAGAATTGTATTCTTTCATAAGTCAATCAGATAGTACAACTTTTACTGCACCTTCACCTAGTAGAATAAGTTCTGATAAAATATCTTCTGCTACAACTGAATCAACTTCATCAGTGCCAGTTGTAGCCACTACTGAGAGTAGAGAGAGTAATGCATACATAGAAGTTGTTTCTGGACATTCAACAGATGCATCTGCAACTGAAACTATTCCTGCAATTGTAACACAGGAGCCCCCTGTTACATTTACATCTAGAAAAACTGATTTATTCAAAACAACGGAAAGTGAACTTTCATCATTTGCTTCAAATATCTCTGAAAAAACTATAGGTTCAATGTCATCTTTATCAACATCAGACTCTGAAATGATTAATCAAAGCACATTTGAGAATGTGTCTTCAAAAGAAACTGCCACTGAACAAAGTGAAACTGGTGAGCATTCCACAGAAACAAATACTTATCATAGTGATTCACTATATCCAACAATCTTAGAAAGTTCTACCGCAACAGAAAATCTAAATGCAAGTGAAGTATTTTCGACACCACCAATATCTTCAATAACTCCTATGGCCAGCACAGAATTACTAAAATCCTCGGTAAGCTTTAAAAATGAATATTCACCTTTTACTCAGAAGATTCTGCTCACATCAGACTCAGTAATGTCAAGTGAAACCATTTCACCTCCAATTTCTATTAGCGAATCAATTTTTACTCAACAAAGTACTGTAAAGACATCAATCTTAACTCACAAACCTATAACTATATCAAAGAGCACTTCTGACATGCCAACATCTTCATTTACTTCAATATCTTCACATAAAGAATCTTCATCCGAACCTTCCTTCACATCCTCCATTACTGAAGATAAATTGCATTCAACAGAGACAGATACACTTCCTTATTCAATAACAACTGAAATTGCAGATTCAAAAATATCAACTTTCTTAACCACAGATAGAGAATTGTATCCTTCCTTAAGTCAATCCGACAGTACATCTTTTACTGTTCCTTCATCTAGCAGAATAAGTTCTGATAAAATATTTACTACTACGATTGAATCATCTTCATCCTTGCCAGTTGTGGACACTACTGAGAATAGAGTTAGCAATATTTATACGGACGTGGTTTCTCTGCATTTGACAAATGCAACAGTAACTGAAAGCATTCTTGGAAGTACAACTCATGAGTCTTCTCCTACTTTTATATCTAGTAAAACGGATTCATTCAAAACAACTGAAAGTGGACTTTCTTCATATGTTTCAGATATCTCTGAAAAAACTAAAGATTCAATGTCACCTTTATCCACACCATTCTCTGAAATGATTAATCCAAGCACGTTTGAGTATGTGTCAGCAATTGCAACTGAACAAAGAGAAACGGGTGAGCATTCCACAGAAACAAATATTTATCATAGTGATTCTCTATATTCAATCTTAGAAACTTCTTCCATAACAAAAAGTCTAAATGCAAGTGAAATATTTTCTACAATACCAGTATCTTCTTTACCTAGTATGGCTAGTACAGAATTATTAAAATCGTCATTAAGCTCAAAACATGAATCAACACCTGTTCCAGAGGAGATTTTGCTCACATCAGACTCAGGAATGTCAACTGAAAACATTTCCCCTCCAATTTCTAGTCGCGAACCAATTTCTACTCAACAAAAGACTGTAAAGACTTCAATCTTAACCGACATACCTATAACTATATCAAAGACCTCTTCTGATGTGCCAACTTCTTCACTTACTTCAATTCCTTCACATAAAGAATCTTCATCCGAACCTACCTTAACATCCTCCATTTTTGAAGAGAAATTGCATTCAACAGAGACAGATATACTTCCTGATTCACTAACCTCTCAAATTTCTGATTCAAAAATATCAACTTTCTTAACTACTGATAGAGAATTGTATTCTTCAATAAGTAAATCAGACAGTACATCTGTTACTGGTTCTTCATCTAGTAGAATAAGTTCGGATAAAATATCTACTGCTACTACTGAATCTTCATCACTGCCAGTGGCAGCCAGTAGTGAGGGTGGAGTAACCAACACTTACACAGATGTTTCTCCGCATTCCACAGTTGCATCTGTAAGTAAAACAATTCCTGCAATTCTAACACAAGAGCCCTCGACAACATTTAAATCTAGTAAAACTGAGTTATTAAAAACAACTGAAAGTGTCCCTTCTTCATATGTTTCAGATATATCTGAAAAAACTATAGTTTCAATGTCACCTTTATCCACACCATTCTCTGAAATGACTAATCCAAGCACATTTAAGTATGTGTCTTCAACAGCAATTGCAACTGAACAAAGAGAAACTGGTGAGCATTCCCCAGAAACAAATACTTATCATAGCGATTCCCTATATTCAATTCTAGAAACTTCTTCCATAACAGAAAGTCTAAATGCAAGTGAAATATTTTCTACAATACCAGTATCTTCTTTAACTAGTATGGCTAGTACAGAATTATTAAAATCCTCATTAAGCTCGAAACATGAATCAACACCTGTTCCAGAGATTTTGCTCACATCAGACTCAGGAATGTCAACTGAAACCATTTCCCCTCCAATTTCTAGTCGCGAACCAATTTCTACTCAACAAAGGACTGTAAAGACATCAATCTTAACCGACATACCTATAACTATATCAAAGACCTCTTCTGATGTGCCAACTTCTTCACTTACTTCAATTCCTTCACATAAAGAATCTTCATCCCAACCTACCTTAACATCCTCCATTTTTGAAGAAAAATTGCATTCAACAGAGACAGATATACTTCCTGATTCACTAACCTCTCAAATTTCTGATTCAAAAATATCAACTTTCTTAACTACTGATAGAGAATTGTATTCTTCCATAAGTAAATCAGACAGTACATCTTTTACTGGTTCTTCATCTAGTAGAATAAGTTCGGATAAAATATCTACTGCTACTACTGAATCTTCATCACTGCCAGTGGCGGCCAGTAGTGAGGGTGGAGTAACCAACACTTACACAGATGTTTCTCCGCATTCCACAGTTGCATCTGTAAGTGAAACAATTCCTGCAATTCTAACACAAGAGCCCTCGACAACATTTAAATCTAGTAAAACTGAGTTATTAAAAACAACTGAAAGTGGCCCTTCTTCATATGTTTCAGATATATCTGAAAAAACTATAGTTTCGATGTCACCTTTATCCACACCATTCTCTGAAATGACTAATCCAAGCACATTTAAGTATGTGTCTTCAACAGCAATTGCAACTGAACAAAGAGAAACTGGTGAGCATTCCACAGAAACAAATACTTATCATAGCGATTCCCTATATTCAATTCTAGAAACTTCTTCCATAACAGAAAGTCTAAATGCAAGTGAAATATTTTCTACAATACCAGTATCTTCTTTAACTAGTATGGCTAGTACAGAATTATTAAAATCCTCATTAAGCTCGAAACATGAATCAACACCTGTTCCAGAGGAGATTTTGCTCACATCAGACTCAGGAATGTCAACTGAAACCATTTCCCCTCCAATTTCTAGTCGCGAACCAATTTCTACTCAACAAAGGACTGTAAAGACATCAATCTTAACCGACATACCTATAACTATATCAAAGACCTCTTCTGATGTGCCAACTTCTTCACTTACTTCAATTCCTTCACATAAAGAATCTTCATCCCAACCTACCTTAACATCCTCCATTTTTGAAGAAAAATTGCATTCAACAGAGACAGATATACTTCCTGATTCACTAACCTCTCAAATTTCTGATTCAAAAATATCAACTTTCTTAACTACTGATAGAGAATTGTATTCTTCCATAAGTAAATCAGACAGTACATCTTTTACTGGTTCTTCATCTAGTAGAATAAGTTCGGATAAAATATCTACTGCTACTACTGAATCTTCATCACTGCCAGTGGCGGCCAGTAGTGAGGGTGGAGTAACCAACACTTACACAGATGTTTCTCCGCATTCCACAGTTGCATCTGTAAGTGAAACAATTCCTGCAATTCTAACACAAGAGCCCTCGACAACATTTAAATCTAGTAAAACTGAGTTATTAAAAACAACTGAAAGTGGCCCTTCTTCATATGTTTCAGATATATCTGAAAAAACTATAGTTTCGATGTCACCTTTATCCACACCATTCTCTGAAATGACTAATCCAAGCACATTTAAGTATGTGTCTTCAACAGCAATTGCAACTGAACAAAGAGAAACTGGTGAGCATTCCACAGAAACAAATACTTATCATAGCGATTCCCTATATTCAATTCTTAGAAACTTCTTCCATAACAGAAAGTCTAAATGCAAGTGAAATATTTTCTACAATACCAGTATCTTCTTTAACTAGTATGGCTAGTACAGAATTATTAAAATCCTCATTAAGCTCGAAACATGAATCAACACCTGTTCCAGAGGAGATTTTGCTCACATCAGACTCAGGAATGTCAACTGAAACCATTTCCCCTCCAATTTCTAGTCGCGAACCAATTTCTACTCAACAAAGGACTGTAAAGACATCAATCTTAACCGACATACCTATAACTATATCAAAGACCTCTTCTGATGTTCCAACTTCTTCACTTACTTCAATTCCTTCACATAAAGAATCTTCATCCCAACCTACCTTAACATCCTCCATTTTTGAAGAAAAATTGCATTCAACAGAGACAGATATACTTCCTGATTCACTAACCTCTCAAATTTCTGATTCAAAAATATCAACTTTCTTAACTACTGATAGAGAATTGTATTCTTCCATAAGTAAATCAGACAGTACATCTTTTACTGGTTCTTCATCTAGTAGAATAAGTTCGGATAAAATATCTACTGCTACTACTGAATCTTCATCACTGCCAGTGGTGGCCAGTAGTGAGGGTGGAGTAACCAACACTTACACAGATGTTTCTCCACATTCCACAGTTGCATCTGTAAGTGAAACAATTCCTGCAATTCTAACACAAGAGCCCTCGACAACATTTAAATCTAGTAAAACTGAGTTATTAAAACCAACTGAAAGTGGCCCTTCTTCATATGTTTCAGATATATCTGAAAAAACTATAGTTTCGATGTCACCTATATCCACATCATTCTCTGAAATGACTAATCCAAGCACATTTAAGTATGTGTCTTCAACAGCAATTGCAACTGAACAAAGAGAAACTGGTGAGCATTCCACAGAAACAAATACTTATCATAGCGATTCCCTATATTCAATCTTAGAAACATCTTCCATAACAGAAAGTCTAAATGCAAGTGAAATATTTTCTACAATACCAGTATCTTCTTTCACTAGTATGGCTAGTACAGAATTATTAAAATCCTCATTAAGCTCGAAACATGAATCAACACCTGTTCCAGAGGAGATTTTGCTCACATCAGACTCAGGAATGTCAACTGAAACCATTTCCCCTCCAATTTCTAGTCGCGAACCAATTTCTACTCAACAAAGGACTGTAAAGACATCAATCTTAACCGACATACCTATAACTATATCAAAGACCTCTTCTGATGTGCCAACTTCTTCACTTACTTCAATTCCTTCACATAAAGAATCTTCATCCCAACCTACCTTAACATCCTCCATTTTTGAAGAAAAATTGCATTCAACAGAGACAGATATACTTCCTGATTCACTAACCTCTCAAATTTCTGATTCAAAAATATCAACTTTCTTAACTACTGATAGAGAATTGTATTCTTCCATAAGTAAATCAGACAGTACATCTTTTACTGGTTCTTCATCTAGTAGAATAAGTTCGGATAAAATATCTACTGCTACTACTGAATCTTCATCACTGCCAGTGGCGGCCAGTAGTGAGGGTGGAGTAACCAACACTTACACAGATGTTTCTCCGCATTCCACAGTTGCATCTGTAAGTGAAACAATTCCTGCAATTCTAACACAAGAGCCCTCGACAACATTTAAATCTAGTAAAACTGAGTTATTAAAAACAACTGAAAGTGGCCCTTCTTCATATGTTTCAGATATATCTGAAAAAACTATAGTTTCGATGTCACCTATATCCACATCATTCTCTGAAATGACTAATCCAAGCACATTTAAGTATGTGTCTTCAACAGCAATTGCAACTGAACAAAGAGAAACTGGTGAGCATTCCACAGAAACAAATACTTATCATAGCGATTCCCTATATTCAATCTTAGAAACATCTTCCATAACAGAAAGTCTAAATGCAAGTGAAATATTTTCTACAATACCAGTATCTTCTTTCACTAGTATGGCTAGTACAGAATTATTAAAATCCTCATTAAGCTCGAAACATGAATCAACACCTGTTCCAGAGGAGATTTTGCTCACATCAGACTCAGGAATGTCAACTGAAACCATTTCCCCTCCAATTTCTAGTCGTGAACCAACTTCTACTCAACAAAAGACTGTAAAGACATCAATCTTAACCGACATACCTATAACTATATCAAAGACCTCTTCTGATGTGCCAACTTCTTCACTTACTTCAATTCCTTCACATAAAGAATCTTCATCCCAACCTACCTTAACATCCTCCATTTTTGAAGAAAAATTGCATTCAACAGAGACAGATATACTTCCTGATTCACTAACCTCTCAAATTTCTGATTCAAAAATATCAACTTTCTTAACTACTGATAGAGAATTGTATTCTTCCATAAGTAAATCAGACAGTACATCTTTTACTGGTTCTTCATCTAGTAGAATAAGTTCGGATAAAATATCTACTGCTACTACTGAATCATCTTCATCACTGCCAGTGGCGGCCAGTAGTGAGGGTGGAGTAACCAACACTTACACAGATGTTTCTCCGCCACTCCACAGTTGCATCTGTAAGTGAAACAATTCCTGCAATTCTAACACAAGAGCCCTCGACAACATTTAAATCTAGTAAAACTGAGTTATTAAAAACAACTGAAAGTGGCCCTTCTTCATATGTTTCAGATATATCTGAAAAAACTATAGTTTCGATGTCACCTTTATCCACACCATTCTCTGAAATGACTAATCCAAGCACATTTAAGTATGTGTCTTCAACAGCAATTGCAACTGAACAAAGAGAAACTGGTGAGCATTCCACAGAAACAAATACTTATCATAGCGATTCCCTATATTCAATTCTAGAAACTTCTTCCATAACAGAAAGTCTAAATGCAAGTGAAATATTTTCTACAATACCAGTATCTTCTTTAACTAGTATGGCTAGTACAGAATTATTAAAATCCTCATTAAGCTCGAAACATGAATCAACACCTGTTCCAGAGGAGATTTTGCTCACATCAGACTCAGGAATGTCAACTGAAACCATTTCCCCTCCAATTTCTAGTCGCGAACCAATTTCTACTCAACAAAGGACTGTAAAGACATCAATCTTAACCGACATACCTATAACTATATCAAAGACCTCTTCTGATGTGCCAACTTCTTCACTTACTTCAATTCCTTCACATAAAGAATCTTCATCCCAACCTACCTTAACATCCTCCATTTTTGAAGAAAAATTGCATTCAACAGAGACAGATATACTTCCTGATTCACTAACCTCTCAAATTTCTGATTCAAAAATATCAACTTTCTTAACTACTGATAGAGAATTGTATTCTTCCATAAGTAAATCAGACAGTACATCTTTTACTGGTTCTTCATCTAGTAGAATAAGTTCGGATAAAATATCTACTGCTACTACTGAATCTTCATCACTGCCAGTGGCGGCCAGTAGTGAGGGTGGAGTAACCAACACTTACACAGATGTTTCTCCGCATTCCACAGTTGCATCTGTAAGTGAAACAATTCCTGCAATTCTAACACAAGAGCCCTCGACAACATTTAAATCTAGTAAAACTGAGTTATTAAAAACAACTGAAAGTGGCCCTTCTTCATATGTTTCAGATATATCTGAAAAAACTATAGTTTCGATGTCACCTTTATCCACACCATTCTCTGAAATGACTAATCCAAGCACATTTAAGTATGTGTCTTCAACAGCAATTGCAACTGAACAAAGAGAAACTGGTGAGCATTCCACAGAAACAAATACTTATCATAGCGATTCCCTATATTCAATTCTAGAAACTTCTTCCATAACAGAAAGTCTAAATGCAAGTGAAATATTTTCTACAATACCAGTATCTTCTTTAACTAGTATGGCTAGTACAGAATTATTAAAATCCTCATTAAGCTCGAAACATGAATCAACACCTGTTCCAGAGGAGATTTTGCTCACATCAGACTCAGGAATGTCAACTGAAACCATTTCCCCTCCAATTTCTAGTCGCGAACCAATTTCTACTCAACAAAGGACTGTAAAGACATCAATCTTAACCGACATACCTATAACTATATCAAAGACCTCTTCTGATGTGCCAACTTCTTCACTTACTTCAATTCCTTCACATAAAGAATCTTCATCCCAACCTACCTTAACATCCTCCATTTTTGAAGAAAAATTGCATTCAACAGAGACAGATATACTTCCTGATTCACTAACCTCTCAAATTTCTGATTCAAAAATATCAACTTTCTTAACTACTGATAGAGAATTGTATTCTTCCATAAGTAAATCAGACAGTACATCTTTTACTGGTTCTTCATCTAGTAGAATAAGTTCGGATAAAATATCTACTGCTACTACTGAATCATCTTCATCACTGCCAGTGGCGGCCAGTAGTGAGGGTGGAGTAACCAACACTTACACAGATGTTTCTCCGCCACTCACAGTTGCATCTGTAAGTGAAACAATTCCTGCAATTGTAACACAAGAGCCCTCTACAACATTTAAATCTAGTAAAACTGAGTTATTAAAAACAACTGAAAGTGGCCCTTCTTCATATGTATCAGATATATCTGAAAAAACTATAGTTTCAATGTCACCTTTATCCACACCATTCTCTGAAATGACTAATCCAAGCACATTTAAGTATGTGTCTTTAACAGCAATTGCAACTGAACAAAGAGAAACTGGTGAGCATTCCACAGAAACAAATACTTATCATAGCGATTCCCTATATTCAATTCTAGAAACTTCTTCCATAACAGAAAGTCTAAATGCAAGTGAAATATTTTCTACAATACCAGTATCTTCTTTAACTAGTATGGCTAGTACAGAATTATTAAAATCCTCATTAAGCTCGAAACATGAATCAACACCTGTTCCAGAGGAGATTTTGCTCACATCAGACTCAGGAATGTCAACTGAAACCATTTCCCCTCCAATTTCTAGTCGCGAACCAATTTCTACTCAACAAAGGACTGTAAAGACATCAATCTTAACCGACATACCTATAACTATATCAAAGACCTCTTCTGATGTGCCAACTTCTTCACTTACTTCAATTCCTTCACATAAAGAATCTTCATCCCAACCTACCTTAACATCCTCCATTTTTGAAGAAAAATTGCATTCAACAGAGACAGATATACTTCCTGATTCACTAACCTCTCAAATTTCTGATTCAAAAATATCAACTTTCTTAACTACTGATAGAGAATTGTATTCTTCCATAAGTAAATCAGACAGTACATCTTTTACTGGTTCTTCATCTAGTAGAATAAGTTCGGATAAAATATCTACTGCTACTACTGAATCATCTTCATCACTGCCAGTGGCGGCCAGTAGTGAGGGTGGAGTAACCAACACTTACACAGATGTTTCTCCGCATTCCACAGTTGCATCTGTAAGTGAAACAATTCCTGCAATTGTAACACAAGAGCCCTCTACAACATTTAAATCTAGTAAAACTGAGTTATTAAAAACAACTGAAAGTGGCCCTTCTTCATATGTATCAGATATATCTGAAAAAACTATAGTTTCAATGTCACCTTTATCCACACCATTCTCTGAAATGACTAATCCAAGCACATTTAAGTATGTGTCTTTAACAGCAATTGCAACTGAACAAAGAGAAACTGGTGAGCATTCCACAGAAACAAATACTTATCATAGCGATTCCCTATATTCAATTCTAGAAACTTCTTCCATAACAGAAAGTCTAAATGCAAGTGAAATATTTTCTACAATACCAGTATCTTCTTTAACTAGTATGGCTAGTACAGAATTATTAAAATCCTCATTAAGCTCGAAACATGAATCAACACCTGTTCCAGAGGAGATTTTGCTCACATCAGACTCAGGAATGTCAACTGAAACCATTTCCCCTCCAATTTCTAGTCGCGAACCAATTTCTACTCAACAAAGGACTGTAAAGACATCAATCTTAACCGACATACCTATAACTATATCAAAGACCTCTTCTGATGTGCCAACTTCTTCACTTACTTCAATTCCTTCACATAAAGAATCTTCATCCCAACCTACCTTAACATCCTCCATTTTTGAAGAAAAATTGCATTCAACAGAGACAGATATACTTCCTGATTCACTAACCTCTCAAATTTCTGATTCAAAAATATCAACTTTCTTAACTACTGATAGAGAATTGTATTCTTCCATAAGTAAATCAGACAGTACATCTTTTACTGGTTCTTCATCTAGTAGAATAAGTTCGGATAAAATATCTACTGCTACTACTGAATCTTCATCACTGCCAGTGGCGGCCAGTAGTGAGGGTGGAGTAACCAACACTTACACAGATGTTTCTCCGCATTCCACAGTTGCATCTGTAAGTGAAACAATTCCTGCAATTCTAACACAAGAGCCCTCGACAACATTTAAATCTAGTAAAACTGAGTTATTAAAAACAACTGAAAGTGGCCCTTCTTCATATGTTTCAGATATATTTGAAAAAACTATAGTTTCGATGTCACCTTTATCCACACCATTCTCTGAAATGACTAATCCAAGCACATTTAAGTATGTGTCTTCAACAGCAATTGCAACTGAACAAAGAGAAACTGGTGAGCATTCCACAGAAACAAATACTTATCATAGCGATTCCCTATATTCAATTCTAGAAACTTCTTCCATAACAGAAAGTCTAAATGCAAGTGAAATATTTTCTACAATACCAGTATCTTCTTTAACTAGTATGGCTAGTACAGAATTATTAAAATCCTCATTAAGCTCGAAACATGAATCAACACCTGTTCCAGAGGCGATTTTGCTCACATCAGACTCAGGAATGTCAACTGAAACCATTTCCCCTCCAATTTCTAGTCGCGAACCAATTTCTACTCAACAAAAAACTGTAAAGACATCAATCTTAACCGACATACCTATAACTATATCAAAGACCTCTTCTGATGTGCCAACTTCTTCACTTACTTCAATTCCTTCACATAAAGAATCTTCATCCCAACCTACCTTAACATCCTCCATTTTTGAAGAAAAATTGCATTCAACAGAGACAGATATACTTCCTGATTCACTAACCTCTGAAATTTCTGATTCAAAAATATCAACTTTCTTAACTACTGATAGAGAATTGTATTCTTCCATAAGTAAATCAGACAGTACATCTTTTACTGGTTCTTCATCTAGTAGAATAAGTTCGGATAAAATATCTACTGCTACTACTGAATCATCTTCATCACTGCCAGTGGCGGCCAGTAGTGAGGGTGGAGTAACCAACACTTACACAGATGTTTCTCCGCATTCCACAGTTGCATCTGTAAGTGAAACAATTCCTGCAATTGTAACACAAGAGCCCTCTACAACATTTAAATCTAGTAAAACTGAGTTATTAAAAACAACTGAAAGTGGCCCTTCTTCATATGTATCAGATATATCTGAAAAAACTATAGTTTCAATGTCACCTTTATCCACACCATTCTCTGAAATGACTAATCCAAGCACATTTAAGTATGTGTCTTTAACAGCAATTGCAACTGAACAAAGAGAAACTGGTGAGCATTCCACAGAAACAAATACTTATCATAGCGATTCCCTATATTCAATTCTAGAAACTTCTTCCATAACAGAAAGTCTAAATGCAAGTGAAATATTTTCTACAATACCAGTATCTTCTTTAACTAGTATGGCTAGTACAGAATTATTAAAATCCTCATTAAGCTCGAAACATGAATCAACACTTGTTCCAGAGGAGATTTTGCTCACATCAGACTCAGGAATGTCAACTGAAACCATTTCCCCTCCAATTTCTAGTCGCGAACCAATTTCTACTCAACAAAGGACTGTAAAGACATCAATCTTAACCGACATACCTATAACTATATCAAAGACCTCTTCTGATGTGCCAACTTCTTCACTTACTTCAATTCCTTCACATAAAGAATCTTCATCCCAACCTACCTTAACATCCTCCATTTATGAAGAGAAATTGCATTCAACAGAGATAGATATACTTCCTGATTCACTAACCTCTCAAATTTCTGATTCAAAAATATCAACTTTATTAACTACTGATAGAGAATTGTATTCTTCCATAAGTAAATCAGACAGTACATCTTTTACTGGTTCTTCATCTAGTAGAATAAGTTCGGATAAAATATCTACTGCTACTACTGAATCTTCATCACTGCCAGTGGCGGCCAGTAGTGAGGGTGGAGTAACCAACACTTACACAGATGTTTCTCCGCATTCCACAGTTGCATCTGTAAGTGAAACAATTCCTGCAATTCTAACACAAGAGCCCTCGACAACATTTAAATCTAGTAAAACTGAGTTATTAAAAACAACTGAAAGTGGCCCTTCTTCATATGTTTCAGATATATCTGAAAAAACTATAGTTTCGATGTCACCTTTATCCACACCATTCTCTGAAATGACTAATCCAAGCACATTTAAGTATGTGTCTTCAACAGCAATTGCAACTGAACAAAGAGAAACTGGTGAGCATTCCACAGAAACAAATACTTATCATAGCGATTCCCTATATTCAATCCTAGAAACTTCTTCCATAACAGAAAGTCTAAATGCAAGTGAAATATTTTCTACAATACCAGTATCTTCTTTAACTAGTATGGCTAGTACAGAATTATTAAAATCCTCATTAAGCTCGAAACATGAATCAACACCTGTTCCAGAGGAGATTTTGCTCACATCAGACTCAGGAATGTCAACTGAAACCATTTCCCCTCCAATTTCTAGTCGCGAACCAATTTCTACTCAACAAAGGACTGTAAAGACATCAATCTTAACCGACATACCTATAACTATATCAAAGACCTCTTCTGATGTGCCAACTTCTTCACTTACTTCAATTCCTTCACATAAAGAATCTTCATCCCAACCTACCTTAACATCCTCCATTTTTGAAGAAAAATTGCATTCAACAGAGACAGATATACTTCCTGATTCACTAACCTCTCAAATTTCTGATTCAAAAATATCAACTTTCTTAACTACTGATAGAGAATTGTATTCTTCCATAAGTAAATCAGACAGTACATCTTTTACTGGTTCTTCATCTAGTAGAATAAGTTCGGATAAAATATCTACTGCTACTACTGAATCCTTCATCACTGCCAGTGGCGGCCAGTAGTGAGGGTGGAGTAACCAACACTTACACAGATGTTTCTCCGCATTCCACAGTTGCATCTGTAAGTGAAACAATTCCTGCAATTCTAACACAAGAGCCCTCTACAACATTTAAATCTAGTAAAACTGAGTTATTAAAAACAACTGAAAGTGGCCCTTCTTCATATGTTTCAGATATATCTGAAAAAACTATAGTTTCGATGTCACCTTTATCCACACCATTCTCTGAAATGACTAATCCAAGCACATTTAAGTATGTGTCTTCAACAGCAATTGCAACTGAACAAAGAGAAACTGGTGAGCATTCCACAGAAACAAATACTTATCATAGCGATTCCCTATATTCAATTCTAGAAACTTCTTCCATAACAGAAAGTCTAAATGCAAGTGAAATATTTTCTACAATACCAGTATCTTCTTTAACTAGTATGGCTAGTACAGAATTATTAAAATCCTCATTAAGCTCGAAACATGAATCAACACCTGTTCCAGAGGAGATTTTGCTCACATCAGACTCAGGAATGTCAACTGAAACCATTTCCCCTCCAATTTCTAGTCGCGAACCAATTTCTACTCAACAAAGGACTGTAAAGACATCAATCTTAACCGACATACCTATAACTATATCAAAGACCTCTTCTGATGTGCCAACTTCTTCACTTACTTCAATTCCTTCACATAAAGAATCTTCATCCCAACCTACCTTAACATCCTCCATTTTTGAAGAAAAATTGCATTCAACAGAGACAGATATACTTCCTGATTCACTAACCTCTCAAATTTCTGATTCAAAAATATCAACTTTCTTAACTACTGATAGAGAATTGTATTCTTCCATAAGTAAATCAGACAGTACATCTTTTACTGGTTCTTCATCTAGTAGAATAAGTTCGGATAAAATATCTACTGCTACTACTGAATCATCTTCATCACTGCCAGTGGCGGCCAGTAGTGAGGGTGGAGTAACCAGCACTTACACAGATGTTTCTCCGCATTCCACATTTGCATCTGTAAGTGAAACAATTCCTGCAATTCTAACACAAGAGCCCTCGACAACATTTAAATCTAGTAAAACTGAGTTATTAAAAACAACTGAAAGTGGCCCTTCTTCATATGTTTCAGATATATCTGAAAAAACTATAGTTTCGATGTCACCTTTATCCACACCATTCTCTGAAATGACTAATCCAAGCACATTTAAGTATGTGTCTTCAACAGCAATTGCAACTGAACAAAGAGAAACTGGTGAGCATTCCACAGAAACAAATACTTATCATAGCGATTCCCTATATTCAATTCTAGAAACTTCTTCCATAACAGAAAGTCTAAATGCAAGTGAAATATTTTCTACAATACCAGTATCTTCTTTAACTAGTATGGCTAGTACAGAATTATTAAAATCCTCATTAAGCTCGAAACATGAATCAACACCTGTTCCAGAGGAGATTTTGCTCACATCAGACTCAGGAATGTCAACTGAAACCATTTCCCCTCCAATTTCTAGTCGCGAACCAATTTCTACTCAACAAAGGACTGTAAAGACATCAATCTTAACCGACATACCTATAACTATATCAAAGACCTCTTCTGATGTGCCAACTTCTTCACTTACTTCAATTCCTTCACATAAAGAATCTTCATCCCAACCTACCTTAACATCCTCCATTTTTGAAGAAAAATTGCATTCAACAGAGACAGATATACTTCCTGATTCACTAACCTCTCAAATTTCTGATTCAAAAATATCAACTTTCTTAACTACTGATAGAGAATTGTATTCTTCCATAAGTAAATCAGACAGTACATCTTTTACTGGTTCTTCATCTAGTAGAATAAGTTCGGATAAAATATCTACTGCTACTACTGAATCTTCATCACTGCCAGTGGCGGCCAGTAGTGAGGGTGGAGTAACCAACACTTACACAGATGTTTCTCCGCATTCCACAGTTGCATCTGTAAGTGAAACAATTCCTGCAATTCTAACACAAGAGCCCTCGACAACATTTAAATCTAGTAAAACTGAGTTATTAAAAACAACTGAAAGTGGCCCTTCTTCATATGTTTCAGATATATTTGAAAAAACTATAGTTTCGATGTCACCTTTATCCACACCATTCTCTGAAATGACTAATCCAAGCACATTTAAGTATGTGTCTTCAACAGCAATTGCAACTGAACAAAGAGAAACTGGTGAGCATTCCACAGAAACAAATACTTATCATAGCGATTCCCTATATTCAATTCTAGAAACTTCTTCCATAACAGAAACTCTAAATGCAAGTGAAATATTTTCTACAATACCAATATCTTCTTTAACTAGTATGGCTAGTACAGAATTATTAAAATCCTCATTAAGCTCGAAACATGAATCAACACCTGTTCCAGAGGAGATTTTGCTCACATCAGACTCAGGAATGTCAACTGAAACCATTTCCCCTCCAATTTCTAGTCGCGAACCAATTTCTACTCAACAAAGGACTGTAAAGACATCAATCTTAACCGACATACCTATAACTATATCAAAGACCTCTTCTGATGTGCCAACTTCTTCACTTACTTCAATTCCTTCACATAAAGAATCTTCATCCCAACCTACCTTAACATCCTCCATTTTTGAAGAAAAATTGCATTCAACAGAGACAGATATACTTCCTGATTCACTAACCTCTCAAATTTCTGATTCAAAAATATCAACTTTCTTAACTACTGATAGAGAATTGTATTCTTCCATAAGTAAATCAGACAGTACATCTTTTACTGGTTCTTCATCTAGTAGAATAAGTTCGGATAAAATATCTACTGCTACTACTGAATCATCTTCATCACTGCCAGTGGCGGCCAGTAGTGAGGGTGGAGTAACCAACACTTACACAGATGTTTCTTCGCATTCCACAGTTGCATCTGTAAGTGAAACAATTCCTGCAATTGTAACACAAGAGCCCTCTACAACATTTAAATCTAGTAAAACTGAGTTATTAAAAACAACTGAAAGTGGCCCTTCTTCATATGTATCAGATATATCTGAAAAAACTATAGTTTCAATGTCACCTTTATCCACACCATTCTCTGAAATGACTAATCCAAGCACATTTAAGTATGTGTCTTTAACAGCAATTGCAACTGAACAAAGAGAAACTGGTGAGCATTCCACAGAAACAAATACTTATCATAGCGATTCCCTATATTCAATTCTAGAAACTTCTTCCATAACAGAAAGTCTAAATGCAAGTGAAATATTTTCTACAATACCAGTATCTTCTTTAACTAGTATGGCTAGTACAGAATTATTAAAATCCTCATTAAGCTCGAAACATGAATCAACACCTGTTCCAGAGGAGATTTTGCTCACATCAGACTCAGGAATGTCAACTGAAACCATTTCCCCTCCAATTTCTAGTCGCGAACCAATTTCTACTCAACAAAGGACTGTAAAGACATCAATCTTAACCGACATACCTATAACTATATCAAAGACCTCTTCTGATGTGCCAACTTTTTCACTTACTTCAATTCCTTCACATAAAGAATCTTCAACCCAACCTACATTAACATCCTCCATTTATGAAGAGAAATTGCATTCAACAGAGATAGATATACTTCCTGATTCACTAACCTCTCAAATTTCTGATTCAAAAATATCAACTTTATTAACTACTGATAGAGAATTGTATTCTTCCATAAGTAAATCAGACAGTACATCTTTTACTGGTTCTTCATCTAGTAGAATAAGTTCGGATAAAATATCTACTGCTACTACTGAATCTTCATCACTGCCAGTGGCGGCCAGTAGTGAGGGTGGAGTAACCAACACTTACACAGATGTTTCTCCGCATTCCACAGTTGCATCTGTAAGTGAAACAATTCCTGCAATTCTAACACAAGAGCCCTCGACAACATTTAAATCTAGTAAAACTGAGTTATTAAAAACAACTGAAAGTGGCCCTTCTTCATATGTTTCAGATATATCTGAAAAAACTATAGTTTCGATGTCACCTTTATCCACACCATTCTCTGAAATGACTAATCCAAGCACATTTAAGTATGTGTCTTCAACAGCAATTGCAACTGAACAAAGAGAAACTGGTGAGCATTCCACAGAAACAAATACTTATCATAGCGATTCCCTATATTCAATCTCTAGAAACTTCTTCCATAACAGAAAGTCTAAATGCAAGTGAAATATTTTCTACAATACCAGTATCTTCTTTAACTAGTATGGCTAGTACAGAATTATTAAAATCCTCATTAAGCTCGAAACATGAATCAACACCTGTTCCAGAGGAGATTTTGCTCACATCAGACTCAGGAATGTCAACTGAAACCATTTCCCCTCCAATTTCTAGTCGCGAACCAATTTCTACTCAACAAAGGACTGTAAAGACATCAATCTTAACCGACATACCTATAACTATATCAAAGACCTCTTCTGATGTGCCAACTTCTTCACTTACTTCAATTCCTTCACATAAAGAATCTTCATCCCAACCTACCTTAACATCCTCCATTTTTGAAGAAAAATTGCATTCAACAGAGACAGATATACTTCCTGATTCACTAACCTCTCAAATTTCTGATTCAAAAATATCAACTTTCTTAACTACTGATAGAGAATTGTATTCTTCCATAAGTAAATCAGACAGTACATCTTTTACTGGTTCTTCATCTAGTAGAATAAGTTCGGATAAAATATCTACTGCTACTACTGAATCTTCATCACTGCCAGTGGCGGCCAGTAGTGAGGGTGGAGTAACCAACAGTTACATAGATGTTTCTCCGCATTCCACAATTGCATCTGTAAGTGAAACAATTCCTGCAATTCTAACACAAAAGCCCTCGACAACATTTAAATCTAGTAAAACTGAGTTATTAAAAACAACTGAAAGTGGCCCTTCTTCATATGTTTCAGATATATTTGAAAAAACTATAGTTTCGATGTCACCTTTATCCACACCATTCTCTGAAATGACTAATCCAAGCACATTTAAGTATGTGTCTTCAACAGCAATTGCAACTGAACAAAGAGAAACTGGTGAGCATTCCACAGAAACAAATACTTATCATAGCGATTCCCTATATTCAATTCTAGAAACTTCTTCCATAACAGAAAGTCTAAATGCAAGTGAAATATTTTCTACAATACCAGTATCTTCTTTAACTAGTATGGCTAGTACAGAATTATTAAAATCCTCATTAAGCTCGAAACATGAATCAACACCTATTCCAGAGGAGATTTTGCTCACATCAGACTCAGGAATGTCAACTGAAACCATTTCCCCTCCAATTTCTAGTCGCGAACCAATTTCTACTCAACAAAGGACTGTAAAGACATCAATCTTAACCGACATACCTATAACTATATCAAAGACCTCTTCTGATGTGCCAACTTCTTCACTTACTTCAATTCCTTCACATAAAGAATCTTCATCCCAACCTACCTTAACATCCTCCATTTTTGAAGAAAAATTGCATTCAACAGAGACAGATATACTTCCTGATTCACTAACCTCTCAAATTTCTGATTCAAAAATATCAACTTTCTTAACTACTGATAGAGAATTGTATTCTTCCATAAGTAAATCAGACAGTACATCTTTTACTGGTTCTTCATCTAGTAGAATAAGTTCGGATAAAATATCTACTGCTACTACTGAATCATCTTCATCACTGCCAGTGGCGGCCAGTAGTGAGGGTGGAGTAACCAACACTTACACAGATGTTTCTCCGCATTCCACATTTGCATCTGTAAGTGAAACAATTCCTGCAATTCTAACACAAGAGCCCTCGACAACATTTAAATCTAGTAAAACTGAGTTATTAAAAACAACTGAAAGTGGCCCTTCTTCATATGTTTCAGATATATCTGAAAAAACTATAGTTTCGATGTCACCTTTATCCACACCATTCTCTGAAATGACTAATCCAAGCACATTTAAGTATGTGTCTTCAACAGCAATTGCAACTGAACAAAGAGAAACTGGTGAGCATTCCACAGAAACAAATACTTATCATAGCGATTCCCTATATTCAATTCTAGAAACTTCTTCCATAACAGAAAGTCTAAATGCAAGTGAAATATTTTCTACAATACCAGTATCTTCTTTAACTAGTATGGCTAGTACAGAATTATTAAAATCCTCATTAAGCTCGAAACATGAATCAACACCTGTTCCAGAGGAGATTTTGCTCACATCAGACTCAGGAATGTCAACTGAAACCATTTCCCCTCCAATTTCTAGTCGCGAACCAATTTCTACTCAACAAAGGACTGTAAAGACATCAATCTTAACCGACATACCTATAACTATATCAAAGACCTCTTCTGATGTGCCAACTTCTTCACTTACTTCAATTCCTTCACATAAAGAATCTTCATCCCAACCTACCTTAACATCCTCCATTTTTGAAGAAAAATTGCATTCAACAGAGACAGATATACTTCCTGATTCACTAACCTCTCAAATTTCTGATTCAAAAATATCAACTTTCTTAACTACTGATAGAGAATTGTATTCTTCCATAAGTAAATCAGACAGTACATCTTTTACTGGTTCTTCATCTAGTAGAATAAGTTCGGATAAAATATCTACTGCTACTACTGAATCTTCATCACTGCCAGTGGCGGCCAGTAGTGAGGGTGGAGTAACCAACACTTACACAGATGTTTCTCCGCATTCCACAGTTGCATCTGTACACGACGCTCTTCCGATCTCTGCAATTCTAACACAAGAGCCCTCGACAACATTTAAATCTAGTAAAACTGAGTTATTAAAAACAACTGAAAGTGGCCCTTCTTCATATGTTTCAGATATATTTGAAAAAACTATAGTTTCGATGTCACCTTTATCCACACCATTCTCTGAAATGACTAATCCAAGCACATTTAAGTATGTGTCTTCAACAGCAATTGCAACTGAACAAAGAGAAACTGGTGAGCATTCCACAGAAACAAATACTTATCATAGCGATTCCCTATATTCAATTCTAGAAACTTCTTCCATAACAGAAACTCTAAATGCAAGTGAAATATTTTCTACAATACCAATATCTTCTTTAACTAGTATGGCTAGTACAGAATTATTAAAATCCTCATTAAGCTCGAAACATGAATCAACACCTGTTCCAGAGGAGATTTTGCTCACATCAGACTCAGGAATGTCAACTGAAACCATTTCTCCTCCAATTTCTAGTCGTGAACCAACTTCTACTCAACAAAAGACTGTAAAGACATCAATCTTAACCGACATACCTATAACTATATCAAAGACCTCTTCTGATGTGCCAACTTCTTCACTTACTTCAATTCCTTCACATAAAGAATCTTCATCCCAACCTACCTTAACATCCTCCATTTTTGAAGAAAAATTGCATTCAACAGAGACAGATATACTTCCTGATTCACTAACCTCTGAAATTTCTGATTCAAAAATATCAACTTTCTTAACTACTGATAGAGAGTTGTATTCTTCCATAAGTAAATCAGACAGTACATCTTTTACTGGTTCTTCATCTAGTAGAATAAGTTCGGATAAAATATCTACTGCTACTACTGAATCATCTTCATCACTGCCAGTGGCGGCCAGTAGTGAGGGTGGAGTAACCAACACTTACACAGATGTTTCTTCGCATTCCACAGTTGCATCTGTAAGTGAAACAATTCCTGCAATTGTAACACAAGAGCCCTCTACAACATTTAAATCTAGTAAAACTGAGTTATTAAAAACAACTGAAAGTGGCCCTTCTTCATATGTATCCGATATATCTGAAAAAACTATAGTTTCAATGTCACCTTTATCCACACCATTCTCTGAAATGACTAATCCAAGCACATTTAAGTATGTGTCTTTAACAGCAATTGCAACTGAACAAAGAGAAACTGGTGAGCATTCCACAGAAACAAATACTTATCATAGCGATTCCCTATATTCAATTCTAGAAACTTCTTCCATAACAGAAAGTCTAAATGCAAGTGAAATATTTTCTACAATACCAGTATCTTCTTTAACTAGTATAACTAGTACAGAATTATTAAAATCCTCATTAAGCTCGAAACATGAATCAACACCTGTTCCAGAGGAGATTTTGCTCACATCAGACTCAGGAATGTCAACTGAAACCATTTCCCCTCCAATTTCTAGTCACGAACCAATTTCTACTCAACAAAGGACTGTAAAGACATCAATCTTAACCGACATACCTATAACTATATCAAAGACCTCTTCTGATGTGCCAACTTCTTCACTTACTTCAATTCCTTCACATAAAGAATCTTCATCCCAACCTACCTTAACATCCTCCATTTTTGAAGAGAAATTGCATTCAACAGAGATAGATATACTTCCTGATTCACTAACCTCTCAAATTTCTGATTCAAAAATATCAACTTTCTTAACTACTGATAGAGAATTGTATTCTTCCATAAGTAAATCAGACAGTACATCTTTTACTGGTTCTTCATCTAGTAGAATAAGTTCGGATAAAATATCTACTGCTACTACTGAATCTTCATCACTGCCAGTGGCAGCCAGTAGTGAGGGTGGAGTAACCAACACTTACACAGATGTTTCTCCGCATTCCACAGTTGCATCTGTAAGTGAAACAATTCCTGCAATTCTAACACAAGAGCCCTCGACAACATTTAAATCTAGTAAAACTGAGTTATTAAAAACAACTGAAAGTGGCCCTTCTTCATATGTTTCAGATATATCTGAAAAAACTATAGTTTCGATGTCACCTTTATCCACACCATTCTCTGAAATGACTAATCCAAGCACATTTAAGTATGTGTCTTCAACAGCAATTGCAACTGAACAAAGAGAAACTGGTGAGCATTCCACAGAAACAAATACTTATCATAGCGATTCTCTATATTCAATCTTAGAAACTTCTTCCATAACAGAAAGTCTAAATGCAAGTGAAATATTTTCTACAATACCAGTATCTTCTTTAACTAGTATGGCTAGTACAGAATTATTAAAATCCTCATTAAGCTCGAAACATGAATCAACACCTGTTCCAGAGGAGATTTTGCTCACATCAGACTCAGGAATGTCAACTGAAACCATTTCCCCTCCAATTTCTAGTCGCGAACCAATTTCTACTCAACAAAGGACTGTAAAGACATCAATCTTAACCGACATACCTATAACTATATCAAAGACCTCTTCTGATGTGCCAACTTCTTCACTTACTTCAATTCCTTCACATAAAGAATCTTCATCCCAACCTACCTTAACATCCTCCATTTTTGAAGAAAAATTGCATTCAACAGAGACAGATATACTTCCTGATTCACTAACCTCTCAAATTTCTGATTCAAAAATATCAACTTTCTTAACTACTGATAGAGAATTGTATTCTTCCATAAGTAAATCAGACAGTACATCTTTTACTGGTTCTTCATCTAGTAGAATAAGTTCGGATAAAATATCTACTGCTACTACTGAATCTTCATCACTGCCAGTGGCGGCCAGTAGTGAGGGTGGAGTAACCAACACTTACACAGATGTTTCTCCGCATTCTACAGTTGCATCTGTAAGTGAAACAATTCCTGCAATTCTAACACAAGAGCCCTCGACAACATTTAAATCTAGTAAAACTGAGTTATTAAAAACAACTGAAAGTGGCCCTTCTTCATATGTTTCTGATATATCTGAAAAAACTATAGTTTCGATGTCACCTTTATCCACACCATTCTCTGAAATGACTAATCCAAGCACATTTAAGTATGTGTCTTCAACAGCAATTGCAACTGAACAAAGAGAAACTGGTGAGCATTCCACAGAAACAAATACTTATCATAGCGATTCCCTATATTCAATTCTAGAAACTTCTTCCATAACAGAAAGTCTAAATGCAAGTGAAATATTTTCTACAATACCAGTATCTTCTTTAACTAGTATGGCTAGTACAGAATTATTAAAATCCTCATTAAGCTCGAAACATGAATCAACACCTGTTCCAGAGGAGATTTTGCTCACATCAGACTCAGGAATGTCAACTGAAACCATTTCCCCTCCAATTTCTAGTCGCGAACCAATTTCTACTCAACAAAGGACTGTAAAGACATCAATCTTAACCGACATACCTATAACTATATCAAAGACCTCTTCTGATGTGCCAACTTCTTCACTTACTTCAATTCCTTCACATAAAGAATCTTCATCCCAACCTACCTTAACATCCTCCATTTTTGAAGAAAAATTGCATTCAACAGAGACAGATATACTTCCTGATTCACTAACCTCTCAAATTTCTGATTCAAAAATATCAACTTTCTTAACTACTGATAGAGAATTGTATTCTTCCATAAGTAAATCAGACAGTACATCTTTTACTGGTTCTTCATCTAGTAGAATAAGTTCGGATAAAATATCTACTGCTACTACTGAATCTTCATCACTGCCAGTGGCAGCCAGTAGTGAGGGTGGAGTAACCAACACTTACACAGATGTTTCTCCGCATTCCACAGTTGCATCTGTAAGTGAAACAATTCCTGCAATTCTAACACAAGAGCCCTCGACAACATTTAAATCTAGTAAAACTGAGTTATTAAAAACAACTGAAAGTGGCCCTTCTTCATATGTTTCTGATATATCTGAAAAAACTATAGTTTCGATGTCACCTTTATCCACACCATTCTCTGAAATGACTAATCCAAGCACATTTAAATATGTGTCTTCAACAGCAATTGCAACTGAACAAAGAGAAACTGGTGAGCATTCCACAGAAACAAATACTTATCATAGCGATTCCCTATATTCAATTCTAGAAACTTCTTCCATAACAGAAAGTCTAAATGCAAGTGAAATATTTTCTACAATACCAGTATCTTCTTTAACTAGTATGGCTAGTACAGAATTATTAAAATCCTCATTAAGCTCGAAACATGAATCAACACCTGTTCCAGAGGAGATTTTGCTCACATCAGACTCAGGAATGTCAACTGAAACCATTTCCCCTCCAATTTCTAGTCGCGAACCAATTTCTACTCAACAAAGGACTGTAAAGACATCAATCTTAACCGACATACCTATAACTATATCAAAGACCTCTTCTGATGTGCCAACTTCTTCACTTACTTCAATTCCTTCACATAAAGAATCTTCATCCCAACCTACCTTAACATCCTCCATTTTTGAAGAAAAATTGCATTCAACAGAGACAGATATACTTCCTGATTCACTAACCTCTCAAATTTCTGATTCAAAAATATCAACTTTCTTAACTACTGATAGAGAATTGTATTCTTCCATAAGTAAATCAGACAGTACATCTTTTACTGGTTCTTCATCTAGTAGAATAAGTTCGGATAAAATATCTACTGCTACTACTGAATCTTCATCACTGCCAGTGGCGGCCAGTAGTGAGGGTGGAGTAACCAACACTTACACAGATGTTTCTCCGCATTCCACAGTTGCATCTGTAAGTGAAACAATTCCTGCAATTCTAACACAAGAGCCCTCGACAACATTTAAATCTAGTAAAACTGAGTTATTAAAAACAACTGAAAGTGGCCCTTCTTCATATGTTTCAGATATATCTGAAAAAACTATAGTTTCGATGTCACCTTTATCCACACCATTCTCTGAAATGACTAATCCAAGCACATTTAAGTATGTGTCTTCAACAGCAATTGCAACTGAACAAAGAGAAACTGGTGAGCATTCCACAGAAACAAATACTTATCATAGCGATTCCCTATATTCAATCTTAGAAACATCTTCCATAACAGAAAGTCTAAATGCAAGTGAAATATTTTCTACAATACCAGTATCTTCTTTCACTAGTATGGCTAGTACAGAATTATTAAAATCCTCATTAAGCTCGAAACATGAATCAACACCTGTTCCAGAGGAGATTTTGCTCACATCAGACTCAGGAATGTCAACTGAAACCATTTCCCCTCCAATTTCTAGTCGCGAACCAATTTCTACTCAACAAAGGACTGTAAAGACATCAATCTTAACCGACATACCTATAACTATATCAAAGACCTCTTCTGATGTGCCAACTTCTTCACTTACTTCAATTCCTTCACATAAAGAATCTTCATCCCAACCTACCTTAACATCCTCCATTTTTGAAGAAAAATTGCATTCAACAGAGACAGATATACTTCCTGATTCACTAACCTCTCAAATTTCTGATTCAAAAATATCAACTTTCTTAACTACTGATAGAGAATTGTATTCTTCCATAAGTAAATCAGACAGTACATCTTTTACTGGTTCTTCATCTAGTAGAATAAGTTCGGATAAAATATCTACTGCTACTGCTGAATCTTCATCACTGCCAGTGGCGGCCAGTAGTGAGGGTGGAGTAACAAACACTTACACAGATGTTTCTCCGCATTCTACAGTTGCATCTGTAAGTGAAACAATTCCTGCAATTCTAACACAAGAGCCCTCGACAACATTTAAATCTAGTAAAACTGAGTTATTAAAAACAACTGAAAGTGGCCCTTCTTCATATGTTTCTGATATATCTGAAAAAACTATAGTTTCGATGTCACCTTTATCCACACCATTCTCTGAAATGACTAATCCAAGCACATTTAAGTATGTGTCTTCAACAGCAATTGCAACTGAACAAAGAGAAACTGGTGAGCATTCCACAGAAACAAATACTTATCATAGCGATTCTCTATATTCAATCTTAGAAACTTCTTCCATAACAGAAAGTCTAAATGCAAGTGAAATATTTTCTACAATACCAGTATCTTCTTTAACTAGTATGGCTAGTACAGAATTATTAAAATCCTCATTAAGCTCGAAACATGAATCAACACCTGTTCCAGAGGAGATTTTGCTCACATCAGACTCAGGAATGTCAACTGAAACCATTTCCCCTCCAATTTCTAGTCGCGAACCAATTTCTACTCAACAAAGGACTGTAAAGACATCAATCTTAACCGACATACCTATAACTATATCAAAGACCTCTTCTGATGTGCCAACTTCTTCACTTACTTCAATTCCTTCACATAAAGAATCTTCATCCCAACCTACCTTAACATCCTCCATTTTTGAAGAAAAATTGCATTCAACAGAGACAGATATACTTCCTGATTCACTAACCTCTCAAATTTCTGATTCAAAAATATCAACTTTCTTAACTACTGATAGAGAATTGTATTCTTCCATAAGTAAATCAGACAGTACATCTTTTACTGGTTCTTCATCTAGTAGAATAAGTTTGGATAAAATATCTACTGCTACTACTGAATCTTCATCACTGCCAGTGGCGGCCAGTAGTGAGGGTGGAGTAACCAACACTTACACAGATGTTTCTCCGCATTCTACAGTTGCATCTGTAAGTGAAACAATTCCTGCAATTCTAACACAAGAGCCCTCGACAACATTTAAATCTAGTAAAACTGAGTTATTAAAAACAACTGAAAGTGGCCCTTCTTCATATGTTTCTGATATATCTGAAAAAACTATAGTTTCGATGTCACCTTTATCCACACCATTCTCTGAAATGACTAATCCAAGCACATTTAAGTATGTGTCTTCAACAGCAATTGCAACTGAACAAAGAGAAACTGGTGAGCATTCCACAGAAACAAATACTTATCATAGCGATTCCCTATATTCAATTCTAGAAACTTCTTCCATAACAGAAAGTCTAAATGCAAGTGAAATATTTTCTACAATACCAGTATCTTCTTTAACTAGTATGGCTAGTACAGAATTATTAAAATCCTCATTAAGCTCGAAACATGAATCAACACCTGTTCCAGAGGAGATTTTGCTCACATCAGACTCAGGAATGTCAACTGAAACCATTTCCCCTCCAATTTCTAGTCGCGAACCAATTTCTACTCAACAAAGGACTGTAAAGACATCAATCTTAACCGACATACCTATAACTATATCAAAGACCTCTTCTGATGTGCCAACTTCTTCACTTACTTCAATTCCTTCACATAAAGAATCTTCATCCCAACCTACCTTAACATCCTCCATTTTTGAAGAAAAATTGCATTCAACAGAGACAGATATACTTCCTGATTCACTAACCTCTCAAATTTCTGATTCAAAAATATCAACTTTCTTAACTACTGATAGAGAATTGTATTCTTCCATAAGTAAATCAGACAGTACATCTTTTACTGGTTCTTCATCTAGTAGAATAAGTTCGGATAAAATATCTACTGCTACTACTGAATCTTCATCACTGCCAGTGGCGGCCAGTAGTGAGGGTGGAGTAACCAACACTTACACAGATGTTTCTCCGCATTCCACAGTTGCATCTGTAAGTGAAACAATTCCTGCAATTCTAACACAAGAGCCCTCGACAACATTTAAATCTAGTAAAACTGAGTTATTAAAAACAACTGAAAGTGGCCCTTCTTCATATGTTTCAGATATATCTGAAAAAACTATAGTTTCGATGTCACCTATATCCACATCATTCTCTGAAATGACTAATCCAAGCACATTTAAGTATGTGTCTTCAACAGCAATTGCAACTGAACAAAGAGAAACTGGTGAGCATTCCACAGAAACAAATACTTATCATAGCGATTCCCTATATTCAATCTTAGAAACATCTTCCATAACAGAAAGTCTAAATGCAAGTGAAATATTTTCTACAATACCAGTATCTTCTTTCACTAGTATGGCTAGTACAGAATTATTAAAATCCTCATTAAGCTCGAAACATGAATCAACACCTGTTCCAGAGGAGATTTTGCTCACATCAGACTCAGGAATGTCAACTGAAACCATTTCCCCTCCAATTTCTAGTCGCGAACCAATTTCTACTCAACAAAGGACTGTAAAGACATCAATCTTAACCGACATACCTATAACTATATCAAAGACCTCTTCTGATGTGCCAACTTCTTCACTTACTTCAATTCCTTCACATAAAGAATCTTCATCCCAACCTACCTTAACATCCTCCATTTTTGAAGAAAAATTGCATTCAACAGAGACAGATATACTTCCTGATTCACTAACCTCTCAAATTTCTGATTCAAAAATATCAACTTTCTTAACTACTGATAGAGAATTGTATTCTTCCATAAGTAAATCAGACAGTACATCTTTTACTGGTTCTTCATCTAGTAGAATAAGTTCGGATAAAATATCTACTGCTACTACTGAATCTTCATCACTGCCAATGACGGCCAGTAGTGAGGGTGGAGTAACAAACACTTACACAGATGTTTCTCCGCATTCTACAGTTGCATCTGTAAGTGAAACAATTCCTGCAATTCTAACACAAGAGCCCTCGACAACATTTAAATCTAGTAAAACTGAGTTATTAAAAACAACTGAAAGTGGCCCTTCTTCATATGTTTCTGATATATCTGAAAAAACTATAGTTTCGATGTCACCTTTATCCACACCATTCTCTGAAATGACTAATCCAAGCACATTTAAGTATGTGTCTTCAACAGCAATTGCAACTGAACAAAGAGAAACTGGTGAGCATTCCACAGAAACAAATACTTATCATAGCGATTCTCTATATTCAATCTTAGAAACTTCTTCCATAACAGAAAGTCTAAATGCAAGTGAAATATTTTCTACAATACCAGTATCTTCTTTAACTAGTATGGCTAGTACAGAATTATTAAAATCCTCATTAAGCTCGAAACATGAATCAACACCTGTTCCAGAGGAGATTTCGCTCACATCAGACTCAGGAATGTCAACTGAAACCATTTCCCCTCCAATTTCTAGTCGCGAACCAACTTCTACTCAACAAAAGACTGTAAAGACATCAATCTTAACCGACATACCTATAACTATATCAAAGACCTCTTCTGATGTGCCAACTTCTTCACTTACTTCAATTCCTTCACATAAAGAATCTTCATCCCAACCTACCTTAACATCCTCCATTTTTGAAGAGAAATTGCATTCAACAGAGACAGATATACTTCCTGATTCACTAACCTCTCAAATTTCTGATTCAAAAATATCAACTTTCTTAACTACTGATAGAGAATTGTATTCTTCCATAAGTAAATCAGACAGTACATCTTTTACTGGTTCTTCATCTAGTAGAATAAGTTCGGATAAAATATCTACTGCTACTACTGAATCTTCATCACTGCCAGTGGCGGCCAGTAGTGAGGGTGGAGTAACCAACACTTACACAGATGTTTCTCCACATTCCACAGTTGCATCTGTAAGTGAAACAATTCCTGCAATTCTAACACAAGAGCCCTCGACAACATTTAAATCTAGTAAAACTGAGTTATTAAAAACAACTGAAAGTGGCCCTTCTTCATATGTTTCAGATATATCTGAAAAAAGTATAGTTTCGATGTCACCTTTATCCACACCATTCTCTGAAATGACTAATCCAAGCACATTTAAGTATGTGTCTTCAACAGCAATTGCAACTGAACAAAGTGAAACTGGTGAGCATTCCACAGAAACAAATACTTATCGTAGTGATTCACTATATACAACAATCTTAGAAAGTTCTGCTGCAACAGAAAATCTAAATGCAAGTGAAGTATTTTCTACACCACCAATATCTTCTTTAACTACTATGGCCAGTACAGAATTACTAAAATCCTCAGTAAGCTCTAAACCTGAAACAATACCTTTTACTGAGAAGATCCTGCTCACATCAGACTCAGTAATGTCAAGTGAAACCATTTCCCCTTCAATTTCTAGTCGTGAATCAATTTCTACTCAACAAAGTACTGTAAAGACATCAATCTTAACCCATATACCTATAACGATATCTAAGATCTCTTCCGATGTGCCAACTTCTTTACTTACTTCAACTTCTTTACATAAGGCATCTTCAGCAGAACCTTCCTTAACATCCTCCATTCCTGAAGACAAATTGCATTCAACAGAGACAGATATACTTCCTGATTCAATAACCTCTGAAATTTCTGATTCAAAAATATCAACTTTCTTAACTACTGATAAAGAATTGTATTCTTCCATAAGTAAATCAGACAGTACTTCTTTTATTGGTTCTTCATCTAGTAGAATAAGTTCGGATAAAATATCAACTGCTTCTACTGAATCATCTTCATCAGTGCCAGTGGCGGCCAGTAGTGAGGGTAGAGTAACCAACACTTACATAGATGTTTCTCTGCTTTCCACAGATGTATCTGCAAGTGATACCATTTCTGCAATTATAATACAAGAGTCCTCTACAACATTTAAATCTAGTAAAACTGAATTATTAAAAACAACTGAAAGTGGCCTTTCTTCATATGGTTCAGATATCTCTGAAAAAACTATAGTTTCAATGTCACCTTTATCCACACCATTCTCTGAAATGACTAATCCAAGCACATTTAAGTATGTGTCTTCAACAGCAATTGCAACTGAACAAAGTGAAACTGTTGAGCATTCCACAGAAACAAATACTTATCGTAGTGATTCACTATATACAACAATCTTAGAAAGTTCTTCTGCAACAGAAAGTCTAAATGCAAGTGAAATATTTTCTACACCACCAATATCTTCTTTAACTACTATGGGCAGTACAGAAATACTAAAATCCTCGGTAACCTCTAAACATGAATCAACACCTTTTACTGAGAAGATCCTGCTCACATCAGACTTAGTAATGGCAAGTGAAACCATTTCACCTCCAATTTCTAGTAGCGAATCAATTTCTACTCAACAAAGTACTGTAAAGCCATCAATCTTAACTCACAATCCTATAACTATATCAAAGAGCACTTCTGACATGCCAACATCTTCATTTAGTTCAACACCTTCGCATAAAGAATCTTCATCAGAACCTTCCTTCACATCCTCCATTCCTGAAGATAAATTGCATTCAACAGAGTCTGATATACTTCCTTATTCAATAACATCTGAAATTTCTGATTCAAAAATATCAACTTTATTAACCCCTGATAGAGAATTGTATTCTTCCATAAGTCAATCAGATAGTACACCTTTTACTGGTCCTTCATCTACTAAAATAAATTGTGAAACAATATCTACTACTACTACTGAATCATCTTCAGCAGTGCCAGTTGTGGCCACCACAGATCGTAGAGTGAGCAACACTTACGTAGATGTTGTTTCTGCACATTTCACAGATGCACCTGCAACTGAAACCATTCCTGCAAGTGTAACACATGAGTCCTCCCCTACTTTTATATCTAGTAAAACTGATTTATTCATAACAACAGAAAGTGGCATTTCTTCATATGTTTCAGATATTTCTGAAAGAACTATAGGTTCAAAGTCTTCTTTATCATCATCACTCTCTGAAATTAGTAATCCAAGCACATTTGAATATGTGCCTTCAACAGCAAGTGCAACTGAACAAAGTGAAACTGGTGGGTATTCCACAGAAACAAATACTTACGATAGTGATTCACCATTTTCAACAATCTTAGGAAGTTCTTCTGTAACAGAAAGTCTAAATGCAAGTGAAATATTTTCTGCACCACCAATATCTTCTTTAACTACTATTGCCAGTACAGGATCTCTTGTGCCAATCAGCCTTCACAATGCAACTTCACTGCTGTCAACTGTTTCTTCAATTAGTTCTTCATACATGATAACGGACCAATCCACTTATGAAACCTCTTCATCTTCACATCAGTTGTCAACATTCCATAATTTTACTTCCACACAAAATTTTACTACTCTTAAACCTACAACATCACTTTTCATAACTACTCCCTCTTCTCTTTCATCGACCTCTCCAATAAACCCTTTACCTATTACTACTGCAATGTCAACAATTTTGCAAGGAGGTTTTTTTTGTGACCCCCAAAATAATAAAGGTTGTAATCCTTTATTTAATGAAAGGTGCATTAGAAGAAATGGAATTTATTATTGTTCTTGTCTTCGTGGATTTTCTAGAAGAAATAGTACATTTGATCAGATGTGTTATGGTAATTACATATATATATATAATATAGTAAATATCAAAATAATTAAATATATGATGTAAAAATTATAATTATAACTTTATACTACTATTTGATAAACAATAATTTAACCAATTAAAAAAAAAATTATTTAGCTAAACCTAATTAATTGGTTTAATTTCTGAGTAACTTAATAACAATATTTATTTTAATTGATTATATATATACACACATACATTCTTTATTATGTTAAAATATGATAAAATTAAGATTTTTCCTGGGCTACAAACATAAATGCCCTATTATCCAAGTTCATCTGTATATATATACTAATGTTTCAACTGGGTCACACTGGCCATCAATTGGATGAATATTATAAAAACATTTGTAGAAACACTACATACATTGACCTACAACAAGATTTAAAAGTTCTATCGGTAGAAACCAGTTAGAAATAATAATCAGACATTATTTAGATTAATGGGTTTTTAAAATACCTTCTATTTGGAAGAATTTTTAAAAAATCTATTAACCTCATAGCATAAGTGACCGTGTCAGGACGTTCATGGTTTGAAATCGCTTGAAAATGGCCACTTTTTGAGCTATGGTAATGTTTTTACACTTACTTTAAGCCCTGTAGAATCATTTTACAAGTAAAAAATCAATAAGAAGCTACAACAAAGAAAAAAGGCAGGCTTTCCTAAATGCTGATTGGTTGGTATGTATTTCGGATAATAGAAGAGCATCTGCCAATAATTTTCACCGCTCCAACTTCTGTTTTGACTTTGAAAATAAAAATTAATGTCTTAGAATCTTTTTTTAATTATTTTTCATACATATTATAAATTATTTTTATAAAATATGCTGAAAATATAATCATTTTAGAAAATAGTAAGATTTTAATAAAGAATTATATACTTTTACAGGAGTGTAAATTAGTTCTTCCACTAACGAATATTTTTATAATTATAAGTAGAAATTTTTTTTTAAAAAAACTTTCGTTCACTTTCATAGTCTGACAAATTATTAATATACTTTTTAGGAATGAAATTAAAATGAATATAATATTAAAATATGAACATATTTTTAGAACTGAGTTTGTTAATTGACCAATCAAAAGTTATAAAACTTTAATTCACTTGGCCAATGAAAATTTAAAAAAAAAAATTTCAAGAAAAAGGTTAATCTAAATAATTTCTGATTTTTACTATTTCTACATATTTTTTATTGATAGAACTTTCAATTTTATTGTATATCAATGTTAACAATGCCCTTACAGCTATTTTTAGAAAATTCATTCATTATCCAGCTAATGGCTGATATGATTCTTCCAAAACTTCAGTGTATACATTTTTGATACAATAAATTATACACAGATAAACCCAGATAATATGTCACATATATATATCAAATACATAATTATTAAAATGGAATAAGTTCATTTTTGAATTTTTATAATATTCACATTATCTAGCAAAGTCACTAATACAGAATGTTATATTTATATATAAATAGAATATAAATATACACACATGATTATCTAGCCTTTCAGGATTAAATTATTAACATATTTATTACTCTTTTTTATAATGCTATTTTATATATTGACCTGTATTATACTGTATATATTGTAGCCCTTTGGTTTATTCCATCTATAAACCAAATATAATAAAATGAAGTAATTGTGGAATTTTTTTTTTTTTTTTTTGCTATAAGAAAAGTTAAGTTTTATTTGAGAAAGTAATGGCTATATTAGTTCAAAAATAACGTATATAGAGACAGTTTGTGTTTGTATAAAATGTAGTTAGCATTATTTAATGCAGGGGGGATGATTGATTTTTTTTTTACCAATATAATAATTCAGGAATAAATATTTATATGACTAGGATAAAGTCTTGTGAATTTGATATCTATTATTAAAGAGTTGAGGATTAAAATTGAATTGATTGTCAGTAGCTTTGGTTGACAGTTTCTTTCTGGAGAATAAGTTTGAAGTTATGGGAGATTATGGTGAATGTTTATGTTTATGATTATCAGAAATTATAATTGATTTTATGCTTGTAATTATAAGAAATTATGATGGATATTTATGTTCATATAGTCTGAATAATCAGTTTTCTATAACATGTCTGCACAGGTATGTATGTGTGATACAGATATATGGGTTTGATTTTTTTTCTTTCCTTTATAGAAACTGACATAATTTTTTTAAATTATTAAAAATGTAAATCTAAATAAGAAATTATTTAGATTAAATGAATGTAGCCTTTGTTTGACCAAAAAAGTGTTAGCAAGCTTATGTTTTCAATTATATCTTCTTTAACTAATTTTCCATAAATTAATCGACAATGTGTTAATTAAAGAGATCTGGTTGCAGATCAGACAAAGTTGTTAAAAAGGTAACACTTTAGAAAGTTATTTTTCATTCTGAGTGGGGATTTTTTAATTAGACTTGAAGAGGAACCACTGGGGGGGGGGGGTTTAACATGTGTTTTCTTTTTTTTCCTTCACTCTATAAAAAGTGACTGGAGAAAGTGAAAAAGAACTTTTTTGCTAATTGAGAACAACGGGCTAACTAAGAATTAATCTCCAAGTTTTTTTTTTAAAAATTTCTTTCTCAGAATTTAATAATGCATTTAAGTTTTATAGTAGACCAAAATATGAATTTCTAATTCATCCATAAATGGTGCATATCTCTTTTTCTCAAATTAATTATGAAGAAGTCAACTTTTGATAAGATATTTTCTGCTGAATATCACAATTTATCCAGTCTGCTTATAAAATTTCCTGCAAGGAGAGAATTGTCAAATTTTTTTTATCAAATTAAAAGACCAATTCAGATTATAATAATTATTTGGCTGTTTAAAATTCGTTTAAAACAACTGCAGCAATCTTCTGTATAATGTTTTACAAAGTTAATTCATGTTAGTAATCAGAAACTGCTTATTGCCTATAAGTTGAACCTTTAAATGGAAAAAAAAAGAAGAAAGGAAAACAAAGTGAATTCAAATCCAGGAAGAACTCATCAAATGGAAGGTAACCAACAGAACTTTTTTAAAATTTATTAACTATCCTGTAGCTACATTTTGATTTAAAATAACTCTACATTTTGATTTAAAATAACTATCTACGTTTTTTATCTATCTTGATTCAAATGACTGTGCGTTCTATACACATTTAATTAAAATAACTGTCTGATGTGCAATTATATAGCTATCTCAAGTAAAATGAACTGAATATATTAATTGATGATGGACAGTGGAAGGAAAAGACATTTAAAGAGACTATCTGTAATGTTGATATTTATTCTTTATTTTATTTCGTTTATATAATATGTCATTTGTTTTTTTTTATTATATTTCATTTTGTTTATATGCTATGTCACACTCTAATCACTAGATTATTTAATTTAATATTTTGTTTATGTTTAAAATGTTTGAAGGAAAGAAAGGAAAATGATTTTGATACCATTTAAGTATAGATGCTCACGTAAATTTAGACTTAAAAGTAAAGAGAGAAATGATATAAATATTTTATTATTCTTAACAAAATTTTAATTTGTGCTTAATATTAAATGTGAAGAGGGAGGGGATGGTCGTATAAAACCCATTATTATGCTGTGAGTGTTGATCTGTTATTAATATAAATATTGGGTATGTTGTTGGCTTGACTGGTTAAAATTGAAATAATTCATATATGTATTGATTTGGGATCTGGTTAGTCTTTGTCATTTATCTAGGCTGGAATCGATGTATGTGTGGGCATATTTAAAGCTATAAATGCTTGTCATTACTAATGTAAAGTAATCCTACCACCCTACAGATGGGAAATAGCTGTCTCATAATTTAATTACCATGGCAGTCGGAGATGACTGAGTTTCACTCCATTTATTTGTTAAGATATGGAATTATTGATAAAGTTACTGTTTAAGTGTAGAAATGTTTTGCATGCCAATATAGAGAATAGGTGTCTAAGAGAAGCTCTTTACACGATTCTGGATCTTAAGAAAAGATCTCTCTCTCTGGCTCAAGCAAATAGTTTAAGTTTGAAGTTGATACTGTTGTTGTTGTTTTTAATTTCCCTTATCAAGACGTGGCTGTGTGCGCGTTATAGATACTGCATGGTGATGTGGGATATGAAGAGAGTTTTTCTTATGTGGGACAGAATAAAGTTGCCCTGAAAGGATAAGGATTCAGTCAGATGTATATGTATGATGAAGAATGACAAAGATTTTAATTAATAAACTAACCGATCTGTATTGATTTTTTTTTTGAATGATGGTAAATTGAGGTCGTCAAGCTGAGTGGACATACTGACATATTAAGATATATACAGTCAAAAAATGTAAAGATCTGACAAGCATGAATGTAAAAGTGTGGGTTTTGAATTTAAACCCGTTTGCAGAATTAGTAGGGTAATTTTATGACATATAATCCTTTTTCATTAGAAATGTGAAAATTATTGCTTGATAAAATGATTTAGAAATTTAAGATTATTTCACATTGCTAGTTAGAATAATTGAAACGAATATACTATTTTGGAATAGTCCAATGGACAATGTTTACAATAAAAAGGGGGGGAAGTAGAAATTTGTAGGTTTTCTTCTCTTTCAAGATAAGTTTTCTTAAAGCTAAAATATCCGGAATTCTGTTTCCAGCGTTTGTATTTATTATTATTATTAATTATTTATTTAATAAATGAATGGGTCAAAACAAGAAGTGAGTCATCCAAGAAATTAGTTAACTCAAACATGTATTTGAATAATAGTCCTGAATAGATCAGAAGCATATATTTGTGTAACAATATTATAATTTAGTGTGTTTTTATTTTAATCTTTATCATTATTATTTCATGTAATAAAGTTTTATTATTGTTATAAGATTATATTGTGTTTTGTGTTTTGGTGTTTCAAATATCTCCAGAATCTATATATCCAGCACCTATATTTAAGGTAATATTAGTTCATATTTAAATTTAATTATTCATTTTCTATTGATAATTTATTTCCAAGATCGATTTGCAGTAGTCATTATCATATTGTTTCCATATTCGATTCACATAGTTAATTTTATATTGATAATTTATTTCCATGATTGATTTACAGTATTAATTTTGTCTTGAATATTTCTATATTCGATTAATATAATTCATTTTATATAAGTCATTTTATAGACTTCATTTTCACATAATTTATTGTTATAATTAATTTGCCTAATCTAATTTATGATTATTTCCGTAATTTACTTTCATAAGTAAATTTTGATTGATTTATCTGATTAATGTCCATGGTTTACTTCCATAGTTTACTTTAGCAAAATAAAATTATTAAGGTTATTAATTAAAATAGATTAGAAATAATAGAATAAAATGACAGGGAATAGTTGAGTTAAGTTTAACAAATTTAATCTTTTGATTCATTGTAATGTTGTGAATATTGGGAGCAGACATAAAATCCCTTTCCTGCTCTCGGTGTTTAGAGTGATTCCCACTATTGAACTTGTATTAAAATTTATTTTAGCATATATGGGATCATATCCATTACAGTGTAATCACTTATATGGGCACCTCTTGACAGATCTAGACCTTGAGAAAGAGCAGTTCAATTATTAGTCTAAGAGCTAGTTTGGAAGTCAAGTAGCTTATTATAACAACATTATTATACTATAATAAATTATTCTACTATTATAAAATAGGGATCATGAATTGATAGTTGATCTAAAGATATATGTGTGTTAGAGAAATAAGATTAGGGATTCTCAGATTAGAGAACATAACACAGACATTCCGTGTTATATAATTGTGGCTATTGAAAGTGATAGATGCTGAGAACGAAAAATAAAGTAATGGGATTAAATGGGGAGGATTTATTTGTGATAAATTTTATCTAGTACTAAATTAAATAATGATTTTATATTATGAACATAGATTATGAGTTCTCTGCATTAATTACTGAGTTATTTCCAGTCAGATATAAATGAGAACTGTATACAATATTTTCTGTAGTTACCACTCGAGATCAGATATTTATAATAAAGTTGTGGAAGAAAGTTGTCTCATTATTATAAATTTTATAATAAATTTATCATGAAATATTTGCATGACTAATGCTAGGTTTGAAATTAAGACCACATAGATTGAATGGTTTTATCAATATTATTATTATTATTTTTTGAGAGACAATTTAATTACTTTCACCAGTATCTTCTATAGTCCTAAATTGACTAATGATGATCTCTAGTGGGCATTACAATTTATAGCTGCAATTTGGCACCCCGGTATATTAGATCTTAAAGTAGTATAAAATTCAATTGACTAGCTACTTGAAATAAATGAGAGTTTATTGAGGTTGAGTAAGTGAAAGAGTGCGCGGAGAAAGTTGAGGTGACAATATATATATATCAATGGCGGCTGTCAAATAAGCATTACAGTGCTGCAGCACCTCCTCCCTCCCATAAAAATTAATTATTAAATTTGTGCTTGAAAATATTAATAAACATAACAATCTTTCAATATTTTCCATAAACTATATATATATATAGAATCCTTTTAAGCAATGCTTGAGATTTTGTTCAAAGACACTGCTAATTATAGCAGTTCCAACAACATCATATTCAGTGAATTTCAGCTTGTTCCACCAAGATTCATTTGCTTTTATTAATGCTTGTAACTAGTGCCATTGGAGCTGCTTGCTGTCACAGCATTACTAATTGTTTAAGCTTATATGTTTATCTTTTCTGGATTTTTCTTCAGAGTCCAATAAATTTTTGTTTATGAGTGTGATGAACAATAAATATTGTTTTTTTTTATTTGTAATAAACACATATAAAATAACATAAATATTTATCAAGAAAAATATAATGAAATGAAATATTAATTTTTAAATATTTATCACAACTGGTATTAGTGTTGATTATATATAAAAAAAATATTTTCCCAATTGTTATTACATAAAAAAATTAAAATAAAAGTTTAAAAATTAATATACTCTAGATATTATCTGTCAAACAGTAGTTAGGAAAATTAAAAAATATATTAAATCTTTTAACAATGATTGGTATGGAAAAATAAAATGGTTGTGTTGTTCCGAAATTTGAAATGCTCAGTTTTATTTTCCTTGCTTACTTTTTGGTGGCAATACTATAATAAAGCATCCCTGCTTAAATCTTTAATATATCATTAATGAAAGAATATTTCAATTAATAATGCAATATCATTATATAAATAAAATTAATGCTAGAACTAGACAAGCAATTTTTAGCTGAATAATAAATTAGTAAAATCACAAAATAAGTAGTTATTTGCCATAAAGAAAGAAACGGACATCAATAAAACCCAGACAAATACAAATCTTATCATGGCACATTTTTCCCTGAACTAGAAATTGTAGCATAATAACAATATTTTAATTAATTGTATATAATGGTGTCTAATATCTACATATGCTTTCTGTGTATATATCCATCTATACGCTAATAAGTTTATTGTTGAATTTTTCCAATGTATTCATATTTTCTGGCAAAGTCACTAATACAGAAAGCTACATTTATGTATAGATAGAATATAATTATATCAAGTGTTTTGATTACCTAGCCTTTCTGGATTAATTTCTCAACATACTTATTATTTTTTATAAAAAAATTTAAAGTGAGTGGTCTATCCTCACGCTTTCCTTGCCAGTACTTCAGATATAAGCATTTAAGTTGTAGGAATAAGTATTTTATTACTGCATAAATACTATATCTTGTATTGGAAAGGAAAGTATTCATTTATTATTAACATTAGCAAAAAGCGCATGCACAATTAGCTTGAAAGGCTGATATTTGAATGTAATAAACTTGTTTTATATATTGATATACATGCAATATACTTAGGCATTCGCCTAGAAATTAAATAATTCAACATCATATCTAAAATTTTTAGATTTTATATGAATAATAAATTACTAAAACCACAGAATAAGTAGTTATTTACCTTAAAGAAAAACAGACACATGCAAAAAATATCCAAGCAACCATTTTGTCAGAATACATAATTGTACAAAAAATATTATACACATAATACTCACAAAAGGCATTCAATCTAATGATATGAAGAAGAAAAATTAAGAGGGATGGGGAAGGTGACACATTCACCATCATCAAACTAACTTGATTTCTTTATTTAAAAAAAGTGATGGGAAATATTTTTCTTCTATTCATTAGCAGAAAAATAAGCTGTTTATATTTATCATACTGATTAAAATTGATAAAGAGGGGATATTATTCTTTTACCCCTTTAATAGTAAAGAAAAATATACTTCCATATCAAACCTGATCAAAATTTTAATAAAATGAATAAAATAATTCATAATAAAATTGTTAATTTTTAATATTACTTTCAATTCTATTAAAAATGTTTTTTTTTTAAAAAAAAACAACATATTATTCTTATTTCAACTTGTAGTTAAGAATAGCTGATCACCCATTTAATTTTAAAACAATGCTTATTGATTATTTAATAATTATATGCTAGTCTGAAAGAAAATTCCTACATCAAAATTTACCTTTAGATTCAAATCCAGTTAGTAAGACTTTTTATTATTAAAATACTATTCTTTTTAACAATATATACTTTGTATAAAAGTGTGTTCTATATTGAGGACTGAAAACATAATGAATTAAATGAAGATGCATTTTAAAAAGTTTATAATTTTTTTTTGCTTATGAAAAAATCAAGTTATGCAAAAAGTTGTAAAACACTATTTACATACATACAAAATTGTGTAATAGGTATTACATAATATTTAAAAATAATCTTGAATATAAGATGCCTTGAAAAAATAATATTTTACGTCTTGTATAAGGCTGTTTCATTTGTTTTTGGTGTATAATAATAATAATAATAAGTTTTTAAACAAAAAAAAATATTAAGTTGATTTTTCTTTTCAAAAACAAAAAGAATTTATCTTTTAATGACTAAAAAGACCATACATGCCTGTGTATATTATAACATAATAAATAGGTCAAATATGTATATATTTGAACTGAATATATTCATTATTTATGCATCAAAATGGGCTATCATATTTAACTGAATGCACCATTTCATATATCTTCATACATGTATATAGATATCTGCACAAATAGTTGGGTTATTTGGGGGAAAGTTATTTTTAAAATACCACTCTATTGGTTTTATAATTTCATATATTAAACCTATTACTTTGTCAAAGTTTTGGATTAGTTTTTTTTTTTTTTTTGCTCTATATTTTTAAATTATTTTTTTACTGTGATTAAAACTTACACATTTTTACTTGGCTTTTATTGGAGATAAACAAAATGCATTTAAAAAAATTAATTAATTCTTTAGAATATTGTTCTAAATACACTCCTATATCAGTTATTACTATACACATTTAAAAAATTTCTAATTATAAGAATTTCATACTGACTAGTAAATCGAAAGATTTTGCTTATGTTAGTTTGTATAGAAATTGCCGACTTAATCAGTGAAGTAGTTAATAGCTTCACGCTCTCAAATCAAAATGCTTTAGATTCACCTATATATTTAGAAATTAGGTAAAGATAAGAGTGGCTGCTTGTCTTTTAAAGTCATTAATCTTGTGTTTAGATTTATAGAAGTCCCTATTGTCACATTTTAGGTGCATAGTCTTAAGGTTATAGCCTTAATATATATTACTTATGTAATGAGTATGTGCTTTACAAATTATTAATTACAACTTTAAATTGTCCTAAAAGATTTATAATTATAAGAACTTCATACTGACTTGTAAATTGAAAGATTTTGCATATGCTAGTTTGATTAAAAATTGTGGACTTAATCATTGAAGTAGTTACTAGCTTCATGCTCTCAAATCAAAATGCTTTAGATTCACCTATATATTTAGAAATTAGGTCAAAGATAAGAGTGGCCGCTCGTCTTTTAAAGTAGTTAATCTTGTGTTTGGATTTGTATAGGTCCTTATTGTCACATTTTAGGCACATAGTCTTAAGGTTATAGCCTTAATATATATTATATACGTATTTAAGTAAAAATATCTGCAAAGTTATAATTATGTATTGGATTAATATTAAATGTTAAATATTTTTAGAAAAATTCAAACTTTATTTAAACTTTTCAAATACATTCAACTATTAGGACATAACATTTCAAAGTGGTAATAACCTGAAGGAATCAAACCTAGGATCTTTAGATTCATGAATACTGAATTTAAGACAATGCTTTCATCAACTAAGCTATTCTGCCTTCGACAGAGTAGCCTAGTTGATTAGAGTCTAGCCTTAAATCTAAAATGTCCAAAGTTTGATTCCCTTCCTATTTCTATTATTGGTCGGACCAGTAACACCTGAAAAATGAGAATAACACTCAAAATGTTGTTGTATACTAATGTGTGCTATTAGTAACAGATGAATGATATTTGAAAAGTTTGATAAAGGTTTTTTTTTCTTAAAAATATTTAATAATAATTATTAAATAATGGAAATAGTACAACATATAATTACATCATCATCATTACAAAATTTCAGAGAAACATCTGAAAAATTCATTATTTTCCAGCAGCAAACCAGTGTTTAGAAAAATATTCTAACTACATCAATATATATACCATAAATCAATACTTTAAAAATAATGTGAAAATTAGAATACTTATATCAAAATGTTAGATATTGATATAGTTAAAGTATTACATATGATTTTCCATTTAGTTTCTGATATTTTAAACACTGCATAAAGCTACTGAAGCCATACTGAGGTAGCTGATGATTAAATTTAGTGAAGAAAAATCACAAGTAATGATGATAAATGCTGGGGTAAGAGAAGAGAAATAATTTTTCTTGAGGGATATAAAGTTAAATGTGGCGAATAAGTATAACTATTTGAAAATCATCTTAAGTAATCAGAGGAATTGCAATTGCTTGGACGAATGGGAGAAAAAAATTAATAAATGAAACCAAAAAAAGAAAGGAACTGATAAAGAAATTAACAGTGTTCTTATATAATAAATATGATGTAGCAAGAATTGTATGGAAGGGAGTTATAGTAGCAGGGTTAACTTATGGTAATGAAGTATTAGTAAAAGAATGTTAGATTACTTAAGAAAAAGTACAAAGAAAAGTAGGAAAGCACACATTAGATGCAGATGGAAATTCAAAAAGAAATTGGATGGGCAAAGTTTTATATGAAAGATGCAAAAAAAGCAAAATGAAAATGTTCAGTAGATTATAATTTATGGATAAGAGAATAGTCAAAATAGTATTTAATTGGGTTATATGTAAAGGACAGGCAACAAGATGGATGAGAAAGGTAGTACGGTATAAAGATTTGGATACTTTATCAGTATACTTGTACAAAAGGTGGGATGATTGTGTTAGGAGGATTGTTAAAGTGACATAGTAGTAAAGAATGGGATAAAAGAATAGATGCATTAATAAAAAATATGGAGCTGGAGAGATAGAGAACTAGTATGGAGAATAAAGTCTAAATATATATAGAAATAAACAGAATATTGAGTGTGAGTTGATTTAAAATAATAGCAAGTAAAGTAGTTTACTATTTAAGGCTCGAACAGGATCATTAGAAACAAGGGAATATACACATAAATGGATAAATGTGGGTGATTTAGTCTACAAATTATGTAAAGAAGGTATGGAAAATATTAGACCTCTAGTAACGGAATGTAAATGCCTACAAGCAGAAAGGGCATAAATAATGTTGTAGTAGAATAAATATAAACTAAAATGTTTATACAGAAAGTGAGTTCTTGGTCTTTATGCTGGACTTGGAAAAAGGGGGGATTTAAATATAAAGGTCATGGAGTGGACAAGATGTGGAAATGGGGAGTATGGGAAAAACTTAGGATGGAGAAGGTGGCTAACAGGTTTTTCTGGGCATATTGGCTAAGAGATTCCTAACTTCAATAAAGGAGTAGCCATAGTACATCACATAACTCCTTGATAAATTGAATATGGGGGGGAGATTTTCATCAAAGTGCATCAATCGTAAATTATATATATATATGATGTATCTTCTTATTAATTATAAATTAGATATTTCTCTCTTTTTTTGTTGTAATTTTATTTGTTCTTCAAAACTTTTGTCTTTCGAAACAGATTTAAAAAAATAAGGATCAACTACAAATGTCAAGTTTTATAAAGTATAATAATAAAGGATCAAATCCATTATGAATGACCTTTTTTAATTTTTTATAAAAGAAAAGCATTACTTAATCAATTCATAGTATAATAAAACAATGAACTGAGTTAGTGACCAAAAATTAAAATAAAGTAAAATGACAAATTATTTTTTATTTTGATTATCGGTAATAAACAAAGCAAACATCCTAAGAAAGGCTAGAAAGAGATTCCATTTTGCTGCTGTTTTATTGTCAAGACAGTATATGTAATCCAGATAAGAAAGGAATAATTCAAGGTATGTGGCTGACATTTTCTTTAGAATTTGGCTTCAAACAATGAACACCTAACTAGTCATCAAATCAACAGAAAGCTTTTGATAATTACCAATAGTTTATCTAAAGTCATGTTTCATTTTTCAATGTCATGCATAAATGTTCAATAAATGGAAATTTTTATCATTGTACAAGTAGAAATATATTTATTTTGAGATTACTTTACACAAACTTTAAAAAAAACCCAACTATTTCATATTACAGGAAAAGATTTCCTTTTTCATGATGAACTATGCATAACTTGTTCAATTTTTGCCAATTATTTACATTTTTAGATTACTTTACAAAAAATTTATTACAAAAAAAAACTACTATTTCAACTTAAATACAGATAAATGTTGTAAAATCTATGTTCTGCTCTTGATGTATTTATTTTTAGATTACTTTATATAAAATCTATTTTCCATTATTTATATCTTTAAATACACATCAACATCAAAAGTATGCTGAATCTTCAACTTATTGGTTTGTTATTCCAGGATGTTTCATAAGCTCCATGCAGTATTTAAAAGCAAAAAATAAATAGAAAATGGAATGTAATATACAGACTATCTTGGTACCGAATGTTTTAAATATTTAAGGTAGTTAATTACATATAATTTATCAAAAATATATTAAAGCATAAATAATTAAAAATATGATAACTGCAAAATTTTGCTATTAAGAAATTCTCCTCTTGACAATTATGTATGAATAATAGTCTCTTAATTAGCTTGTAAGTAAATTTAAGTGATTTTCCAGTTGAAACATGGAATTATCTTCAAGACAACATTAAATATAAGATTAATACCTCCATATCTAGTTTCAATATGTAGTTACTCACTTAGATTGTATTAGGTTTTCATAAATTTCTTTACATAGTTTCATATAATGGAGATGGCTTACATTTTGTGTTAGCTGCAAATACTGATATCCAGTATGATCTGAGAAACTCAAGGACAGGCAAATAGTTGATTCAAAAATATTTTTCTCTATTCATTCCTTCTGCAATATCTTTTGCCAACATAGTTCTATTCTGTTCTAATATCTTTCATTACAACTGTTTAATTTTTGTAAATCTCTATGTCTCTATTAAAGTACCAAAAAATATTTTGAGAATTGTTTTAACAATGTATTTAACGTTCTTAATGAGATTTACTTTTATTTACCATAAATATTTTCAATATTAGTTTGATCCAAAACAGAAAAACAATAGTACTTTTTTTAAAATATTTCTTTACTTATAAGGAAACCCAAATTTTAATTAATTTACATGAGAAAAAGCAAATGAACTTTCCTTTGAATATTTAGAATATATAGATTAAGCAAAATTATTGGCTATTTTATTAAATTTTAAATAAATATGGAAATCATTCAATCATGTAAATTAATTAAAATTATGTATTGATTTTTATATTTATAAATACCATTTCTAACTTTCTTGTACATTTCAACAATATTATTTTTTATATCAAAACTCTACTCTTTTTTAAAAAAATAGGATATGTAAAAAAGATTTTAAAGAGCTCTGATGACGACTGCAAGACAGTCGAAAGTGTAAGAATGGAGTTTTGGTATAAAAAATAGTATTGTTGAAATGTACAAGAAAGTTAGAAATGGTATATGTAAATATAAAAATCAATACATAAGAAAAGGGAGAAGAAAACTATATTTCTAATAATTAATAAAAATTAATGGTTCTCATTTTGAGATAGTTTTTAAAGTTTCCTTTCTACAATATATGGGCTCATTGAATATAATCTGAACTATTAAGATTCATAATCAATAATTTGAATTCAGGAAATTGTTTAATGAATATACTCTACAAAAGAATAACTTTTGATGTAGGCAGAATACTCTCCAAAATTTAGATTAAAAACTAAAAATAATTAAATAATATACATAACATAATATATATATATAGATCAGAGGTAAAACACTTTAAATAGCAGGCTATTAAAAATCTGTACCTTGCATTGTGCAGTGAAAATTACAGAAAAGACATATTACAAATTCACTAATCTTATCAAAGCTTTTACAGTGAGAATTCCCAGTTTTCCTTGCTTTTATTATGATCAAACTATAAATAGATCACTATTCATTTGCTGACAAATAAGAGAACATCCAACTGGGTCGGCTTGTTTAAAATCTCCTATATTGCAAATATATACATGTGTGTGTTAATGAAATAATCTTTGAACGAATCCTTCAATCCTTGTAGAATTGGATTTTAAAAAAAAAAAAAAAAACTCTATCACTATCAATGACAAGATAATAAATGTATTATTTTGTCATGAAATGAGCCAATAAAAAATTAACTCAATAGAAATAAATGTTTCATATATAAAATAATTTTCATTCATCACAAAAAGTTAAATGAAGTGCAATTTTATTATCTAATATTGCTTTAAAATATTCAAAATGATAATTATATTTTACAATTGAATATTATTAATTTTCATTTTTCTTGGTATATTTATTTAGCGGTTGAAGTAATTGCTGTGAAATTGAAATTTAGTGAAATCCTTTATAATGAAGCTTATAATGACCGAAATAGTATAGAATACAACCAGCTTGTGAAAAACCTTTCGCAAACAGTAAGTTGAAAACTTAAAATTTTACTGATATTATATTTAATAAATAATTTATTAATTATTCATTGATATTAAACAAAGAACATATAGTATAAATTTTCAGATTACTTTCAACACCTGCATTAGGAGCAGTCATCATATCATTGATACCAATCCTCTACACAATAAAATCTCTCAAGTTTAATCTGGTTTCTCCAATCTGAAATTTATTTTCACATCATTTCGGCAAATTTTATTTTATATCCATTCATCATTCTTATGATTTCTTTTTGGGTCTTTTACAATGACTAGTGATCCAATTTAAAAATTCAGATATCCATATATTATATTTTCTAGTGATATCTTCAGCTCAACACCATTTTAACCTTTTAATTCTTTCAGTATAATCAGTGATACTGTTTGTTACCTCACCTATGTATTTCACTTTTGATCCATCCTTTTTATTCCGTAATACTATTCTCTTACTTCACTATATAGTCTGAAGATTCTATAATGTTCTTTCCTTAAATGTCCAAGTCATCTATAAGTAAATACTGGTAAATCACATTTATTAAAATCTTCACCCAACTTTAATTCTATTATTAATTTAATCCAGTATTCTCTGTCTGTATTAAAAATTTGACCAGAATATTTATAAGTAAATCTTTATTACTGAATATTATTATTTGTCTTTTCAGTATCTATCTTCAATTCTAAGTTTTGCTTTCATCTGATGACTCTTGTAACATTTCTTAAAACGTTAATGTTTTCTTTATAAAAATAACCATATCATCTCAAAATATACATGATTTGTTTTTTTTTATTCCTTCACTTTAATTAATAATATATTTTTTTTGGGGAGATATGGAATTATCCTGTCATACTCTCATATCAATGTTACTTTTCTTAGGGCTATATAATGTAATCTTAAAATTGCTTTTACATTTTGATGTTTTTTAAAAACAAAAATTAACAATACTTCGGGTCTATGTCTTAATATTCATAGCTTTAAATACCATTATAATTGACAAAACTAAAGCAGAATGATTGTTCATATCTATAACTGCTCTTTTACTAGAAGTGAACAACTATGCTATAAAAGCTTACTGCTTGGGTTGATTTGAGTTCCAAATATTGTGTAGGTGAGATATAATGATCTTAACAAATGGAGAAGATACCTATAATTGGTATTAAAGTCTCAAAATATATAGAAATTGACCTGATGATAGTTCCATATAATTGTGCACATGAATTGGTTCGGTTTGAAAATCTTAGGGGTTTTTTTTTTTTTAATTTACTAATTTGATTAATATAAAATTTTGGAATAAAACTATCAGAAGACTGATAAATATTTACTTTTTCATCTTTCTTAATATCAACGTCACTACTGCACTCCTTCGATCACTTGATAAATTTTTACATTTAGACTACAGAGTTTTGTTAATAATTTATTTCTTCTATTGATTTTTTTAGTATATTGATAATAAATTTTATAAACTTCCTGGAATTTTTCCAGTTTTTTTCAGATTGAATTGAATATCTTACTTCTTCATTTAAAATATTTCAAATGAAGTGATTGTAATTGTAACAGCTTCTTTCTTTTCTTGTTTTTTATTACTACACAATTCTTTATAGAACTTTTTCACATATTTCATGATGGCTTTCCTCCTTTTAGTAATGGCATTATGTTTTTTTCATTTAAGAAAATTATTTTTCTTTGATTACAAAGATTTTAGGTCACACATCTGTGTTACTTTTGTTCTTTTCTATAGCTTTCCTTGCTTCTTTTACATATTTTACAAAATTTTATATATCCACTTCTCCTAAACAAATCTTTTTTTTTTTTTGTACCAGCTGTTAGATTTTAGTAGAATATTAATTATCTTTTTATTGATCTCATTCAAAACCTGAAATATCTTTGAAATCAATATTTTTTAAAAATTTGCAAGTTCTGGTTTAAATTTATCAATTGTGAAATACTGTCTTTTATAAGAGTTTTTATATTTCTAGCTTTGCATTAAAATAAATTTTATATTTTGTTAATTGATTATCACTTTCTATGCTGAATCTATTATACACTTTCTTGAAATATACTATGTATATTTTCTGTTAGCCAAAATATAATACAATTCTGGTATATTTTCATTTGGATACTGCCATTTTTATTTCCTTTTATTATTTCTTTTAAAAAGAAATTTATAAAATAGCTTTTTTTTTTAAAAGATTTCACAAATTTATATATTTTCTCATTTTTGCCTCAGTAATCAAATTTAACCACAGGACTTTCAATCATTTTCCAATTTTAGCAATAAAAACATTCATTGACAACTTTAAAATTTTATTTGATCTCAATAAAAGCAATTTCTATACATATATATCTGAAATACTAGCATTTGATCTTGCATTAAGCTGAATAACTAATCTGCCTCTCACCCTGTTCTACAATAATTCTACAGAATGCTATTCTTCCATCTTTTATTTATAATGAATTTTCACATGCACTTCTAATATTTTTGCCTTTATACTAAAATATTTGTCTACTTTTTAATTCAACTCTCAACTTTTTTTTCTAACTTTACAATTCTTTTTTCTATTCATGCAGTTATTGTAATAGAATCAATAGTCCAATAAGCTTGAATAATCATTGGATTCTATATAATAATGCTGTTTCCAAATCCCTAGAGTAAGTAAAATATATTGTTCGTCACTGATCAAGTCCAATATGCAGAAACTTTACTTTGGGGATTAGGATATTGCTCTTATTATTTAGTGCCCACTGATTACTCAAGTTTAAACTAGATAGCTCTAAAATAAAATAAACAGAATAGATTACTGCTCTTACCACAAACATCCATTGATATTAAACCAGTAAAACATCACATAACCACTATTTCCTAGGCTTACACAAGCTATTAATACAGTAGCAAACTCTCTATGGCTTGCACTGGATGGCACCAGCGCTGCCGTGTAAGAAGTGCCTTTCTTCAAGGTAAATTTTAATGCTCTCCCCCCCATTTTATAAAAATTTGTAAAAACTGAAACACACAGGCTTATTATATACCTGTGTCTATAGATGTAATATATAGAGTATATGAGCACAGACTTTCACATGACCTACCACTCTCCACAGCATCTCATAACACTGATACACTTGAACACATATATGTTGAAAAGATAAATAATCACCAATATACATATTTCAGGCTAAACCAGCAATCATCAGTTGCTCCAGATTACCATCTCCACACATATATGCTATAAGTGCTCAGATATATATTAAGATAGCCTAACCTCATACTTTAATGGACAGACTTCAATCTAGTTCACACTCCAACTCTTCAACCATCCATCCAATTGAAAATCTGATGACGGAATGCTTGAAGGCCACCCTGAGGCAAAGATTCTTGTCACACCCATGTTGACTTAAGGTCAATCTGACCCCTCATGTACAGGACATAATCCGTTTAATACATATACAAGGGATGGGCAGACATCTCTACTATGTAATAATACACAGGCTTATTATATACCTGTGTCTATAGAATATATATCTGAGCACTTATAGCATATATGTGTGGACAAGGTAATCTGGATCAACTGATGATTGCTGGTTTAGCATGAAATACATATATTGGTGATTATTTATCTTTTCAACATATATGTGTTCAAGTGAATCAGTGTTATGAGATGGTGTGGAGAGTGGTGGGTCATGTGAAAGTCTGTGCTCATATACCCTAAAAATTTGTAAAGTAAAATATTTATTCCCTGCACTTTGGCAATAAAAACTTTAAAATATGGTTTTAATAATTTAATGTCTTTGGTAAATACTTTACGTGTTTTATTCATTTATTAGTATAAAATAAATCCAGAGAATAAAACACATGCTAAAATAAAACAAATTAATGTTTAAAAAAGTAATTTTTGAAACAATAATATTTTCTTTCAAAAGTTTTCATTTTATTTTTTGGACAATCCTGAAAAATTGCTAGTAGAGATAAGAAATGCAAATAAGATAATTTTTTTAAATACCTAAATGTTTTTATATATTTAAAAGAACTACCACCACACATACACACAAAAACATTGCACTGCTCCTCTCCCCTTCTGGGGCCAGCTGGTTAGTAAAAACATGTATATCCAGAATATGATTCTTTGGGAAGCTTCGCTTCTAAGGCTCCAACCTGCATAGCAAAGAGCAAAAAGAGCCTGGCAATATTATTCATAAATTTTTAAAGTGCCAATGAATTCACAGAGTATATCTTACTTGGCAAAGAAAATAATTCAATAAATGATGATAAAGGATAGTATGGGTTGCATAATGAATTATCTTAATTAGAAAATAAATAATGTAATAAAACAATTTATAATCAATGATGCAATAGGCAAATCAAAATACCTAAGTTAATAATAATGATATAAATGTATTGAGATAAGCATTAACTCATTGAGGTGGGTAAAATAAGGATTATAATTCTAATTTACCAACTGCAATCTAATATCCTATCATGTATTTTGTAAGTCATCTCCCCTCCTTTTTTCTTTTTGATTGCAATTGATAGATGTGATATACATTTAAATTATAAACCATAATCATTACATTTAAATTATAAAGGCAATAGTCATAAAAGAGTTAACTATAAACTCGTAAAAAAAACCAATAAAAAAAACTTTAATATTGTTACTTTTAAAAAAAAAATTCTCATATTGTTTAAATGATAAGGAATATCAAACAGGTTATAATAATGGAAATTATTAATAAAATAAAACTTAAATAAATGTTTACCATTAAACTTGTCATATTTACCATTAAACTTATTACATTTGTTCTTTTTTAAAACCACTTTTTTTATAAATGATATTTATCTAACAGTATTGAGGTTTTTGTGTCTTTTACCGCAGTCTTGCATGTATATAATTTCAGCTGACAATGCATTATTTGATGTTTACTTGAATATCTTTTTACTAGCAAAAACACAAACATAGGGATCCATATGCAATTTGAACCATTAGGTGATTTCCAATTATTATTTTTGATGCTGCAATCTAAGGTAAATTCAATTATCTTGACTTCATGGCAAGCAGCATAGTACTTGTCATATCCATTTCATTTTAATCATAAAGATATCAAATGAAGGAGCCCATACCCCCTCTCTCTAAGTTGTCTTATTCACAGTCAATATGTTTGCTATATGTTCTTAACATCTTTATAAGAGATTAAACAAACTCAAAATTTTAAGCAAAGGAAAATGTGTTCTTGTTGAAATTGTTTCTGTAGCTATGGCAACACAAGTCTTTTTTTTAAACATTGGCTTTTGATCATATGACTCTCTTAACTTCTAATTCTAATAAGGATTGTTGTTATTGGCACAATAATAATTTAAATTAAAATATTTCATTTTAAAGTTTAATAAATAAATGATTCATTTATTCCAGATTTATTTAAAATAACACATCATATTAAACATTTTGACCTTGAATTGTTTTCTTTATTTAGCAATTTATAAACTATAGAAAATGACAAATGAAGATGTATGTATATCACAATAGATATTTGTATCATAAAGCTGTCAAATATAAGATATATTTTAAACCACTAAACATCACCTTCTCTATACTAGCACATAATTGTTGTAAACAAAGGCAAAACTCTCCATACAGTAGTGCCACCCTGTGCCAAACAGAGTAATCAATGGATGCCAGAAGGCTTGTGCATAAAATCCCTATCTAGTGCCTACTCATCCAATATCCCCAGACTAGTTTCTGGCTTTTGGCCATCATCAGTGAGGAGCCTTGGATCTGAGAGCACTGCACCTAGATCTTAGGATCTAATGCAACTCTCCAGCAGCCACCTTTTAACTCTACTTTACTACAAAACTATGAGAATGAAATTGAAAACATTGTTAATATCTTCAATCTAAGCTCAATAGCTTATATAGTCATATGGGTCTGAACTCAATTCAGCTCCCATACAGAGCCAAAGACACCAAAATGTATGGGAGCTGAATTGAGTTCAGACCCATATGACTATATAAGCTATTGAGCTTAGATTGAAGATATTAACAATGTTTTCAATTTCATTCTCATAGTTTTGTAGTAGAGTTAAAAGGTGGCTGCTGGAGGGTTGCATTTGATCCTAAGATCTAGGTGCAGTGCTCTCAGATCCAAGGCTCCTCACTGATGATGGCCAAAAGCCAGAAACTAGTCTGGGGATATTGGATGAGTAGGCACTAGATAGAGATTTTATGAACAAGCCTTCTGGCATCTATTGATTACTCTGTTTGACACAGAGTGGCACTACTGTATGGAGAGTTTTGCCTTTGTTTATATATTTTAAAATATAAATTTTAATTTAGCTTTATTAAAATTTGGAAATTTATTTATATAACATTAAAATGTTTTGTTTAATTTACATTAAATCTTTTAAAAAATGTTAAAACAACCAATTATAACAAAAACAATGGCTGAAAGCCTGGAGTTTTTGTGTTTTGTCGTAACAGTGGTCTTTCAGACTGATGTACAATTCTTACATTTGAAATGTTTTGTTTAATTTACATTAAATCTTTAAAAAAAAATTGTTAGAATAACCAAATAAAAAATGATGCCAGTAGCAGAAACCGGTCTGGGATTGGAGATATTTGCTCTATATATAATATTATACTTTACTATATAGTTTGACAATTAAGGATTTAGCCAGGATTTATTTAAAGATATTTTAAATTTTCATACTTAGATAGTATAATCAACACCTTTTTAGAAGCAATTAAAATGCCTTGCACTTTATTTTGATTAATCATAGGTTATGATGGATAACTATAAAAAAAAAATCAAATACTTGATTTGTTCTACTAGATACATTTTTTAGACTTTGTCAATAGTGCAATTAAATAATATCATTACCATGAAATTTGCTAAGAATTAAATATTTTGGCACGCAATAATATTTTTTTAAAAATTAAGTTTTTTACTCATTCTGTTTTCCTTAGATTTGGACTGTAGTTTGGATTATAGATCAATTAAAAGTTTTTAGCTAAAGAACGCATCTAAGGAAAAACTGTTTATTAAAACGTAAAAAAAACTAATATGGCATCTAAAAAAAAAGATATTATTAAAAATAGAAAAAGCTATTTAGTAGAATGAGCAAAAAAATAATGCACATAAAAAAAAAATTACTAAAAAAATTTAGCACAATACAGCATCAATCCCGGACCTCACATTTCAGAGGCAACCCTCACCAGTATTCCAAACTAAATAATGCACTTAAACTCTGCAAAATATTATTGATAAATATAATTTGATTTTGTGCAAGAATTATAATTATGAGATATTTTTAAAATGTTTTATTTTTAGATCAATTATTAATAATATATTACTTTTTATATAAATTAGGATATTTAAATAAAAATGATTGCCAAGTCTAAACAGTTTCATTTACACATAAAGGGCATCGGCCTATTTAGTTTTGTGCAATGGTAGAGTATATATGAAATAAATTTCAATGCAAGCAATTGTCACAATAAGTTTAAAGAAAGAAATTTCTCTTATATTTAAATAATACATATTTACAATAGGAATGTGTTTCTAAGCACACAGTGATTCGAAATCTAAACATTTACATATGTTTTATTAATTATCATGACAAAATGCTGTTGCCTGTTCAGTTTAGCATAATAATAAGAGTATATGTATATTTCAAGCTCATTCCTAGAAATTCGAGGCTTGGATAATTGTCACAAATAAGTTTAAGTAAAGAAGTATTTCTCTTATATTTAAATAAAAAATATTTACACTCAACGTATTGCAAATGATAAAATGATTTTTTGTATAAATTTTATTTATTATTTTGTTGCCCCCATAATGAAACACTTTGTGCCCTGCGCATGGCGATCTTGGATGGCACAATTGTATGGAGAGTTTACTACTGTTTGTTCATTATTATTCTAAATAATTAATAAATTTTAGTTATATGACACTACTATTTTTATTTATTTATAATCACTTTGAACATTTCAAATACTGTTATTTTAATACAACTATATTTTTAATTGGTGTCAAGAAACATATTTTAAAAATAGCTATTTAATGCCCCATAGATCTGTAAATACTAGCGACAACTTTACTATAAGAGAAAAAATAAAAATAAGTTTAAAAAAATGATTAAGCAATGTTTGGAACTGTTACGTTTTATTTTAAACCAGATTATTAATTATAGTGGCTAAACATGAAGCGATTCGAAGATTGCATAAAACAAAATAACTCTAATTAGTGGGAAATTGATATATTTATTATTACCAGTACTTATCTATATCATCATTATGATCTTTAAAGCATTTAAAAACTTATATGGGTCGGCTAAGCCTATAACTGAAGCTTACATCGTCTTTCCACTCCTTTGGCAGATAAGCTGACTATCGTCTCTTAGTTTTCCTATGGCTACAGGTTCTGTAGCTAGTGTATTTTATTAGTCTCGTTCTCTAAAATAATAATGGCAAACATACACGCTATTATTAATTTGCGTGTATGTTTGCCATTATTATTATTTTTGCTTATTTTATAATGGTGTGTGTTTATTTTTTCTGTTATCAATTAAAAAACCAATTATCATTTTCCATGCTTTAGTAGTAAAGAAGTTAAATAATTATATACTTATAATAATAACAGATACATAAGCTTCCCTTAACAGATACATAAACTTCCCTTAAACGAACAGTTCACTGGCCATAATTATGAAACTTCCTTGGTTACTATTGCATGTATAGAACGACACGGCGGCAAACGTAAAAAGTTCAAGGAGGCCTGGCATATAGCTAATAACATCCACGCTATAAACCAAAAGAAATCATGCTTCTCCATCTCCAAGAAATGGATTCTTTAATTCACAATTAGCATAGTTTTGAATATCTGTTGCTTATATATTCCATCTTTTTCCCTAGATAACTTTTTGGCTACGATTATGGGGATATAGAAACACCTCGAAAGCGCCAAGCGAACTTAGTACTGTATTATAATTCTCATTTTATCTTCACCTTTAACTGCGTGTCAACGCATATATATTTATAAGTAGAAAAACAATGTTCAAAACGTTTTTTCTTAAAAAATTGACTAATCAGAAAATAATCTCAAAAACTAATCTATCTTGAAAAAATAATAAAATAAATAATTTAAAAACAGAGTCTACTAAAAGGAACAACTATCTGAGTAAAATAAATCAACAGACAATACCTAATGAAATACGGTTAACTAATTTTTCGAAAAGTAATATAAATAAATTAAAGAAATCTGACTAACTTTCATGGGCCGTAAAAGTACAAAAGTATGCATCCACATTTCATTTTCAGAGAAATCGAGAATAAAGTTATGAAAACCGCAATTTATTGTCAGAAAATTCGAGATTAAAACGGTATCGTTGTAGTTAAGATTTTTTTTTGTCAATAAAATGCATATTTTCACAACTATCGGAAGTTGGCCAGCTTTATATGATTTAGTATTATATTTATATCCAAACAAATTAAAAAAAAAAAAAAGACACCAGAAAATATCAAAAGCAAGACTCAAATCAGCTGTTCCTAAATAATCTAAATATCATTTTATTTTATTTTTTAAAAAAGAATGTATTAATTCAAACACCTAATTAAATTCATTTTTGTATAAAATAAATGATCAGCAATGATTGAAATAAAGATCGTACATTTTCTGTAAACATTCAAAAACTTACATATTACTTTTACTTGATAGTTTTTAAATTTGTATATCTCCTTATACTTATATTATTATTCAAATATAAGGACCTGGTGGTCAATGCATGCTATTTCTCAAAAATAGATCTCGAAACAACTTTGGAGAGGGGGGGGTCCTTGTATGCACCTGATAGCATCGCTTGATGTATTATATTCTCGGGATAATTTTTTAATCTCCATGATATATATTCTTTAAAGATTAAAAAAATAAAAAATAGTAAAGTATATAGATAGAAAAAGATCTAATATGTAACAAAACATCAACCAGCTTATTTTGTTAGGATTCTAATTCTCTCCAACAACATATGGTTATAAACCACTAACCATCACATTATCACTATCTCATACTAGCACATAATTGTTATTAAACAATTACAAAACAAAGCAAAATTTTCCATACAGTAGTGCCATCTTGCGCCAACAAGAGCAATCAATGGATGCCAGAAGGCTTGTGCATAAAATCCCTATCTAGTGCCTACTCATCCAATATTCCCAGACTAGTTTCTGGCTTGTGGCCTTTATCAGTGAGTGACTGGTTGTTTTTTTTTAAGGGTCATAGCATCGGCCGTGATGCAAACCCGCAACCTGGGCAACTGCCTGCAAATATGCAAGGCAGTTGCGCTGACCTCTCGACCACCAATACAAGACTGGCTATGGTTGTTAAAGAGCCAAAATCACCAAAATGTATGGGGGCTGAATTGAGTTCAGACCCATATGACTATATAAGCTATTGAGCTTGGATTGAAAATATTATTGTGTTTTCAATTTCATTCTCATAGTTTTGTAGTTAAATAGAGTTAAAAGGTGGCTGATAGAGGGTAGCATTGGATACTAAGATCTAAGTGCAGTGCTCTCAGATCCAAAGCTCCTCACTGATGAAGGCTACAAGCCAGAAACTAGTCTGGGGATATTGGATGAGTAGGCACTAGATAGGGATTTTATGCACAAGCCTTCTGGCATCCATTGATTGCTTTTGTTGGCACAAGATGGCACTACTGTATGGAGAGTTTGGCTTTGTTTTGAATTGTTTAATAACATATGGTTATATTTAAACTTGAAGTAATAATAGAAATCACTCTGTTATACTGAAGCCATTTTTTCCCATACTAAAATATAGCTAAAGAAGTAAAATTAAATATTCTCTTAGATGGCTTGCTTATTGATATAGTATGAAAAAGCCATGAGTTTTATTGCTTCTCAGGTAAAGAAACATGCCAATAAACTACATTGAAAGAAATATGATAAAAGCCATGGATTATATAAATTTGATAAAAAAAAATTAAAATGGCAGACACATACACTCACCTCAATGAAAAGATAGATATGTTTGAATGATAATATAAATTTCATTCCAATGATGAATATTTCAATAGAAGCAGAATCTTCACTATTTTTTAAAACTAAGCTCAATATTTTTTTTTGAAAGGGAATTAAAGTTAAACAGGTAATTTAAAGAGAAATCTAAATATTGAATAAATCATCAAATAAAAAATGTATATGTTGTCCTAATATGAAATTTACATGAAAAAATTTGAAACTACAACTATAAAGACTCTTGTACCAAAAATCCAGTTTTGTGATATATTTGTTGAATGGTCACATGGTGAAATATTAATGCAAATGTTCTGGCCACACATTAACAGCTATGTTCTTCAATCACACTAAAGTTGAAATAAAATTCCATCCTTAAATGTTCTTGTGATGACATACCTTAGGCAAAATTAAAATTACAGAAAATCCCTACTGCATAGGAAGATATTTAGCTTATACATCCAATCATGACAGAAATTTTTTTAAAAAATGAAATAACACCATTACCAGAGCAAAAAAATTTTGTTCAAAATGCAGTGATTTGATACAAACCAAATTCATCATAGAACAAATTGTCAGGAAGAGTTACGTGTCATCTATCATTTAAAAAAACATTAAATAGATAACAAAAAACAAGAAAAAGCAATGATTGGTAATGTAGTATGCACATATGTACTAAGGATAGCAGATAAACTTAAAAAAACACACAATCAATAGCAGAATAGTTTTTTAAAGCACATCATGAGGAATCCTAACCTTTACAAAACCTGAACATAAAATAGTGAAAAACAAAAACAACATCTATAAAACATCATGTGAATATTAAAATATATTATCAGTTAGACAGGACATCACATCAAAAATAATTAAAAGAACATAAAAATAATTAATAGAGAAGAAAACCCATGTCTAAATTGTCAGACCATGTACGTACCAATAAATATATATGTCAAACTACTAAATATCACATGATCACCATTCTTTGTGCTTACACAAGCTGTCTACAACTCTCCACACAGTAACATCACTCAGTGCAAGCCAGAATAATCAGTGGATGCAAGGTTTATGCATAAAACTCTTATCTAGTGCCTACTTATCTCCCTAGATTTGTTTCTAGCTTGTGGCAGTCATCCTAGGAACCTTGAATCTGAGAACCTGCACTTAGATCTTATGATCTAATGCAACCCTCCAGCAGCCCCTTTTTACATTATTAGCTAACTGTAAAACTATGAGTCCAAAATGAAAACACAATAACATTGCCAATTCAAGCTCATTAGTTTGTATAATCATATAGATCTGAATTTAGTTCAACATTCATACTTTTTTAATTAGTTAATAAGGTGAAAGGTGGCTCTGGAAGATTGTATTAGATCCTGCAATCTAGCTAATAAGATAATAGGTGGCTGTTGGAGGGTTGTATTAGATCCTAAGATCTAGGTGCAGTGCTCTCAGATCCAAGGATCCTCACTGATGAAAGCCAAAAGTTAGAAACTAGTCTGTGGACATTGAATTAGTAGGCACTAGATAATAATTTTATGCCCAAACCTTCTTACATCCATTGATTACTCTCACACTGAGTATCACTACTATATGGAGAATTTAAGCTCTGTGTAAACAGCTTGTGTAAGCATAAAAATGGTGGTCATGATGTTTGGGGGATTAATACCAATTGTTCCCAATAAGATTGTTGTGACTGTGGTTATTGAAGAACCAAAGATATCAAAAAGTATTAATGCTGAACTGAGTTCAAGACTATACAAGCTAATGAGCTTGAATTGAAAATGTTATGTTTTCATTTTGGACTCAAAGCTTTATAGTTAGCTAATAAGGTAAAAGGTAGCTGCTGGAGGGTTATATTAGATCCCAAGATCTAGGTGCAGTGCTTTCAGATCCAAGGCTCCTCACTGATGAAAGCTAAAAGCTAGAAACTAGTCTGGGGATATTGGATGAGTAAGCACTAGATAGGGATTTTATGAACACATCTTCTTGCATCCGTTGATTACTCTAGCTTGCACTAAATAGTGCTACTGAATGGAGAGTTTAGATTCTATGTAAATATATGTTTAAAATATTGGGCAGAGAGAAAAAGTTTAAAAGAAAGAGAATCTAAAGAAATTGTTCATACGACAACAGCGAGCAACAACCAAAAGTCAACCTATAGTATTTGTAAACCACTTATTAACTTTTCCTTTAAAATAGAAAAATAAGAACCATTATAGATAAGTAGATAAAATTTCTACTGACTGTTGTCTTTGACATAGAGTTTAGTTCTATGTAGAGGAAAGAGGGGGTATTCAAAAAAATTTCTATAGTACTAATAATGTAAAATTTGAACTTTTAAAATATGTATGTCTGTATAATTTACATCTTAAGTAACTTGCATAAAAATCCATTTCAGATTATGGTGAACCTAAAGAATCCAAATCTTCATGATTCTTTGTTATCTGTTATTATCAAATCTGTAAGAAGAGGTAGCCTTATTATTGAATCAGAAATCCACTTTATTATAAGAAATACAAGTGATAATATTGAGAGAGATGTAGCAGATGCATTAAATAGTTCAACAAGTATCCAAAATATAGAATTAGGTGAGATTTCTTTTTTAGTGATACATTAATGTAATATTAAGAAGTGTAATAACTACTAAAAAATATGTATAATTCATTTATACATTTAGCTTAAATCTATATGAACATTTTGAAAAAGACAATATTTCCTTTCCCTCAGAAATCTATTTTTTTAATTTAAACCAACTTCTCTTATTTCTACTATTATTAATTGTTCTTTGTCCAATATTAAGACAGTTTTTTTAAATGTTTATTTATATTTATGTTTTAAATATCATTGCAGACTTTGAATATCATTTGATGTTTATTTACATGTATGATTGTTACTACTTAGCATTAATTGATTGAATTCAGTCAATGACTTATGGATTAAACTTTCATCATAATATGTTATAATGTATAAATATATAAAATGCACTAAAATGCACAAACACACAAAGCTGAAGACAAAGAAATCTTAATATTGTAGATTGGTATAAACTAAATATATGTATCTAACTATGCAGCTAGGCGCTTTCGAGGACCGAGATCCTTATATTCATAGCCATTTTGTAATTTAACCAAATTATTTATTTACAAGATGGCTATGAATATGATGACCTCAGCCCTTGGAAGCACTTAGCCACATACTTAAATACCTATATTTAGTTTATATCAATCTGCTGTATTAAGATTTCTTTGTCTTCAGCTCTGTATGTTCCTGCGTTTTAGCGCATTTTATATATTTATACATTGAAATAATTAGCCACAAAGACTAAAGTTTTTGCTCATTTCAGTATGTTATAATGATCACATTATCTGGACAATTTAAATAATGGTAAATTATTTATGAAAATCTACTTAAGTAAGACAGAATTAAAAATTATTCAAGATTGGAGAAGAAATTCAATGATGAACAATGCGAGAAATACAGACAGTTCAACTGTCTTTAATGAATATTCCTTAAAAGACTTGATATTAATAGAGATTTTTATCGATCATAAACTCAATCCCTTTCTTTAGAATATTGGAACTTTTTATATAACCCATTTTAGTGCTATTACTCATTTATGACCAGTATTTTTGTCCTTATGTTTTATTATTAATATTTTATTATTTGATATAAAAATTGTTCTATCAGGTAATAAAAAAAAACCAAACAAACAGAAATAATTTATTTAAATTATTATTATTTTCTAAAGTAATACATTATTTATATAAATGAGAAGATATTTAACTAATATAACTACTATGACAAAGCAATATAATTTATATTGATATAGACTTCTATGGGTCTATATTATTAATGCTCTTTGTTATACACTATATTGCAGTTTATGTTGCCTATATTATAGATTTTCTTAATCTAATTATTAACTATGCTTGAATTAACAAATCTCATTCCCTAAAAGTTACAAAGGGGCTGCTTTTCTGGAGTACACCTTATGTACTAAAATTTTATTATATTATAAAATCACCATAATTATTAACAATCATTAAAATGGGAAGTATCTATTCGTAAATTTTTTTAAATGATTGAACTCTCCTAACTTAACACAAAATTAGTGGCGACCATCTACTGAATATGATGATAAAGCATTACAGATGGGTCACAATTGCTTACTAAAACTACCTGATTTCAATAAAAGAGTAATATATATATAATAACTTGGCTCAATTAATTCCAATAAAACATATATAAACTCTATTTGGCACTCTATATTAACATATATATTATTGCTTTAATATTATACTTATAACTGTGGTTTCCAAAACTTTCTGCTTTAAAAATAGTCATTGATCTATTTGTGTGTATTTTATTTTATTGTTTGATTTTCGTTTTATTAATTAATAAATTTATTTAAATTTAGCTTATCTTCATATCATTTTAATCGTAATCCAATTCCAATTTACTTATACATTCAACATTCAATAGTATTATGCATTATAGATTTATGTATTGATTATAGTTTTTAAGTCTTAATATTAGCTTGAGATAGGCTAGTTATTATCCAATTTTCTCCTTTTTGTTAGTTATTACTTGGTTAGATTTAAGGTCTCATGTCTCTCCCTGCTTGGAGTTAACTCATGATTAAATTAGGGCCCATGTGTAACTTCAGAAATATCGTCCATATGGTGTTAAACCATAGAGCACTGGCAAATAGCTTAAATTTTGATTAGATGTGGGATCTTCCTACCCATTTTGATCAGGTTTAGTGTATTTTATCTGGAGTCTAGCACATCTGACTGCTTATATTTAGGTGTGTCCTATTGAGATAAATGTAATTACAATGTAATAATTTTTTTAATATTTTAATTAATATCAGAATGCTGAATTTATAGCGTATTCAACAGACCTTAATTTAATTTCGTTGTTAATAAATTTATATTTTATTAATTATTCTAGTGAATTTATTTAATCCTAGATTAGGTTTAAAATATTATATGTTAGCATTATCTCCTGTTCACAATAACAATCATAGAGTTTGCTCAATGATCTGGATTCATGCATAACAGTCACCTATATAGTTTGGGATTTATGTTTAGTATTATGGATATCCAATTGATGATGACTTTATTACTTCTCTAATGCTGGATGGCACAAAGATATATCCTTTAAAGTCCATTTATTAAATTTTATTTTAGTATTAATTAGAAATTAAATTTATAATTGGTCAGTACATTAATGATACTAAGTAACCAGAGTATTGATGATGATCAGCATGTCATATCCAAGCATTATTTTTTTTAACTGTTATATTCTAATGGATTAGCACTTGTGGATCTGTTGTTTATATAATCTTCCCCAAATTTGGCAAGGGCTAAATAAGTAGTCAAGTCTACAGTTGACCATTTTCAAATCCAGTTATAAGGTTGACTGTTGATTTTAATTTTTTTGATCATTCATGATGACAAATGATTATTGTTATTCTTTGTAATTCTGGTGAACTTATAATTAATCTTTGTTCTTGCTAACCTCTCATGCAACATTTCATTATATCATTAATTTTCATTTTTATTTCTTTTATACTTGGGGTTGATGATGATGACTGCCATCATTTCAGGTTTACCTCTGAGTTCTTCATACCATTACAATATCTATATATAATATTGCAGAACACTCTTGCTGCTAATAATAAGTTTCAGCCTTTTAGGATATCAATATTCATTTATTTGCAATATATACAATTAATGGGAAAAGAGGAATTCTTTTGTCAAACTGAATAATTGGGCATTGATAAGTGAAAAATTAAATTGTATTTGCTACTTTATTAAAAATGATTCATTACGAGTCTGCCTGTAAAATAATTCTGAGTGACTATTTGAAATGTGAGTGTTTTGTGATAAGATTATAATCCTAAAAGTTACATATTCAAGCAGTAGTAAGTTATTTACATGCTGTTGAAATTAGTAATGTATATATAAATGTTTTATGATATTCAATGCAGCATATTCCAGTGTTAGATCTATGACACACTAAATAAATATAAAATCATTTACATTCATTTCCAAGTTATTATAAGGATGCCTTAGGAGATTATAACATCATTTTTATGATAAATTTACGATTTCATTTTCATTCATTGCATAGTAGCTTTGATACTGAAGGGTTTTGTATTAAATATTATAGCAAATTTCTTTTCAATTATATTTTATATTTTTGTTGTTTAATATATATATATATCAATAGCTAAAATTTTATTCCTAATTAAACTTATATCACTGAAGAGGAAGAAACATCTCACAAATATCTTATTTTTCACATTTTCCTTAGGTAGTTTGCAAACAAATTTCTTAAGTTATGCCCCTGATTGAGTTTTAAATAAATTACTTTGAATATTGTCATAAAATGACTCATTTTGAATAATTTGTTTATATCTATATGTTTTATTTTTTATATTTGCTCTCCATCTCTTTTTCACTGTCTCCTTTTTATTAATAATAATGTTATCCTCTCCCAATTTTTATTATTGTAACAATTATAATCCTCTTACCACATTCATCTCACCTTTTTTATACATAAATTAATACTTTTTTTAAAAAAATTCCTTAGCATATTCTACTATCTTTTTTCATCTACTTTGATGCTTGTCCATTCCTTAAAACCCAATTAAAAATTATTTTAGTTCTACTATTATCCATATTGTAATTTACCTCTTGATTTTTACATTTTCCATATAAAATTTAGCTATTCAATCTCTTCTTGAATTGTATTATTTACAGTCCATATATTTGCATCCAAAGTATATCTTTTTACTTCTTTTTGGATTTTCTCTAGAATGGATGTTTAATCTTTTGTTATCTGTGGTCACAACTGAAGAAAAAAGAAGTGTCTTGGACCACAAGTTAAATATATAAACTTTACCAAAAGCTAATAATAATAAAAAAGTGTGGGCATAATTTTCATGATATTCATAACTATTGATAAGCAAAATAGTTCTTAAATAATAATCCTAATTATGCAGTGACTCATTTAAAATTATTAATTAAGTTTGTGATCATTAATATAGAAAATGTACATATCTAAGTAATAAAAATTTATTGATATTTTTATATGTATAATTTTAATTATAAACATAAAAGGAAACAAACTAGTCAAATATTTGATATGTATTTAAGTATATACGTAAATTTATTTTAACTATATTATATGTAATTATAAAAAAATCTCATAATGTTTTAAATAAGGTCATATTGAACCACATTCATAGCCATCTTGGATGCATGTGGCCTTGAGGCTGCAGATTGGACACCCTTGCTTTAGAATATTTAATATTTTTTCCTAATACACAATGCATTATTTCCATGTATTATGTGCGGTGGTGCAATTTTCTTCTATATAATTCCTGCTACTTCATATCTATTAAATGTAAACTTAAATTTTCTGTTCTTTTTTACTACTTTGTATTATTTATCAATTTGGATTTTTAATTAACCATATAATTACTTTGGCTATTCAAAGTAAGTAAATAATTATATTTACTTACTTTCAATGCCATGCAATGTGATTTCTTATATCGAAGGCAGGAATCTCTCAGCTACTATGCCCAGAGAAACCTGTTAGCCACTTTAGTTTTCATTTCTGTTCTCCACCCTCAGTTTTTCCCATACTCTTCTCTATCCTGCTCCATTCCATTTTCATACAGAAATTTTTGTCAACTCCATGGCCTTTATATCTAAACTCCCCTTATCTTTTCCCAAACCCAGCATAAAAACCAAGAACCTACTTTCTGTATAATCACTTTCTTTATATTTATTCTTCCATAACTTCATTATTTGTACTCTTTTTGTTTGCAGGCATTTACATTCAATTAACAAATGCTTAATACTTTCTATATTTTCCTTACACAATTTGCATACTAAATCACCCACATTTTTTCATTTATGTTTATATTCCCTTGTTGCTAAAGATCCTGTTTGAGCCTCAAACAGTAAACTACTTTCCTTGCTAATTATCATAAATTAATTCATACTCAATATTCCATATACTTCTATATATATATTTAAACTGTTTTTACTTTACATACTAATTCTCCATCTCTCCAACTCCTTATACTTTATTAATGCATCTATTCTTTATCCCATTTCTTGCCACTATAACACTCAACAATTCTCCTAACACAATCATCCCACATTTTGTGTAAGGGTACTGACATAAATTATTTTGCATACCATACTACATTTCTCACCCATCTTGTTGCTTGCCTTTTACTCATACTCCAATTAAATAATGTTTTGGCTATTCTCTTATTATCCATAAACTGCAATATACTGAACATTTTCATTTTTCTTTTTGCATCTTTCATATAAAAACTTGACCATCTCATTTCTCCTTGAACTGCCTCATTTTCCATTCACACATCTGCATCTAATACATGTCTTCCTACTTCTCTTTGTAGTTTGTATAAGTAATCAAACACCTCTTTACTAACACATAACACATCATTAGCATATGTTAACCCTGATACTGCCACTACCATATAATTCTAGCTACATCATATTTATTATATGAAAACTTTGTTAATTTCTTCAACAGTCCCTTTCTTTTTTGCTTCATTTATCAATTTTTTCTCCCATTCATCCAAGCAATTTCTCTGATTACTTAAGATGATTCCCAAATAATTATACCTATTCACCATACTTAACTTTATATCCCCCAATAAAAAATCTTTGCTTTCTCTTTCTTCAGTATTAATTATCATGACTTTTGATTTATCTTCATTAAATTTAATCTTCATCTCTTTACCCTTGCCCACTTTCTGGGATAAATTAGTTTGTGCTGCCATATGTATTTAGAAATCCTGTTACTCTTATTATAGCTATTCATCTTTTACATGTAACTTGACAATAATTTTAAGAAGTTTATACTATAAATAATACCATAATTATCATAAAGGATCATCATAATTTTTCATAATTTAAATTTCTATAAATATTTCATTATGCATTTTATTAATATTATTATAGGTAGAGTGAACAAGTGTAATGACTCTCGTCTCAATTATTGTGATAAAAATGCTATATGCCTTGAAAAAAAAAGTGAAGTAGAATGTATTTGCAAAGATGAATTTCAGGACATATCAGGAGGAAATACTAAGGGAGAAATGTGCATTGGTAAGTTTCATGAGCAATAATACTCTTCTATATTTTTGCCTCTGTACAAGTATGCTTTGTGTGGATTAGCATAAAAACAATAACAGATACTAAGGCTAAAAGTTATTGCTTTTGACTGTATTTGTATATACACCTGTGTCTCATTTTATGCGGTAGATAGGTTCTGCAGAAAACCTGCATTAAAAAATAGCACAAAAATAGACTTAACTTACCTTGAAAAATGGGGGATAGATTCTATAATTTTCAGAAATCGCATAAAAGCAAAGCAGCAAGGAAAAATTACTTTAAAATTTGCATAAAAAATAAGGAAATAAAGTATGACTAATAAAAAATTTCAAATATTTGAAAAAAATTGATACAAGACAAACTTTTTTTACTTTTTTTATTAACTACAGTAGTTAATTTTACATTTTTTCATACATATTTTAATCATTATCGCTATTTGACAATATATGGTTTGTTTATGAACTGGTAAGAAATCAGATTCATCAAAGAGGAAGTACAACTAGTGCCACTTTCAGTCTTGTGCTGTGTTAATGGCTTTCTGTTGACAATGTAAACTTTGAGACAATGATTTTACTAATTGTTTATAAGACTCACGATATCCAGACATATAACTATTTAGCTCTCATTGGAATTTAAGAGGTTGCTCATTACAACAAGCTCTCTCAGATTTTAGCATTTTCTGACTTTTTTCTTTGTCTCACACATCAATGTAAAATCTTTGATTAAGTGATTATTACTTAACAGAAAATAATAAATTTGTCTTCATTTGATAGATATTTTGTTTACTACTGAAATAAATTTTAAATATTCACATTTTGTTTCTATATTAAAAAAATGAGATTGCAATCAAAACAAAAGATTATACATTGTCATTAGAAAGGTTATTTTCAGTTTACAAAATCAACAAAATCATCATTATTTATTTTAAAAATCTAAAAGAATATTTATTTCTGTTATATCTAACAAAATATATTTTAAAAGTTTAAAATTTTTGAATATTTATTGTGATATTTTTATACTTGTAAGTATAAATCTATTATTGTTGTTGTTGTTGTTGTTGTTGTTATTATTATTATTATTATTATTATTATTATTATTATTATTATTATTATTATTATTATTATTATTATTATTATTATTATTATTATTATTATTATTATTATTATTATTATTATTATTTACTCATAAGTATAAGTATGTTATTTATGTAAAAGCTAAGATTCTAAATAGCTTCATGCCATATTCACATTACCTGCTAAAAAGTATTTCAAGTCAAAATAAGTTATTTCTTGATATCTAATAAATATAGCGAATTATGAACTTCTTTATCGCATAAAAGAAACTCTGCATAAAAAGATATTAAGAAGAAACATGAATCACATAACTTCAAAATCGCATTAAAAAATCCGCATAAAACAAGACCCTGGTGTATATTACATTCATGGAAATAAACCATTTATAAATTTTACTCATTAGTTTAATCTAGTAGATATAAAAACAAGAGTTCTACATAGGTATTCAAATATAAATATTTTAAAAGAAATCATTTTGTTCTCAATTACTTAAAATCCTAAAGAACAATGACAACACTGAAACGCTTGGTTATTTTAGAAATGTAAGTGCTGTGAAGTGAATGAATGTTTATTAAAGGATCATATAAAAAAAGAATATAATGCACTTAAAAAAATAAGTTTATTTTTATTTGCTATGTATATTGTGTATAAAATAAATATTAAATCTTTTTTTTTATTTCCTTCATATTTTCAATTGACATCTGAGGTGTCTTAGTTTAAGTTGATCTTTTCAGCTATTATTTATATTTCCTGTCTTGCTCAGATTGAGAACATTCCTAAATAGAATATCATTATCATCTTTTTTATATTTTGATTTACCTTATACTTTAATTTGTTTTATTCTTAGTTTTATTACTACTATTTTAATTAAGCTGGAGTGATAAAGTGGATATTTGCAACAATTGATCACAGTAATGAATAGTTAAATATTTTCAAATATACAAATGAAAAAATCGTAATCTCTTTTTATGTACTATGCTGGAAATTTTATCATTGAGCATAATGGTATTCCTGTGATATGGGTTGCTTGATAGGAGTTGATTTCAACTGGTATCTAATAATAGTAGTAATAATAGTACTAATAGTAACAATAATAATAATAATGCGTATAAGTTTGTTGTTGTTGATTTACCAGCATATTATTATTAAAAAAGTTTTTTAATATTTTTTATAATAATAAAAATTGCCTTCATATTAGGGTGACTATTTATTTGAAAAAATATTTTTGAATTTTTCTTTACTATATATTTGTAGAATTATGTTAGAATCCATTGTGATATAAAATTATAAAGCTACTTACTCGAAATATTTTATTTATGCTTTGACTATAGTGTTTACTTATTTAGCAACATGTTGAAACTTTTTTTTTTTTTTAATTTGCTTGGTTAAAATTCAATTTAAACTTCTGTTACTCTACTACTGAGATAAAATGCACAGAGATAGAAAATGAAGTTTAATTAAACAGAACAAAAAAAAAAAATTATTGGATTTATTAAAATCTAATTAATTCATAATCAATTATTATATGAAAAGAAAAAAAAAGAAAAAAATTTGAAACTACTAATTTCCAATATCTCTTTGAAAGATATTAATAAAAGTTATAGCAATTCAGTGATTCTAATTTTATAAGAAATTTTAATAACTTGTTTTTTTTTTTTTTTCAGATCCATGCGTTGGTGAATACTGCATGCATAATGGTGTTTGTTCATATAATAAAACTATTAATTGCTTGTGAGTTTTATGTAATTTAACATATTTCTGTATATACTATTTATATTTATCTATAACACAAAATGTTAGAATTAAAAGTATTCAAGTAATTGAAATTTGTCTGAGAATGTAAATCCAATAATACCATCTACCATTCATTGACATCTCAAGTTTATAATTTATGGCTGTATAATAAAAGAATATAGGAAATTACAACTCCTTAAAGTATATGTGTTAGGTGAAAAGAGAAAATTATATGACATTTTGCTATTATATACATTCTAAGCAAGAAAAATGTTTACAGTGATTACAAATCTGATGTTACTAAAACATTGTTTAGTGGTCAGATCTATATAACTATAAAAGCAGATTGTCTTGGGTTCAAAACTTTGGGATGTTTTGGATTTTAGATTACTGCTTGAGTGTATGAAAGATATGTATGATAGATTTGTAAATGCATTATGTCCAAGCTTCTCAGGAATGAAGGTCAATACCAAATTCTAGTCTGGGATATGGATATTGCACAACCATTTAATGTTCAGTGATTGCACATGTTTGCAATAGATATTTCTGTAATAGAGTAATAGAGTGGATTATTGCTTGTAAAAATACATGAAGAATGCAAATATAAGTCATGTGTTTTATTAGTGTCTCCCATTATTAATTTAATTAAATATGCAATCAATCTTAAAAGGTATCTTTACTCACAAATTCAGCAAAAAGTTTCAAAGACAAGCACATTATTTTTTTTTGTAATTAAATAAATCAATAAAAATGAATAATTTTGAATATTTAAAAAAAAACCAAAAGAAATGTTACATTTTAAGTAGATAAATAATAAGTAACTACTGTGTGTTTTAAAGTGCAACACATACTTTGAAATACTATATACACATAATGCACATATAAAAATAATAAGTAACATCTCAAAACTGCATTCCTATTATAAAACAGTTGTAATCGATGTAAATAAAATTGATATAAATAAATATCAATTTAAATTAAAGTACGATGGTTAGAATACATTCACACAATATAAAATAAATTGCATTTTCAGAAATATATATAGAAGCACGTAAGCTTAGCATCTATTAATTTGATTTCTGAAACTCCTATTTAATTTCCTAAACACTACAGATACAAATTGATAAATATCAAATTTAAAACTTTAAAAAAATATTTATCACTTTAAATAAACATTGTATTTTCAGATTATAAACAAGAATAGTTACTATCTAATTTAAACATATAATATTAATATCTAATTTCTGTATTACTTTTTAGAATGCTTTTTTACAGTCCACTATGGACAGTTTCAATTGTCCCAGCAATCTTCTTCAGACCTATTTATATTCCCAAATCATTGAAACTGTCATTAGTGGGTTGTAAAAAAGCATTGTAAAAAGGAATAAAGAACATAGATGATATTAATATTATATGGATTTGGTAATGTAATAAGAAAGATGAAGTTATAATTTAAAGATAATGGTTATAATGTTATAAGAAATAAATAACATTTCACGTTGATTATTAACACTAAATTTTAATAATTAAAAAAGATAAAATTAATTTCAGCATAAAAGTCTTTTACTTTTAAAACAATTGTAATCAATATAAACCTTGTAGAAGCCATAGCCAAAAAAATTGGAGTATAAGTCACATATACCTGAGAGACACATTCATTATTAATATGTGCTGAAATGTGAAAAATAAAAAACATGGCATTTGTTATATTTATAAAATAATATATATATATATTATTTTCAGTTACAATCAGGAAATTCTATAAGTTGAATAATATCATTAATGTGGGAAAGCTTTAGATGAATCTACAGTATTCCTTCATCCTAGATGAAGTTATCCTTGAATTACTTGTTGGAGTTCTTAATTCATCATCATCTATATTCTGCTTGACTCATTGTGATTCTGATCTGGTGAAATCTTCACTATGAAGAGCATTTCATCTCCATACCCATGTTATTACTAGTCTTTGTGCCTGCACTATTGTTGTTTATATAAAGTTTAGAGAACCAATATTTTCAAGATCTTTGTACTATAATTGCTACTAGAGCTCACTGATTGTATATGATAGAATTTAAGAAATATCAGTACTTTATCTGATTCAAAAAATTAGTTCTTCCAATTCATCATCCTGGTTAGGTTTATAGTTGATTTTGTGCTTTAGTGGCATGATTAATTAATATTTAACAAAAAAAATAAAGACAAAAAACGATTATTTCAAAACAAAAGTCATTAATTAGCCATTTTAATAATGTCTAATTAATCACATGATCACTATCTCATGGCACTACTATATGGAGAGTGTTGTTTTGTTTTGAAATGTCTAATTAATATATACTATGATAAAGTGATTGCCCTTGGTTTTGATTTTAGAGCTACATTACAAGTTTTAATAAGTTCTTATGCTATGCCCTGCTGTATTCTGGGTGATTGTAAAGCACTAAACCTATAGCAAATAAATATCCATTAAATGAACTTTACTCAGGTATAATGCAATAATGTTTACTAGCAAACAGATTTGCAAGTTATTAATATAAACAAACTGTATTAAATTATAGCTTTAAAGCTTATCAAAGAATTATAAAGACCTGTTCCATATAAGATTCTTAGATTCCCTTTGGTATGTAACAATGGCAAAATTCACTGGCATTGATAGTCCAATGTTATATCACTCTCTGGATGGTTAATTTTTTTCTGCCCTCGTACTTTTCCCTAGACCTTCTGCTGCATAATCTTAATGATAATAGATTATTTTTTCCCTTGGATTATTGCTCTATCTATTACAGGTTTTGTTTTGTTTTTAAATTCTTTCAAATTGTATTGGTTTATACACAATTCATTTTATCCCTATAACTACTTATTGTAATTAGTTATATCTTGCTATTTTTCATGTATAAGAGTATTTTGGATTTTGTAGACAAGATAGACTAATATCTGATTTTGACATTACTGTTAGTTCTATACTTTTTGTGTATGATTGCTTCCATTATTTTGTCAGTGACTATGATTTAATATAATTTCACTCTTTAATTCTTTATGGATGATTTCATATATCTATACAATTCCATTTAAGAAAATTCTATAGTCACTTTTTACAATGCATTAATTTTTATTTATTTCTTGACAATATTTACTAACAGTTTCAACTGATTTGCAGTCTTCATCAGAACTATAACATTTAAACATATATCAAAGATATGTAATGCATGAATAAAAATTAGAATAGAATAGTTAGTGATGAAATTAAATCAATTTAATATAAAAAGTGGTATTAAAGTTATAATGTATATTAGTTCACTAAAAAAAAAATGTAATCTATAAAAATCTAATATGTAAATGTTTAAAATATTACATATAATGTGTTATATTTAATTTAAATATATATATATATGTATGTATTAAAATATAGTAATTATGTGATCATATATTTGAATATTGTAGCTATGATGAAAACTGCTGGTCAATTTAAAGTATTAGAAAATATTGCCAAGAAATAAATAAAAATTAATGCATTGTAAAAAGTGATTATGTGCTATGCATTGTTAGTATATTTTGTGTCTTCTATTATTTGTTGAGTTAAAAATCTGACAATTCTCTTCTTTGATCATTCTCTGAGTATTTCAAACTCTACTTTAACTCAATCTTGATTTATCTTTAATAAGGGCAATGTCAGGTGCTTTTAAGTTTTCTTTCAAACATCATCTCAGCTGGAAATTTATGTGCTTTAAAAAAAATGTAATTATTTCTTCATACTTATTGGATAATCTTTCACAGTACTCAAACTTTTTGAACTCATCATTACTCATTAAATGCCCATTATGTGATTTTTTTTATCACAGTGATCTTCACAATGTTTTTGTAATTAACATTTGTCAGATGAGAACACCAAATGACAGTACAATCAATATTTAAAGACTTTCTTGTTTCCACTGGCTTCTGCTTTATAGATTTTTATTCAGTATGATTTGTTGTAAGCATAAAGAATGCATACTAAACATTGATTTTACTCTTATTAAGTTATCCAAGCTACAGATACATTCTAGGGTTTTGAATCCAATCACATAATAAAGATTAAAAAAACATTTAGAAGTTTTATATATTTTTATTGCCTATATATTGTTTAATGTCAGGAAATAATATTTTCTAGCTGATAAAAGAAATTGAGATGAATCAATGTAAAAGCTTCAAACATTTATTAAAGTTATTCACATTAATAATTTTACACAGTAATTAATTAAGTTCACTATTCACTAGAGTTCAAGAGATCATAAGCATGAGTTTGACATTTAATCACAAAATCTCGAGCAAGGAAATGACCTACTATTAATCAAACCTTTCACTTCCAGCTACTTTGGTTTGCTTCTGAAAGTCCAATAGAAGCTTTCTCCTTGGAACTCAAATATACCTGATTACTTCAATAAATAATGATTTTCCCAAATGAATTTTAACATTTATAGGCAACACTTATCTTATAATGTAAAAAATATGGGATTCATTGTCCAGGTTGTTTGATTGGCATATTTAGCCATTGGCTGCTTATTTATTTGGTAATTGATTAGCTATATTATTTTTTAAATCCAATCCTAGAATAATTCTATAGGTTAAATAATGCCATTATTGAAGTTAAGCTTTAGATAAGTTCATGACATTCCTTCACTTTAGAAGAAGTTAACTTGGAGTACATGGTTGAATTGTCTTCTTAATTCTCCATCATAATGTCTGATTTATCATCATCTATTTGTTTCTTGTATGTTGGTCTTAGGCTGGTTCCTGTGGAATTAGTGTTCTGCTTAACTCATTATTATTCTGATATGATAAAATTTTCACTACTGAAGAGCACTTCAATTCCATAGACATATTGTAATGAGAATTTGGGCCTGTAGCAGGCTTGGTCATGCTGGAGTTTATTTGGTGACTCATTAATTATATATTATTGTACTTAAAAGTCTATCTGTATTATATCAGCTTAAAAGAATGAGTTTTTCCATTTCCTCATTCTTGTTAACTTTATTGTCGATTTTATACTTTTCTGAGATAATTTGTTTATCAGTACCATCATTGGTGGAAATTAGACTAAATCTTAGTATCTAGAGTTGCCACCAGACATAGAATATAGAAATAATAAACACCTCCACACTTCCCTATTCCTTTTAAATTCATATAAATAAAGATACAATAAAAGACAAATGTCCCCCAAGATGCATTTCATGCTGAACCAGCACTCATCAGTTGGCCCAGGTCACTATCTCTCATAATCATTAATGTATTTATCAGAAATGGATGGCATCAAAGTTGCGAGTGGAGGAAGTTTGACAATGGTAAATGAAAAAGTAACATTTTAACAGACATAGAATCTAGCAAATTATTTTTATTCTCTTAATTCTTGGATGACCACTATACAAAATTCTTAGCATTTGAGAACAATGATCAGGAAGATTCACTATTCTTGACCACAAACAATACATTCATTTTTAATTGACAAATCCAGCTTCTATATCTAGTAGACTGGATACAACTATTTGATCTTTTATTTTGCCAGCCCAAATAGATGCAGTTGATTAACATTTAAAATCTGGACTGGCCAGTGGTTCATTGAAAATAGGTGTCCTATTTAGCTGCATCTTTTATATGATCCTTATTAATATAATGTTGAGTGATTGAATCTAGCTTTATATCTTTGTTAATTTGTACATAAACCAATGACTTTAGATACTAATTTAATTTATTATTAGGTATATCTGACTAGTCCTTTTTTAATATTTAAAAATTTTTGCCACCTTGCACACTTAATTAATATAATGTTTGAATATGCTTTTATATTTTTATTCATTTATACAGGAACCAATGATTTTAGATTCAATTTACTAGTAGGTTACCTGAATAGTCATTTTTAAAAATTTATAATTTTTGTCATCTTACACACTTTAACAACTGAATAGCTCAAGTTACTGAACTTGACTTATTCTAATACATTGCAATGCCTTTTTAACAGAGATTCCAACAGGTAAATATATAGTTTTTCTATGTATTATAACTGTTACTCTTGTCTCTTCAAGAAGATGAATTTAATTAATTTGGTAATCTGTTATTATCTTATTCTGAATTACAATAGCTGATTATTTTATTTCTGAAGCCATAAATATTTTTTGTCATAATGGACATTATCAGAAAAACAATTTATTAATATTGGCATGTTATTAGCAGAAATTCAGATTTTGACTTTCTTAGATATAACCACTATCCATAAGGATTTGGAAAAATGAATTCTGTCATTGTTTCTCACTTCCTTGCTGTTTTTTTTTTGTTAAGCAAGTGACTCCTTTGAGCCCAAAATTCTTAACTGCATGTCTAATTCTTTTGTTTTGAGCAGTTAGATTTTAGATTAATCCAGATTTCTGACAGATCAACTTTAATCAGTGGGGTCACACAAATGGTTGTTGTTTCCACAAGTAAGGAGAAAAAGGAAAAATTTCTAGCCTTCCCCCCTCCCTACATTAAGAAATTCAAATTGGCCCGTTTGAGATTTAGGACAGAAATAAACAGAAAGATTGAGTGACTGAAATTAAGCTCAGATTGAATGTAGAAACTGTGAAAGCATGAAATCTTATATGCCATTAATCCAGAAACACAAATATTGCTAATATTTCTCCTTTTTGTTTTTGGTTTGCCCTTGAGAAAAACAAATTGTTCCATGCATATTGACCAATTTTTTAAATAGCCAGATTTAAATTCCTCCAAAAAACTGAACTTAACCATTCTACATTAATTTATTGACTTTTTTAAAAAGAAAAGGAACAACTTTTAGTATATCACTATTTTGTTTCTTTTAATTAAGGAGCATCAATAATGCCATCCATTGTGGAGTGCAATTCAATTAATTATTGATGATGAGAACCTAATAAATTCATAGATTTCATGTCTGTTAGTTCTATTTTGTGTATATTGAACAATCTTGGGAATTTTTGCCAGCCAATACAAATAATTGTTGTAAACAAATGTAAAAGTTTGAAACGTCAATTAAATCTATTTACATTAATAATCTCACATAATAGTTACTTAAGTTCATTACCCAACTTGGCCTGACAAGATTACAATCATTAATTTGTTATTTAGTAGTAAAACACTGAGCTAGAAAAATGGCTTGGTTATGAAAACTCTGATTTTTATATATTGCCAATAGCGTCCTATTCTGAGCTTAAACGAGTCTGTTGCTTTGATAAATAGTGTACCTTTGAATTATTGTGCAGAAAATAATTCCAGGCCTATGACTTTCTGCTCTGAAAAGTAAATGCTAACTTCAAATAGTGTTTAGCATTTATAGATAATTTTCTTATCATAATGTAAATAATATCGGATTGTATGTAGGTTACTTAATCGACTTATTTGTGCCATTGTCTATTTGTTTGATATTTATTGGCCAATTAGGTATATATTATTCCAATCAGATTTCTAAAAAGTTTTATAAGTTGCACAAGTCTATTACTGCCAATAAGCTTTAGGTGAATCTATAATTATTTTTAAAATTTCAGTGTTATTCCCTATTCAAATCAAAGTTTAATTTTTTGATAAATATATATCAATTTATAAATTAAAATGGAAATTAAATTTCGAAAGACACCATTTTTTAGTGTATTTTATCGCTTTTAAATTCATGTTTATTTATATTAAAATATTTTTTTATTGTAGATGTGCCCAATGGTTTTTAGGGGACCGATGCGAATATGATATTCGAAGTAAGATATTTTAATATTTTATCTTATTGTTACATATTTTTTTCCAGCTTGTTATGTATGAAGTAAACTATTTATTATTTTTAATAATGGAAAAGATTTTGAATTTGAACTTACTAAATCCTTATACATGCAAGGTTTTTTGTTTATCTTATTGCAGAAACAGATTTTTTTAAGAAGAGTAATTTTAAAATAGGTTTACAAATATTAAGAACTAATATACAGCTATGAATTTAGATTCTAAAGCATGAAATGTACTTTAGACACATTTACGTATTATAACAAGAACTAATAATTTAAACTTCATAATAATTTCAGTTTTGATAAGTAAATTTTATGGCATATCTACTCTGTAAATAATTTGAGTTAAGAGTACAAACGCTTAATCATTTTTTACAGACAAGCAAAGAAATAAATCTGCAATTACAAATATATATATATATATATTTTATACACCATACACTATTGTTTTGGTGGAAATTATATTAATTCATTTAAATTAGTTTAATTTTATGTCAGTCTATTTCATATTCTTAGATAACATAATTGTATAAACAGATGTTTTAATCAGATTAACTAAGTTTTTACATGTACTAGTACAAATATATAAGCATATAAAATTATAAAATCATCCCACATGGTTAAGAAATCCAGCACCGCCCTCTGTGAACTAATATATAAATACATTGGAGCTCGTATTTCAAAATAGCTACATCAAAATGATACCACAGCTGGATTTCTTAACCACGTGGGATGATTTAATATTTGTATATTTATTTCAGTGTAGCGTTATGCACTGGGATTTTTTCTATAAGCATATTTCTTTTATATCTCTAAATGCATAGATTTATGTGTGTGCATATATATACATAAGTGGTGGGGGTGGGTGGGAAGGATTGTGATCTCGATATGCTAAAAAATTCAAAATAGCTTTTTATCAAACATTACTACCTACATCAATATTCCATGAAAACTGGAGAAACAATATGTTTGTACATGCCATTAGATAAATTAAGTCATCAACTTTGCTAGGATGAAGAACACATAACTAGTAACAATTGAATATCTATAGTCTATTTTGAGAATACAATAAAATGTTAGAATCCATGCTTTGAATTTTTTAACACTATTGAGACTGACAAGAGAAATCTTCCCTTTTTTTTCATATGTGCATTAGTGCAAAAATATATACATATACTCGCATGCACACGTTTTAAAACATTGATTTATTTTCTATTTTGAATGACAGCAATTTTTTTTTTACACGTTATTGTAATTGCTAGTTCCTGGGAAGTAAGCATAAAACACCACTAGGATTCAGGATTGGTGTGAGTATATATATATGAGCACAGACGTTAATCAATAATGAAAACTAGCATTTACGTTAATTCAAATACAGCGCACATATATATATATACATGAGCACAAACATATTAATCAACAATACCAACTAACAAGTTAGTTAATTCAAATGCAGCAAGGAGTTGCATTAATGACTGACAGATATACATAACTAACTAATTTTAAAATGCGTGGTAAAAACATTTATTTAAGGAATACTGTGACAATACGATTAGTTCATATGAGAGTTATATTCTTCACATTGTTACCTTAAACAAATGTGATAAGGCGATAATCTTGGCCATTGACACTTTAGTGATTCCCTTATAGTAGAAGATTAGTCATTAGATCAGGGATACTCAACCTTTTTCTTTCCTGGGCCACATATAATTGTGTGCTACATCAAGCGGGCCATGGCAACCAATTGGTGTCACATAAAAAAATGTCTGACTTCTCAATTCTTGCATGCCACAGCTTGTGGATCACTTTACTACAAGGGTCCCCAACCCTATGTCTGTGGGCACCATGGTGCCCGCAGACCATTGTACGTGTGCCCGCTACTATTCGAACACGATAAAAAATTATTTATCTGATACAAATAAATTTAATTTTTAAATTTTTTTATAAATTATTGTATTATATTGTAATCAAATTGTAGGGCATACTATACTTTTACAGCGTAAAAATATAAACATTAATTATATGTTAAAATTTTATTTTTGAAATAAATATTTTTTGTACATTATGTGTATTATTAGCAATATCCAACTATAAATTTACATTGAAAAAATAAATGGTGCCCGCCATCTGGCCGGTATTATAGAATGTGCTCTTAAGTGCAAAAAGGTTGGGGACCCCTGCTTTACTATATCTTAGAATTAACATATTAATAAAATGCTAGCACTTTTATTTGATATAAACATTTATTTAAATATCAGTGTGATTTTTGCTATTGAGATAAACTTTTAACAATTTTAGATAAATCTGGTTTATGTGCTACATGCTACTCTTAATATATCATCAAGGTGTAAATCAGTAAGTCTGTTTCTATGCACATTCTTCACATATTTCATTTTCGAACAAGATGATTTACAAAGATATATTGATGCAATCAATGTGAGCAACATTTGTGCACACTTTTTGACAGTTTTATACTTTTCAGGCACTAATTTCCAAAATTCCATATAATCCTTTCCCTCCTTTTTTTCTTTAAAAATGGCTTCCAAATTTGTGTCATTTTTAAATTCAACAAATTCATTAAATAGCTTAACATAAACATGTCCAAATGCAGCTAATCATGTAATAGTTGCTATTTCTAAGTGCCAGGGATTTTTTATAAGCAAAAGAGAATTCTTAATATTTCTTAATTCTTGAAATCTACTTTTAAATTCTTTCAATAAGATACTTAAATAATTACATAGGTTTCTGAAGAAATGTCAATACCATTTTGCTTAGCATTTGTCAATGTTAGAAAATGATATAATATTTGGTTTTGTATATCTTGGTAATAAATATTTAGTTTTTCTTCAAAAGCAAATACTTTATTTGTCATTTGTGAAATAATTTTATTCTCACCTTGCAAACTAATATTAAGATCACAAAGTTTTTTTGTGATGTCACATAAAAAAGCTAAAAGACACCACCATCCATCACTGTCAAGCTCATTATAAGTTTTGTTTTCTTGTAAAAATGAAATAATTTCATGACATAATAAAAAAAAGCAATTCAAAACTTTACCTCTGCTTAGCCATCGCACCAAAGTATGCAAAAGTATATCACCATAATTACTATTTATTTCTTCCAAAAGATTTTTAAATTTTCTGTGATTTAATTCTCAGGTTCGAATATAATTCACAATGTTTATGATGGTTTTTATTACAGCATCTACTTCTTTAATGAATATATGTGCTCCAAGTTTTTTTGGTGAATTAAACAATGAAATAATAAGAGATTTGTTAGATTATATTTCTTTTTTAATAGGGAAGCAAATCCCTTTTCAGATCTAATCATTGAAGGACATCCATCAGTGCACACAGAAACCAATTTTTTTATTTCAATATTATTATTCTCCAGAAAAGTACAAATACTATTGAGAAAATCACTACCTCTAGTTAGATTCTTCATAGGACGAAATTTCAAAAAATCTTCACAAATTGAATTCTGTTCCACTATCTGACGAAAATAGCACATTGTGATGTTGCTGAAATGTCAGTACTAGAATCAACAGTCAAACTAAAATATTTGCAATTGCAAATCTTCTATTATATTATCAAAAATATGTTTTGCAATAATATCTTCAATACGTCTAATGCAGGTAGAATCTGACAGTTGTAATTTCTTAATTTGTAATATTTGACTTTTATTATTAAATTTATCAAATAATATATTTGAAACATTTAGGAAACATTCTTTCACAACTTCAGCATCTGTAAATAGTTTCATATTTTTGCCAAGTATATAACAAATTTCATATGATGCTTGTGTCACCACTGCTTCTTGTGAGATTGCCACTGACAACATTTTGTTGATGTTGCAATGATTTCTTGAAGAAAGCTAATTTTTTACTTCTTATTAAAGACCCATGAGCAAAAGTGTCATTAAACAATTTATGTTTCCTGGTGTAATGATGATAAATGTTATATTTTTTTAATGTGATATTTTCTCGACAAATCAACCACATTGCTGAACCTTTGTTATTCAACACAACAAAATATTCCTCTTCCCAGTTGTCTTGAAACATTCTATTTTCATCTAATAATTTTTGTTTGTTGCTTGAAGACATCATTATGATGTTTAAATTATAGTTTGATATAAAATACTACGCATCTATGTGTATACTAATTCACGTATAAAACTAAAATGTTTCACTTTGCTTTCAAAAACATGAACTATTGATTGAATTAAACTTTCAAACTTATAATTGGTCAATTATACAATTTGCAGTAAATATATTTGTCTTTTTAAAATTATATTTGTTTTAATTTAGTATCTAAAATGGAAATTTATAATTATTTAGTATCTAAAATGAAAATTTATAATTTTTTTGATTACAGAAAGATTTTTAAAAATTAAATTTCTATTTATAATTGATGGTAATAATCTAATTGTCAAATTATAATAAATGCTTACCATCCAATTATAAATTCTAGAAGTAATTCATTGAATTCCTTATCAATATGTTTTAGTATAAAAGTACATTTTTTGACTAAAATATGAAAAACAAACAAGTAGGGTAAAAAAAAAAAAAGCTTAGTAAATTAGGTTTTCGTTTTCGAATTCAAAATGTAGAAATACAACTGTCAAAGTCACGGATTGGCGTTTCCTTGTAGAGAAAAAAACAATCAATCAGAAGCTTGAAAAGATGGAATTACATCATTATTATACCATTAAATTTAAATATTTACTGATTTTTTTCCTTGCAAAAAAATACTGAAGGTGCTAAAGATAGCAGTTGAGAGTGAGAACAAGTCATATATGAAGATACTCGGGTATTTCTGGTAGAGATTTGTGAGGTTCTTCAGATCTGTGAAATTAAAAAAAAAAAAACGTTATTAGTGTGTCAATAAAAAATATCAATCGCACGTAGTTATTCATTAATTAAGAAGTGTCTGTTGACCATCAGTCTATTTCTGGGCCACACATAAAAGTTTGGTGGGCCGCAGGTTGAGTATCGCTGCATTAGATATTACTTTTATTGTGTGGATATCCATTACCCGAGCAATGTAGGAAAAAAAACTTTTTCTATCATCACCTACATTGATTTGGGGGGGGGGGGTGATGAGTACGCTAGAATGGATTAAGCTAACACTAGTAGCAGGAGTCGCTTAATTTTCAGTACTTTTTCTGTAAAAAAACAATTTAAACAATCACTGTAATTATAAATTTTTAAAAAATAATTAATATTAATTATAGATATTAAATAAGATTACTTTTTTAAATAAATAATTGCATTATTAATTTATTATAAAAAGTAATTTATTTTACCATTGTAAACAAAAAATAATTAACATTTGTTTGTGTTAATCAACTTTTATATTTCAATTAATCTCTGAAAATATTGAACTTATAGTTAATAGAAAGTTCCTTAAAAAAGTTTGCACAATCAAAAAAGGAAAAGTTCTCTCTTTTTAAAAAATGAATAGCAGAATGAGAAAAGGACGATACGGGCAAAATTCATTATTTTTTAAGAGATTTTTATTTTTTTTAAAAAATAACTTTAATTATAAGAATTATTTTTTTTAATAAAAATAATAAAAATGTCATTTGAAATTAAAATAATATAATGCATGTGGAAAAAAGATTCCATCAGGTTTGTCACTGATAGATGAAAAAAAAAAAGACAGTTCAAAAACAGTAAAAAAATCATATTTTTTACATGCTGATTTTGAGACATATGGGCATGAAAAAATGATATCTGCTTAAAGAATGAAGAATTCATTATATTTTCCTTTTTTCATATAAAGAAAACATTTTATGACTTTTCTTAGATTTGGAAGAATTGTCATTGTCTTCAGTTTTGTGTTTTGGAGTTATTTAAAGAAAATTATTGTTCAATAATTTATAACTATGATAAAGTATACAATAGTGCTACTGTTTTGATAATTATTATATGACTGAATATTGCATGGAATGCCCAAGATGTGGAAATAACTGATGGATAGTTTAAAATGCCAATCATATGGGTGTGAACATGCCAAAATTTATAAATTCAAATTAGTCAATTCTAATTTTTCAAAATGAATTTGTTTTTGTTTTTACCATGAACTACTGAAACTATAGATAGTGACTTCATGTTTATAAACATCAATGTTAATGTTTTCATGGTAATGCTTTGATAACATCATATTTATATTTTTTTTAAAGTAATAATGACTGAATTCTAAAGAAAAAATTGGTCTTATTACTTTGCGATACCTAGATATCAGAATCTTCTTTGTCTTTACATATTGAAACCTCAGTATTTCCCTCCCCACAACATTTGATATCTTTTAAAAATGAAAATGCTTATGTTAATATTATATATCTTTCCAAGAAAAAATTATTTAAATTTATTTTAAGGAATTTTTAATTAAAAACAGATAAATTCGTTTATGATTTGATATTTTTAAATAGATACAAAGATATATAATTTCTGTCTGTTTTAAATAATTATTTTATTCAAAATAAAATAAAATTAATGACATTCTTTTCAAGATTACATCACTTATTTTGATTTCTATTATCCATTCTACAAGAAGTAACTTTTTTGGAATTCAGTTACTGTTTTGAAAAAATAACTGTGACGTTATCCAAACATCAAACTCTTGCTTGTTCTTTCCCAGCAGAATAATTTAAGGAACATTTAACAAACATACATACATATATGTGTGCTTATTTATATAGTTTTGATTAGTTAAACTAAATTTTAAACAAATTAAAGTTTTAAAAAGTATTGTTACCCTCTTGAAAAAGTTTCAGATGTCCACACATCACATGTATTGTAACGGTAGGAATTGTCCCTCCATGTAACAAAATCTAGAACACAGGCAAAATATACTAAAGCTGATCGAATCCGGATGCTGGGATCCAGAATCTGACCAACATTCAATCCTTTCCCCTCTGCTCAATGATCTAATACCCTATGGATGACACTTCTCAACTTACACAGACATTCAATTTAACCACGGTCCGGCAGTCACCCAGGGTAAAACAAGAGACTCATAAATTAACTAATTTAACACTGATTTGGTCAGATATACACTCATATGACTAAGTGATTAATTATGGAACCTAATAAAATGATCTACAAATATAAAATGATGTAAGTGCAAATAAATCTAGAGTTGGATAAAATGAACTCACGGACAATAAAGATATGAAAACGAGTTATATTTTAAATATTATTAATTTAATAAATAAAACAAAAGATAATAAAAACAAAATATATAGGATCATGTAATGAGAATGTGAGAGATTACGCTCGCAGGCATAACATAACTAATGAGATTAATGTTACATATTATCCGTTATAAGTGTTCAATAAAGTGTAGTGCGGTATTGAAGTTTATGCCTATATTAATATGCCAAATTTCTAGTTCTTGTGTAATCTGCTAAATCACACGAAACTTTATGGCCAAAGTTATATAATTAACTTAATAGTGCTCCTATGGCGTCTATCTATACAAAGTTAAGTTGAGCATATAATTAGGCTCAGAGATACACAGGTTAGCATGTTAACCTAGATTAGGGTATACCCTGATGCTAGATAAGTGTTAATATAAAGGGAGAGAAAACTGGTTTATTATAGGTTTACCTATATACTCTATGGCACATATTAAAATATTAATAAAGCTAGAAGGTGCGAATGGGTCATTATTCACGGGCTTCAGCCTCAAAGGCTTGGTTGTCCTACAACTGCTCAACTTGCTATGAATAGGAACATTAGTAGTTCAGGGAGTCGGATAAGCATTAATTATGAATAATCTAGGTTCTTGTGCCTAGTTCTAAAAGAATGTGCTTTACCCGAACTATGTGGATAAAATGCAAATACATAAATTTATTTTAGCATGTCTTAAAATTAAATAGCATCTATTTGCACATCTATACAACTCAGTTCTCAAATTTAGTATTTCAAATATATTATTTAGGGACTAAATTAATTAGTAACCTAGTTTAAGATTATCACCTGCGTCTCAATATATATAAATCTAAGAAGGACAAAGCATATTTGCGGGATAATTATGAATAAAACATTAAAATATGCTTTGAGAAAATCTCTGTGGCTAGTTCCTATGATGTATGAGTTACATATATAAATAGTTATAATTTATAACTAGAGTTAAGCAAACTACAATTTTAACTAGAAAATGACTGATTATTATAATATTAATACCCAAAAATTAATCAATAAAATAATAATATGATCTCGAAACAGCGAGTGTGAAAAATAATAATTCAATTATTTAAAATTTATTATGGTGAAGATTTGAAATTATCTTCGCAGATTAATAAGCTAAAATTATACTTATAAATGCTCATGGTTTCATGTTATTTGGCATATCAAATACATATAGTATTAAAATGATAAAATTATAGAATAAATTGAATAGATTAGAAATAGGCATAAAAGACCGCAGAAAATTATTCATTTAGTTTAAAATAGATTATCATAGTTTTCCATTTTAAAAGAGAATTTAACATTACAAGTTATACATTCAGACAAGATTTAAACATTAGCATTTAACAGCTTTCTTTGCAGATTTTAGAAAAGGTGTTTCGAAGGGAGGTTTAATAAATAGCTATCTTTTAAAATAAAGAATTGAAAGTCACAGTTTATAAACAGCTCTGAGTGAAAATTTACCATTCAGTTGTCTTCATTGCAGTTCTGGGCACTTGGGATGATAATAAGTTGACACTTTTGGCGAAGATTTAAAGTTAATGGAGGTTTTTCCATGAGCTGCTTTGCTGGTGTATGACATTATGTTTCATTGGACCAAAGTTCTTTCTATCCCTGGCAAGGAGAGAGATGAGGGACTGCCTACTTTACCCCATCATTTTAAAGGTGAAATGAACGTGGGTTCTGTTTACAATTCACTTATTATATATATGATCCCTCCTTGGCAAAAAAACTTTAAGTATTTATATTTTTCTAACTCTGGCCACCTGTTTATTTTTACAAGCTTGTCCATAGCTGGAAAACCAAATCCATTACTTTATTTTAGAAAAAACATTTTTAATTACAACAACTGATTTAGATTTTGTTTTTCTACTTTTTTCCCCCTTCAGTTTATTGTGACAATGCTATAAAATTCTGCAAATTGTTATTAACATTTTAGATTTATAAAATCAAGTTCACACTATTTTAGGACTATTGCATGACATAATTTAAAAGTTGTTTACAAGGAGAATTAGAAGTTGCTTTGACAAATAGTAGAAAACTAATTTTATTACTGTATATGTAGAATAACAAGTCATTAGTTATATGCATATGCGACTTCAGTAATATAACCATAAAATTGACTAAATAATTTAGACTAAAATATTTCTTAAACTAAAAATATTTCAAAATGAATATATATCTGTAATATATACATATACTATTAAATTACAGACTTACTGTTCGCATATATAGTAATTTAAGGTTGCTTAAATGGGTACTCTGAGAGGGTTTAAACCTGGCATAGAGATAGGTGTGGGGGTAAAATATGTGAAGCAGGCAGATGGATAAAACTGACTGTTTTAGTATATACATGTAAATAAAAAACAAACCACAATTACTTGTCTACAAAATCGCTTTTAATATCTCAATCAGAAGACAGGTTTTCATCAGAAAATAATCTTTCTGGTTGAAATATTAAAATTAGATGTGAAGACAAGTGATTGTGTTTTGCTTTTTATTTATTTATATATTTAATTATATACATATGGATTCATAGTATTATTTCTGGGAGTTTCCATGTAATAAAAATATAATAGCCAAATAGTTGATGTTTCAGAATAGTAACAAGTACTTTCCTCAAAGCTCCTCCTTTCTCATATTTTTATTACACAGGTGATCCCAGAAATAAAACTATAAATTCATCATTTATCCATGAGAGTATTAGAATTAATATATATAAATATTATTGATTTGTATACCTATATAGAAAGGCTAGCAACTAAATGGTGAATAGTTCATTTTTAATAGTTCATTTTTAATAGTTATCCATATCAATGCAAAGAAAGATATTGATTACTAATTTAACACTAAATATATGTTGTTCCACTATAAGAAATATCCATTGGAACCAAACATTGGATTCCACTCAATACATAGATATGGGAGTATATAATAGTTCAATTACAACTGTAGTATGAGATTGTAATTAAGAATGGAAAAAAAATAAAAAAATCTTGAAAAGCATCATATATGTTTTATAAATAATAAAAAGAAGATTAATTACTATAAATTTATGATTATTATATAAGATATGAAAATGCTGATACAAGTGTCATTTATTAGATTAGAGATTATCCAATAAGGAATAATATATCTGTAATGTAATTTTCATTACATCACTCTCACCCAAGATAGGTGCTGGTTTTTATCCACTTTTAACATCTTGTAGTGGGATGTAATCATAAACATATGACCAAAGACATGCAAAAAATATATGATCCCCAAGATATAGAAAAAAATATTTGTGATTTGATTAATTAATCTTATTATATAAATTATTTTATAATTGCACATATATAATTATGTATGTGCTTTTGTGTAGTTTGTTTAAGCTACATTTTAATCAAGCAAAAAAAAAAGCTTTTAGATATTCACTTTTTTTTTTCAAGTTTCTATTCATATCTCTATTCATTATTTTTTTTTCAAAACTTAAAGCATCTAAGAAGTTAGATTGATTTATATAAATCAAAAGATAATTTTTTATCAAGATATACTTCAAACTAGTCCACATACAGAACATCACTGCCGATTTTCTATAGTAAACTCCAGTAATGGAAAAATGTTATTTCATTTTAGATGAAGACTCTAATATTGAGTTTCTATCACTCAAAACTGAATTCATAAACTGAAAAAGGTGCCATATCTTATTCACATACATTTCTAATACATTGCATTATAGTTTACCAATTGATTCTGCAGCATCATAAACTTTTTATTGAGAAGCAAACATTTGAGATCGCACCTGATACCATATGCAAAATAAATTTAATTATAAACAGATGTCATAATTTTACATTTATTATTAGTGGGATATGATAATATTACTAGTTTAAACAAGATTTATTCTAAATAAAATAGTAAAAATTCACCTTGGATAAAAATATAAACAATATAAAAAATGTAGTGTTTGTGAATGTAAAACTGAAATATTTAAATGTACTTATTGTTGTGAAAAAATATTTGTAAAAATGCTCTTATAGTGAAAAGAAAAATAGCAAGTTATCAAAGTTATTACAGAATCAGAACATTTAAAAAGTATTTCAGTTTGGTCAGTTGATTGTAATTGTAGTGCCCAATCTATTACTGGAGTACTTGAATATCACATGATTTTGTGAGCATCACATGATCACCATTTCCTATGCTTATACAAGCTGTTAAAACAGTAGCAAATTCTCCACACAGTAGAGAAACCCAATGCAAGCCTTAGTAATCAATGGATGAAACAAGAATTTAATGTATAAAATCCCTATCTAATCCCTACTCATCCAATATCCCCAGTCCAATTTCTGGATTGTGTCTTTTCATCAGTGACGAACCTTGGATCTGACAGCACTCGTAGCTTTATAGTTATTGGTTTCTGGAGGGTTATATTAGATCATAAGAGCTAAGTGTAGTGTTCTCAAATTCAAGGCTCCTCACCAACAAAAGCCACAAGCTATAAACTGATCGGGGATATTGGATGAGTACGTACTAGATAGGAATTTTATGCACAAACCTTTTTGCATCCCTTGATTACTAAGATTTACACTGGGTGGCACTACTTTTATGGAGAGTTTGCTAATGTTTATGACCCCGTGAGTAATTTAATCAATCATGCAATTATAGTATTTTATTTTATGCAGTCTGTTTGTCAAACATGCTTAATATTTTGCAAAATACAATAAATTTATTATTGCAAATATTTTAGTCGAAAATTAATTATAAATTTATTCGCATTTTATTTTAAATATTTTTCTTTGCTAGCAAAAAATAGAGGAAGATTATAAGTTTTAAATATAATGATTATACATTCAATTTGATAATTATTCATGCATTTACTCATTCTTTGTAGTTATTCTTTTTGGTTGCTCTGGATTTCTTGTCATAATATTAATTAGTTGTATCATACTAATTTGCGTAATCCGCAAGAGAAGAAAAAAGTAAGTCTGTTTTAGAAATTTATAACTTTACAGTAATTTAATAAATTTGTGTTTGTTAATGATATTTGTCAATGTTTATTTTATTAATTTATAAAAATAAAGCAATCAAAAATGTTGCATAAAGAAAACTTTTCGGGCTAAATGCATGTTTTAAAAAATATTTTAAGTGAAATAATTTAAATGATAAACAATACATTAGATTTAAACTTTTTTTAAAATTAAAATAAAGTAGACATGATCTCCGAGACAGAAATCACGCCTAAGCTGTTAAAAATATCCAGAAGAAAAAACATTTTTATTATAAATCGAAATTTCCATGTTATAAAAAGATATTGTACACCCTTGTGGAGAGCTGGATTTGCTTTCTTAACTTTTTAAGCAGAAAGTATTATCCCCTCTCCCTTCCTCAGCATAAGAACGTAGAAATAAAGATTTTTTTTTTAAAAAAAAGGATAAATGACTCCCCAAGATATTTATGGGTGAACCAGCATTTTTTAGTTGATCCAGGTCATAACCTCTCACATGCCATTATCTTTGATTAATATTTGTGAATATCAGATTATTACGTTGTAATGAAATTTATTCAAATCAAAACGTCATCACCTGACCTACAAAACATCGCATTATCTTTGTTTACACATTTTGCTATTTTTTTTTTTTTTTCATATGTCATAGCATATTTATTAGCAATCTATTAACAACTTCCAATCTTACTAAATTTGTGCCATTTAGCGTAAGCTTTACTCCTACCATCTGGCATCGATAGATTATTAAGGTTTGCACTAGATGGCATAAATGGTAAGATTGGAAAAAAGTTGTTAATAAAAACTCTTATCAAACGTCCATGTGTGTGTATGTTTAAAATTAAAAAATCAGATATATTAATCTTTAACTAAGGATTAAAGTTTATATTTGTGCTAGAAATAATCTCTAGTTTGGAAAGTGATTAGTAATAATCATTATTGCATTTATCTGAGATGGATGGTGTTAAAAGTTGTGAGTGAAGTGAGGTAAATAAAAATGTTACTGTTTATATTACAAAGAGTATATATTTATCTACGATACAAAAACGTATACACAATTATTGTTTGAATTTGGCGTCTTTTTTCAGTAAAAACATTTATTTATTATACTGTACTGTAATGGTATAATCAATATCTATATGAAAATGATTGTACAATTGTTGCAAAGTAGTATCTCCTAAAAGATGTAGAGAAATTGATCGCAATGATATTTGTATTTATTTCTAAATTTCAATTTATTGACAATTTTTAAAAAAAAAAAAATTTGTGCGATTTATGGTACTTCAAGTATCTGGTGGTCTGCTATGCACTTGAGAACTATAGATTTGTCTGTGCATAGATCAAAATAACTAAATTATAAATAAGAACTAAATATTTACTGTTCTCAAAATATAATATTAACCAACTATAGTAACTTTCACTTGTAACACACTATTGTTGTCTGTTATTTTACTTTTTTTTTTTTTTTTTTGGCATTAAAGAAAGATCCCATAAGCTCTCATTCTTCCTAAAATATTTAAAATAAATAAATAACTTATTGCTGAGGACTTCAGGGCAGCTTTGCCTCTTGAATTTTGAGGTCTCAATTACAAGTATGGAGTGGGGCCCCCAGTAAATAAAAAAGTGAATAAATAAATACAATGTACCCCTGACATTGAATGCAGTGCCGATGTAAGCAGAGTTTGCTAGATGGTCTGGGCATGCAGGATTTTCCCACTACTCCTACCACTAGTTTTAGTCCAGCCAGTGGTGTGGGATTATTCAGTTTTAAACTATCAGCCGTTTGCCCATTTATAAAAACGTTCAAATGGTGAGACGTTTGGAAATTTGGTGTGCTTCATTATAAAAGTAAGCTTTAACTTTATGTATAAGAACATGTATCAAATGTTAATCTCTCAGTCTATTTTATTAATGTGTAAGATATATATTGTGATGCTGATTAAAATAAGGTAGCTCGGTGTGGGGCCCACTAGCTCCCAGGCATGCACCAAATTGACTGACTTTAGGGATGCTACTGAGTTCAGGCATTGGAAGTGACAGAACTAGCCAGGATTTACGGACATTGAGCTCCAAAATCTGTAACTTTATCACCGCACCTAACTATGCAAAGTATATTTTAAATAGAAAGCATGGAATGTTAAATACTTTTGAAACATGAATGCAACAAGAAACTATCAGGGATAGTTTTTTTTTATATGTACTAAAATGACTTGTAAAAGAATGTGAATCAAAAAAATTATTTTAAAAATATTAAATCACAATAAATTGTACTTTATATTGCTTTTTTTGTTTCAACAAATGTTTTGAAATGAAATAAAAAGCATGCTTGGCTTTAATTTTTAAAAAATGTCCATTATATTAACATTCAAAGACAGAAATATAATAATTCTCATATTATAAACACAAATCATATACAATACGTAAAAAAAATAAACACATTATGTTATTTTCTCCAAACAAGACTATTTAGTTTGTATACTGCTTTGATACTACATGATTTTAATTCCCATAGTATTAAGTTACAATTTATGAGTCAATTTATAATATCAATACCTGTAATTCAAGTAATATATAATGAATGACAGTGAGCAAGCATAATAAATAATTTTATGCAAAAAGAAAAAAGATATAGTTTCTATGGTGGTCATTTGAGGTTTGAGCAAAATTACTTTATTCTGTTGATTAATATTGAGACTTCATTTTAATTTACTCAGCTGGCAGTAGATTTTGGAACTTTTGATCATTACTACATGACTACATCAAACTGCAGAAGGTATTTCTCTTTTTCATAGCAGTTACATTAAATTAGACATACATAATCTTTAAAATAAAATTATTTAAATAAACTATCTTGGGTATATAATTTTATTTTCTATTAGTGGCAGTGGTAAAAATATGTGCAACATCTCAATTAAAATTTTTAATAGGCAGCAATATGGAAAGGTTATTGTGGATTCTTATTTGAAAACAGTTTCAGCAAGCTATTGAGACATTTATGTAAAGATATTGAATTTTATTTAAAACAAAACATTACAAATAAATAAAAAAGAGGAAGGTCATTTCTAGTTATCATAAAATCATTTTATTTTAAAAAAATTGAAACCAAACATATCTTTATCAACAAGTGTTTACATACAAATATTTAATCATAACAAAGACAAATAGATTAAATCTTAACTTAGTTTGTGTCTAAAGTACATAAATTTATCAAAAGATGTGAATTTACATCTATATTTTTTGAACATTTATGAGACTAATGGTTATATGGATTGAGGGATGAAGCCACACAAGATGTCTTATCACTGTATTGTATGACTCTTGAGGAATCGGATAAGAGAATTTTCTAGGGAATCCTTGCAAATAAAGTTTAGAAATTTCCAAGAAAAATTTTAATTGTACTTCAGGATTGTATAACATATCAAGCTCATGAAAATCATAAAAAGTATAATCACAAGAGTCAACATTTCTCACAGAAATCCACAATAAAACACTTCATTCATTAATTATAAGGTTATGTATTAAACAAATGATTACATGTTTTGTAATATAGAATATAAAGATTTATATTATTGAAATGGTTTGGTATAGCAAGACATTAATAAATTGGATACTAAAAAGAGACCAATATTCTGCTACAAGATTTCCATAGATACAAATCAATATTCAAAATACAATAATGACATATGAGATTAAACTGCACCTGGATATTGTCTCTTGTGACATTTTATTATGTGATCATACTTATTTTCAAGTATCATCATAGTCTTGCTCCCAAATCTATATATTTTAAAATATAGAGAAATTATCAATACAATGAAGACCACAATTAAAAAGAAAGCATAACAATCAAAAATATTTTCAAAGTTTTTACATTTTTAAAAATATATACTATAGAATAGAATAGGAGTTACAATTTTCTCTTGTTACATATATAATTATATAATACTATGTGTATCACATTTTTAAAGATTAAACTTTCGAAACTTGATACATTTATGAGAAAAGATCAAAGGATAATCCTAAGATAAAATAATTCATAGATGCTAATTATATATTTAGTACAGGACTTAACTCCAGTATTAAAAAAATCCAACTTTTTTTCATTAAGAAACATAACTCTAATACAGAATATTGTAAATGTTAATTAAAAATTAAACTGTTTTTGAAATAAAGCTTTCTGGATAATATATAAAGAGGATCAGTTATCATCAGCATAATCTCTGGACATAACTTCCCATTGCTAGAATTTTATCCAGATTCTAAAATGTTTGTATGCAAGTTCTTATCCTATCTAAATTTAATTTTAAATCCTGATCTTATATGAATTATAACCAAGTTATCAGTCCAGCCATTCTCAAAATCCTGTTATGAAATTATATGAAAATTTTCAATGTCTCTCTTGTTCACCATACTCTCCAAACAAAAGGGATAGTATACTGTAAATTTTTTTATTTGACGATATTGAACAAAATAGTCAACATTATTTCATTATGCACATACTACAATATATTCTTAAATTCCTGTCCAGAAAAATCATAGTTAAAACATGCTATTCAAGGTATCCTCACTTATTGTAGAGTTTCTTAAGCTGTATTCACCTTAATCCTCTCTTTGTTTTATATTAGTTTTATAATTTGTATACAGTTTTTGCTTACTTGAGCTTAAATTTCTTAGTTATTTCTCAATTGTACTTTGGCTATGTTGAATCTAGTCACATCAAAAATATGTTATATTGATTTTAAATAAATGAAAAGCAATGTTAGTGTCATGTGCCACTATAAATATAACAATAGGTTTGATGTCATTTTTAAAAAAGAAATATAAATTTATAAAAATTATATTAGAGCAGTTAGTTATTTTAGTAATTCGGGTGATTAACAGATTCAAATCTTCCTCTTAAGAAATCTCTTGCTCAGATAACTCTTCCATTTGGATCATAACAGTTTAACATATCTCAGAACTATAGTCTTTTCTGAAAAAGACATTTTCAGAAGCATAGTGTGTGCTTCATACTACCACTACTAAGGTTATTAATGATAAATTGGGCAAAAATAAGCATTGATTGAAAATCTCTAAAAAAAATAGCAAACTACTGCCTTATTTAGTCAAAATAAGAGTCATATATCACATGACCCTATCTCTTAAGCTTGTAAGTTATTTATTTATTCCTTAAGAATTTACTTTCTACAGTGGAATCATCTGAAGAGGTAAACTGTCCTAAAAAACTGAATTCATCATCATCATCATCATTAACCATTATCAATCCACTGCAGGATGAAGTCTCTCCAAGTTTAATCCATCTTCTCCGATCTTTAGCTTCTCTTCTCCACAACACCCCTGCACATTTTCTTATTTCATCCATCCATCTCACATGTGGTCTCTTTCTAGGTCTTTTACAATCTCTTGGAATCCAGTTTAAAATTTCAATTGTCCATCTATTATCATCTCTTCTAGCAATATGTCCAGCCCAACTCCATTTCAATCTTTTAATTTTTTCAATAAGGTCAGTAACACCTGTTTGTTGTCTTACCCATACATTGCGTTTTCGATCTCTTCTTGTTACTCCCAACATACATCTCTCCATACTCCTTTGAGTGGTCTGAAGTCTCTGTATGGCTCTTATATTAAGTGTCCAAGTCTCAGATCCATAAGTAAGAACTGGTAAAACACATTTGTTAAAAAACATCCTTTTCAAACACATAGGCATATTTCCTTTTAATATCAAGTTATTTCTACCAAAAGCACTTCAACCAAGTTTAATTCTATGATTAATTTCCTCCATTATGTTTCCATCTGTATTAATAATCTGACCAAGGTATTTGTAACAGTTAACTTCTTCTAATTCTTCATAATCAATCTTTATTTTCATATTTTGAGCAAATCGATTAAACATTACTTTAGTCTTTTTAACATTTATCTTTAGTCCTACTTTTCTACTTTCATCTGATAACTCCTGCAACATTTCCTGCAGCTCTGAAGCATTATTTGCAAAAAACAACTACATCATCTGCGAAATCTAAATGACTTAAATACTCTCCATTTACTTTCACTCCTTTAGTTTCCCATTTTAATCCACAAAATACTTCTTGCAGCACTGCTGTAAAGAGTTTTGGAGATATGGAGTCACCTTGTCTTACACCTTTCTCAATGTTGATTTTTCCAGTATTATAATGTAATCTAATTGTTGCTGTTGCATTTTTATAAATATTCTTTAAAATATGACAATATCCTGGATCTATACCTTGATGATCCAATGCTTTAATCACTGAAGAAATGTGTATAGAATCGAATGCCTTTTCATAATCTACAAATCCAAAACATAATGACAACTCATATTTGTTTGTCCTTTCTATGACTTCTCCCAATACCTGGATATGATCTATTGTACTAAACCCACTTTTAAATCCAGCTTGTTCTATTGGTTGGTGGAAATCCAAAGTTCTCTGTAGACGAGTTGTAATTATCTTGGTAAAAATTTTATATAAAACTGATAAAAGGCTGATAGGTCTGTAATTTCTAATATCTTCTTTATCACCTTTTTTAAATATTAATATTATTACTGCATTCTTCCAATCTTCTGGTACATCTTTATCATTTAGACATTTGGTATATAACTTTGCTAAAATTGTTTCTATTTCTTCACCTGCTTCTTTTAATATATCAATTATAATTCCATAATTTCCTGGAGCCTTTCCTTTCTTCATACACTTAATTGCATGTCTCACTTCTTCATTTAAATTTCTGGGCAATTCAGAAGATGTAATAGATATAGGAGGTACTTGTTCTTTATTACTATATAATTCTTGATAAAAATCTTATACCAATTTCATGATGTCATCTCTCTTTTTAGTAATAATTCCATCTTTTTTTCTTATTGCAGATATAAATTTCCTACCAATACCAAAATGTTGTTTAACATTTTTGAGACTTTTATTTTCTTCTACAGCTTTCCTTGCTATTTCACAGTTATACTTTCTTATATCATTTTCAACTCTTTTCCGTACCATTTTACAAAATTCAAGATATTCAATTCTTTTTAATACATCATTTTTGTATATCTTCATATTCCTTCTTTTCTTCATAAATTCTCTAGTCTCAGTAGAAATTTTATTAGTCAATTGCTGCTTTTTTCTACCAGCTATGTTTGTTGCAGTTTTTAAAAGTGTATCAGTTATTTTCATATTAATTTCATTCAAATCTGAATCATGTTCAAAATCTCCTAACACTTGAAACCTATTTGTAAGTTCTAATTTAAATTCATTAGAATGTTTCTGAAGATTAGGAATATCAACTGTAAATATATTGTTTTTCTTAATAATTTTTGTCTCTCTAGTTTTACATTAACACGTAACTTACACCTCACTAATCGATGATCACTTCCTGTGTTAAATTTATTAAGAACATTACAATCTTGAAATATGTATTTTCTGTTAGTCAAAATATAATCCAATTCTGCTGTACCTTCATTTGGATGCTTCCATGTCCATTTCCTTTTAACATTTTTCTCAAAAAATGAATTCATAATATAAAGTTTTTTTTTTTTTTTTTACAACTTAAAATAAATTAAAATAATAATAAAATAGGATATTTACATTTTTATAAATAGTCAAAATTTTAAAACAATCTATCAAAGTGAAGCCAAGATGGTGCTCAAAATTTACGAAGCATTTATTAGTGTATATTCTATGATTATAAATACAGTAATTCAGTTTTCTTTATACTGAATTACTGTATTTATAATCATAGAATATACACTAATAAATGCTTCGTAAATTTTGAGCACCATCTTGGCTTCACTTTGATAGATTGTTTTAAAATTTTAACTATTTATAAAAATGTAAATATCCTATTTTATTATTATTTTAATTTATTTTAAGTTGTAAGAATAATTGCAATGATTTGATATATAAAAAATCCATCATTTGTTAAGCTAAAGAAACAAATTTAATCACAAAAAGTCAATGAATTGTGTTAAAACATGGAATGAAAATATTTGACTTCCCAGAAATGTATTTTTCTAAGTAATAAACATCTAGATGATGTTAAAAATGAATACACTTAATACGTAGCTTTTAATTAATTATTTGGGGGGGGGGGGATCCACCAATGACAAATATAAATATATCAATGATTATATTTCTGAACTTATAATGTTTATGACTCTCAAAAAAGCATTGACGATATTCAAACAAATTATAACTAAAGCCAAATTATGGTCAAAAATTAGAGTTTATTGGAGTGCAAAGTTGATAATATTTGCAACTAAAAACTTATGCCTATTTCAGATTATCTTCTTAGAATAAAAATAATTACATAAATGCTAGACATCTTTAATAATAATGGACAAGTTTTTCATTATTTTCTGTAATCCTAAGAATTTGAATACCTTAAGTAATATCTTAGGCAGCTTTCAATGGTCAGTGGTTATACCTATAAGAAATAAATATTATCACTAATGATTTTCTGGTTTACCACAAGTTTTTGTAAAATGTTGCTGATTGCATTTAAAGTCCATTTACTTTAAGTATATAAGTAATATATAGGGTATATGAGCACAGACTTTCATATGACCCACCACTCCCCACTCTATCTCATAACACTGATACACTTGAACACATATATATGTGTTATGAGATAGAGTGGGGAGTGGTGGGTCATGTGAAAGTCTGTGCTCATATATCCTATATATTACATACAGTATATTGATACAGGTATATAATAAGCCTGTATATCAGTTATTTAAGAACATAAGAAGACTTATATGACAGCCAATCAGATGCAATAATGAATCTGTCAAAGGTTTCAGCCTTTCATATTATTATTATAACATCTGCTTGTGCTTAATAAATTAATATATTTAAGTATATAAGGTAAATCTTATGTCATATGCTCTTCATGCTTTAATGCAAGTAAAGCATCAGACCCTAGAATTCAAGATTCATGGATTGAGATTCAATTGTAACTTCTGATATTCAAACCTTTTATAAATGTCCATATAATAAAGTATTTGATTAGATTTGATATGTTGTATCACATAACCTTTAAAAATTTCTGAGACATTTTGTTGGTATATAAACTCGGAATATATCTTATTTCCTAATTTTTCACCTGTATATGAGTTATTTAACATTTTCCCAATAATATTCAAAACTTTGCACTGCATTTATTTGTTCATTTATCATTATATATATATGTTAAGCAGTACAGGATAACTTAATTCATAACTAATTGTTAATTATTACTAAATTTAATAAAATTGATAATTATTATAACTATGCAAAGAATTATGTAAATAGTTTCTGTAATGATTCATAGGCATGTTTAATTATATAATATACTTAATTTTTATCTTAGAAATAAATTATATAATATACATCTTTTTAAAAGAAGTACTTCAGATATAACATATGTATTATGATTATAATTATATATGAAATTGTTATTTTTCATTCTTTTTAAAATTAGTAATTATTTTTACGCTTTTAAAAACTATATTTTCTTTATTATCTAATATTTTCATCTGTCTAGCTGACTTCTTCAGAGATCAGTAAATTTACTTTAAAGATGCAGAAAATTTACTTAGATTAAGAAAATGGAAATGTATATTATTACTGCTGACTTTATTTTAAACACTTCTATTTTAAATTAGAAACTCTGTTTGTTTGATTAGGTACTAAAATTTTGAAATCAAAAATTAATATACTTCCATCACATGAATTTCCTTAAATTTTGTGCATGTCTTAGAAATCAATCACAGTGCAATGTGACAATAAAATATTTCAGGATACTGCACTTATTTGTTTACCATAACATTGTTGTGAATTTCAAATACATTGATATCAATTCCGTAAGTTTTCAATTATGTGCACAAGAGGGCAGCATATATATGTAAATGCTTGAAAACAGAAAGGGTACATATAATGAAGTTATGGAAGAATAAATATGAAAAAAGTGATTATACAGAAAGTGGATTATTGTTTTTTATGCTGGGTTTGGGAAAAGATAAGGGGGATTTAAACATAAAGGCCATAGAGTTGACAAAGATTGTGTTGTGGAAATGGGATGGAGCAGAATATGGGAAAACTTAGACTGGGGAATGTAAAATAAAGTAACTAACAGGTTTCTCTGGGCATAATTGCTGAGAGATTATTTGTTTAAGGAGAAGCTACAGTACATCACATCACATCAGCTTAAACTAAAAAGTATTTTAGTAATTATTTAAAATAGAAATAAAATAAAACTTGATTTCTCTTGGTTATAAAAATTCTTTTTTTAAAAAAAAAATATGAAATTTTATTTTATTTTGATTGTAAAAGTTGATTTTTTAAAAATGCTTTCTTCAAAAACAAAACAATATTGTAAATAATCTTTAATGTATGCGATTTTTCTTTCAATTATTAAACACACTATGATATAGTTTTAATCTCTACTTTAAATTTTGAATTAGTACAAAAAATCCAAATACTAAAAAATTAAAAATAATATACATATTTTTTATAAATATTTATTTATTATGAATTAAAAAATCAAAAAATAATTGTTTCTTCAATCACTTTTGGGGGTTTATATATAACCCAAAATAAAAGCATGCAGTGTCCAGAAATTAACTAATTCATTTAGTAGTTTTTACAACAAGGTATTGGGTTATCTAATTTTTAGATACCTCTTGCTTTTATTTCAAGATGAATGTAAAAACCTCAATTGTGGTTAAAGAAACAATTATTTTTTGGCTTTTTAGTCCAATAGTAAATAAATGAGTTTATTATAAAATATTATATATATATATAATAAGAAAATCAAGTCATACATCATGTGACTTAATTTAATAAGCTTGTATTTACAAATGTAAACATAATGAGCATGCTAATAGCTCTAAACAAGCTTTTTTTTTTTGTTTAGAGCTATTGGCTCAGTCATTATATTTACATTTGTAAATACAAGCTTATTAAATTAAGTCACATAATGTACGACTTGATTTCCTTACTATTAAGTTTATCTTTTGAGGCTTTGGCAATGCTATATTACTAAGGCTATAAATATATTGTGGATCTGAATTTTTTTCAGCCCCTTATAGTTATTTAAGTTAGATATCTGGATTGGAAGACATATAGATGTCTGAAATTTTCAGATTTTCTACTTAATAGTTAAGTATTTGATAAATGCTGGGCTTGGTTTATAATTTAGATCCAGTGTCTGAATGCCTTAGTGCCTCACTGATGAGAGCATTAGTTTGAAACTGGTTTGGGGATAAGGATAATATCTAGATAAAGATTTTAAATGCTTTCTTTTGTGGCATTTATTGGGGAAAAAAAGCTTGTTTAGAGTTATTAGCACACCCATTGTATTTATGTCAATAATCATTCTTTTTATTTCTTCATTTTTATTTGTAAATTTTATCTATATATTTTTTAATAATTTTTTTTTTTTTTAGAAAACTTAGCCAGTATTACTTTGGTAGAAATAGTGATGTCAGTGCATTCATTGAAGACAATGTAACACTTCGTCAAAATGATTATGGATTTACAAATGAAGATCATCACAGATGGAATGATATTGCTGAAGCATTCAATCCTGATTTCCCAAATCAGTCTCATGAAGATGATATGGTGCCATCTCGAATGTCAACTTTATCCCATTTTTATATTTCTAACAAGGTAAGTTAACCTTTGTTTCATATTGTGATATTCTTATTCCATAATTGTAACATCATGCAGTGATATTAAGTAATTTAAATTCTTTTTATCTTATAAAAAATAGCAGGTTGACAAAATACTTCATTAAAATTTTTATAATCCCTTTTAAAATCTTTTACTAGATTGAATAAAGGTTAATATAGTTCCTAATCAGTGGATCAGTTCAGAGTAATAGTAATAGAATAAAAAACACATAGTTTTAAAGGCAAGCAAGCTGCTCACTATCATTATATGATAATAATCAACTAGTATATTTCTCAACCTTTTTTCAGGATGATTCAATATATTTACTTATGATATTGCAACCCAAATGATTACAATATAAATTTTTTAAAAACTTGGTAGACTAGAGTTATTGTGTATCATATAATAAAATGATACATATTTAATAATAATTTCTATATATGTAAAGTAATACTCATTACATTTCTACTAAGAGTAATTCAGATGAATTTTGATTTATCACAAAAACTCCAATTTCAATGTTATTATTTAACTATAGAAAAGTGTAATATTAATAATTTAAAATAAAATAGGCTTATTTGATGCTATTCTCATTGTTGAATTTATGTTGAATCAATTTCTCAACTTATTTTTTTAGTAAACATTGCCAAAAATCCACTTTCAGCCAAATAAATGCTTACAAATAGAAGATAACAATTGTATAGTATTGTGTTCTCATGTTTGATCGAGAGGTCAGCGACAGCTGCTTTACAAGTAGTTGTCTCGGGTTAGCGGGTTCGCTTCCCAAACTGATGCTATGACACATGAGAAAAAAATAGTAATAATCAAAATTTAGATAAATTATTCTGGTCTTCTTTAAATTTTCTTTCCAAATCTTAACAATTTATAATTCAATTTTTTTTTCTCTGAGAGAATTAAATTATTTGACTGATATTTTACATGCATGATCTATTAAAAATTTAATAAGTTCTAATATTGGATCATGTTATATAGATTAGAAATGCTGGGTTAGTAGGCTGTATTGGATTTTCCACTAAACTATTTTAGTCGTCTTCTTCCACAGCTTAATTAATTCCACTTTAAGTGGGGTCTCTGGTGTGGATCATTCATCTCCAGGTTGCTCGATCTGAAGCCATTTCTTCCTTGAGTGACATCTCCTGCAGGTCCCTCTTCACTTGGTCAATCCATCTGGTCTTGAGTCTGCTCTTGGGTACCGATGTAAATGAATGTTGTCAAAAAAGTTCACATTTCATTTTAAACTAATATCTAAAGAAAAGCTCAATAAAGAATATATATCCACATTTCACGCTTGAAGAAATCTGTTTTATAATTAATAACACCAAATCCAAAAAATGTATCTTTCCTGGATTCCTAAAGAATATTGGAATTCACATATAAATCTGGAAAAACTTAACAACAAGAAATTATCTTTACTTAAAAGACAAACAGAAATTTATCAAATATAAAAAATACAAGTCTGTAACAAGTTATAGCTAAATCTCTGCAGAACTGCCATATAAGAATCCAATCGCTGTGTTAATATGTTGGACTATTTCCATCATCTATCATTAAATGTTGAATGTCTAGCAAATTTTAAACTTTATTTAAACTTTTTCAAATACAAACAATTATTAGTAGTAACACATTAAATGGAACAACACAGGTTAGTAGGTTACACAATGTTTTAAGTAGTATTATTCACTACTCTTCTTCAGGTGTCACTGGTTTAACCAGTGACGATATTAACACAGGACTCAAACTTACACCTTTAGATTCTTGAACATCAAAGTTTAAGACAATGCTCTAACCAACTGAGCTGTGAGTTGCTTCAAATCCTCCTGATTTCTCAAAAAAAAATTTTAATATTATATCTAAGAGCAAGGTTAATTAGAGGCCTTTGACAGATTAGCTCCATTGGTTGTAGCATTATCTTAAAATTCAATATTCAAGAATCTAAAGGTGTGAGTTCAACTCCTTTGCTAATGTTGTCACTGATGAGGCCAATAACACTTGAAGAAAAATAAAGAGTAATACCACTTGAAATGTTGTGTAATCTACCAACCTGTATTGATTTTGTGTTATCACTAATAGTTGTTTATATTTGAATAAGTTTAAATAATGTTTAAAATTTTCTTGGTAGTCAACATTTAATGATAGATAATGGAAATAGTCCAACATATTATCATATATAAAATACCATCATCACAAACCTTCAGCAATCCCTGTATTGATTGGCTGGTTTCATGAATATGCCTGAGGCAAGAAAACGTTTTAGTAATTTAAGTTTTTAGTTTTTAAACTGCTATTTAATTTTGTTTATCTTGTCAAGTGTTGGTAGCCTAATGGTTAGCATTACTGCCTTCCAAGCAGCGGGCCTGGGTTCGCTTCCCTATCAACACATTTGACATATGAAAAAAAAAGTTGTTTATCTTTAATACATTGCGAATATATATCTGAGAATAAATAGTATACTCAAATATGTTTTGTAAAATAATATTTTAAAACATGATTAAGTTTTTCAATCATATAACTGTTTAATTTTAATCAAACATATATTTAAAACAGCACATATTGTTATTTATAGTCAAACATGTTATTAATTAAATTTTTTTTTGTTATTTAAAATATAATCTTAGCTTTATATTATCAATATTCCTTTCCAGTATGTGTGCTGTGATTGAAAAACATAGTGAAATTGTAATTTCATAATTTGCTTAGATTGCTAAATCTATAGTTGAATATAATTTATATGACATTTGCATATATTTATAGAATAGTTATCATATCTATATGATAAGTACACTTCAAATATAAATACTTATTCCCTTTGCATATATGTGTAAATTTAAAAGAATACTTTAACCTTTACTATATAATATGCTTTCATATAGTTAATGATATTTGATTACATTTTAATATAGTTTGATATAAGTATTGATTGTTTAATGGAAGTGATCATTGCATGATTAATTACAGTTATATATATATAGTCATATATACAAGTGATTAATTTACTTCAATTTTGTTCTGTTACAATATATGTATGGATGTGTTTACATGTATATAGATGTATTTATGAGGAAAGCATATGTATATGATTGTGTTAAATTTTCTATCTGAAGATAGATTACAATAACAAGATGGATGCTATATCATGTGATAATCCTTATCATTGCTAATAATTGTTTATTACTTACACTATCTTAGAAAAAATTCATTTCTTTTCCCTCCTGCGAGAAGGCCTTTTTTGTAAATATTAAGAAAATCACTGAACACTTGATGGCAATTTCATTAAATACTTGTGACAAATTTTTAACTAATTGACTTTCTTATCCTAGCACCTCACTGAAGAAGCCAGTAGCAGAAACTGGTCTGGGATTGGGGATTTTCTGCAAAGATTGTTAAAAGTTTATTAGCAAGCTCTCTATATAACTTTCTTATAAATATTCTCTGAGTAGATATCATTTTCCATCATAACATTTATAAAATATTTGGAAAAATAAAAGATGTACAGATGATCCAGCAGGCCCAAAGAGGTTTGAAAATATGTTCATGTGTAAAAATAACCGTTTTTGATTTAGAAAGTAAATTGTCTATATTATTTGTTTCTCCATACAAGCTTTTCCAGAATGTAAACTAAGAAAATGTATAACAGAAGTTATAAAAACAAAAGCTTATGATACTTTATGCCTATATATATATATATAATCATACTATAATTTTAATAAAATCTAAATTTTTAACAAATATCAATTTTAAATAATAATAATAATAATAATAATAATAATAATAATAATAATAATAATAATAATAATAATAATAATAATAATAATAATAATAATAATAATAATAATAATAATAATTTAATTTAATTTAATTTAATTTAGTACATTTAACAGATTTTACATCCAAACAAAAAATGCACAGCTAATCTAGTTCACAAAGCATTTGCAGAGTTTTTTTGCACAGTAGTCCTAAATGTTCTATCATCTGTTTCAAATATATTAACAGCATTAAAGTATTTATTGTACAATCTAGGTAATCTTACTAATGCTGAATTTTTTAATGTTTCACTTTTAAATTTTGGAATATTATACATATTTTTTGATCTCGTATCCTTTATCTTTAGCTTAAATGATAATGTTGTTTGGCAACTTCTCACATCTATTATACCTGATGTAATTTTTTTAAAATACTTCATATCAGTATAGATTCATCTTTCGTAGAGTGCATTGTTGTCACATATTATTTCTGATTTAATGTATCTGAAAATTTTTTTATAAACCTTTTCCAGTGCTAATCTATTATTTAATTTATATGAGTTCCAGATCAAAGATCCATAATTTAAAATAGGTAAGACCAATGTATGAAACAAATACACACATGTATTTCTCTTAAACATTTTACAGTTTCTGAGAATTAAACCCATTATTTTATAACTTTTTGTAATAATATTTTGAATATTATTATTAAATGTTCCATTATTATTAAAAATAATACCTAAATCGTTATGATCTTCTTTTCTTAAAATACTTTTTGAGTTTAGTGTATAATTAAACAGACTTGTAGTTGATTTTTTAGAAAATGATATGACACAACATTTTTCAATGTTAATTTCCATATAGTTTTCCACACACCAATCCTGAAAATTCTTGATATCAGACTGCAAAATCTTCTGATCATCAAAATTCTTAATAGTTTTATATAGTTTAATATCATCTGCAAAGCTGAGAATGTCAGAACCACTTACACACTGCTCTATATCCAAAGAATAAACTGAAAAAAGCAGTAGTCCAAGTATACTTCCTTGAGGCACTCCAGCATTACTAAAATATGTGTATGATGATGATGATAATAATAATAATAGTAATAATAATAATAATAATAGCAGCAGCAACAACAATAACAACAACAACAACAACAATTATTATTATTATTCTTATTATTATTATTATTAGCATAAGTTTATTGTATATAAAAGTGTAGCAAATAATTTTAATGCTTAACTAAAATTTTATTTATTTCATTACTTACAATGATTTGGTTTTATCACAAATTTATTAAAAAATAAAACAAAAGATTTTTTTTTTTAAATTTTAAAACCATCAGTAAATTATTCAATAAAATTATGTAATAATATAAGTAAAAAGGCATACAGCCTTAATATTATTCCATTGCAACATATCAAATAAGGAGTAATAGTGAAAAATAAAAGTATTATTTGCCAGACTGATCCGTTATTGGTTGGATGAGGGTACCGTTTTTCTTTTTATTTAAAAAAAAAAACTAAAAAAGAAAATTTAAATCCTTATTATTTGATTTATTTTTAATAAAAGTTGTTTATTAAATTTTTCTAATTTTGGTACTACCAATATGAGGGAAGATTAAATATTACATATGGATGGAGCTTCATCTTTCCTCTTAGTCTAATTGCTTTAGAAAAGTTAAAATATAGTGGTGGAATATGTTATGAGCGATCAGGGTTAGAATCTCTTTCAAGTAAATTTCTTAAGATTTTATAGATAGAATATGTAATGATCTTTGACTATAATATATAACCAGATTACATCAAGAATTCAAGACATTTAGCCAAGAATGTTGAACTGATGGGAGTTTGTGTATTCATGTTTCCTCTTCATTGTTCCTGTTTGGAGAAATGTCAGGGAAGCTTGCAGGACTAATAATGCTTTTTACTGAATTACCTAAATTTAATGTATGATTTTATTGAATTATTTTTTATTTTATGAATGGTACTTTTTTTTTTTAAAAAAAAATCTTACTTTTGATTTTATTTTTTAAGTTTTCATACATTTTTGAAATACTAAATTTGTGATATAAAATATAAAATACTAATAAATAATATAATGGGGAGAAAAAATAAAGATCTCAAAGTGTAATAGTTAAAGCATCTGCTTATTATGCCTACAGCCTGAGCTTGAGTCTGGACTGAATGAGTCTCAAATTTTTTTTCATATGATATTATGTAATCAATCCAGCTAATCGTTCAGTAGTGATTAGAAAATGAGTCTTCAACTATTCTAAATATAATTCGAATTGATCCAAATAGTATCATTATATAATTATAAAAATAAAAAGTATAATTAGTATACTATGTGTCTTTTACTACCAATGAGAGAAGTATTATGCTCCTGTTGCCAATTAGATTTTCATTTTAATTTTCTTTGTTTTATTCATTTAGCTAAGAGTAGGTAGACACACATTTCAGTTCTAAGATTCTATTAATTAAGTTATTTATTATTTGTGATTGATATATTTAAGTAATACATTTTAATTTCAGTTTTTATATATTTATTTTACACAATGATTAAAATGTATATATAATTTTAGTATTAAAGTATTCATGCACAGATTTTTTTTTCTCTGTAGGAAAATCTATTTCACCATAAAATACCTAGAAGGCAAACTATTGTTCCATTCAGTTATCATTCATTAAGAAGGATGTCTCTAGCTGCACCCCCTTTACAGCCTCAAGTCGGCAGTACTGCTTGAGCTTCAGTGACTCAAATAATCATATATTGTTTTATGATATTGAGAAAGTAGTTTCTACGAACACTAAAAATAGTTCACAGTTATGCTTTTATGTAAGCTAAAGCTGTGTTCTTTTTTACTAATAGCTAAATATTTAGCAGTTATGTAACAAGTCAAGAATCTCATAAGAAGTGAGGAAAAAAGAAAATAATGAATTGGCTGTAATGTAGATCTATACATTGATTTGAGATATTAATGATTCAGAAGAAATGTGAATGCTGGCTTGTTATTAAAGCATTGAAACCAATGTTTTTATTCATTGCTTAATAAAAACACTGTATTTTATTATTTTTTTAAAACACCATTCCACACATTTAGGATTTCAATTCATATAACGTTTCATTGACAATTGGAATAACTAACTGTAAACATCATTTATAAATATATGTTAAATTCTTCATATAAAGTTCAGTTGAAGATAATTGACTACAGGATAATTAACCATGGTAATATTTCAATATTAATTGCATTTTCTTAATATAATAGATTCTAACATCTCAAAATTGAAGCTATATCATAAACTATAATGAGTCTTATTTAGTACAAGATATGTACAATGTACTTTTCAATGTCGGAAGACATTTTAATTAAAAAAAAAAAAATGAATCTAGTGAAGACTTCTAATATATTGTGAAAAATAAGTTTATTTTTGTTTTTCTGCAATTATATCATATCTTGATTATATATCAGTATTAGAAATGACATCATGTTAGTTATCATATACCAATTTTGCATTTGTTGTCCTTTTTACTATAAATAATATATAGAAATACGGATGGATTCATACACTGACATTGTTAAAATATATTATTAACATGGGAGCCAGTGGATTAGAAAGCATTGAAATGAAAAAGACTTTTAAAATTTTAAATATAAAAGCAAAACAAACTTCAATCCAGATTTTGATTTTCTGCATATCTTTATGTATTGTTGTAAGATCTCTTCAAACAAACTACTAATCAATGCAGAAAATTGATAATCATGATTTTAAAAATCAAAATGGAGGTTTATGTATATGCATTATTCTCAGTGACTTTTTTTTTTGTATTTCTAGTATAGTTTTAGCAACCTTTTATAATATATATTTACTGTTTGTAATAAATTATGATAATTCTGTCACTGAAATGTAATAAATAAGTTTAAATGCAATAATAACACTGCTTCTTATATGGAGGAAATATCAAAAACATTAATATAACTATAGCATATTTCTAGCACTGAGCATTCCTTTCAAAGATAAGCATAAAATTAACTTTTGAAAAGAGTGCTTGACTTTGAAAATGCATTAGAATTATATTAATGTTATTAATATTTTCTTTATGCAAGAAGCTTGTTATTAATATATTTAACTCTATAACATGTTAATGATTATTTGTAAATCAATAGTGTATACAATATATGTAAAATTAAAATTAAATAAAAATTTAATTTATAGATATATGATAATTTTCTGTTGGAAGGAAAGTTAATTAATTAATTAGATAATAGTGATTAAATGATAACACTAGTTTAGCATTAAGTTATGGTTTACCAATGCATGCTACCTTTTAATTTATTCTAGAATTTTAAGTTTTAAGCTATATTATGAGTAGTGAAAACCCTTAAAAGATATATAGTTTGGAAGTGAAGTGTTATTTAATAATAATATGTTTAAAAAAAGTGAATGATGTTTGTAGATTAAATTACATCAATTTGTGATCAGAAGTGAATATTGTTCTAAACAAGAAGAAATTACATCTATGCGATGATATCATTAGAAAGATTAGATTAAAAATCTAGATGTTTGGAAGAAAATACAAGAATGAAATATAAAATGGATTAAATATGAGTCTTTAAACGAATTAATGATTTGCTGGAGATGACTATGGAAGATAAAAAAAAGAAAGCTAAAAGAAAAAGGATGTCTTGGTTAATATCCTAAGGTTAAACAATCCTAATATAGTAAATGTGTCTCAGTCTGTGTTTTTATAAAAATGATGAATAATATATGCTTACTATTCAGATCATCTTGTAGAGAACAACTTCATTAATTTTCAGAAAAATAACTTATTTTTGAAATTCATTTTCAAGGTCTAAATTTGGTTTGATCTTCCCATGTAAAAAGCCTTGAAATCAATAGAAAATATCTTCCTGAAGTCCCTCTCCCATTAAGGGCACTGGCATTAAATTCATTTAAGAATTATATGTAATGATTCATTTTAAAATGATTCACAGTTGAAATGCCAAAAAAACATTTGGGTTTTATGAATTAGAAAAACACCTTTAATTTATTTATATCATAAATATCTTTTGTTTTCTGTGCTGAGAAATTACATTGATAACTCTACATGGACCTTTTAACTAAATTTTGAAATGGTTTTTGCTATAAACCAAAAATCAAATAACCTCATTGTTTTTCCTTTGCTATATCTGGAGGTATTCTTCATTTCTCAATTTACGAACATATGTTTACTAACCAATTTTTATATTTATTAAAAAAAGTTGTACTTACATGATTTAATTTATTTTTATACTGAATTCTAAAATATTTTATGATCTAGGCTTATTGAGCCCAGGTTTCCACCATAATCTACTTTTCCATGTTGAAAACTATACTCTAAACTTATGCAAGAACAAAATGTATAGAATTTTTATTTTGATGATTCTCATTCTAAATGAAACTTATTTTTAAATGCAATAGTAAATGTAGAAATAAAGCTAATGTGGTCATGATTTCCAATTATTATTGCTTATAAAATTATAATACAAATTATTATTGTTTATTTTGCATGCTAATCCAGATGTGGAATAGTACTTGGATATGACAAAACTAATGTAGTCTCTTCTGCTGCTCTAATGTGATTTATAGAGTCACTCTTATACCATCTAATAAACTTGGATTATAAAATCAAATCCTATTCTAAAAGATGTTACTCTTGTAAAAAATGATACTAGAAAAAATTAACAAATCTGCATTCTTAAAACAATTAATACAATCCATTTTTATTATAGAATTAAGAACTTATCATATTGCAAAGAATTACTATAAGGTGTTCATTGGTGATGTAATGCATATAATGCTCACATCATTGCATGCATTAAATCTTAGGGTTGTGATCTACATTTATAATTTTATATATAAAAATCTATGCATGTTGTGTTTTACATGTATAATTTAAAATATAACATTTTAATTTAATATCTGCTCTGGACTATTTAATAGAATTAATGAAGTAAGTATGTTTTAGCACACACACACACACATGTTTAATATGAAATAATCATGATTTATTGTAATAATTGTAAAAACAGCTTTATTTACATTAAATAAAACAATACAATTAATTAATATAAACATATAAAATAGATTGATAAAAATTTGATAAAAGATTTAATTTATAAGATAATAACTGATTACTTATAAATTTTACAGTTCCTGTTTAAAGGCTTATTAAAATCATTTTAAAGACTGAGTTGATGTATTATAAAAAGTAGACATGTTATAAACATAAAAATTCTTGGGTAGGTAGACATAGCTCTAGAGAACTGTCTAAAAAAGGGATTAAGACATGTACCACATAGTAGGCCAGCATGTCAAGCAAGGGAACTACCTACAAGAAAGAACACCAAGGGCAGGCTTCAATATTTAATGATATCACAGCTGAGGATCATGAGTGGGATAGAGAGAGGTTTTAAAGGTTATCTCAGTCTTTAAAATGATTTTAATAAGCCTTTAAATAGGAACTGTAAAATTTATAAGTAATCAGTTATTATCTTATAAATTAAATCTTTTATCAAAGTTAATTTACATATGAATTTACATACATTACCATTTATCAATATCACAACAATGATTTAAAATCTGTTTTGGCCATGAATATGAGGGACAAAATCTAGAAAGCGCTAGACCTGCATTAATTTATTTTAATTGTTTTTTATCATTAACAGCTTCTTCACCCAGTGTGTCAAAGTGCTTGTATATACTATCAATCTATTTTATATATTTATATTAATTAATTGTGTTGTTTTATTATTTATTTATTTTTTCATGTCAAATGCATTGACCAGGAAGCAAATCCGGGCCAGCTGCTTGGAAGGCGACTATACTAACCGCTAGACCACTAACGCCTGACTTGTATTGTTTTATTTAATGTAATAAAGCTGTTTTTACAATTATTACAATAAATCATGTCTATTGCATATTAATAGAAAGTGGTAACATGAAGAGTATTGAAAGGAACTTTTTACATCATATATAAAAGTGCAGTAGCTGATAGTTTTAGTTAAGTTATAAATAAACAGCGTATGTATTCCTGTTTGTGAACCCAATCATTTCATATACATATTATGTTGTATTTATATATTGGACTATTTCCATCATCTAATATAAGTATTGAATGTCTTTAGAAAAATTTAATTTTATTTAAATATTCCCAATACATCCACCTGTTAGTAATAGCACACAGTATATGCATCATGTTTTGATATATATTATTCTCCCATCTTCTTCTGATGTTACTAGCCTGACCAGAAACAGTACTAGTATGGGAATCAAACTTGTTAGATTCTTGAATATTGAATTTTAAGGTAACAATCAGGTGTTTAGAGCATTACCTTAAAATTCAAGGTTGGGTCTGATTCCCATGCTCCTACTGTCACTAATCAGGCCAGCATCACCCAAGAAGAGGGGAGAATAATCCCACTCAAAACGTTGTGCAGATGCTAACCTGTGTGCTATTACTAATGTGTGAATGTATTTGGAATATTTAAATAAAGTGATTGAAATAGTCCAATATATAAATACAACTAAAATACCATCATCACAAACCTTCAGGAAACATATTATGCATAAGTAAAAATAGTTAACTTATACCAGTAATTGGTAGCATGTCATCGTTACAGAATTAGATGTTTTTTATTATTATTACCAACTATAATTAAATTTGGAATATCCTACATTAGTTGGCACATTTCTTGTATTAAGAATGAACTGTTATAAGATATTGTATGATAAAGAATCATTGCCCATAAAGTAATTAATTTAGTAGTGAGAACATAAATATAACAAATAAAATCCTTAAAGCATTTCCTTTTTTTTTTGATATGACATTTAATTGCATTCTTAATGGTTTCAGACAATAACAATATATTATGAATATATGTGCTAAACCACAATGATGAGGATAATTACCTACATTTGAACTCCATTACTAAGATTAAAATAATTTGTAAGAAGGCATGAGCTATAAACCAAGAAAATAAATTATTAAAGTATATTATTAATATTCTAATTTAGTTATAATTAGAAAGATAGCAAAGATAAACAAATGTCAAATTCATTTTCGGCAAAAGATTTCACATCTAATTTATTTTTTATTTTTTTAAAAATATTAAAATTTGAAGAAAAATAATTATGAAAATAAAATATCTATATATGTGTTCATTCTAATAAGAACTGCTTTTCATAACTGCACCTAATTTTTATTCCAAATAATTAATAGTTTTCTCAGTGACCAATTATTTGAAGTTGGGTGCAACTATCATAGTCCTGTTCTTTATGGGTTACTATGAGTAATGTCTTATAGAAGATTTTAAAAAATGTTATTGAATTCTGTCATTTTAAATGATAGTATTTCAAGGTAGTGAATTTTAAACTACTCATAAAATAAATAAAGTTGTCATAATAAGAAGAACCATAAGTTCAAAATGACCATGATCCATAAATTATGATGATCTGGAAATGTAGTGAATTTGGAGAGAACTTTTCTCCAATGAATAACTAGCTTAATCATTAGTATGTGTGATCATAGTTAAGCAAAAACATTTCTGTGTAAATGGAAAAGGTAAAGTGAGTATTGAAGGTGAGATTTTCATGATATAAATCATTATCCCATAGTTATGTGGTAAATTCCCAGGGAGGGATGGTTATTTAATAAAGGTTTTTTATTACAATATATATATATTACACACATAAACACAGGTACTCATTGTAACACAGACATTATATTTCAATGTAATGTGAATGCCCACTTTAGCCACAATAACATTATCTGATGCTATTTGATGATTTAAGGCATGCAATCAACCACATAATCATATTTGTTCTCATAGCATTTCTTCAATCAAATGAATTCTCTGAATATATTTAGCATGGCATGCTCAGAATATTATTATCCAATTAAAGATAAAGATGAGCATTTGATTCTCTTCATATATCAGATTATAATGAAGATTTATCAAATCCTAATATCTATTTTTTGACAAATGCAGACATTGACACAAATAATTTTAACATTAAACAAAATTTATAGAACACAATATAATAATATAATAACAATAATGATTATCAAATCAAAGATCCCTGCCCTCAACATCAAATACTAATTAAAATTTAGTAAATAAATACAAAAAATGGCTCCAGAAAGTTTTCTGTTAGATGAAAGGAGACCCTTTGATTCCTTTTTGAGACCTTTTGGAACTGTCAGGGCAAATTCCTAATGTCTACTCCATATGTGCTTGTCATTGCAGCTGTTATTATTATGTGGTTATTCATGTAGTAATTGAATATGGATGGACTGCTTTCCAATATGCATCAGCTAGAGTGATGATTTTATTATGGCTTTAGATTAAAAAATACCATTCTTTTCAGTTACCTGATAGTTGTTAACTGAAATATCAGTTGAGTTTTCTTAAAGCATGTTGAATGTGTGGTTGAATAAATTTTTTTCTTTTTAAAAAATTTACAATCATGATAGACAAAATTAAATTATGGTATTTAATCCCAGGAGATTGTAAAGTTACCAGTCAAGACAGAAGTTAGAAGCTAAAAGCAGAGGATGCTAAGAATTCCCTAGATATGGACCCAGATGATTATTTGATGATGATTTTTTTATTTAGATACTTTCAAATGAAGGAAGATTGCATAAATTGGAAAAAAGAATTGCCTAATATTAAATAGGGTAATGTTGGGCTTTGTGAAATCATAAAAAAAATGTGAAAACAATTGATTTAAAAAGTGAACATGCCCCTAATTCCAATGGTACTGATATTGAATAAGTGACGTGGAATTCATTATAAATAGTAAAACAAAAGTAACATTCTGGAGATTGATAATACATTAAGCACAATGATAAGATTAGTTATTTAACTTAATGAAAGATATAAAATGCAAATAATTCAGATTTATGGCCCAATAATATTTCAGTGTGATGAAGAAGTAGGGATTTTTATATAGATGTACAAAATGTTTTTGATCAGATCAGACAACATTTTAAAATTTTCATAGAAGATTTTGATGCTAGATTGGTAAATAATTGAAAGATAAATGTGTTGTGAGTAAATTTAGTTTTAGTGATAGAAATTAGAGAGGCTACAGAAATTGCAACGTTCATGATTTTCTTTACGAGAAAAATTCTAAACACAAATGGAGCTGGGATCATCCAAATAAAACTGCAGTAAGATTGAATTGTATGTTGACTATTTAAAGATTTATTTTTCATGGTTGCAATGTTCTTACTATGTTCAACACAGGAATTCATTATCAATTAGGTTAATACAAAACTAGAGACATGAAAATTATTTAAAGTCACATTCATAGTCGATATACCTAATCTTCAGAAACACTCCAATGAATTTAAATTAGAACTTACAAATCATTTTGAAATATTAACAGATTTTGAAGATGATTAAGAAGATTAGATTAAAATCAATAAGATAATTGATAGTTGGTACAAATAAGTAGCAATTTACCAATCAATTTTCTACTGAGACAAGAAAATTTATGAAGACAAAACAAATATGAAAATTTTTTAAAATGATTTATTAAGAAGAATTGAATATTTGAAGTTTGTAAAATGATACAAAAAGAATTACTAATGGTATAAGATAATAATCAGAAAATAATAAATTCTTATAACAGCTATAAAAATGTCAAATTGTTTATATACATAAAAAGCTTTTTTCAGCACCTGATTTGGTGCCCTTTTCAAATGTTAATAATCTATTATATTAAAAAACTATTACAGACATAAAACCATTTAGTGTTCAATAATTAAATTAAAATGACCAATACAAATATAAATTATTAAAATAAATCAAAAAATGGTATAAGAAAACATGATTGTGAATTAGCAGGGAAAGCTATAGGAGAGAATAAAACTCAAAATGTAAAACAAAACATGTTAATATTGAAAGGAAAGTTATTTCTGCAATAAGAAGAAAAGATGGAACTACAGTTAAAAAGGGGAAATAACATCACAAAATGTGTAGAAAAGTTCTTTAAAGAATTATATAGTAATAAAGAATAACAAAGCAAAGTGTATTCTAAAACGTTATTACTTCTTCTGAATTTCCCAGCATTGTAAATGAAGAAGTGAGATCAGCAATTAAATCTAGGGAAAAAGCTCCAAGAAATGATGAAATTATAATTGATATTTAAAAAAAAAACAAATGAAGAAATAGAAAAATTGTTGGCAAAGTTATATAACAAATGTCTAAATGATAAAGATATACTAGATGATTGGGAAAATGCAGTAGTAATATTGATATTCAAGAGATGTAACAAAAACATATTAAAAACTATAGATCTATCAGTCTATTATCAGTTTTATACAAAATCTTTACCAAACTAATTATAATTAATTTTTAGAAAACTTTGTAGTCTAATCAATCAGAAGAAGATTAGTGAATTACATTCATGTATTTTAAAGGAAGTTATACAAAGATCCAATGAATATTAGTTGCTATTATGCTAAGGATTCTTAGATAATAAAAAATATTTGATTCTATAACCATTTCTATAATGATTACAACATTGGATCATCAAGATATAGACCTAAGATACTGTCATATTCTGAAAAATATTTAACAGAATGCAACAACAATGATTATATTACATAGATATATTAAAAGATTGGAAAAAGTGGCGGTCAGGATGATTCTATATACCCATAATATTTCAAAGCAGGTTTACAATAAATATTTTGTGGATTAAAATGGAAAGCTAAGAGAGTAAAAGTAAATGGAGATTGTTTAAGTCAATTAGATTTTGAAAATGATGTAGTTGCATTTGCAAATAATATATCTGACTTTCAAAGAAATTATTAGATGATAATAAGAAAGTAGGATTAAAGATATAAATGCTAAAAAGATTACAATAATGTTCAATGGATTATCTTAAAAGAAGAAAATAAAAATTAATAATCATGAATTAGAAGTTAATTACAAATACCTTGTTCAGATTATTAACACAGGCTGAAATATTATGGATGAAATTAAACTTGAATGGAGTGCTTTTGGGAGAGATATCTTAAAAGGAAATATGTATTTGAAGAAAAAAAATTATTAGATGTGTTTTACTAGTTTTTTTCTTATGGATCTGAAACTTGGACACTGTAACAGAAGAGTAATATAGAGATTTCAAACTACTCAATAAAATATGGAGAGATGTTACGAATAACAAGAAAACGAAAACAAAATACATGGGTGAAAAGCACTAATAACTATTACTGACATCACTGAAACAAGAGACTGATGTGGATCTGGGCTTAACATATTTCTAGAAGAATTGATAATGGATAGTTGAAGTTTTAAATTAAATCCCAAGAGAGTTATAAAACTTAGGAACCCCCATGTGAGATGAATGGCTGAAGCAAAAAAAAATTGCTGGTCTGTTGTAGAGAAGAGTAATTGGATTAAACTTGGAAAGACTTCCATTCTGAGGTGAAATGATAATAGGTAAAAATGATGGTGGCATCTTAAATATATGTATACTATCTTAAAAAAAATTTAATTTATTTTATCGTGTAACAATTGTCCGGGGATTACAATTCTTTTCATGTTATGATTCTTTTTATATTTGGTGATTGGGGTCAATTTTCCACCTTTGCACCAAAAATATGACTAAACTATTAATTAGACTTGTGGATGGTTGTAACACTTTGTTGCTAAATGCTATGTTATGTACAATGTGAATGGCTTATTCATATATTTTAATTTGTAGGATAATTACTAGAAGGGTACACAAATATGATTCACCTGTCAATCATTATTGTAATACATAAAAATTGTATTATTTAGCATTATATATATCTCACATGATCTAATGAGTAATTTCTTCTGATGCATAAAGATACTTCTTCCTGATAACTGCAGAAGTAGAATCTATATAATTGCAATTCCAATCTTTAGTATGCAAGGATCTATATCTTTCTTATAGTTATGTGGCTTATCTATTAGTTACATCAATAAGCTTGGGCTTATTTAATGATGATTTCATCTACCATGTCCTAAAATTATTATTTTTTACTTTTTCTAAGATGCATACATAAAATTTTATCTGAATGGATTTATTTTACACTGATTGTTATAGCTGACACATCTAAAAGTAAAAAAATATTATCTCATCAACTTTTGGCTTCAGTTTGATTTAAGTATATAAGAAATATTATCAATCTATTATATTACATGTCATTCAGTTATATTGCTTCATTGGATTAGGTTTTATGATAAGGATTTTATTGCATTATTAAATATATGTAATCAAGGTGCAATCATTTCATTTAAAAGTGGTTCATTATTACTGGCCATTTGCTATGAAATAAATATAGAAATAACATTTATTTATTATATCATCTATTCTAATTATTTACTCTTATGAAAATGTCTAATCTCTCTAACATATATATAATCTGACTTTATGTTATTAATAAATTTTATTTGAATGCTATTTGTTTAATCTGATTTTTAAATTCATATTTTATGGTAAATTGAAGAAGCTTTTATTGTCCATTTTGATTTGTTTACTAAATCAAACAATTTTAATGCAATTTTTAACATTTATTTCAGTTAAAATAAGATAAAAATGGATTCACATGTTCACCTACATAAATAATTATATATAGAGTTCAAGGAAAAAAAAAATAGAGTTTAAGAATTAAAATATGATTTGAAAACCAATAGGGCTTAAATTTTTTTTAATGTAAGTATATATATATATATTGTTTTTGACCAGTTAAAACTTTTCATAACATTAAATTTTATACTCTCAATCAGGGAACCAAACATAACAGCATTAAAAAAAGCTTAAATACAGATTCTATAAAAAAGATATCTTTGGTTGATTGGTCATTTGGTGCAGAAAATATTTTTTTAAAAAATGAGCAAGTCTTTATCTATTTGCCCTAATCATAAATTAAGATATGTGTTTATTGCATTTGTTTATACCAAAGTAGGACTGATTAATATGTCTGTGTTGGTGTTATTCATATTAATGTGCTTTACTAAGCATTTAATGAATAATATACACAATTTTAGAAAATTGCAATGTATAATTTAAGCATCATTTTAATATTTTCATAGAAATTAAATGCTGTTTTATATTTTGAAACATGTTTATTTCACTATATACTCTATACAACATCAAAGTTTTTTATTTATTTATTTATTTTATTAAGGAATAAAATTTATTATAGAGAGATACATGATTGTGATACATGTTCTTGATTGAAGACCAGGATTGGCAGGTGTACCACATCGATATTGTAATTGTCTGTTTTACATAATTATAGTTTCAGCATACATAGCCCTGATCAGGTGTGTGGATCATCTAGTCCAGAACATGGCTACTTTGATTGAGTGTAGTATTATGTGCTTCCTAGATTTTAGCATTTATGTATGCTGGTGCATGAATGATTTTGGTAGTTTATGCTATAGTAGATTAGTCAGCAACTAATTAAGCTGCATCATCGGTTGATTGTCATTTTCAAGACAAGCATTTTTACTTATTTGAGAGATTGAGTCTTAGGAGGTTTATGATAGAATGAAAGTTGATATGTGGTCTCTGAGTTATTAAGTTTCATCTAGGATGTATATAGTTTGAATTTGGTATTTTTGTTTACACTGACCAGGCCGTTCATTACGCGATAACAATAGGCATGACGTACAATATGTGGTGAAACCATATGTTAGAAATTACATATTATCATTTAACATATTGTATAAAGCCTTAATATATTTTGTTTCTTGATCATTATTTTTCTTGCATGTCTCATGAATGCTTTATTTTATTAGTAGACAGTTCTATTAATAATGATTATTTTATATTTTAGCATTAAAAGAATTTAAGATTTAGGTTATTATTATTAATATATTTTGAAACTGGATGCATTTAAGCTTACATTCTGTTCAAGATTTATTTTTCTTAACTGTATTCAATTGTTTCAAAACAGTGTCTGCCAAACTGTGTCATGGCAAAGTAGTGCGTTGCAAAAGATTTAAAAATATAAGTAAATAATGTATGAAGACACTACGGAACATTCAACTGTGAGTCATCCTGCAGTAGTTTCAGGAAACAAAAGCCCAAGAACATTCACAAAGTTCAAGCATGTTCTGGAACAATATTATATTGAGTAAACATAACAGCAGCGGACAGAGTAGAACATTAATCATCTAGATAAAACTTGTACTGTGGTTAAAATAAATTGATCGATTTGTTATTTAAGTATTACTGCTAGTGATTAGTTAGGAATTTGTTATTTTAAAATAGTTGTAATTGTAAATATATCATAAAATACTGTAAATATAAATTAATTACATTACATGACTAACAGCAATTTTGCTACAATAAATTATATTTCTGCATTAATAAAGTTAAACTGGAATAGTTTGTAAGTTAGTTGTATAGTAGTCCTAATAGTTTTTAGTTTATGATTTATTTATAATTTACATAAACTATTTTATGTTAATTTTAATCGATTTTTAGTGAAAAGAAAATATTTTAAACATGGACAAATTTTATTGATATCTCAAAAAAATGAGAAAGATAGTTGTAACAAATGAGACAAACGCCAGGATAAAAAGTCCACCTCATCAAAATGAAAATATAATGAAATTTATATCCAATATGGTTTTATATTATCAGAAAAAGACATTTTGTTTCCTTTTTGTATGATTTGTTTAACAACACTTTCAAATGAACTGAAAGTTCCCAGTAAACTTCAACATTGTTTAATAACATATTATCTGCAATATAAGGACAAACCAAAAGAGTACTTTGAGATATTAAAAAATAATTTAAAAATTCAATCAAAAAGGCTGATGAAATTTCATTCAATTCTCAAGAAAGCTCAAATCACTAGTTACAAGATCGCCTAACTTTTGGCAAAGAAGAAAAAAACACATTCTGGTGCTGAAAATATTATTTTACCAACCTTGGAGATTGCCATTGGTATAATGGTTAATGATGAAGCTGTCAAACAAATTAAGATCATTCCTTTGTCAGTCCACATAATTTCTTGTAAAATTCACGACATTTCTTGAGACATTGATGAGCAGCTCTGCGAACATTTCAATGAAAGCAAAAAATGAATTCAAAAACTTGTGGGTCTTACAAATTGATGAAAGTACAGACAACTGCCATAAAGCTCAACTAATTTCATTTGTTCAAATCATCAGAGATGGTAAAATCATAAATCAGTTGAATTGAATGAAAGAATAACAAGAGATGTCTTTAGCCTGGTGAACCAAAATGTTGTATTGACAGGAAGGTAGTGGCAAACTTCTATTAGCATTTGTACTGATGATGCTCCATCCATGAAAGGTCAAAAAAGGCATCCTGACTCATGTATTATAAAAAAATTCACAAGTTAAAATTGTACAATGCATGATTCTCTGCAAAGTTTTTGTGTCAAAATCTCTACCTGATGGTCTCCTGAAGACAATGGATAATGTTCTTAAAGTGGTATCACATTCCCTACATTGCAGATTTTTTACATCGCTATGTAAAATTATGGATTCTGATTTTAAGTGTTTATTGCTTCATATAGAAGTGTAATGGCACTCAAAAGAAAAGTGCTCACACAATTTATTTCTTTACAAACTGAAATATGCTTCTTTGATGCTGAAAATTCTGAATTTGAATTTCTTAATGATGATAAATGATGGCTGGAAATAGCATTTCTCAATTATCTTTCTGAGAACATTTTAAATTTGAGTCTGCAAGGAGGAAATGAAAATATCAATACAATTACAGGCAAATTAAAGCCTTTCACTGACAAGTTAGAACTGTGGACCAGGAACATTAAAATCTCACAGCTTGATTGCTTCCTAGGCATAGAGGCTTTTTTCCAAACAAATTTAAAATTTTGTCAGAAGTGCAGAAGATAGTATAAAACCTCTTTGTATCATTTTCTAAATATTTTCCATCACCTGATTATCAAATGTACCAGTGAGACATCAATCCTTTTGCAAGATACGACATTTCATACCTGCCATTAACATTAACAGAAGAAGAAAATTTAATAGACTTGAAAAATGATCCTGTGCACAAAGCCTCATTTTCTGTGCTAGAATTGTCAGAATTTTGGATTTTGCTTTGGAGCCAATATCCTCAATTAATTACTATAGTCGTTAAATTTCTTCTGCCCTTTGGATCATCATATCTTTGCGAATTAGGTTTCTTGGCACTTATAGAAATGAAATCAAAAAAACAGGAATGATTACAGATGGTAGATGGGAAGTTATGTGTTTGTTTATCTAATTTAAAGTTGCATTTTAACAAAATTCTTTCTCAAAATCAATTGCATCCTTCTCACTAATAACATTATTATTGTGTTATATTACCTATATATATTATATGTTCATAAAATAATGTTATTTTATTGTTATTTTAATAATAATTTTTAAATTTTTATTCATACTAATAAAGTATATTTCATTTTGTTGGGATTCATATTTAATGTGCTGCAAAATAAATTCTCCATGCCCAGTGTGATGTAAGGTAAAAAAGTTTGGCAGACACTGCTTTAAAAGACAGCATTTATTTCCATTTTAAAACTTCCATTTGCTTGTATAGTAATAATATTTGATTGTAATGCAGCATATCTAAAAAAAAGAAAGGATGGGTAAAAGCCTTAGCACTTCATGCCACTTCAAATAATTTCAGTGATTATATAATTTATTTTATAAAAACATGCCTATGTTATCTATATCTTTTTTAACGCTAAAAGCAATATATATAAATTTTTAGTTAATTAAGCCATTAGAAAGTAAAACTAAAGCTAATAATATATTTCTACTTCTCATAATAAAATCAAAATATTGAAATAAATATGATTTTGTTTTGAATACAATATTTGTTATTACATCAAAGTCATTTATTATTTTATTTATAAATAAATAAAATTTTCTTTTTAATTTCTTATTAATACGCATTGTCCATGTCATATATGACAGTCCATGGGGTTGAGTTTAAATATATATATTTTTATCTTTGGTTAAAATCAGCACAAACCCATACATGTACAAAATATATTCATGCATATGTACACATTCCTATTTGCTAGATAATATAATGGTGTGTATTTGACATATATTTGGTTTAAACCCTAACAGGGTTTATTTATAACATTTGTTTTTATATAAAGACAATTATGATTTGGTTCATCAATTAATACAGCATTTCTATTAATCATTCCATTAAGCTACAATTATATTAATATTAAGCCTTAATTTATTTTAAGTCTAGGATTAATAACAGTATACAAACGTTTTAAACGTCCCGTCAGCTTAAGAAAAGATTATTATATGTTGATTTCCTAAGACATGTTGAAAATGTTTTTAGCCGGCAAAGCCAGAAATCATAGCACTCATGAACTGTAGGAAGGTTAGGGAATTTAATTAGAACACAAATCAAAATAATCTTTTCTTAAGACAACGTTCAAAATATTTGTAGATTAGCATAAGAAAAATAAAAAATTGGTTTCGAATAACAAATTAAAGATTAATTTATATATATATATTGTTCTGAGTGTAATTGGAAAGTATTTGTTCATTTCAAAATATATATTGTAATAATAGAGGTTTGTATTAATAAAATCTTGCATTGGTGGTCGAGAGGTCAGCGCGACTGCCTTGCACTTGCAGGCAGTTGCCCGGGTTGCGGGTTCGCGTCCCGGCTGATGCTATGACACTTAAAAAAAAAAATTTTTTTTTGCAATGAAATATACTCTCATAAACTTTTTTTTCTTCTCTTGTCTTTACATTAATTTAATGATGAAGGGTTAAAATATAAATCAATATCTAAATTATATAAATATAAAAGATAAACCTCACGATCCTAAATATATCTCTTTCACTAATATTTATTTAATTTTATATGCAAACACACACACACATGTGAGAATATGAATAAGTAATAGAGTAGTTTTCCAAATCTATAATTTTAAACATAAAGTTAACAGAAGTGAAACTATTGTATACATTGTGAAATATTCTTTTACGTTTTATTTTTTCTTTGATAGAATTTGAGAATAAATTTCCAATGAAAACTGGATTAGATTGCCTTCCTTTTCTCATATTGTTTCTTTTAGTTTGTCCAGTCATATGAACCGATTGAAAGTTATATAAAGGCTCCTCAAAACGTTATTACAATTGATTGTTACTACAATTCCCATCATTTTTGGGTATCATATTGTCACTACTAAACTACTGAAAACTTTATATGTATTGCCTGAAATTTGCAGTAAGGAAATGCTACTATTTATAAATATTTAAAATAACCAACTATAAGTTATTTTTTATAGGTGCTTGCCTCAATATATTTGTTACTGGCTGATGTGTATTTCCATATAATTTGAAAATGGAAGAAAACTTAGTGAAAATTTCTATCTATAAGCATAATTTTACTTATTTTATGTCTTCTAAACAGTTTACATTCTATTGAAATTCAGAAAATATTGACATTTTAATTTCAAATTAAGTTTATCATATTGCCTGCTTATTGTTCCAAAGCAACCTTTATTAAGTTACTATAACAGATCTTATGGGCCTAAATGTGCAGGGATCACATTCTGTCACTTGCATCAGTGGGCCAAAGAGATTACCATGTTACACTGATGTAATACAGCTATTTTTTTTCTTTTTCCATGTGTCAAAGCATCGGCTGGAAAGAAAACCCGTAAACCTGGGACAACTGCTTGTAAGGCTGCTGTGCTGACCACTCGACCATTTTGATGTTAAATTCTCATGTTTTGCAAATTATTATTTTCACTGTGTTCATTTTCATTTCCACATTGTTTTAACAAATTATTTATAATGAGTTGTTTAAAAAAAATAATATATTGATTATAAACTTATAAATTATTGTTTTAAGTCATTCTCTATATCATATTTAGAAGACGGATATTTGACATTGCTGAATTTTCTTTGCTAAATCATGAAGTTCATCTTCATATATATATATATATTCATACCCATTATAAACAAATGATGTGTCATACTTATTCCCTTTTTTTTTTTGTATATTTTGTTTTACATAATTTGTTCAATAAATTATCTCTTTTCTTTGCAATTGTAAACTTAGACATATAAATGTTCAGACATTTATAAAGAAAAGGTAGATATATGTAGTTTTAAAAATTGACTTTATTCATGCTGAACATGCTTTCAATATGCCGTGTATCAAGCATCCTTTTTTCTTTCTCAGATGTGGCTATATTTGAGATCAAATTGAGTGGCAATTTTGTAGTGATGGCCACCAGTACATGATCATTATTGGCCCACAGTTGGGTGGCTATTTAAATGGTAAGGTGTCTTTATTGGGATGAACCTGGGGTGATGGCATTCATGATCAACCCTAAGTCAATGACAAAATATAACAACAAATCTACATTAGGATATAAAAAGAAGGAAATGAATATGAGGAATGAGCATGAGAAATCACCATACCACTAACTAAACAACTATAAATTCACCAGAATTACACAAAATCATTCATTATCATCAATGATCAACAATAAAAAAAAATTCAGTAGAATTTAGATTTAATACCATTTCCAATCTTCTTATACACTTAACAATACCATTTTTTATACCAAAACATTACTCTTACAGTTTTGAAACTGTAAGAGTAAAGTTTTGGTGTGAAAAATGGTATTGTTAAATATATAAGAAGGTTGTAAATGGTATGATATGTAAATATAGAAATCAATACACAAGAAAAGGAGGAAAAAGAAAATTGTATTACTTCTATAAGAAATGAAAATCACTAAAAATAAAGAATATAAAGAAGCAAATAGGATTATAAAGATCTCTGATGATAACTGCAGGACAGTCAAAACTCCTAAGTGTAAAGTTTTGGTGTAAAAAATGATATTGTTACGTGCATAAGGAGGTTAGAAATGATATGAAATATAAATAAAGAAATCAATACATAAGGGAAGGAGGAAGAAGAAGAAAATTGTATTACTTCCATAAGAATTTAGATTTAAAATGCATATGTAGTTAGGCAATATTTTGTTATAAATTGTAAAATTCATTATGCTTTTTTCATTTACCATATTACATTTAATAATTATTTACCAATACATTTTAGAAGCTAAATACCTGAATTTATTATTCATAATTTTTTGGCTGTTAGAATAAATAGATAGTTACATATTTTTAGTTATTATCATTTTATTAAGTTACTATTGACTAAAAGTTTTAATTGACAAGTTATTTAATATTTTAATTGGAAAACTCAACTATAATAATAAGTAAGTACTTAAAGTCTATCTGAGAGTATAAATAAAAGCTTAAGCTTGAAATAGATCTAAATTTCTTGATTAAAACATTTTGTAAATCTTATTATTAGTAGTAATAGAAATTAGTTGTGAAATTTAGGAATGTGTAAAAACTGAATGTTTTTAAGCATATATGCATTTGGATGAAGCATATAGGTTGCTAAAAGTTATTTGTACTTTGTTAACATTTGCTATATAAAATTTGTCTTTGCTTGCCATATTAATAAAAAGTAAGATATGATATATTCTTTATGCAGTTGGTTATTGTAGTATGATTGTTCATATATTTGAGATACAGGTACTCTCTTTATTATTTATGGATATATTGTTGGGATTATTTATTAATAACTTTAAGGCTGCTCTAGTCTTTTAAAGTTGTTAAACTTGTGTTTAGATTTGTAGAGGTCCCTACTGTCACATTTTAGGTGCATAGTCTTAAGATTATAGCCTTAATATATATTTATGTAATGAGTATGTGCTTTAGAAATTATTAATTACAACTTTATTATTGCATGATAAGTCCAAGCTTGTTAAACTGCCATTCATCTTTATTAATATTTTGAATTTGAAAAAGTCATAATTTCTTTCACAAACATTTCTTGCTGTTTGAAGTATTATATATTGAATTACTTGAATTGAGTTTTTTATATTTGGATTTATTACTTATTGAGTTTTTGATTGGGAGGGTAGGGAATGTGTGAAAATCATTATATCATTTGATAGTAGGGACCTCTACAGGTGTTTTAACCACAAGCTTATGCTATGGAAGAAAAGAGGGGAACCCTTCTTTACTTCAACCTACTTTCTATTTAAATAAGTGAAGCTGAAGCGGTTAGATCTGCGAGTGTGAAGCTATTCGATACTTCACTGATTAAGTCCACATTTCTTATTACACATTAATACTCGCGAAATCTTTCGATTTATAACGAGTCAATGGAAAGATTTTATAGTTAGAAATCTATTAAAGTAATTTAAAGTTGTAATTATAAATTTATTAAACGCACATTGATTACGTAAGTAATATTTACTGAGGCTATAACCTCGATAATATGCTTGTGGTTAAAACATCTGTAGAGGTCCCTACTATTGCATGTTTACACGCATGTTATCGAGGTTATAGCCTCAGTAAATATTACTTACGTAATCAATGTGCGTTTAATAAATTTATAATTATATCATTTGATAGAAATGTTTTCCTTGTAGAAATAGTAACCATAATATCCAACATACATAAATTACATCTTATTTAAATGTTGTACAACTCTATTCTAATTTACTTGCTATCATTGCTGCATGCAAATACACACAGGTATATATGTATACATATACTTTTACATATATGCATGCTTATGAATATTTTTTCCTCATATTGAAGTGGTTCTGAAAATCATAAAAATATTTGAACAGTAAGAAGTTAATAGGCTGAGCCTTATTGCATCATGATAAATATGATTAATATAATAACTGGCATAATTTTTATTTATTTATGATTAATTGTTTTAAAAAGTTAAATACATAATATTCTGCGTTTATATATATAATCGTTTGGATCAGCAGTGAATATAGAATTTTTATTTTTCTTTCTGAATAAATTATATTCAATATTAAATTTTGATCATAGTTTACTAAATAATTGTTGAATTTTATTTATTTAATATCATTGCTTCATGAGTCTCAATTGCTTAGTTGTATTGTATTATTAAATTATTTGGATTTACTTAGTTCTAGTAATATCTTATTTAATCCTTTGATGAACAATACTACTATATTACATTGATAGGTAATTAAATTGCTAGATTTAAGATAAATTTGAATTTTATACAATACGCAATTAAACCACATTGGAAAGAATTCCTCTTTTTATAAATAGTTATTTAAGTAATTTGATAGGATATACATACTGTTCTATTTAAATAATTTAGATTAATATTTTATGTAAATATAATAGAGATAGTAATACAAAATTGAGGGAGAATACATTCAAGAATATTCATGATTTTAATCTGTTTAATAATGAAATGAATGTAATTGATATAGCTACAATAATTTTGATAATGAAGTTATTTGATAGGATATAGATTCTGTTCTATCTAAATAGATTAGACTCATAGTTTACATAAATATATAAAAAAATGATAAAACAGATTCTTGTGGAATGATTTGACAGAGAATCACGCATTGTTATAAGGAATATTTTTTATATACATACACGTCATTACCACTAAGCTAAAATTCACAAATAACGGACTGCTGATCTAATATTATTCAACAAACTCCTTCATTAACTGATGTTTGATTAACTTATGCAATATTTTTCTATATGTGTGTGTTATTTTTGTTCAACAATATAATGGTCTTCTTAGAGGTGCTAATTTTATTTTATTTAAAAACGTTTGCTATTTATTATTAGAATGTAAGTTGATACCTTTGTAAAAATAGCCGCTTTTTTTTTTTTAGCAAAAGACACAAATAAGTTTATTAGCTTATCTAACGCTGAATTTATCCTTAGATATAAAAATCAATAATAATTATTTCACTTGTTATAAGGTAAAATGATCTTTGATAACTTTCTGAATGTTTTTAGTATAATAAAAAAGTGTTGGGAATTAAAAATCCCTGGACTGAAATTCAACCAATTCCAGCTATAGATGAAATCACGTGATTTCTTAAGCTATTAACTATTTTATATATTAATGTCAATGTTCTTCTAAAGTTTTCACATTCCATCAATAATATCTTAAGTATAGATCTTAATCGTTGCTACAACATTCTATGGGAGTGTCATTGTTTATTTCCATTAAACACTTCTTCCAAAAATATGGCTCTAATAAAATATTGTCTTTTGATTTTCAATTTTTCCAATTGTAAAAATCACAGGAATATCATAGTTTGAACAATTCTATTCTCCATTTTTAATGATAAGTTATTAAATCTAAAATCATGTTTTTGTTTTTCTTTGCAACTCTGCCCAGTGTCAGTCCATAGCAAATATTTATTGATTATTGGATTCTCTATTGATAAATGATCCAAAGAGACAAAAAATATTGATAATTTTTATTTTCTCAACCAATTTAATGTCTTTTGTTGACTCTGATGCCATGGATATTGTCTACTAACACTCTATATTTCTATGTGCATATACAATTTATATATTAGGTTGTCCGTGTGTGTGTATATATATATTAAACAATAAATAAAGTTTATTAAACTTCTATAACTATGTACAGACTATATTATAATTGTCAAGTCTTATTTTTTACTACTCTAGAAAAATGTACACACAGCATGAATATTGTTGAATGATAAATAAAGATAATATATGCAAATGAGAGCATATTATGCAGAAAGGACTGGTATAATATAATCTGCAAGAGTCTACATGTATGGAGCTAACAGTGGAGATATATGTTGTATTCATCAACTTGATGAAATCTAATTAATGATGATGGGATTATTATGTATATAGTTATCAAATATCTGTGTGTGAGAAACCAAAATAAATGGTAAAAGACAATACAGATGTTATATATATTCTACTATGCATATGAATAATTAAATTCATATGACAGTTTATTATAATTACTTGTATTACTTTGAAGAATACAAAGTAAATTTGACTTATTATTTAATCTTTCTTTATAACTTTAATTGCAAGTGAATAAACTTGTGTTGGTAAATTTTAATTTGTGTATTATTTATTTAATAAATGTTATTAATGCAACCTGACAGTTAGAGAAGAAATATCTCCAGAGTGCACAGCATATACATAAGAAGATAAAACAATCATTAAGAAGACAATATTTACCAATCCTCCAGTTGTGATGATTTGAGTGATACTTTTATGCTTGTCTTACATTTTAGTTATGATTAATTAGAGGCACATTTACTAACTAATAATAAATAATTAGCTGTTTTGCTAGATGATTTCAAGCTAAGCCTAATTTAGACTTGAGCCTCAACTGGCAGCTGATATGTGGGAAAAGACATCCTTGTGACAAATTGATTGGAGTTACCACTTATCTAAGCCACATTGATTACAACCCCATCAAAAACCAACCATGTGAAGGAATAAACCAATGCTGCAACAACTCATGCTTGATGACCTTAATTCTTGTTGCAAGTCCATTCAGAATATAGTGAAACTCGTAAACTGTTTGTGTATGACTACCTCTATTGACCCAGACTGAGTTCCACATCTAATTTAGTCCCTATTTTGGCACTTAACCCCTCTACCTAAAGTTACCATCAATCTATTTCTTTCCCTTTTGACTCACTTTAATGTAAATATTCATAGCAATAAATTTCTTTTGAAAGAGAAAAACAATTCTTATAGTATAGATTTTATATACTAACACTACATCAAATATTTGTGTACTAATATATGTGTCATGTAAAAAGTGAATTCGCTATTGATAGATAAAATAGAATTAATATTTAGGTGGGATTTTATTTGAAATTTTTTAAATTTATTTTAGTACCCCATTGCTGGTGTTATATTTAGTTTTTATTTAGTTTGTGAAGTTTGTTGGCTACCAATCATAATGTAATTGTAATATATTGAAATTTAGATATTTTATTAATGTAGGGAAGGATTAGTTTCTTAATAAGTTATGTGGTTTTCAAACATCATAAAATGATAGAATAATCTTCAATCCAAAAATCTTTACCTTTTGAGAGTATGAATGTTAGCACAGTAGCTGAGTAGTAAAATTGAAAGCTAAAAGTTTCTGAATCAAAAACCAAGTCTATCATTCCTGGGATTTGAACATCGTACAACCTCTGGAGCAACTAACTATTTAAATATTATTTAGACAAAAATCATAATTTCCACTTAAGTGTTGTTCAAAATAATGTAGCAACAGTCATAACATGATTAAATCTTTCTGCTTATCTGTATAATTAATATTTTGTTTAGGAAATTTCCAATGTTATTTATATCATCATTGATATATCTGGGAAGTTTAAAACACTTGAAGTAAAAAAATCTGTCAAAGCCAAAGAAGTCAATTGATATAAAATATATTACTAGGATTAAATATTATAAAAATGTAGAAGAATTTATATAATACATTACATAATATATTACATTAAAGGGCTGTCATTTAAAATACATGAATTACGACAGTCATACATTTTAAGTTCTATGCAAACTTTATATTGACAGTTTGCTGTTATTGTGAGGTGCCAACCTGTCATTTAAATAAAGTTTGCTGCTAAGTTAATTATTCATGAATACATATAGTACCAAAACTATATTATTATTATAAAGAATATGCTTAACCTTTACTTTATCTTAATTTTATTTAATTACTGGACTATATTTGATTAATTAACACAGTTAAACATTTCTAAACAAAATTTAAAAGAAATTAAAAGAAAGCCCAATAATATTACAGTAAACTAATTACAGGCAGAAGTCTACTTCATAACTTTTTATAATCTGATTATAGGAAAAAAATAATTATTATTGCAATGACTTTTAAAATATATCTTTTATAAATAATTATACTCCCAGAGCAGCATTTTCTAATAATATTTTTAATTAATGGATTTTCTGAAATTAATAATTTTATAATTAATAAAATTAATATATACTTTTTATATTGTTAAGTTGAACTTAGAAAGCAATCTTATTGCTTCCAACTAATACATAAAAGTTAACACTCGCACTCATTTTCTTTTAAATATAGAATTAAAAGTAAATTATTTTATTATTATTACAACTAATTTAAATCAGCATCTGTTAATAAAAAAAAAATAATTTTTTTTCGGTAATTAAATGTATTTTAAATTGAATTATCAGTACAGCTTTAGCTGAAAATTAATTTTATTTCATTCTATATATTTTTTTAAGAGTGGGAGGGGGGATAACTTTTAAATCTATGCTATAATTTATTATTAAATATAATTAATACAAAAATATTATATACAGAGTTTATAACAGATAATAACTTCATAAAATTTAGAAAATTGCTGGAGGTATATACAAATATTTTCTTATTCTGAAAAGCACTGTAATATGATAACATATTAATTGCTAAGTTTTAATCTCTTGGTCTCAAATTTCAAATTTGCACAATTTTTTACGAGTAAAAAAAATCTATTCTAATCAATATATTTACAGTACAAATAAGAATTGATAAGCAGATTGCAGTTTTCAATTAGATATAATCAGATGACATAAAATAACTTCAAATTTTACAAAATTCATATACATATTAATTTTGTTTTTTAATTGTTAAACATTATTAATGAGCATTATGTCTAATCTAGATACAAAAGTGAAGATCATATTTATATAAAAAATTATTTTTAAAGTCAATGGATGCATAATAATTACAAATAAAATGACAATATTATTTTTAATATTTGTTCTTAAATAATATTTTGAAAATTTGTTCTTAAATAGTGTTCTCTTTGATAAGCCATATATTTGTATTGTTACTTGCATCTAAAAAGTTTAAAAATTTTAATGAAAACTTCTTAATTTTAAAACTATATTTTGAAAAAAAGTTGTGACACAAACATCAGATATAAACAATCAGCTGACAGGTAAAATGTAGGACTGAAAGTACCAAAGTCCTTTTTAGATATTTTATTATAAAATAAAATATTAGCTATTACATCACTACTATTTTTGGAAAAAATATTTTTGTTGAGTCTTCCTGGCTCTACTTTAAATTTGAATCGACTTAAGTCTTATAGGTTTATAAAAATAAGATTAAAATTAAACAATTACTAAAATTTTATTTCTAATAAAATAAAGAACTGAACCTTATGATATATGAGTTAGAGAGCCAAAGAACCTTCTTAAAAATTCAATGTAAAATAAGATATTAGATATCATATAATATCTAATTTCTTCACATTAAACCATGACCATACACACTTACAACAGGAATTGACTAATAAGTTTTTGATCCCCCAAATAACTTTCACGCTACTTGGTGGAATTTAGTGTAGTGGTGGAAAAGAGGATTTAAAGACTGGAGATTAAAAAATTGATTCCAAGTTCAATAAAGTTAAAAAAAACTCTCATCTTAATTAATTAAATGGAGTAATTATGCTCAATCCATCACTCTTGCTTGAACACCAAAGCTACTAATCTTATGATTATAGTTTTATTTTTACTCCCATAATATTATTTACCACTTTCGATTTAAAAAAATCTATTATTCATTTTGTAATTTATGATCTTTAACTTACCATTACATTATTTTTATCACAATAGCTTATTTTTATAGCAATTCCAGTTTTATTAGCTGCTAAAGGCAGATTGAATTTGATAAAATTTATAATTAAGTTTATGAAGTATAAGTGAGAAAGCCATATATCATTTTTATTAAATAGTTACAAATTAAAAAATTGTCTCCCCATTGATCATCTGCTATTTATTAACTTCCTGAAAATTTTGGATAATGATTTTCATCAAAATTAAATTAAGATTTAATGGTCATTTTAATTTTGTCTTTTTGAAGTGTAATTACTAGATACATCTATAATAATATGCAAAAATAAATACCTTATACAATTGAAGAAAAAAAAAAATCTTATTTCAAACTGTTAAGTAGTTGTAAAGAGAATAGAGGCACATCTTATATATAGATTCCACATTTTTATACACTTTTCATACAATAATTGTTTATTGTAAAATAAAAACATCACTAAGATATTTATTTGAAGTAATTACAGATTAGTAGGTAATATGTTTAAAAATGGACATACAACAATTTTTAAAAATAGCAGTCTTTAATAAAATCCAATGATTATTTGTTAAGATCATGTGATATTTAAGCATAGGAAATAACAGGTTCAGTTTCTATCTGAAAATATTTAACTTTTGAATATATATCTATACAACTGTGCTAAATCACAGAACTTAGTAACTTCCATTTTAACAATAACAAAATCATAAAAAAAATTTTTTAATGCTAAGATTGTATATATTGTAGTGATTTTAAAACATTACTTTGAAAAATCATTTGTTGCACAAAAGAAGTCTTATAAAACCAATAAGTAATACTAAAAAAAATGATGCATTAATAAAAATACAACTTAAGTGAATTGATGACCAACGTCACAGTGATTTGGTATATGTAGTGGACATTTTTATGTCACCCTTGAATTTTGTTTAATATTAGATTAATATTAAGTTGTAAAGACATGGGGTATGATGTAAAATAATGTCTTCTTAAACAAAATCAAAAATTTATATGCATAGTCTTAAATGACAAGAAATGTAGTTAACTATGTTGAAAAGTTCTATATGTTTAAAATTATATAACACACACACACAATCTAATTATTTTATTTTTAATCTAATAATTACCTATATCATTTTTCTAACATTGATACATATCTTTTTTTTTCTCCTATCTTATCCTATTTTTAATATTTGTTTAATTAACACCATACCTTCATACTTCCCATTTTTCTCATAAAAACTAATCATAAAACAGAAAACTTCTACCTCTTTCATTCCCTTCATTTTTATATTCTTCCCATTATTTTTTTCTGAACTTCTTTCAATAGATTACATTCAAAAAATGATTGTTAATACTGTCTTTCTCATTTCTATATACATTATAATTACAATACAAATTCTTATTCGATTTTATCTCCTTTATTTGGTATTTAAAGTTTCTGTGGTGCAAGGATCTTTTCATATTCTATTTACTTTTTATTATTATATAATTTTGATTTTTTACTCTCTAACTGATCTATCTATCCAAACACCTTCTGCCCTTATAATAAAGCATGACAAATACACAGAAATAAAATCTCTATTTATTTGTTTATTTTAATATTTTTTTAGCTTACCACATTAATGATTTCTATACATAATTTAATGATATTTTTACTTATCTAGTTTCATTTATGTACACATTTCAATCATTTTAATTTGCTTTTAATTTTTCCCCCTTAAATAAAAGTTCATCCATTCCTCTTGATTTAGCTTTCACTATCCAATGCTTATGTCCCAACAACTTTTTAAATTCTATGTAAAAAATTATCCTGTCCAATATAAAATGACTCATTTTACTTTAAATACTTCATATTTGCTATATCAAAAACATAATAGATTTATAATCATTCCTATATCTGCTTTTTGTTTTTGATTTCAATTCTAATTCCCAAAAATTAATACAATTCCTTTTTTCATTTAAGAATATCCAAATATTTATACTTTTCCACTTCTCAAAAATAAATATTTTTTTATTTTTCATTTTTTAGCTTTTCACTTTCTTATTAATTTCTAATATCTTGATTCTTTTTTATTTTTAGTAAATTTTTCTTGTTTTTAGTTATCAGAGTTGCCACTTTGTGAAGACTTTGTTTTCTAATATTTACAGTGACCATAAAGTTTACTAATTGCTATATGTTAGTCGTTTTTTTCATTTTACAAAGATGGCATTATGATTGCTAATAATTATTTTACATTTGAAACAATTAAATACATGTTCAAAACAGTCTCAACTACATCAAAACATTTAGTTAAAATTATCTGATGAGCTTTGCATTTTGGATACTGTGAAGCATCTATTCAACAAAAAAATGTAAACAAACAAAAATGTAAATAAAAACAACATAAAAATTAATAAATTTAACATATTTTATGATACTCAAATAGCCATTTTTCTGTTTCTGGGCACCATACTTGATCATATTTTATTAATAAAATTAATTCAGTTTATGTTGAAAACACATATTCATTTAATTTTTTCTTCATTATCATTTCTATAAGAGAAAAATGTTATTGAAAAAAAATATTGTTCAGAGAGGTATTTAATTGTGATGAAAATCAGACATTTTGCTATTTACTTTATTTAAAAGATAAAAATAAAGTACAGTACGTTTTTTTCCTTATTCTTATTTTTTCAATGAATTAATAAGCTAATACATACTCAATAAAATATATGTAAATCTATCCCCTCAATTTATTAATATATTATTTAATGTTTTTTATGCCATATGCATTCTATACATACAAAAAGTATCTGTGTTATATTTATGTGTATATTGAAAGTATTGTTCAATTGTAATTCAATAAATAATATATATTCTATTCTAATCAAAGTTTATTAACAAAACATGAGCTACTATGTGCGAAGTAAGATGATAGGGGGGGCTTGAAACAAAATATAATAGATTTGCAGCTCCATTGTACAAAATTCCATTGCATACATAATCATGGGTACTAATACATATGACAATCCATCTCGCTTGATGACATTGTTGCTAGCCAAGGGTAGTTGAAAATACTGTTTATCAGGCACAACTTCTCAATTGCTATCAGCAATTGAGTCTTTTGGCTAATGGCGACCTGCAGCATGTTCTGTGATAAATTGCTCTCACAATTCACACAGCCTACCATATCAGTTAGCTCTGATACAGATTATTGACCCTCTATACAAATGCTGATACTTAACATATCACTAACTTATTATGATAGAGTGTGAATAATTTTTATGATGAAAAGTGAACCAATATGTGATCAGAAGTAATTATTTTCAAACCTGAATGAATTACTATAAGGTCCTCCAAATTGTCACACTGTATACAATGTCACCCCCCGTAAATGTGTTAAAATTAGGATATGTGGCAATTCAGCATACCTGAATCTAAAGTCTCATACCTTGTGAAAGCTTGCATTGATCAAAAAATGGTTACTTGTGAAAAAAACTATTCATTCAAGCTGTCTCTATTGCCTAATACAGGCCTTTCTGCAAAAGAAACAAATTCTACCAACAGAGAAGACAAGTGTGTGGTAGGAAGATGGTTCTAAGGAAATGTAGGAGCTACGCGATGGATGCAGAATGAGTTATTGTTATTGAAGGTATTCTGTTCATAATGATACCTGGTTCAACAGCTTAATAAAATAAGCATTATTCCTAAAAAAATTAACAAACTAACATTTTGCAAATAGATTAAATTACGGTTTGCAAAAAAAAAAAAAAAGTTAAAACAAAGTAACACTTATTACCAAACAAAAATAAATTGTTTATTGAGGCGTTGTTTATCAACCAAAAATAAAACTTTGTTTGAAGTAATCAAATCAACATTAACCAGAGTAATCAATAGATGCCAGAAGGCTTGTGCATAAAATCCCTATCTAGTGCCTACTCATCCAATATCCCCAAACTAGTTTCTGGCTTGTGGCCATCATCAGTGAGGAGCCTTGGATCTGAGAGCACTGCACCTAGATCGTAGGATCTAATGCAACCCTCCAGCAGCCACCTTTTGACTCTACTTTACTACAAAACTATGAGAATGAAATTGAAAACACAAAAATATTTTCAATCTAAGCTCAATAGCTTATATAGTCATATGGCTCTGAACTCAATTCAGCACCCATAGATTTAGGTGTCTTTGGGTCTTAAACAACCATAGCCACCATTATCTTATTAGGCAGGATTGGTGTTAAACCACTAAACATCACATGATCACCATCTCATACTAGCACATAATTGTTGTAAACAAAAGCAAAACTCCATACAGTAGTGCCACCCTGTGCTAACCAGAGTAATCAATAGATGCCAGAAGGCTTGTGCATAAAATCCCTATCTAGTGCCTACTCATCCAATATCCCCAGACTAGTTTCTGGCTTGTGGCCATCATCAGTGAGGAGCCTTGGATCTGAGAGCACTGCACCTAGATCTTAGGATCTAATGCAACCCTCCAGCAGCCACCTTTTAACTCTACTTTACTACAAAACTATGAGAATGAAATTGAAAACATAAAAATATTTTCAATCTAAGCTCAATTGCTTATATAGTCATATGGGTCTGAACTCAATTCAGCACCCATAGATTTTGGTGTCTTTGGCTTTTTTTTTTTTTGCTTTTGTTTACAACAATTATGTGCTAGTATGAGATGGTGATCATGTGATGTTTAGTGGTTTAACACCAATCCTGCCTAATAGGATAGTGGTGGCTATGGTTGTTTAAGAGCCAAAGACACCAAAATCTATGGGTGCTGAATTGAGTTCAGACCCATATGACTATATAAGCTATTGAGCTTAGATTGAAAATATTTTTGTGTTTTCAATTTCATTCTCATAGTTTTGTAGTAAAGTAGAGTTAAAAGGTGGCTGCTGGAGGGTTGCATTAGATCCTAAGATCTAGGTGCAGTGCTCTCAGATCCAAGGCTCCTCACTGATGATGGCCACAAGCCAGAAACTAGTCTGGGGATATTGGATGAGTAGGCACTAGATAGGGATTTTATGCACAAGCCTTCTGGCATCTATTGATTACTCTGGTTAGCACAGGGTGGCACTACTGTATGGAGAGTTTTGCTTTTGTTTACAACAATTATGTGCTAGTATGAGATGGTGATCATGTGATGTTTAGTGGTTTAACACCAATCCTGCCTAATAGGATAATGGTGGCTATGGTTGTTTAAGAGCCAAAGACACCAAAATGTATGGGTGCTGAATTGAGTTCAGACCCATATGACTATATAAGCTATTGAGCTTAGATTGAAAATATTTTTGTGTTTTCAATTTCATTCTCATAGTTTTGTAGTAAAGTAGAGTTAAAAGGTGGCTGCTGGAGGGTTGCATTAGATCCTAAGATCTAGGTGCAGTGCTCTCAGATCCAAGGCTCCTCACTGATGATGGCCACAAGCCAGAAACTAGTCTGGGGATATTGGATGAGTAGGCACTAGATAGGGATTTTATGCACAAGCCTTCTGGCATCTATTGATTACTCTGGTTAGCACAGGGTGGCACTACTGTATGGAGTTTTGCTTTTGTTTACAAATCAACATTAGTGACAAAAAAATTAACAAACAAACATTTTGCAAATACTGTATATTAAATTAATCCCCCCCCCCCCAAAAAAAAAAAAAAAAAACCTAACCTAAAGGAACATTTTCTACAAAAGAATAAAATATTGGTTATTTTAAAAAAATGCTAAAATAAAGGAACATTTATTATAAAAACAAAAAAAAAAAGTAATTAGTTTCAAAAATAATAAAATAAAGTAATTTTAAAGAGTGGTCTGTGTATTGTTTACTTGTTAAAATATTAAAAAAATGTAATGGCCGGTTAGTGTTTTGTTGGAGGAACAACTCCATTAAGCGGGATGGATTGTCATATGTATCAATACCTAATCATGTTGCGTTAATTACAGTTAATGTGAGACACTTATTGCTTACACAATGCTGTTCTAATGGAAATGTATTGTAGATGTATTACATTATCTAATGAAAATAGCAAAATAGATCAATTTTGTTTGACGACTGAGAGAATAAGAAGCAAATTCATTAGGAGTATATAATAAATGTAGACAAATTTGATGACTATATCAAAATACTTTTATTATGCTAGTATTGGAAATATTTATACTTATAATCATTTTAAAATTCAAGAATTCCACAAACATAAATCCCAAGGATTTTAAGTTGATACAATTTATCCAAGTTTGATATATTTACATAAGTTTAAAAAATATTTTTCCAGCAAAGAAAACAAAATAGTTGTCAGATAAAACTAGAACTTACATTTGAACTCCAAATAACCCAATAATATTATCTTACATTGTATGTTTAATAAATAACAATTTCATAGGATGTTTGGCTAAGATCATTTATATAAACAAAGTTGATCATATCTTGATGGCTTCTTGCCTAATTTATATGATAAATTCTTTAATTTAGAGAGATTGAATAACTAGGTAATAGAATAAATGCTATGACCAAGTGTTAAAACATGATGATTATTAATGAAACTTTTTAATTGAATTTATTTTAATATCTTGTAGTTTACAACATCATAAACTCTAACAAGCTATTTATATCTGGATAAAAAATGCTCCCAGAAATTTAATGTAATATATATAAATCCACTTGTTAAAAAACAAAAACTAACATTTTAGATTTGGAATTTTTGAAGAATAATTTTCTCTAAGCACAGACGATTATATATTGATCATGAAGAAATGAATTAATACTAATAATTCATATTTGCACTAATATAATTTTTTAAGAACAGACTTTCTAAAAATGTATTTTAGAATAAACATGAGCACTGTTTTTTTCTGTGGAAAAGATAATTTCAAAAATAGCATTCTAAAAAGACACAATCCATTGGAAGAATGTGTCCGAAGATAGAATACTACAGGAAACTACAGACAGATTTAGATATCGAATTCATTCAAAGAAAAGTTTCCGCAGAAGAAATTAAAAGTCTATAGCAAGATGTTAAATAAATAGATTAAAGAAACGACGTATATATTTATATGTAGAGTTCACCTTTTGGTTTATATAATCATTACAAAGCTCAACTAATCTTTATAACAGTTTGTTTTTGTCATTTTTCTTTCAAATGCAGTTACAATAAGCATACTTGTTTACTAGAGTTTGATAATGCATGAACAAATAAAACGAACGACTATTGTAGTTTTAAAGTGTATGAAATATTAGAATAAGGAAATATTTTTGTGCAACTATTTTTTTAATAATATTACTATAAAGCTTTCCTCTCTAATTTCTTATAAAGTTACGCATTTTTACTTTGACTTTTTTTTTAAAAAAAAAAAAGATTATATTTTGGACAAAAGTAAACCCCTCTCCCACACTTTAGAAAAAAATCAGTGTTAAAAGAAAATTGAAACGTCAGGTCAGAAAGAACTCCTTTTCGAGATCTCATTTAAGCCACGCAGCTGGACATAGGGATAGAGAATTCTAGGAGGTTATTTTCATTCATAATATTTTACCTCGTTTAGTAAAGTCGTTGCGGATTTTCAGGGCTATGTTTTGCCATTGTTTTACTGTCTTACTAACTATCCAGGTCACTGGTAAGTTCATTAATTAAGAATAATCAAACTTTTAATAGTTAATCTTTTTTAAATTTGAAAACTTTAATATACTGTACACTATTTGTAAACAAAAAAATATAAAAATCAGGTTGTAAGCATTAGAAGCGCAAACATGTGCAGAAATAGCTTTTGTTGTATAAAATGTTTAAAACCTGAGGTTACATTTGATTTTCAATTTTTTTTTTTGTTTAGGATATAATATTTATTGTTGAAATTAAAATCAAATAGAGATGACCACTTTCATCTTTTCTATTTTTTTTTTTTTAACCAATTCTCTTATTAAGCACCAGCTGCAGATATTTTCCGCATGACTGTCCATCCACCAAAAGGTCATTCTTATGTTTATGATTAAATTCTATTTTATTAACTTTTCTTTAAATTTAATTTGAAACAAATTCCTAAAAAAAAAAAAAGAAGGTGCTTCGGAAAGATAAATCAGATTATTGCTCTATTCTTTAAAACAATTGTTGACGAATTTTTCTAACACATTTTGTCTATCTTATCTTAATAATTAGACAAGCCTAGAGATTGCAGCAACTGGCGCCTAATTACATTGCTGGTTTCTTTGATGTCTTTCTTCTAGCCATGAAGAAAATCACATTGTATTTATATTGTTTGATTCTTCATTTGCATATGTTAAAACGCATGTTTGTCTTATGTTGGTAAATATTTTGAGTAAAAATAAATGCCGGTATTAAATGAAAGAGTTTTTTTTTGTTATTAAACTTTTAAACTTCTTTCTCTATTATTATATTTTATTTGTGCGAAATAATATTGATTAATTTGCAGTATATATGTGATGCATTTTCGTTTCTGTATAGAAAAAAAATTGTTCGCTGCGACAATTTTTGCTATATTATACCGTAATCATTCGACCGCGTTTTCTAGTGATCTTCACGCGACAATTAATAATAAATTAACATTTCAATCAAAATTAGCATGAATTAATACTCCCAAGATCTATTTATATATAAATCTTTTTTCCTCGGCACAAATCAGCTTTTTTTTTTTTTTTTAAATATATGATGTACACAATTCAATTTCAGATAAAATAAATGAGAGTTGGTAAATGTGATATGTTGAACTATTTCCATCATCTATTATTAAATGTTGAATGTCTAAAAGAATTTAAACTTTGTTTAACCTTTTCCAAATACAAACAACTGTTCATAATAACACAAAAATAAAAAGATACACTTAGGTCTCATATTTATAGTGGTAGTTCATAAAGAAAATTAAATTACAGGGCATATTCCTATTGGATTTTTTAAGGATGATCATAGTTTATGGTAAGAGAGATATTTAATGGTATTGATTTAATGCCAATTTTGTGAGTATGTAGAGAACAGAATTTCTATATGTGATTTGGAGATTATATTTGTACATATGATATGATTGTTTACATTAAAATATTGATTAAAATTTAATATATATACTGAATATATGTTTTAGAAAAATAGCAACCTTATTTTACCTACTCATAGGAAGTGCTCTTTATCATCAGTTAGAGAAATTGTTCAAAAGCTGTCAAAATGTCTATATAAAACAAAATCATATTAATATATTGAAAAGCATGTGCATGTATAGTGGTAATATAGTCCCTATCTTGATTATGATCTGATTTTGAATTGAGATAAAACAAAAGTTTAGTTACAAGTAGCCATACGATAAATAACCCAGATGCATTATTGATCAGTAAATGGTTAGCTGCTATTATTAGCTAAGTAATAAAGCAAATATATAAAATTACTCAAATTCCTCCTCCTACACATTTGATACGGGATGAAGATTTTTACTTCCTCTATGGAGGTGGGATTGGAAAGATTTCTTCCTTACAGCTGAATATTTAAAGAATGTATTACTTTTCATGTAAGTAAATGAACAATTCCAAAAATTTAATATATCAAGTATATAAATGGAACTTTCATATATTTATATTTATATTAATAATTAATAATATTTACTAAGGCAATAAACCTTTAAGCATGTGCGCCTGAAAATGCGAAGGTAGGGACCTCTACAGGTCTTAACCACAAGCTTATGCTTTGGAAGAAAAGAGTAATTGTAAGAAAGAAAGAAATTAATAAAATAGTACACCAATAGTCAGAAATTACAAAATCTATTTTTGAAAATATAATAAGCTAACATGTTTTCAAGATCAGTTCTTTTCTTTCTACTTCAGAACTATTTTTTGTAATCAATGGGCACTAGATAATAGTGTTACTATATTTACATATCCCAGATTGGTGTCTGACCCTTTTTGTCATTATCAGTAAAAGCTTAAAATTTAATGATAAACTGAGTGCTCTTATTATCACCTTTAATTTCTTTATACTGTTAAGCTAATAGCATAAAATTATATAAATATAACCAGAGAAAACAGAAAGTAAGAAACCATGCATGTCTCAATGAACATATATTTGTTTGGGAAATACGAAATATTGAATAGAGAGGAAAACACATGATAATGACAAACAATCCATAAATCAATTTAGTATGATAATACATAATGACAGAAAACAATTAATACTGTTTTTAGGAAAAGGTAGAAAATAAGATCCCTCTTAGATAAATATAAAAAAATTCTACTTATTGTTGCCTTTGGCAAAACAATTAAGTTACTTAGAGTATTACCTTAAAATTTAGTATTTCATAAATCTAAAGGTCTAGATTTAATTATCATGCTAATACTGTCATTGGTCAAATTAGCAGCAGGTGAAGAAGAGAGAAGAAGAATATTATTCAAAATGTTGTGTTAAATACTAACCTGTGTGCTATTACTAATAGTTGAAACTATTTGGAATGCTTAAAATAAAGTTTCACTTTTTCTGAAGATATTCTATTTTTAATATTAGATGTTGTAAATAGTCCAGCATATAATTGCTAAAATAATTATATAGTTTTGATGTTAATTAGCAGTTATATTTTAGTGATTTTAGCTTTATGCCATCTGTAAACTTTCTTGCTATTTGACTAGAAAGGCTAATATCACAAAACATTACATTATTTATTTAGTTTATTCCTAACATAAGCTTTCAAGAGCAATTACTTTCACTTCATTATCTACTTGGCTTAGATTAAAAAAACATTAGTTTTTTTAAATTTCAGATTATTAATTGATAGTAATAAAACATTATTGGTGATTACTAGATGCATAAATGGATTATTTCCAGCTTTGAATTCTAAGGTCGCTAAAGTGAAAACTTATAAGGATGTGGGCGTAATAGCACTACTAGCTGATGTCAATTAAATGTATAATAGATAACTCAGAAGTAGAGTGAAAAAAGATCTGCTTTTGGCAGCATTTGTTAAAATTAAACTAAAATGATTGTCTTATTTTGCTAGTATTAACATCTATGTATGGTGGATATCTCATAATAATATCTGCAGGGATGTTGTTATCTTTACCAATTGGAAACACATGACAATTTCACCTGAATAGTGTGTTATAAAATGGTGTTATGAAATAAATGAAGATGCTTAGAATAATTTATGATAAATAAAACAATTATAATGCATCTTATTAAAGCTATAATGGTTGAATATTTTTAAGCTTAGTAGCTTTAATGATTGTGCTTAAGTTTTTTGGTTATGAAATATTTTATTGTTGAAGATTGAGATAGTTTGAGAAAAAATATAGCTTAACTGATTTAATCACAAATCCAAGATTATCTTAGTAACTTGTGATTTTCACTTCTTTTAATAAAAAGACTGGTAAAGATCATGTGATCAATTTCTGGTCTTGCCATTATTCTACTTATCCAGTATAGATTTTAGCTGCTTTAGATTGCTTGTTGAAGTTTATGTTTTTTTAATATGTTGTCATTTGCAGCTAGATCTGTTGATGAGTTTGGTAGTAGCTTTTTTTTCTGACTTAATGAATAAATTAATAGCTTCTCTTAGTGTATTAATTTGCATTCTTTACATTAGAATAATAATTTTAGTATTCTTTTTTCTTTCCCTCTTCCCTAAAAAAAAAAAAAAAAGCTTTTTTATGTAGTATCCCAAAATGTGAACTAATGAATTTTATACTCCAAAACTTTTTGATGACTAGGAATGGTGAAAAGTTGGCACTCACATATCTGAGCAGTCCTATTCAGTAGCATCATTTATAATCTGTATGATTATTGTTTAAGGATGTTTTAGACCATCCTCTTTAGATGAGAGGAGATTCTCCAGTAATTAGCAGAAAAGTCTTATTAGATGAACATATTTTTTTTAAATGATAAATTTTTTTTCCATCTAATCATTTCATTTAAATAATTCTTTTTTTTTTCCTTCGACATTTTGTTCTTCATATTTCTATTAAAAGTTTCATCACTTAGTTAATATATATAAGGAGGAAAATGCATTTATGTATATATGTATTTTTCTTCCCTAAGACAGAGATAAGGTATCAATGTGACAGAGTTTTACAATCAGGCTTTACCATTTGATTAACATTGGTAATAATTTTCAATAGTTTCCCACTTTTTTAATTTATTTTACTCTAGGATCTCAATTTTAGAGCTAAATCTTAAATTTTAATGATCCCTTACATCATTAAGATGCAATATATTTTTAAAAATTATAATATTAATGCCTTAGTAATATGTGTGTGTTTCTAACTATTAATAAATTATAGACTAATAGGAAAATAAGTAAATGATATTGATGAATTTTGTCATACTAAATGTTTGATAATAAGCATCACTGAAATGAATGTTATAATAGCATTTATTTTTCCATGTCACCTATATAATTAAATCTAAATAACTTTGATTTAACGTAGTTTACAAATATGAAAACATGATTTTAATGATCTTCTAATTTAAACAAAGTTGCATATTCTCCATTAGCCAAGGATTAATTACAATTTTTTTTAATTTATCCCTTGATCTTACTTTTAATATATTTGAAACTAATTAATGTACTAACTAACATTTTTCTATATTGAATATTTAATTTAGCATACACTTTACTTGAAAAAATTAGACTTTATCTTTAAGATTAATTAAAATTGGCCATGAGTGCATACTAAATCAGTACCGATTAATCTCTAGTTTGGGGTATCAGTTAAAAAAGCACTTGTGAAAATTATCTAATGGGAAAGTGTTTATAATTGAAATTTTTTTTGGAAAGTTTGAAAATGAATTCTCTTTATAGTACAAAAGTGTTTTTAGTAGAAGGGTTTTCAAATATTTATTTATCCCTTAGTCCCAATTCTGTATCACTTTGCCACATTTCAGATCCTAACAGATTTAGTTAACAATCTCTGTACTAGAGAATAAGACAAGTTTATATATTTATGAAAACATGATAAGTTCAATAACAAACTAATTAACAAAAAAGATAAATAAGCACAACCAGAATATAAACAACAGTATAAATATTATAATAAGTGAACATTAATCTCTGAGATAGTTACAAATTCCATATGTATACATTCAGTTAATTATATTGATAGTTATGTTTATCATAATATAACTCCATAAGTTATGATAATATAATTAACTCTCTATATATTTTATTGCAATCCTGGTCAATAAGACTTGCTATGATTTTTCCTTACCTGCTAGATTAAACTTTAGGGACAATTTCCTAGCCTCAATGTTTCTTCCACTGTTTCTCATCATATTTTGTAAAAAGTTCTCTCTTACTAGCCAATGGGATAATTTTATAAATACTTCAATCCAATTACATTTAAATCAGATTAAAGCAAACTTAGCAAAACAGTTTCATTAATTTTAGAAATAATTTTATTTATATATTTGAGAAACACTTGAATTTATTTACTTTAGTTAAATTTCTTTCTGTTTTACAAAATTTCATATATCACAATCTTTCAATTACTTCTGAACTTAGATCAATGTACTTTTTATACAAAATCCTTGAATTTCTTGGGTGTTACCCATTTCTTTTTGTCTTAGCATTTTACTTCATAATCCATGTCTATAATTATAGACCAAATTTATCGTGTTGATGTTCTATTTTCTGATTCTCAGCTATCTAAGTTTGTATAGACACCTCAATTTTCTCTTTTTTTTCTTACCATTTTTCTTTCTGATGGCTGTTATGATTTTTTTCTTTATTTTGTATTAATATTTTAATTTGCAAAGCGCCGATAATTGAAATAAATCGAGATACTGCCAAATCTCTAGCGCTCATTACAATACTTAACTGACAGCCCTTTTCTCATAAAATCTTTGTTGTGTGTTTAGATTTGGATGTCATTTGGACAGTTATCCATGACATCTGATTGGCTGTCAGTTAAGTATTGTAACAAGCACTAGTGATTTGGCAGTATCTCGATTTATTTTGTATTATAACTTTTTAGCATTTTACTTTTTCATAGTTCATCAATATAGATAGTTGCAATGTTTACAATATTCTCCATTTCATTCTACTGGTTTGAATAATATTTTTATGAACATTCTTTCCATCGACTTTTTATTGAAATATATCATAAACCCAAACTCTTTTACCTATACTGTTTTATTCTTAAGGTTGAAAACTGTCAGATTTCTTTTCATGGTAATTAATACTGATGGTATAATTCTTAATCTCCTTTTCATCTACAACTGCTGAGTTTTTTCCCCATAATCTTCAATGGTTGGTGAATTGTTGTAGCAATACTATATTTAGTGTTTTCTATATTTTATCATTGTCAGACTTTTTCTATTGCTCTTTTATGATTTAAATGTTTTTGGTTAACCTGCTTAACTCAGGATAATGAGGTATACAAATATATTTATTGCCTAAATATTTTTTATTATTTGCACCATGAATACCATGTAATTGTCTGACATCACTTATACAAATACATGTTGTAAAAATATTTTGTTCAATTTCCTTAAATTTCATTAGTACTTGTGTTTTCAATGAGGTGAAACTCAACCTATATGAAGAATGCTTTTATTAGCATTAAAAAAATCATTCATTAATGGACCCTAAAAACTGTTTAACATGGGTTGATGCTTTAGCAACAATATATATATATATATTGTAGTACTTTTGCCTTGAACTGATAGGCTGTTATTTTTTTTTTAAGTGGGGCTTAATATAAATAGTGGATATTTCTTATGAAATAATTCCTGTGTAGTTTTTCTACTTTCTCTTATTATTACCCTCCTTATTTCTCATTAGTATTAAGTATTTATTGATGATAAACTATTTTAATTGATAATTACTGTTACTGAGCAATAAGATTTGTGAATGGATCAGCCTTTTCTAACCAAAATTGTCAGTAACTTCTGGCATTTCATTTTTTTATAATAATGTTATTAAGTATTTTTGATTCCTTTGATATAGTTGATTTTGACTTCTGCATTTTGTAGTTCTTGTCTAACCATTAAGCATCACATGATCACCATCTCTTATACTAGCACATAATTGTTTATAAACAAGGCAAAACTCTCCATACAATAGTGCCACCCTGTGCCAACCAGAGCAATCAATGGATGCCAGAAGGCTTGTGCATAAACTCCCTATCTAATGCCTACTCATCCAATATCCCCAGACTAGTTTCTGGCTTGTGGTTTCATCAGTGAGGAGCTTTGGATCTGAGAGCACTGCACCTAGATCTTAGGATCTAATGCTCTCAGATCCAAAGCTCCTCACTGACAAAGGACACAAGCCAGAAACTAGTCTGGGGATATTGAATGAGTAGGCATTAGATAGGGATTTTATGCACAAGCCTTCTGGCATCCATTGATTACTCTAGTTGGCACAGGGCGGCACTACTGTATGGAGAGTTTTGCCTTGTTTATAAACAATTATGTGCTAGTATAAGAGATGGTGATCATGTGATGCTTAATGGTTTAATACCAATCCTGCCTAATAGGATAGTGGTGGCTATGATTCAAGAGCCAAAGGCACCAAAATGTATGGGTGCTGAACTGAGTTCAGACCCATATGACTATATAAGCTATTAAGCTTAGATTGAAAATATTTTTGTGTTTACAATTTCATTCTCATAGTTTTATAGTTAAGTAAAAATAAAAGGTGGTTGCTGGAGGGTTGCATTAGATCCTAAGGTCTAGGTGCAGTGCTCTCAGATTCAAAGCTCCTCACTGACGAAGGCCACAAGCCAGAAACTAGTCTGGGGATATTGGATGAGTAGGCATTAGATAGGGATTTTATGCACAAGCCTTCTGGCATCCATTGATTACTCTGGTTGGCACAGGGTAGCACTACTGTATGGAGAGTTTTGCCTTGTTTAGTTTTTGTCTACTAGGATTGTTTGAGTAATTCATTTGCACTTTTGATATTTTCCTCAGAATTATAATATCAAATATTGATCGCAGAAGGTCAAGATATTTCTCTACTTCATCACATGCAAAGTCAGGTGTTCCAGTGATAGTATCTCCAACAATGGATTGCCTTTTGTTACTATTTGATAAGTCTGATCAAATAAATAAATATTGATGAAATTTCTTGAGTCCAAAGTAATAGTTGGCACTACTCTATTAATTTGTCCACAGTCTATTTCAGTTTTTGATAAAGCTCTTGATACCACGGCTATAGAATGTTCACCAGTATAAACAGGGTGAGTGATAATTATTTCTATACCCCATTCTGAAATATCAGCAGGTAGACCAACTTCTTCCAGTATTATTAAAGTGAATCAGTAACTTGCCCAATAGTATTTTTATTTCTTCAAACATTTCTTTCTGAATCATTGACCATGCAGTTTCAGCAGTTCATATAGGGGGTTCACAACTTGGTCTTTAGTTTTTAAAGCATTTTAATTAGTTTTGAAAATGTTTACTTTCCATTTGAGAAACAATTTTACTTTTGTAAAATTTCATTCAGTTTTAAAAATTCCATACATCTTTATGTTCAATGAATGAGAATTTTAAAAATTATTTTCTGGGTTAGATAATAATGAGAATTGTTTGAAAGATCTCTCTTAATGCATATGGAATATAGTAGGATAAAATGTGCATATATTTTCAATAGAGAGTTTTTTTATAATTTCCATTATACTAGATATGAATTTCTCAAGAGACTATATAATTTCCAAATATTTTGTGCTTTCAAACCCCATCAAACATAAACCATCTCTGTTTATTTATATAATCTTTATAAAGTGAAATGATATTACTGTCTATCAAAATTTACTTTTGTTATTAAGCTTGTAATATAGCATTAACATTTTGTGTGCTAACAAAGCAGGTCAGATTTTAGACTTTTGTGTCTTAATTTATGTATTTTGTAATAGTTGAATTTTTTACATATTAAGTGGAATAAATTTTTGGAGAGAGTTTTAGCTTAGACTATATATCAGTAGTTTTACTTTGTTTATATAAAAGTTGGAAAAAAACAGAGAATTAGTTAACATATATATACAGTGTATACAAATAGCTACAGTTAATAATGATGAAGATTTTCTAGAGTATAACTACTATAGTTGGTTTCAGTAATTTTAATAAAACAAAGGATAATTCAGTACTCGTATAACTAGATTTCCAAAAATGATTGGTAAGTATTTATATATGTGAAGGTTTTGCATTACATATCCATGAAATTATTGGTCAGACAATATGGATCATGCTCTAGGACACTTTTGACATTAGGAGGAGTCACCAAATTATTGCTGAGACAAGCAAATGATAAACAATTTTAGATAACTTACCCAAAAATACTTATAAAACTGTTCCAGATATTTTGTCCATTGGAAAAAAAATTCAAAGTTAACAAAAACCCATCATTTACAGATTATGTTACTATAATGAGAAAATATTAAAATTAAGTTTTTTTTTAGATATGTCATTGAAAGTATCTATAAAAGTGTTCCAAAATATATTGTTCATTGCAAAAAACAAAACAAAAGCAAATTTCATCAAAAGTTACAAAAAAACAAAACATTTAGATATCATATTGCTATAACTAAGCAAAATTAAACCAATTTTAAATAAGTTATCCAACACATAAAAATGTATAAGAATGAATAAAAATGTGGTAGAACATGATTAAAAATTAAAAGGAATTTCAATTTTTTTTATTAAAAAAAGGAGTTTCAGATATTTTGTATTCATATTTACAGACTGTATTCTAAGTAGCCTTATCAGTTTTAGGAATTTCTACACTTTCAATATTTTTTGAAATATTTTATCAATAGTATGTTTTTTGTCCATATTTTTTATAAGTTATTTGTCACATTTTTTTTTAGAATTTTATTCCAAAAATTTTTGAAACTTCTCTTCAATAATGCATTAATTTTTTTCTTTATTCTGCATTTGAAACTATATTTGATTTAATTACCACTATTATAAGTTCTAAAACAATTAAATTTATCCATTGTTACATGAAACTAAAGTCTCAGAAATCAGTTCTTCATGAATTCCTTTTGGATGCTATCCAATGTTTGCTTCTCATTAAATAACTTTGTCTATTAATATTATTCTTTTCTGTGACTTTATATTATATTGCCATAATTATTTTTTTTTTTAAATATAATTTTTTTGTTAATATTTATCTTGATTGCTAATTCTATTATCTTTTATTTTCCAAGTGTGTAGCATCATTATCATTTTGAATTCTGGGTATATAATATAATGATATGAAAGTATCTTTGTCTATATTGTTTTTAGGGTGATGGATACATTCCATCTAACAGTTGGATAGCTTTTTTACAAATAGTGTTATTAGTTGAGCATATGCGCAAACAGATACAGAACTATGTTTAGGTAGCAGTGATGCCAGCAATAATGATGATGGTGATAATTACAAGTACAAATATCAAAAATGCAAATAATATTTATTTAAATAATCAGAAAGAAAATAAAAAGAATGATTATTAGCTACATAATTAGATTCTCACAAGTGAATGGCAAATATTTATGTGCTTGTGTTGCATTATATACCTATGGCATTCCTCGTTAGAGAATACTTTATATTATATTATTAGCTATTCACTGAGGTTATTAAAAAATTATTCATCATTACTTTGGTGAAACTAAATAAACAATATGTTCAACAAACTTTTAAATATTATTCCTCTTCATATACATAAGACCAGAGATAACCTGAGTAGAATAATATTTATAATACAATAATATATTTATATATCTCAATAAGACAAAACATCAAAAGAAATCATAATATGTAATAATCTAAACTAAGATATAAGCAATTATATAATTTTTGATTAAATATTTTTGACATAACTATTACCAATATATAATATATATTTTTTACCACAATACCTGCATGAATTCTCTTATTCACATATGCACATATATATGAAGATTTAAAAAATAAGAATTCATACTTTATTTGAAAATAAATTACAGTTCCTCTGTGCACACACACACACATATATATATGTATCAACACATAAATATTCTATATACAAATATCTATAACAGAGAAGTGTTAAAATATTAACATAAATAGTCAAGCTTTGGTGACCTAGTGGTTAGCATAGCTGCCTTCCAAGCAGCTGTCCCGGGTTCACTTCCCGGTCAATGCATTTGACATATGGAAAAAAAAATATTAACATAAATAGTAAAAGTTAAATATTTTTGTAATTATATATTAAAATGGGAGAGTTAAATGAACTTATAGCTATAAAAACTATTAAAAAAGCTTTAACAAAGCAACTTGAAACAAATAGTTTTTAAATAAAATCCATGGAAATATGATTTATTTCCAACATTGTAGATTTTTTTTAATGCTTAATTTTAATTTGAGTTACTATATATTGATATGAAGTTATTTCAATGTTTTGAACATTGGCTAAGAAGAGGTTTTATTTAGTATATATATGTGTACACAATGTCTGAGTGTGCTTTCAAGATTTATAGCACTCATGAGCTGCAAGATGCATTGTAAAATTTATATGGATGCTAATTTATGTAAATTAATAATTTACATATTCCATTTTTTAGATAATTGAACACTAATTTCTTTTTTATTGATTGTGTGGGAATTGTTAGAAATGAACCATACATCTTTTACTTTCTTTCATCATGTTCAGTACAGATGATATTAACATTTACTGGGCTAAAATGTGGCTTTTAATCCAGAAAATATTAATATCATCTGTACTGAACACGATGACAGAAAGCAAAAGGTAAGAGACATGGTTTATTTCTAACAATTCCCAAGCAATCAATAAAAAAGGAAATAGTGTTTCAACTATTAAAAAATGTGATATGTAAATTATTAATTTACATAAATTAGCATTCCATATAAATTTTTACAATGCATTCTGCAAATCATGAGTGCTATGAATTTGGATTCACTGGCTGAATACATGCTTAGCAATTGACTCCATATATATATAATTAAAAACCAGTCTACACTTAGACAATCCCTACATCAATATCAATCAACAATTTCAAATTGTTATCTAGACAATCCTTTTTTAACAATAAAGGTGAAATCCCATCTTCATTAATATTTATATAGAAACTAAAGATTGCAACTTGACCACAGAGATTGAAATTATTGATACAAAGAAGTATAAATAAATCTCCTTAAACAAGTAAATATAACCTATTCTGAATGCAGACTAATAAATAGTCAATTATAACATTCCAAACTGCAATTATAATTTTCAAATTACACACAAAGTATTATTTAAATAATAAGTGCAATAATGCTCAAGGCTAAATGGGTTTGTAAGTAATCATTAAAACCCAGTCAATACATCGACAATCCCAAAAAACAATTTCAATCAACAATTTCAAACTGTTGTCAAGGCAATCTTTTTTTTATCAATAATTTCAGTTTTTGTAGTCAAGTTGCAATCTTTAGTGTCTATAAATATATTGGACTATTAATTAATAAAGGTGGGATTCCACCTTTATTGTTAAAAGGAGGTTACTTTCACAACAGTTTGAAATTGTTGATTGATGTATGTATATACTGAATAAAACTTCTTCTTAGCTAACATTCAAAACATTGAAATAAATTTATAATTGGCATAAGGATAGAAAACTTCGATATAAATTTAATAATTTTCCACTGTAAATAATTGACAATCCAAAGTTTTGCTTAATGAAACTTTGAGAGGCTCTTTAGATGCAGGGTTAATCCTTGGTAAAAGCAAGATAATGGAGTTTTTCTCTTATCTATACATGGGATACTGATTTATATTTTTCAGTTTTTCTAGTCTTGCATTGCTTTATTACAATGATCATTCAAAGGGTACAATATGGCTTTAACTTAGCTATCCAGCGGTATTAACTTTCAAATGTGACTTTAACTTTTATCAACTAAAATGATAACTGAAATAATTTGATTTGCTCTGTCTTTTATATGTTCTCCAGAAAAACATTTAAATCTGCAAACAAATGACTTTCCCATATATTTTCTATATTTTTTTCCACCATATGGGAAAATATCTTGTTTGCAGATTTAAATGTTTTTCTAGAGAACATATAAAAGGCAAAGTAAATTAAATTAATTTAATGACCATTACAGCTGATAAAATTTATAATCACAATTAAAATTAATACTTGCAGATAACTAAATTAAAAGCATTTTGAACCTTCTGAATAAGTCAATACAATGATGTCATGTAAAGATAGAAAAACTAAAAAATGTGGATCAGCAGCTTATGTATACATGAAAGGAAAGTTATCATATTCTTTTATACAATGTTTGCATATTTTTTATTTTCATTTTAATTAATAATAGTGATAATTTTTTTATATACATTAAATGCTTTTATTTACTGTGTACTAAAAAGAATTTTTTTTCTTTAATTACAATTGGAGTTCTTAGATTTAACTTAAAATAAAAGCATGGGGAGAGGTTTTTAGAAATTAATTAAGTCAATCCCTAAGCATTTAATACAATTTTTTTTTAAAATCTGTATTATTTTTAACATTTTAGTATTGGCAGCACAGTAAATAAAAATGTAAAACTAGATTGTATTTTAAATTGACTTGACACTTATTGTTGATATATACCACTAGATATTTCTGCTATTAGTTAACATGTATACCCTTTATGTATATATCATATTTAGTATGTGCACATAATTATATATAATAAAGAATTAAGTAACTTACTTTTTTGTTGAAAATTGACATTTTTTCTTTTTATTTGAAAACTTTTTTAAAAAAAAAATCTTAACAAAACTAAGCCTTGGTACCCGAGAAGTCAGCGCAACTGCAAGCAGTTGCTTGCAGACAGTTGTTGCAAGTTTGCTTCCTGGCTGATGCTTTGACATATGAAAAAAAAACTATATTGTAAACTAACTATTATTTTGACTTAAATATAACCAAGAAAATTTGATATCAAAATATTCAAATCTTCCCTCTCCCCACTCTTGCAAATCTAAAAAACTAGGTCACCTACCTAAATATTATTGTGCCCTATCACTTTGGTAGATATTTTGAAAAAATATACAAAATTTTAAAAAATTATATTGAATTTAAATCTTAAACCTCGGTTTTAAAATGTTATTATAACTTTAAATTGAAAGTAAAACAAAAAAACTATACTATCCTCTTGCTAACCGTACTTAAAACATTAATGTTTTAAAAACAATTTTAAAATTTGGTACCAAAATTTCCCATTCTCTGTTTCATATCTGAGAAATTAGGTCACTTATCTTGCCTGGTATTTTTTAGATATATACCAAATTTGAACTAATTTTACTGAAATTAGATCTATTAAACTTTGATTTTAAAATTTTATTCCAACTTAAAGAATAAAAGTGATTACAAAAGATTACAAAACAAAAATATCAATCATTAGATATTGTAACTTAAATAAAAGCATTTAAAAATAAGATTTTTCAAAATATACATTTAATAAAATATTTTAAAATAAGTTGCATTCTTTTGTTAAAATTATTTATGTATTTTATTTAAAAAAAAGATCTAATACAAAGTTTAAGCAAAATCCAATATAATTTTATTTATTTATTTTTGCCAAGTCTTAATCAATATTTTTTAATTATTACTTTTTCCCTTCTTAAATATATATACACACACAAACAAAATGTTATAGATTTGCCCATACAAAAAGCGTTTGGGTTTGAAAAGATAGATGGCCATTCTATCTTTTCCCAAAGACTTTATCATGTGTTTGAAGTGTTAGTATTCAGTCAATTATAGTTAAAATCTACAAAGCGCATGTGCAACAGCTTAATGCTGTTTAACTATTACAGTTTATAAAACATCGCGCTATATAAAATAATTGATTTAAATATATATATTTGAAACTTATGGATTCATTATTTACTATCAATTATTTTTAATTGTTTGATTAATTAATGTTCTAATATTCATTATTATTATTATTTTTAAAGAGATTTTTTCTAATAGCATATTTTGTTCTATGTGTCAGAGATTGTTTTTGACAATTGTTCCTTATTAACTTTTTGTAAACAAGCTTATGAAATGGAGGCTGCTTATATTAATTTCACATTCGATTCTCTGGGGGTAATAGTTGCTTTGTTTTTAAATACTTTTGCAGATTTAATGTATTTTCAGAATTTATAAAAGGCAAATCAAATTGAATTATTTCAATTATCATTTAAAGTTAATAAAATTAAAAGAGAATTAGAAACTTAAAGTTAATATTAGTGAGCAGCTAAGCTAAAGTCTGTTTGTTCTGAAATCTGAAGATTTTTATATAGTAGTGAAAATAATTTGGAGACCCACCTGTTCATAATTCCTTAACCTGACAGAAAATTCTTTTTAAAACTTCAACTAATGCAGTGATAGAAATTTTCAATCTTTATTCCAAAACTTCAAGAAGTGTAAATTTGATCCATAAACACAAACACACTCTAATTGACAGTTGAAATTATTCATTTAGATGAATATAGAAATAATACATTTGGACAGGCTATTAAATTAGTATGTTATTTTCAATATGAAGGCCATCATCATTTTAAAATAAAGAAGTAAAAATGAATTTTATCATTAAGATGAATTACAGTATACTTTGAGTATAGAGACAATTTTAAAAATATCATTTACATTAGTATTTCAATGCAAATGAGCAGTACAGGTTCATTTAAAATTCCAAACTCATTTATTGAAATGTAATAATTTAAATACAATAACACTATTACATATTTACCTAAATATTAAGAACATTAATGCGCCCGATACCCACTTCAAAGTGAAACTTTTTTTTTCCACAACCTCTATGCCACTTACTTGAAATTTTATTAAGTAATAGATATAGTGTTTAATAAATTCGTCTTCTATGCTGTCCTATCCAATACACTAATTTCAAGCTTATGGCTTTCATCAGTGAGGAACTTGGGGATAGTATACCTGAATTTTAAGAATCTAATGTACCTTCCTTCTGACAGGCATCATTTACCTCCGTAATACTGTACTATCAAATTATCAATCCAAACTGAAAAAACAAATATTTTCCCTCTTAACCAATTTTCCTGTACAGTCATATAGATCTGAAAGCAGTGCAACTTCTATTTATTATGTATCCTTATATCCTGTGGCTAGTATTTTCCAGAAAAAGATGTATTAGATCCTAAAGGCCCAAACGGACTGTTCCAAAATGCCTAGCTCCTAACTGATAAAAATCATAAACTTGAACTAGTCTGGGGGATATTGAATAGGACAGAAATAGGGATTTATTAAGTATTACCATCTGGCATCTATTAAGCTTACAATAAGTGTCATAGAAGTTGTGAAATAAAAATATTTGCACTGTGATATATAAGTTAGAGATATGCAATTTCTTATTGGTTTTATTCTATTTGTTATATAAATCAAAAGTTTCAATAAAATTTCTTATTTTGTATGTATAGTCCTTTTAGTATTTACATTATAAAATACTGATGAAGACTTATATCTAGATATGTTTTCGGCCTGGCAAATGTTTAATGTACCATTAGTTACTAATGTTTTTATTATGTGATGCAGATGAACTAATTTGTACACCATTAATACACTTTCCACTGGCTAAACCATGCAGTTTGTAGATTAATAGATTTGAAAGCTTAAATATTCTTGGTTTGATTTTTAATTGAGTAAAGAAAAAAATCTCTTTAATTGAATTGCTTTGCTCATTTTGCTACTTAGGTGCTCAAATGCCTCCCAAAAAACTAATTGTGCAATTATTTCATTAGCTGATTTCAATGCCAGAGAGTCATTCTGTGATATCACAAGTCTGATTTGGGTGTAGATAAAATTAAATATTGGCTTAATTCTCATTAGTGTAGAGAAATTAAAAACAAAATATAGGAAGTGAGGCTTACTACATTTTCTTGTTTGATGGTAAAGCTAAGTTGGTTAATTTAAGTCATATCATATAGTGTATGACCATACTTTTTTATTGACTATAGTTTATAATTTGAATTATTTTTTTGAGCTTCACAAAATTAAAAGTGGATTCTTTAAATCATGGATACAAAGATGATTTTTACTGAATTGCTTTCCTAGCAAATCATTACTCAAAGACAGATAGAAAAGAAATATTATCTAGAAACAAAAATAATTCATAACATTTTGCTAGAAGTCATATATGGAGATCTCTATGCAAAACTGCAATATATCATTATAAAATAATTGAATGGATATTGCTTGAGTGATCATGTAGCATTTGAACACCAGATAGAGTTCTGATCCAGCATTGTTTTCAACTTTGGAATCCATAACAATATTGCTGGAAACTGTCATTGTGAATTTTTTTTTTTTTAATAAAGGTGCACTGGTTTTTTTTTTCTTTTTCAAATAGTTATATATATTTTAAATAATTGCAATAAACTTGTTATTCATTTAAACATATATAAATATGAATTTTTGTGTTTTTCCCCCCTCATTTTCTGATTTAAAGACAATAGAAATTGGACTACAAATTTCTATCTTGTGAAATAGTAGCATACTTTAGTTAATAAACACTCAGTGTAATATGATCTCATTATGAAAAAAATAATCATTAATATTATTTTACTGACATAACTTTTTTTTCTCCTAAGATTTTGTGATTTTTAATTTCTAAATTTATTAATATTGAAGAAAAGAAAATATACACTAACATTTAAATTGTCCTTTATATACATCTAGATACTTAACACTTTTTAATTTGATATATTTTTTCATTAATAAATTAATATTGGGAATTTTTAAAATCAAACAAATGCATATACATCTTTGGAATCATATATATTACACAAATTTACTTTATTAGAATATATTTTAATCAGGAAAAGCTTTCATGCCTTTTTTTCAGTCAGACAATATACTTTCTTTTGGAAATTAAAAAAAAAAATCCATTTTACAATTCAAGCTAAAAATCTAAAACCTTAAGATTTTGAACCCAAATTAATCTGCTTAAATGATTATATAGAAGTTATTTTGTATCAGTATCTACAGATTTTAATAGTCTTAGTTCTTTTTGAAATATAGCACCTGTATTCTCTAACCAGGAACTGTAGTACTAACACTTGATTCATTGGCTTAACAAGATGTGATAATATATTGCGATGCAATGCACTATGGTTTCTTCTTTCTCGGTATCAGGAATCTCTCAGCCATTATGCCCAGAGAAACCTAAGGTGAGCTAACTTTAGTCTAGTGTTGTCTATTGTACACTTGAATAAACAGTGATTATCAGATAGTAATGCATTGAAATCTCCATATTAAACTTCTGGCTTTTGCTTTTATGATTAAGGACTTTGGATTTAAAGCAGGAAGTTCCAATTTTTAATTGTGACAATGGAATAAAAAAAGGTCAAAAATCGACTGCAACATATTTTCTGCAATAATAATAAAACTTGAAACATTGAATTTAATTATTTGAAACATTTTCATTATGTAAGCATTGTTTTTTTTGCATAAAACTAAAAACTAGATGATTCTTAATTTTTATTTCGCTTAAAAAATAAACAAAAAAAAGTTACATATTGCACACGGATATATATACATGTATATAGAGAAACATCATTTTGAAATTTTGTTTTTGATCCTCAAATTTAAAATTACATCTATGCTGTAGAGATGTGAATTTGGAGGATAGAAAAAAATAAAGATAGAAAATGTCAAAATTTTACTGAAAATGAAAAGAGATGATTTATTAGAAGAAATTAAAAGATAGAACAGAATTGCATCAGCATATACATAGTTAATCCAAGTATAGCCATCAAGTAATTATTAGTAAATGTATATCTAGTTATTATTAGCTAGTGATTACATTGACTATAAAACAAAAATACATATAATCGGATATAGTGTTTGTTGTTGATGGGGGAAGTTTCGTACTTCTATGGATACTGAGCTCTTGATTTATCTTTATATACTTAGAAAAATTACAAATGATACATTGAAGAGAATTACAAAAGGTGAAAGCAAAAGACAGAAGGGTTTGTGTTAAAGCTTTTTTTTGTTAGGTAACTATTCGTAAAGCTTAAAAAAGCTAAACATCACTTGATCGCCTAAGATTTATGTGCAGTGCTCTCAGATCCAAAGCTCCTCACTGACAAAGGCCACAAACCAGAAACTTGTCTGGGGATATTGAATGAGTAGGCACTAGATAGGGATTTTATGCACATGCCTTCTAGCATCCTCTGATTACTCTGGCTTGCACTGAGTGGCACTACTATATGGAGAGTTTTGCCTGTTTTAATATTCGTAAAGCTGATAGTTTTTTAAAACAACCACCATTGTGCATACATATAGTTATTGCATGATTACAAATTCCATAGAAATAAATTTTTAATAACAGCTTATTTATTTATACATTTTGTTTATTTCAGGTATTTTATCCAGTCATCCTAGCAATTCAACTGCTTTGCCAGATAAGTCTATTTTGGCTGCAATAAAAAACAAAACAGATTTTAAGAAATCTAATCAAAAATTCAACTATTTAAAGAATAACATGGAGACTTCAAATTTTCATGTGAACACAACTATTTCTGTCCAAAAAATGGAAATAGAAACAAGGAAGAAAAAGCATACCCAGATTTCCAACCCAAGAAAGGGCAGACTTTCAGGTAAAATGTGTGTGCATGGTGAACTAGAATAATGTTTTAATGCATTTCTTTGCAAACATTTGTTCATTTGAATATTGATTTCTTTCTTCTCTATAACTTAAAACTAAGTGCACTTTTGGTGAAGTTTACCATAATTGTAGCACTTAGCATTAGGTTATAAAGAGGAAAGAAATCACTTCAATATGCAAATGAACATTTGCAAATTTGAATTACAAATGAAGGGAAAAAATCAATATTTAATTATTAATATAGTTAGATATAATCTATTTAAAGGTTTACAGTTAACCTTTAATTATTAACCTTTGTCACATTTCTTTATTCATATTTTCGAAGTGTTGAAGAAAGATAGAGGTTTTAAAATACATCTAATTCAAAATATGTTTGTTGTGATACTTCAGATTCTGTAAATATTTTAAAAATTGATTACACCTATGTATTGTAAGCTCTTGGATATCAGATAATTTTATAACATATAGTGCAAAAATAATAATTAAAGTATAGTTTAGAAATTATATCTTGATTTTTCAATTGTTAAATTATTTGATCTAGTAATGTGATGTACCATGACTTCTCCTTAAACAGAGTCAGAAATCTCTCAGCAACTATGCCCAAAGAAACCTGTTAGCCATTTTACCTTCCCCTTCCCCATTCTAAGATTTCCCATAATCTGCTCCATCCCATTTCCACAACATAATCTTTGTCAATGCTATGGTCTTTATATCTGAATCCCCCTTATCTTTTCCCAAACCCAGCATAAAAACCAATAACCCACTTTCTGTATAATCACTTTGTTCATATTCATTCTCCCATAACTTCATTATTTGTACCCTTTCTGCTTTCAAGCATTTACATTCAATCAACAGATGCCTAATATTTTCTATATCTTCCTTACACAATTTGCAGACTAAATGACCCATATTTTTCCATTTACATGTATATTCTCTTGTTGCTAAAGATCCCGTTCGAGCCTTAAACAATAAGCTACTTTCATTATTATTAACATAAATTAACTCCCACCCAATGTTCCATTTACTTCTATATATATTTAAACACTTTTTACTCTCCATACTAGTTCTCCATTTCTCCAACTCCCTATTCTTTATTAATGCATCTATTCTTTTATCCCATTCCTTACCACTATAACACTCAACAATCCTCCTAACACAATCATCCCACCTTTTTTACAAGTATACCGATATAAATTCTTTATCCAAATCCTTTGCATATCGCATTACCTTTCTCACCCATCTTGTTGCCTGCCCTTTACTCATAACCCAATTAAATACTATTCTTTTATTATCCATAAACTGCAATCTACTGAACATTTTCATTTTGCTTTTTGCATCTCTCATATAAAAACTTGACCATCCCATTTCTCCTTTGCTGTCCATACCTCTGCATCTAATGCATGTCTTCCTACTTTCCTTTGTACTTTCTCTAAGTAATTAATACCCTTTTACTAACACACAATGCATCATTACCATATGTTAACCCTGCTACTACAACTCCCTTCCATACAATTCTAGCTACATCATATTAACTATATAAAAACACTGTTAATTTCTTTACTAAACCCTTTCTTTTCTTTGCTTTATTTACCAATTTTTCTCTCATTCAACCAAGCAATTTTCCTGAATACTTAAGATGATTTCCAAATAACTATGTCTATCCCCACACTTAACTTTATATCCCCCAATCATTATATTTGATTTTTCTTCACTAAATTTAATTCCCATCCCTTGCACATGTCCTCAGCATAACTTCCATATCTTCTTTCTGCACACAAAAAAATATCATCTGCAAAAAAAATAAGACCCGACAAAATGTATACTCCTTTGCCACCCATTAATGGTATCTCTATCCCTCTTCCTATTGATTTCTCCATTTCACTCAAATACAACAAAAACAAAATATGTGACATAGGGCATCCTTGCCTTAATCCCATCCCATTTTTAATTGATTCTATATCCCCTAATTGTTAAGTATAGTAATTATTTTCATATAATTTCTTAATATTTACTAAAGCTTCATTTATTCCCAAATTTGCTAAACTTACTCATAATCTATTTCTAGTTACTTTATCATATGGCTTCTCTATATCTATAAAACTCACATATAACGATCTACCTGAATTCCTACTCATATCCATAAGTTGTGTAACTACAAATAAACTATCTCCTATATGCCTATCTGACCTAAACCCTCCATGCATTTCCCTCACTACATTATTCTCTTCCATCCATTTTACAACTCTTCCAGCCTCCATGTATGAGAAAACTTTATATAAAACTGATGTTACTGCTATCGGTCTATAATTATTCAACTTTCTATGATTCTTACCCTTTTCTTTAAATAATAATCTTACTCTTGTATTATTCCAACTACCTGGAAAAAACTATTATTAAAATGGTATAGAGGTGCCACCAGTGGCACAGGTGCTTTGTTTGTTTACAATGATTGCATTGATAGTTATCTGGGTAACCCAATTTAATCTGGGATCTTTATCTTCCAATTAATAGCTAGATTTCAATTTATTGATCAGTAACTATGACTATAGACAACTATGCTAGTCTGCTTATGACATGAATTAAAGTTTTTCCAGGTTAAACTTGAATCTCTGGTTATGCAAATAACAGTAAAATGTGCTACCATTAAGTCATGTGATCTTTTGTAAAATAGTAAATAACAGAAAATATTTCAAGTTTTTGCAATAAATAATGTTTCTTACTCTTTCTATATATAGCAAAAAAAAAAAAAAAGTAAAACAGCATTTGAATATCAGCTGACAAGGTCTTTAACAGCTTCACACTAAAAAACTGTTAAGTCATTTCTCAACAGGGTTGCAATTTTCTGGATAGTGATGGTTTGTTTTCTTCTCTAACTATGAATAACTAGATTTCCATTTATTAACAAATATATTGAATGCATAGCCATATTTTAGTTTTAGATCAGCAACCCCAAAATTTCTAATTTTGATTAAAACCTAAAGAAATGGGTCTGAATCAAAATCATAGGCACAATGTCATCCTTGTGACTTAATTTACTTAGATATGATTAAGTGATATTAATAAGTCTTAGAAGAGCTTGGTGTGTTGCTACAAATCATTCAGCTGTAACAATATGGTGGAATGTAAAAATTTCCCTATTAATATACATTAATTAAAAGTTGTAAAAAGGTTAATCATGAATGATTAAAACAGTTTTTGCAATGATATGCCAAATATTTCTATTTTAATTAATTTGAATGTTTTCGAAATCAATGAATTGTAATATCTCATTTAGTTAGTGATCTCAGTACTAGTTTGAAAGTTATTCTTTTTTTTTTTCATTAGTCTAAGTTCTTGAAATATTTAGATGAAAAATTGATAATGAACCATCTAGTTTATTTTTATCTTACTATTTATAAGTAAGAATATCATGTAGCATAGAAATAATTACAAAACAATAGACGAAAGGAATTATTCTAAATATTTAAAAAAGTTAGATTTATTATTAAAATTACTTTTGATCTTATACAAAGACCATTTTAAAAATAAGATTTTATTGAAATAATTTTTGAACCAACAAATGTAGTCTTAAAATGGGAAGTAAATTCTGTCCACTGCATTATTTTTGTCAGTCAGTTAACATTTTTTTTTTAAAAAAAATATCTATTTGTATGGATATTTTTTCAATCAGTTCACATACTCTTAAAGTATGGAAATGAAGTCTGAATGCATAAATACAATTTTTTGGCAGGGAAGAAGTAAGTAAAAATTGGCTTAATGATATGGCCAAAAATCCTTTAAATTTTTATCATTATAACATCTTTTCAAAAAGAAAAAGAATATTTGTGAAATAGCATAATTTGATGAGAACCATAGAAGGTGCTGAATTTTCTTTAATTTTACTTCGATGAAATGTCACTACTGCTTTAATAAGTCAAATTGGATGTTGAAGTAGCTAAAGCCAAAGCTTCTAAAACAATTTAGAAGATTACAGTTTCAAGATGATGATATTTCCTAAAGATGGGACAATAAAACCTAGAACAATTGTTAAAAATCAGTCGTGAAATGGAATAGTGAATATTATGAAAGATTATTTCTCTAAAACTGCATAATTTAATGACTTCAAGCACATATTTTAATATATTCTAAAATAATTTGTATGACTAAACAGTCAATGGTTTCTGGTATTAATATGATCTATGATATCATAATCATATGAACTGGTCAGTGGAAAATGTAAACTAATAAATCATTTAAACTGTTGCCAACCACAGAAAGCTTGTACTTATTAATATCCAAGGAGCCTAGCCTTTACTGGCTCTGAAATGTAATTAAATGTGATAATTTATACATCTCCTGTTCCAATTGTGATTATCTATACATCTTCAGATATTATTATGAATGGTATAATCAATAACTAAACTTTCATAGGATTTTAATCATTCATATCAGCAAACTGCTTAGTCCTTTATCAATAGTATATTGTACACTTTAAGATTTGAAAAGTCTCTTTTTCAATACTACGTTCATCATTATTTCTGATTTTCCCATTTTATTTTCATAGTAAAATATAGCCATAATTTTCTTTCTCAATCTTGTTTAAAATATCTTATAAGTTAATATGTGATCAACATCTTGTAATAATTAAAAAATAAACACAAGTGATACATATTTTCTTTCTGAAATATTAAAATTCAGCTTAGATTTATATACACCCCCCCCCCCCCAAGATGTACTAGGCATTCAAGTGAATTTTTACGAGTTTGAATAAAAATACAAACTCCTTAGTTGGTCTATTACTCCATGAAAATAAAACTTGGAAGTTAATCTAGTAATTATTATTGAAATATCTTAGTCTATCAAGGCCAAGCATTCATGCTTATATAAGTTAGGTATATCACTATTTTTGTCTGGGATTAATCTCTTTTATTTAAAAGATATAATATGGAATTGGAGTTATTTGCATTTTCTTTTTTGATTAATAAAATTATTCTCCATTTTATTCAAGATCGTAGATGAAAATTCCACTATACCTGTTCAACTCTGCTTTCTTGTTAATCTGAAAAAAAAATTACTTTCTCTGCAAAATTGCATTCAATATATTGAATTAGTTCTTCAAAGATTACTTGAGATACTATGCAATTTTAGATCTTTGGTGAATTCAATGACAGAGTCCAGATAACTAGATTATCTTCAATTCTTAGCTCTAGCTTTTTTTATTGTAATATTCTTTTTATCACTTATTAATGACTTTAATTGTATATATTCATTTAGAGTGCATCACCATATTATTTACATTTTTGTATTATTGCACACAATGACAGTTTCTTATCATTTCCATGTAGTCATTCCAAATGTAACCTAACCATAGAATAAACCAAGATTATTTTTAACTGTCAAACTTTACATATTTAAAGAATAATATTGCTGTAGTGTAATTTTCACTACACCATTCTCACACAAGATAGGGACTGGCTTCTACCCATCTTCGACACCTTATGGAGGAAAGTAATCATAAACATATGACCAAAGACGTGAAAAAAATCTATAATCTCAAAGATGCAATCCTTACCATGTATGAGAGTGGTGTAGTGAAAATTACACTACAGAAATATTATTCATTATTGGATTTCTTGTCTAATGAATAACAAATAAGTTATTAATTTACACATTTTTTTCTTATTTTCTACTGGTTTAATTTATGAGTTTACCTATCTTTTCAGCCCAATGTGCTAGGTTCCATGTTAATATTGGAACTATCCACTTCACTTTTCAAAGTATAGTATTTGCAATTACATTCCAAATTCTTAAAACCGATAGTGATTTAAATTCCTTTTTTTAATATTATTTTTTCTGCATTAATTTATCCCCAATTATTTTTAAGACTTAAAATAATATAACAAAATTATTTTCTAATAATGCTAACACATTGTGACATATCACTTCCATGTACATAGACTGCTGGAGGCAAGTAGTAGTAATGTTTAAATAAGCAAGAATAATTAATAATACCAAATGGTAATGCAACCAGTTCACCAGACTGATTAGCTTTTATTATTATTGAGTACTATATTCACCTATCCATCTGCCAATTTTATTTAGAATATCCTGAAAATTTACACATTCTAGCAACTATTTATTTTAGTGATCTGTTATACTGCTAATGCATTGGACCTTTTGGAATTTATTACTGATACTTTTATATAACTTTTTAGAGCGAAGTAATAAAAAAGTACTTACTGCTATTAATGCAAATAATAAAAATATACCAAAAGTCATATATTTTATTTAGTATACATCATTCTTTTACCAAAGGTTCAATCATATTTATATTTAGAATATAACAGCTTGTTGTAATTTACAATTACTATGTTAGCTGGACAGTAATTTGGCTGGAAAATTTCTGGTTAATGGCTTGAATACTACAATAAACATAAAATGAGTGGCAGATGGATATATGTAATTTACTATTTCTCAAGACTGGTTGGACTCTGCATCTAGTGATCATTGGTATCCATATTTGAAGATTTGTGTTAGAATGTTGTTAATAAGATGCAAAATAGAATGTGAAATCATATGATGCTTTATTTTTGTATAATGAAACAGTTATTGCAATATTTCAGTATAATGAAACATTTCTTAAAATGATTTGAAGATAAAAATAGATCTTCAATTGTGGTAAGAGAAGAAATAGATTAAATAAGGATGAAATAGTATATGTAATAAAATTTTATAAAGGCTATAGCTGATATTAGAAATAGAAAAGCCTAGGAAATTAAAGATTCTCCAATGAATATGCTGAAGGTTTGAAGAAACTAATTAATTGATAATTAAAATATTTTTTGATTAGATGGATGGATAGATTAGCTTTCAACTTTTTAAGATTTTTTTTGTAAAAAAAAAAAAAAAGACAATATAAATAAATGTGAACATTTTTGAAGTGATTAGTGTAATTTTGCATTGTATATATTTTATTATTTTAAATCTGAGGAAGTTTGGATTTAAAAACAATAGGCAGACAATATTGCCTTGAAGTTTTGAGAACTATTGGAGAAAAACAAAAACATGAGAAAAAAAATCTTAATTATTATTTGTTTGTTGATAAATGATATAATGAACCAGTTTTAATGAATATTTTGAATAGATATTTTAACTGATAGTTTTGACAAAGGTGAAGTTAATATTGAAAGAAAGATTCTCTGCAACAGAATTATTGCTGTTATGTGTGTGCTTGCAAATAATATAAGTGAATTAAATCATTGCAGTTTAGTGTAGTAACAGAGTTGGATTCGAGAGGCAAAGCCCATGAACTGGTATTTGAAGAAACTTGGAATGAAACTAAATATGAATGAAACTAAAATTATAAAGACAGGTAAAGTTTTAAGATTGTTAAATAAACAAAACGCAATTTAGAGCATTAACATACTTTTATCATTAATTAACTGAAAATGTACTAAAAAAGTTAAAATGAAAATAATTATAATTTAAATAAGTTTCTAATAATCAAAATAGTTTATTTTATGAACCAGTGAGATTATAATTTTGAGATTTATTAAATATTTTATTTGTAGAATAGGTTTAGAGTGCGCAGAAATTAAACAAGTAGAAAAGAAAAAAATCATTTGATATAGATTCAGAGGAAAGTGAATAAGATAAGTTTAAATGATAAGATTATAAAAATAACCATATATATAATCATGAAGAATACTTTGATGAACTGAGAATGGGAGAACAATATTTTGTTTTAAAACATAAACTACTGATGAATACTTTAAGAATAGACTGATACGGTTCTTGGAGATGAAGTGGAACTTCTATGGTGGACAAATTACATTAGTAAAGAATTCTAAAAGATTTATTAATTTTTGAGACTATAACTTCATCGAAACTTCTGACACAAATAACTAATATAAAATAAAAAAACACTCATCAGTGAACTGATAGTACAAAAACACATTGCAAATGTAATGTACAAGAAACATATCAATTTTAATCAATGACAATGCTAAATCCCGTAATGAGTGAATGATAATGAAATATTTTAGATAGAATTATATTATATAAAAGCAATGATGAGATTAAACATTAAGATATCTTAAAAAGGATCATTCATTGTGTAATCCATACTAAAAACAAAACAGTTTATTTAAACAAATTAATTGTAAAGGCTTTTAAATTCAACTAAATACATTGAGATACATACTTAATGTTCATTTGATATATATTGGACAAGTCATAAAGAAACTCATATTTTTTATTATATTAACCCAACATACGATGATTTTTTTATTTAACTATCTATAATTGTAAATCCCTTTCAAATGACAGAAAATTGAATTGAAAGACGATCTATCTAATATTTATCTAATATTAAATGAGACATTGTTATTTTCTGAAGTTAAAAGAAAAAGTGAAAAATGTTGACATATACATTACTATAAAAGAATAAATATCAGAAGCTCATGTGGGATTCATTATAAATAAAAGAATTACATTGTAGACTTTATTAGAATATCTAAGAGAATGACAAAATTAGGTATTCTACTTAATGGAAGATACCAAATTAAAATAATTAAATTTACACCTCAACAAATTCTTATGATGACAAAGAGCTAAGAATATTTTTATTTAGATACACAACCACTTTAAAATTGTCATGGAAGATTTTAATGCTAAAATGGAAAACGAAAGATTCTACGAGTAAATTTGGTTATAACAGAGGCAAAACTTTCCATACAGCAGTGCCACCCAGAGTAATCAATGGATGCAAGGTTTGTACATAAAATCCCTATCTACCTACTAAATAGGAATTTTATAAACAAACCTTGCACCTATTGATTACTCTGGCTTATACTGGGTGGCATTACTGTATGGAGAGTTTTGCCTGTTATAACAGGGATATTGTGAACAAACGTTCCTGCACTAATTTATTTCTTTGGCTTGCCCTATTATATGGAGAGTTTTGCGTCTGTTATAACAGCTTGTGTAAGCATAGGGAATGTTGATCATGTGATGTTTAGTGATTTAAATTTGGTTATGGAGATAAAAATGAGAGATCTCATAGATTTGTGGAAAAACTGTATATTTTGAATTTCTTTTTTAACAAAAATCTACATTTGAAATAGACATGAAAGTATCCAAATTAAAATTCAGCAGATGGATTATATTTTTACTAACAGAAAATATATATTTCAAAACCGTAATGTTCTTAATAGATTCAACATGAAAAATGATCATTAATTGGCGAGATGTAAGAAATGTTAATACAAAACTTGAGGCAAAAGCTGTTAAGAAAGTCAGTATTAACAATTGATATTATTAATCTTTGAATATATTTAAGAGAATTTAGCCCAAAACTTTTGCATTGTTTTAAAATATTGTTTAAGAAATTTTGACAATAACTTAGGTTTGAATAGTTCAGTAAAATAATTGCTAACTCTTCTAGTAATGGCTACACAAAGATCTGGCATAAAAAACAACAATTTACTAATTAATTTTGAAATGAAACATGAGAATATGTGTAAAAAGAGTAGGAATAGAAAAATATTTAAAATTTTCTACGTAAAAGAATATTTGGAATTATGTAAAATTATACAAAAAAGAATTAATGGTGTTATAAGGGGAAAAAACTATGAAATGATGAGAATAGATATAAAAACGAACAAGTCTCAAATAATGTATTTTGTTATTGAAAGGTAGATTGTCTTCAATAATGATAATAATAAAAAAGATGAAACTATTACTAAAATGAGAGGCAACATCATGAACTATTTGGAAATATTCTATGAGAGATGACACATGCAATTCTATAAAAAATAGAAAAGTTCCAAGACATGATAAAATTATTGATATCTTAAAAGAAGCGAGTGAAGAAAGAGAAAAATTAAGGACAAAACTATATTCTGAAACATTTAATTAATAAAAATGGATATGACAAAAAGAAAATTGATATTTAAGCAAGATGAAAAAAAAAAAAAATCATATCAGTTCTATACAAAATCTTTACTAAGATTATTGTAATTAGTATGCAGATGCAAACCAAATAAAAGAACATTCTGGATTCAAAACTAAATTTTAGCAGAATAGACCATATACAAGTATTAGAAAAAGTTGTTGAAAGGGACAGTGAGTATATTTGGAGATTATGAAAAGGTATTTGATTCTTATAAATATTTCATGTGATTAAAGCTTTTAACTGTAATGATATAAATTGGAAATATTATCATATTCTGAAGAATATTTACATTACAGTTATGATACTAAGAGGATTAAATGATAACAGTATGTGACAAGATGATTCTATATTTCAAAACGTTTTATCAAAGTATTTTGTGGATTAAAATGATAAAGTAAAAAATAAAAATAAATGGAAATATTTAAATTGACTAGAATAACTTAATATTATAAGAAAATATGTCCTATATGTTGAAAAGTAAGGCTTTTAATAAATGTGTTTTAGTAGTACTTACATATAGATCTGAGATTTGGATATTTAATAAAAGAGTAAATATGAAGAGACTGAAAGCAAAATATAAGAATAAGAAAACAAGCAAGTGTCAGTGACAACATTGAAAGAATTAAGAGGCTATAATGGATCTGTGCTGGATATGGTTAGAAGAGATGACAACAGACATATAATTATAGTCTTAAAGTGAATCCCAATAAATTATAAAAGAATTAGAAAGAGATCATGAATTGTTGGAAAAATTGGATTAAACTTAAAGAGAAAATTTCATCCTATAAAGGATTAATAAAATTTGGAAACGATTTATTAATTATATGCAGCTGTTGATTGCACTATAAGATTTATGACACCATAGATATAATAGTTCAGAATTCAGTTTGGCACTTTCATAACTTTAAAATTTGAAAATTGATTTGTAATAGTTATATTAATCTTCAAGAATGCAAATGATTGAAACTAGGTTTGTCAAATTTATAACAGTTTGTGAGTTAAAATAAAACTACAATCTACTGGTAATACTGATACAATAATACATTTAATCATTAAAAACCAGTCAACACTTAGACAATCCCAATATCAATAACAATCAACACTTTCTAACTGATTGATATTGGGATTGTCTAAGTGTTGACTGGTTTTTAATGATTACTTATAAACCCATTTAGCCTTGAGCATTATTACACTTATTATTTAATAATATATTTATATGCATCATCAACTGTATTTTTTATCAGAAAATTATAGGAGGAAGACGTCTCCAAATTTATTTCACTTTCTTCTACATCTCCATTATCATTCCCAGCAATAAAAAATGATAAATTGGTTGAGTATCTTAACATTTTTCACTACAAGGTAGCTGTGGTTCAGTGCTGTAAGAACATGACTTCCTCTTCACTAGAAGTGAAGGCCATACACTATTGTAATCATAAGATATTATGTTTGCTTCAACCTATTGGCCATAATTCAATCAATCCAGAGTATTTGGGATCTTACAGTTTAGTTAAGAATTAAATGATTACCGTTGTAAGCAATGAAAATTTTAGATAATAAAGTTTTTTGAATTTTAAAGGGCACACTTTTTCCAGAATATTCCATAAATATAGATTATAGCTTGTTTGATTCATCTTAATAAGTTTATAAATTTCCATAAAAAATAAAATTTAGAATATAGATAGTTATCTCGCTAGCAGTAAAATAAAGATGCGTCATAACAGTAAAAGATTCAATTCAATAACAAAAAAATATTCGTTTAACACTTTCATATGTGTAATCTTAATCTGATGCAAAATTAAATTGACTTTTTGTTTTCTATCAGTTGTAGCAGCAACTACTGGATTAACAAGTTAAAAGAAATAGTGCTATTTTCAGTAGCTTCAGGAAAAAGAATAATCCACAACGACTGCTCTATTGCACAGTTTTAATGAACCCACATGGTTGTAATGTGATAGCCGGGCATGGCCGCTTCACGGCGTTAATTACGTGTAAAAACACATAAAAATGCCATTTCCGCGGCGGGCCGTGAAGCGGCCACGCCCACCTATCACATTACAAACATTCACACTTTTCTAGATGCAAATATTGTATTGAATATCAGAAAACTAGTTTAGCCAATAAATCTTACTTATCTACATTAAAATTGTAATTGAATATCATTTTGACAAAATAATCAATCAATCATTTGAAATTTTTAATATAAAAAAAAGTGTGTGTTAATTAAGCTCAATAAACGATTGTAAACATTATCATGTTTTTTAAAGTTAACATGAGATAAAACTTTTATTTTCCTATTTACATTGATTTTTCTTTTTTTTTTTTAAGATCCTGTAATAAATTTACCGATTCATACATTCATATCTCAAATACCAGAGGGGTTGCAAGATAAAAACAGGGACATCACTCCAATAGATGAAGGATTTCTCCCAATTCATGTTTCGAATAAAAATATGACTTCAATGAAGATGAAACTACATAAGACAGGAAAAGGAATAAGACATCTTCAACTCAAAATGATGGTTCCTGTATTGAAGGATTTTTTTAAGATTGAATGCATAAGAAATCATTCTTCGTACCAATGCAGATTCATTAATTCCAAATAATGAAGTATAAATGTCATAAAAAAAAATAAAGTTTTTTTTCAACTACATTATTTTTTTTTTTTTGTATGTGTGTGTATGAATCTGTAAGTATGATTAAGTATTTGACATATTTTCTCTATTATCTGAAATATGAAATGTATAAGGTTCTTCATCATCAAAATATTTTTCTTCTTCATCCAGCTGCTGTATTTCAAGGTCATCATAGTCTAGGTTAGAATCAATGCCACTATAAGATAAAAAATATTGAACACATATATTAATATTTTTATTTTATAAAATAAAACACTAAAAGTCAAAATTACAAACGGACAATACATATTATAATTAATAGAAATTCATATTCTTTAAAATCAATTTGCATGTGATTAGTGATTAGACTTAATTGTCCAACATTTTATTTATTCATAAATTGATATTAAGTACTATCAAGTTAGGAAATAATACCAGCTCTCTATAAATGGCACTGTCCAGAATTTCTTGTCACATATTGTGCCGTTGAACATCCCAAAAGCATATTCAATCGTGATGATCAACTCTCTTGATTTTTTTTATTCTAATTTTTATTTTACTTTACTGAACCATTGATCTTAGTCAATAAATTTCATATTATACTTAAACAAATTCAACTTAGTTATTTATGCTGCATATGATGAATCATCTCATCTTGTTAATGAGCAAATTTTTTGATTTTCTTGCTTTTATTATATTTTTAAATATTTTCACTAATATTATTTTTCAAATTGCAAACATTTTATTTAAAAAAAATCTTTTGCACCCATAATTATAATCCCTACCATAGCCAAAACAATTCTGATCCATGTTCTTAACAATAAAATCTTCAATTTAAGTTGTTTTTAAATTTTTTATTGAAAATTACTTTATATCATATTAACTGACTGTTGAATTGTTTGAATAATTGGAGCCCTAACTTCCATGTCTTCATAATTATATGCCAACTAGTTCTAGTATCCATGGATTAATTAAATTTACAACAGATGGTTCTGGAGTAAAGCAAATAGAATAATTACTGCTCATTTACAACAGATGGTTCTGGAGTAAAGCAAATAGAATAATTACTGCTCATATAGTAAGTAGTAATAGAGATTTTGAGAAAGTACAAATACTGGTATGATAGTAAAATGATAATAAATTGTAACGGGCACACATGCTGTTACATTATTCTAATAAATAAAATTGCAAATAAAAAAATTAAAAAAAAGTTCGCAAATAAAAATTTGTTTTTAAGAATTAAAAGTCATCTAAACTCGTATATATATAAAATCGCACAGATGGAAAACTATTAAACCTATCTAAAAAAAAAAAAAATAAAAAATAAATATTTAAGAAAAAGTACTTAAAAGTAAATCAAAGTAAAAAAAGAAGAAAAAATTTAAAGATTGAAAGATAAAGATTTCTTTTAAGAATGAACAAAATTTAATTACTTCTATTGTGTAAAAGGCTAAAAATGGAAATGACTTTTTAATTAGGCAAAGTAAATTAGCCCTTGGGCATCTCAAAATTTATAAAAACAAGAGAACCAATAAAATCCCTCAGGAAATGGACCATAGTAAAAGAATCGTCATCATCATGACATTATGTTGTTAATCCAGAGTTTTGATATAAAAAAGAAATGATTAAAAATAAAGTTCAGTTCCGGGAGAGTTGAAGGAGAAGGGATTGAAAGTGCGTCTTTTCAATCCCTAAGTTTTTCCAAAAGAAGAAATGAAATATCGTTTTCCTATATTGCAGATCCCAGGACATCAGGGTCCTGCAATAAAATCCTGCAAAAAGCTATACCAGCTAGAGTAAAGGACCTCCGGATGAATACCAACAGAACGGCTAACAGCACACCAGTCTCCCCAGGAAATCATGGAAATTAGAAACTATGGGATCCAAATCACAAGCAACTATAAAGTATGGACTTTTAACCCGTAAGAACTCTATATAACTCATGAACTTTAAATATAAAACTTTTTCCAGTATTTAAATAGAAATATGAATTCCTATCTGACCAAACTAAATTATTTATTAATAATTATTTTTATTATATGTATTTTTATAATATCAATAATTATGCGCTTTAAACACTCGTTAAAGAAGTTATATATATATTTTAATAATTTATTTAAAGCTTAGCGCTTTCAAAGCTCCATGGCTTCATACTCGTAGCTATGTGCCGTTGATAGTGATGAGGGGGAGTATTCAAATTTATGTTAATTAGATGTTTCAGTATTTTATTAGATGTATTTTTAAATCATTTCCATTATTTTTTTTTTTTTTCCTTTTTGAGTGTTTATTATGATTTTTTTTTTTTTTTTATTAAGCTAAAACTTTTAAATTATGTTAAATTTAAGTTGGGTGTGGATGGCTGCATAGATTCGTAAAGTTATGTTAGTTTAAGAGCGGGTTAATCACAGGTTATTTGTTTCGCAATTAAATTGGGTTAATGGGTTGGATGTATTGGTATAATTAATAAATGTAGTATGAAGATTCGCTATGTACAGGATCACATTATACGCCGCACTTGGGCAAAATAATCCCATTTCTTATTGACCATCGGAGGCAGATGGTATTCCCTGCTCCTTGGATCACCCCTCTAGCCTATGGAATGGGATGGTAAGTCGACAAAAAGGACCGCAATCCCTTCCTATGGAGTTTTTTATTTCTTATTGTTCTCGCCAGACACGTAGCATTCCTGTACTGGACGAGGGACATTGCTAGATAACCATGCTGTTCAGATGCACATTCCTGACAGTACGGTATGTTGTTGTCATATTCATGTTGCATTGAATACATCAATATATCAGATAGATTGGCATTAGTTTGACTGCAAACTTTTGGCCTAGGGTTAAATAAGGGATGTAGAATATTTTCTTTTTCGAGTGCAATCTATGTAGTCTATCCATAATAGACACTCTAATAAAATATTAATTAATCCATCTGTGCGAACTTCTAAAATAAAAAGTTAAGATGTAAATTAAATCAAATTCTAAAGTAAGCATTATACTAAAATAAATAATTCTGAATTTTATATATATGTAAAATAAATATTTTTGTGTATTGTTAATCTGGCAGTGACTTATTCTTATTTTTTATTATCTTTCTTTAAAATAAAATATATATTATCTCTGCTGCTCCACGAGCTAGTGACTGGGGCATTACGGTTGTATTTATTTAAAATTTCTGGATCTTACTGTAAGTACTTGTCAGCCTATATAAATTTTCAGGTTTAATTGGCCTGATGGCGCCCTGGCGGCAGAATTATAATGTAAGAGTCTCTTCGTCCCCGACCATATAATATTGAGTAAGTGACCTCTTTTGAAATAGTAGTTACAATAATATAAGGATATATATTTTATAAAAAAACTAAATGCATTTTAAATGATGTCTTTTACTATAATGTTTATTCAAGACATTGCAAGCTGAAATATTATTAATAAACAGCCATTCATAAATGAGTATGGCTATTCCAATCCTTATGAACTTTGCAATGACTACACAAACCAATCTGTGAAACATGCATCTACATAAAAAACATGATGATCCATTGTTTAGTTTATTTTCTATTTTATGATGTTATCTTTTAATTTCTTCTGCAGAGAACTTTTCTTTCTGAAATATTTCAACATCATATCTAATTGTAGCTCTTCTATTCTCTGCCATATTTTGCTAATTGAAACAATTAACATTGCACTTTATGTTTTTAAGATAATCCTTATATCATAGACGGGGTCTATCCTATGAAAACCATGCTCAAACTCACCATAAAACATTCTTTTAGTAAGTGTTTCATTGTTCATTCATTTTAAATGTCCAATTCAACAGAGGTGTGATTTTACAACAGCGTACTCAATAGTATCATATCCAAAAAGCTGAAGACTACATTGATTGGTTTTATGATCTTGTCATTGTATTTTTCAAAATTTTATAGAGCATCCTTTAAATGAAACTTTTCTAATATCTTTATATTACTCTGACAGGGTGTCCAAGTTTCATGTTCCATATAATAAATTGGGTAAAATAAGAGCTCTATACACAGCTAACTTAGTTGCAGGGGTTATTTTCCTGTGATAAAATATCTTATCTCTTAATTTGTTAATAGCAGCAGCAGCATAAAGGAATCTATGGTGTAACTCAAAATCTAAGTCCACTTTTCTATTTATAAACTACCAAGGTATTAAAACTGATTTTGCATTCTTATGCTGATAACCATTCAAGCTAAAAATTGAGGAGGATTTTCCTTCAGTCATTACTTGACAAAAAACTTGAAATTTTTGAACATTAATTAATTAACCAAAATCTCCATATGTTGCATTCTAAATTAAAAAAACATTCTGTAAATCAACATTTGAGCTGGAAAAAATAGCCCAACCAGCAGCATAGCATTGGATTTGCTGTCAAGTCTAACTTTATATCTAAGAAAACTTGGTTTGTGCAAAGAAACCTGTACTCATTTTATTAATGCATATAAAAAAAGAATTAGATTTAGAACAAGAATATGTATATTTTGTATTGGATAGCATTATTACATCAATACTATTAAAAAGATCAATTGTTTCTTCTTGAAATAGTACATTTTGGCAGAAAATTATTGGAAATATTGATATTAATGCTATAAACTCAGATGGTATGCTATTATTGAATTTTTGCACAACATAGGGACTGGCTATTACAAACATTTTGTATGCATTAAAAGTCAAAACAGTGGCATCTAATAAATTTGATAACAGGAGTTAGGATGTAAGTTTATGTTAAGTGGCAAACTCCAAGGTTACAATGACAGCTGTATTAAAAAATAGGGGGTTTTATTCATTAGAAATATCTACTACTTGTGTTAAACTTCAACAGCTATAAAATACAGAAATTACTAATTAAGATTGTCATGTTACCAAGACATGGAATTCTCTTGAAAAGTATGTTATGGGCACAAGTAAACTTCTGGGCTCATTAAAAAGAAAAATCATGATTGTTTATCTGTAACTAACTCTTAGTGAATTTATTAAAAAGAAATGTGGCACTAAAAAATCTGCCATTTTTAGCTTAGATGATAATAAACTTGGGAATCTCAGTAAATTTAAATAATTTGGTAAATTTTTATATAAAAAGGGGGACATAGAAACAACACAGACTGTGTTGCTGTTGCTTCTAATAAGTTAAAAAACAGGGCATTTAATTGTAGTGATGATATAACTACTACAATTAAATTTGTTGTGTATAGAGCTCTTACCTAATTAAATGAATGGAAGTGAGAACTAAATCCTCTACTGACATAATATAAAAGTGTTGGAAAAATTTAAGTATGCTCTGTAAAAATTATCAATCATTTAATGGCAAGATCATAAGATCAATTAATATATTCTTTGGTTTGACAGACATGATACTATGGAATTTATTCTTGTAAAAGCATATCTTTGTTTGATTGGACACAAATAATAAATTCATAAAAAAATTTTTTTATGGTGAACTTTCTGTGGAGAAACAGACCATTTAGGTTATAAAAATTTTTCTTAAAGAGATTCTAAAAAAGTGTACTACTGATTGCTTTCATTGGAAAGATAGAACAGAATGCAGTGGAAAACTGATATTAGATAAATACTGAAGTCTTTCAGACAAAAATATTGCAAAAATTAAACTACAGCATTGCAAAAAAACAAATAAAATAGTAGATTACCATGTTTTATATGTGGAAGTAATTGTTCATGGATTAGTTTGTATAGTCATCACAAAACTCACATCTAATGTATTATTTTTTTTCTATCATTTTTTTTTTCTCTTAAAGTTGAAATGGACCTGAGAATGGCTATTGATAATGATCCATAGATATTTTGTTTTTTTAATTTATATAATTTGGATTTCAATTGTTTAGTAATAGTTGGAGGGTTAGATTATTATTTCTGAGGGCAAGAGTACCTACTATAGAATAAAGAATTGGAAGGATCACCCAAATGTTAATTGCATAACTGGATTTATTAAAACATAGAATAAACAATACATTAAAGGCTGAAAAGAGAATATTATGAGGGTCAATAATTAATATAACTATTGTACAATATTGTCATAATTTTATTCAAGTGTCAATATATATATTTAGAGAAGAAATGAAATTTCAAAATATCTGCGTAACTGTCAAATTGAAATAGAATTTAAGGATGTTAGATGACAGAGATTAGATTACATATAAAATATGATTTACAATATATGACTCAATGATGTAAAGGAGTTATTAGATGCACTCTACATTGAGAAGTTAAATGGGGTTAGGAGAATGACAAGCAATTGCAAACCTGCCAACATTAAAAATAATAAGTGTTATTGATTGGTTGTAGTACACTTAATATCTAATTACTTTATCTATTTTTGGTCAATGAACTTAATACATATAATACGATCAAACACATTCTAAAAATAGATATTTAGAAGTTTGATAATTAATTAGTGTTTTATAAATGAGAAATGCTTATTTGAATGTGACTAAATTAAATAATATTTTTGTGATTATTTTAAACCATAGATCTAATGAAATAAGTCAAATATGTGGAACATGAATGATTGTAAAGTATATAAGTAAAATCATACATATAATAATGAGAAGGAAATAAAAAAAAAAAAATCATATTAAATAGTGACAGAATAGATAGTTGAATGTTTCACAAATGCAGTGTTAACTATCAGTCAATGATAAATTTGAAATGAATATAATTAAATATATATGGTTTGAAATTCTTTAGTGTAGTAATTTTTATAAAGATAACTAGATTCCAATCCTTGCCTGCATGAAGTGACCAAACCTTAGCTATGTGATTCATACTTAAAGCAGATGAGCATAAAAAATATGAACAGTCCTGAAACTATTGAGAAAATCCAATAATCTTTAAAACATTCAAATCCATCTAGTTTTATAGCCAAAAAGGGAAAATGGTTTGGCATTATGCAAAATCTGCCATTCTATTGTTTGAAAAATTCTGATCTAACACCTCAAAGAACTTTAATATGTATGTTAGACGATGAAACTATATCTTGGAAATAATAGTAAATGTTATTTACTTTGCAAAGAAGACTTGAGCATGTTAATAATATTTCTCAAAAATAATATTTAATTGCATATCCAAAAGTTGAGTGCAAATTTTCTTGAAATAAGAGCACAATATATGTAAAAGCTAAGGAACTATCATAGAATATTGTCATCACATCAACATGAATTGCCAACTAGCATTCCAAGAAAGATATTCTTAAAAATGATTTTAGGTCCATTGTGAAATGAAAAATAGTTACATTAGGGTTTAAAGTTCTAAGTATTTCGGAGTAGGATTGTATTTTAATATTTTTCTTTTGAAGATAAAAAATTTTCAGTTTATAAGACACTTCCCTGTTGTTTAGATGGAAAGCTGAATGTATTATAATTATGGAATTAAAGATAAGTCTCCAATCTAAGAAAAAGTTTTAATTTTACATAACTTTAATAAGATAGATTTTTAGATATATACATATTTGTGAGGCCTTTAACTTAGATGAATTTCCTGCATTCTGATTTCAGAAGACTAACAATAAGTTTAATAATAAGGAACCTAAAAACACTGAACTCCATGGAAGAATAGTAAAATTTAGTATTTGCTTCAATTATGATTACTGTTTTTATTGTCCAACATTGATGATATGTAAACTAAGAATATAATACTTATATATTTGACAATATGATTGTAAAAGCTCTGAGCGTTAGTTAATGAGGAAATTTTATTAATTACTTTTTTTCTTGATGAGTGTTCTTAAAAATACTCTTAATAGTTTATCTGTATGACTGTTATTTTAAAATAAATTATATTTTTAGACGATTAGGTACAAATATATATATATATTTAAAATTAAAATGTAATATCAAAAATAAAATAAGCTTAAAACTAGCTTCTAAATGAAGTAAATTATTTCAGTGTGGAATATCAATTTCATCACAAATACTGGCATTATGAAGATATTTGCCAATGAATTAGTGAATCAAATAGCAACAGCAAATAATTATAGGTAAATACTTCTATTGTATATTATGTCAGTAAAATATGCTAAATAAGTGCAAAGATACTTAATTTCTATTAAGATATTGATTGATCTTTTGAGAAGGTCCAAATGTATGTATATGAGAGATGTGAAATGAAACTGACTAGATAGATTAATTTTAAATAACAATGATTTATTTATTTAACAACAAAAGTTAGTGACGGTTCATCTTTGGATTGATATTTTCCTATATGCGCATATGTTCCTAGGCCAGTTTGATTTACATTTAATCATTCTTTTCATAATCATCGATGATTGGTGTAATAAGTACTTCAACTATAAGTTTTGTACAAAATATTCATCCTTGATTTTGGTATCTGGATGTAAATCTTGGTCATTCATCTGTAATCCAGGTATGTGGATATAAATTCAAGTCATTCATCTTTGATCCAGGCATCTGGGTGTAAATTCAAGTCATTCACTTACATTAAAATATTAATTCTCTAATTCAGATTAGTATATTTAAATCATTCATTTACTTAATTCATCTTTACTCCAAGGGTATGGATGTAGGTTCATGTCACTTATTTATATTAAAATATTAATTCTCTAATTCAGATTTGTATATTTAAATCATTTATTTACTTAATTCATTTTTAATTCAGGCGTATGGATGTAGGTTCATGTCACTCATTTATATTAAAATATTAATTCTTTAATTCATGTTTGTAGATATGAGTCATTTATTTGTTTAATTCATCTTTGATACCGGTGTATATTTGAAGTAGAAACACATTCATCCAATTTAATTTTTACATAGCATTTTTAATTTGCGTATTATAAAGGCATATCTAATCCCTGTTCATATTTGAAATAGAAACATATTCAATTTAATTTTTCTATAGAAGCATTACAAATTCTGTATTCACGTATATATAAATACATATTTGATTTAACTCACATATTATATTTTTCATTTATTTTTAAATCAATATTCTTAAGTTCTTAAAATCAGTATAATTATTATTCTTTAAAAATATTATTTTCTTAAGTTTCATTTGATAAATCAATCATTTGAGTAAATGCATTTTATTTTATACATTATTTCAATAAATGCATTTCCAAAAGGTATATTTGAATATTATAAATGTATCTAAATTTTCCTTACCTTGACATTTAAATCTTCACATCAAGACGGGGTTTACTTGGGCCAATGGCACACATACTGCTGCTGCTAATTGGGCATGTTTTCAGATTTTCCTGGGCTTTTCACATGGATGGAGAGAGAAATAACTGCTTTCTACTCACTCATACTAGAATTTTCCAAATTAATAATGCGCTTTTCCATTATTCAGTTATCCAGTACCTAAAAAGTTTTCTTCTGTTCATGATAACTGTGATTTCCAACTTGGTTATTTTAGAATTCCAAAAAAATAATAAATTGTATTGTAACTGTAACTTATCTATCTGTAACTCTCACTATAACTTATTCAACTGTAACTCTCACTGTAACTTATCCAACTGTAACTCTCACTGTAACTGTAACTTATCCAACTGTAACTAACTTATCTAATTAAGCTGCTCCTTTTATTTCTTCTGCTTCCCGTGTTTTTTCATCTATCAACATGTTTTTAAAAAACACCATGATTAAGAGCCCAAGGCAAGAAGGTGACACTATCTTTAAGTGTTTTTACATTTAAATCTGAAAACATATAGCTCTAAAAGAAATCACATCAGTAATATTTTAAATTGAAGATTTATCAATTAATGATAAAGATTTATTAATTAAATGCTTCTTTTATATTTTCTTTATTTTACTTTTTTTATTATTTGTTTATATAATACAATTGGAAAAGTGATTTTAATTCACTGTCACTTGCTTCTTTATTTGAATTTTTATTTACTGAACCGTGTCAGTTTTATTTTTAATTTTAACTATTTGAACTGGGAGGAAAAGAAATCTTTAAAATATATATGTGAAACAACGTGTCTGTTTCAATATATATACAATTAAAATCTATAGCAGAGATAATGTTAGTTTGATGACTGCAAAATCATATGTTTATCAGACTTTAGAAATATTTAAAAGATAAATTAAATCTGCATTCCACTTATAACATTTTCTCTCATTATTATTAGGTTAAATTCAAATATAAGATGATAATATAATAATCAAGTTTAGAATTTGTAAAAAAAAAAAAACAAACTGAAAAAGCCTCATACTTAATTAAACACATAAATATATATGCATAAGAGAAAAAAGTTATACTTGACCTGTAATCGACATCTTTATCATGACCATCGAGAAAATGCCGATGCATACTGGTAATAAATTCTTGTCGAAGTATTTCTTTTTCTTCATCAGATAATGTGATTTGAACACTTTTATCTAAAGTAATTTTCAAATATAAGATATCTTAATGAAAAAATATATAAATTAATTAATCTAAAAAGAAGATAACATAACAAAAAAAACATTAATAAGTGCAGCATTAAAAATAATAATCACAAGAATGACATTGAATTTTGTTTCATTAATCATCACAATAAAAATGAATTATTATTATCAATAAATAGGCATCTATTGTAAGCTTGAATAATTGTTGAACATCAGATGGTGATATTATTCCGAATTCACATCACTGAAGGCCAATAGATAAAAAAAAAATGTTGAGAGATTTTTCTATCCATTTCATTTTGAAGCATATCTTAATAAAAATTTACCCCCCCCCCATCCAACTCTAATTCCCCAACTGTAATAAGTTTATAAAGTATTTAATAAATCAATGCTTGTATCATTTAATAATTTTATACAATAGAAAAAAGTTAACATTTGTAATCTTAAATCATGGCTTAATTATTGCTTATATTAAACTTTAATACATTAACACTGCATGTAAATTGTACAATTTATTTTATCTGCTTGCTCCAATAATCTAAAACTTTATTTATTAGTAGGTCAATTGAATACTTGGAATATATCTATAGGTAAATGAATATCATTGAAGAAGGAAAGCTGTATCTATCATTTTCTCTTTTATTTTATCTACATACGGGAACATAATTTTTATTAAGTTAGCTAACATTTTGCATATCAATTTTAATTAGGTGACCAATAGTTTCTAACTTCTTTGAGTTTGGATGACTTTTATTTATGCTGAAGTCTTCAGCAAGAAACATGTAGAAAAATAATCTCCAAAAATTAACTTTTTGAATGCTCAAATAATACCATTAATGCTGGGCATTTAAGAAAATCTGGGAAATAAGTTTAAACGATCCTCTGACACTTATAAAATTTTTAGTATCAAGTGTTCATAATGTTAAATTTCATGTTTATACTATTACTAAAAGTATTTACTATTACAAGCATATGTTTCATATTAAAAAAAAAACCAAATCAAAAATATTTATCTAAATTAGACAGAGAAAACAAAAATATAGGCAACCATTATTTTTCCTAGTTTTATAGCTTCTCAATCTGAATTAAAATAGACAATATTATTTTGCACTATTAACTGCAGTCCTGAGACAATTTAGTATAAAATAAGATATGTTTCCAGCTTTATTCCCAATTAAGCAAAAATAAAAAAACATCTTAACATATTAAATGAAGATTAATACTTAGAAATAACTCTCCATTCCTTTATTTTGTTGAACTCTTTCTCAACTTCTGCCAATAGTGGACAGAATTTTACCTGATAAGTTTTATCAAGTTACATATATGTGGTATTAAAAAAATTTCATATCTGCAGTACTGTTTCCAATGTAATCTGTTATTCTCTTGTGGCCAACAGAGATAGCTTCAGTTTCTCTTGAATCTCCAGATAATCTGAGTTTCCTTATAAGCAGCTTATTTCATGGGACAGATATGATTAAAGAGATATACAATTAATGATTTTATCCTGGTTGTCATAATTTAAGACACTATGAAGCCTATGCATAAAGTCTGACCTCAGAATGACTTCAAGTATAAACCTATCAATAATCAGGAAAATGTAATGGAAAGCTTTTTTGTTTATTTGGATTTCAACCCATATTTGTTTTGGTTTCAACCTAGCTTTTTTATTATTAGCTAAGGTTAGCTGGATAACCTACATTGGCAATGTCTTTATCACTGGACTGATGGTGGTCAAGTGATTCACTGATATCTGGAGTCTAACAATGCTTTTATTATAAATTCTTCCATTTTAATTTTAGGGCAACATTGTAGAACAAATTTTGGAACTTTATCATCAGTCATAGATTAAATAGCTATTAATTTTATCAAGCCATCTCCATTCTTTCTGTTCCTCCTTTCCTTCACAGATTACCTAATCATCTTCACCTGAGAAAGTTGAAATGGGGTGGTGGTGCCAATTTACCCCATTGCTAATTCTTGGAATTATTTGTGCTTTCTCAGCACTACTATCACTCTTCTTTCTTTATGAGTTTTCTTAGCAATACTATTACTTTGAAAATTGGAGGAACCAAAATCTCATCCTCATGTAACTTTTTAAATTTGTTAACTCACATCTAAGGAATTCAGCAATTTTGCTACTTATTCAAAAATTTATTTTGTCTTCACACATACAGCAGGTTGCAATTAATAATTCTTTTTATTTGTCCATCTGAAAGTGCACAAACTGATAAGGTTTTCAACTGAAGATACTTGGTGTTGAAAAAATATATAAATCTCCCTGTAAATCTCATTATACTTGATATTGTATACCTTCCTGATGCATTTCAGTCCAGTATTCATGCAATATGGCATTTTATACCCTTGGAAATTTTCTGGTTTGTGCAATTGATTTCCATCACTAATTTTCTGATTTCTATAGATGAGCACAGAATAAACTGCCAATGTGCTCTGCAGAGGTTTTTATCATCTCTAAATATTTTTTTATTTTAAGAAATTTATTGTCATCTCCTTGGTAAAACTCAAGACTTTTGCAGAATTGCTTTCTCCTTACAATCCCACTCATTATTTCCATAGGTTCTGGTTCTAAACTGTGTTCATTTTATCCTTCTGTAACATCTCTTCATACAATCTATATACTTCTCATTTTTTATCTGCTGAAATTTTCAGTTAACTCTTCTAGAGTTGCTTTCATGCTCTCTGTAAGTTGACTTTTTTCAACTCTCTATTTCTCAGCTTCCTGTTTAATATTTGATACTTGTTCCTATACTTATCCGATTATTGTTTTTTCACCATTCCTACTTGTTATATCAATTCCTTTTTTTGTAAATTTTTCATTTGTTCATTTTCTCCACTACTTATCTGTTCTTTCAGTTTCCTTCTGTTTTATACCTACACATAATATATAGCATTCTTATCTTGCTCCATTGTTGGGGTTATATTGCAGATAGCTTTTTGAACACTCTGAAACTTTTGACTGTCTCTTTGCTTCTTATTCACCAATATCTTTTGTATATCTTCTCTTTGCTGATTGATTTTATTTATTTTCCTTAGCAGCCTTTAACTTTCTGCTGTCTTTTGTCATTCTTCCTTTGTTGATTGTTTTCTTCTATTTTCATTAACATTATCTTATTTTTTTCTCCTCTCTTTTGATTGTATATAAGCCACAAAGATGTATTTTATGACCTTAATGCCATCTGGATGTTCACACATATACTCACATGTATGTTGAAATATTCAAGACTGAAAACAAGATAAATAAACGTTGAATTATTTCTATTATTAAAAAATTTCACTGTTATAACCTACAAATTCCTTAAAGCACAACTTCTTGAGGAAAGTACTCACACACACTGATATTCACAAATTAGATAGCTAGAAGAAAAAAGAAATAAAAAAAATAATCAGAAATTATTTAATAAAGTTAACTAATAAACAAAAGAATAAAAAAAATTAGAAAATGATAATGTGACAAACCCAAAGGTAATTACATATATTATTAGTATATATGGTTTCACATAACATATATAATTATTCTCCTTATTCTTAATTAATATTTAATCTAGATTAGTTATTCTACAATAACTAAACCCTAAAAAAATATTTCACAATAAAGAAAATAATTTAACTTGAATCTCTCCTTTTTTTTTTTGAAAATGAGGATGACCCCATACTACTTTAAACTAGCAAAAAACAATCTTTTCAATCTACTTAAAAATTTATTAAGCACCCCCCCCCCCTTTTTTTTTTTTTGGAATAAAAAAAAATATTTTCAACAAATCTATTAAAAAAATTATTCAGTATTCTCAACAATTCATTTCATTATAAAATAACATTTATAAATGTAAATGTGCCCATTACAATATCTTATCTATGGATTTTTTTTTTTTTAGTCCTTTTTTTTGTAGTTGCTTAGTTTTTTTTTTTTATGTGTCAAAGCATGGCCTAGTTAATTGCTTCTTGTAAATCAGACAGATAGAAAGTTTAGTCAATCTTTGAGCTCAGGTTTTTTTTGTTATAGTATTCTCAATAGTTATTTTTATCCAAACCTTTTTTCAATATTTCTTTGTAACTCCCAAGTTTCCAGTTCATTTCATTTTTCATTCAATTAGATTTTTCTTCCTTTTTCTTTTTTTAGCTGCATGTTTCCAGTTTAACAATTATTTTCATTTCAGGTTAGTCTTTTTTTCTCATAGCTCTAGGTTTCCAGTTTAATATTTTCATTTCAGATTAATATAAGTCAAGACAAATAATTTTGAATGAATCAATATATAAGGATTTTTGAAATGCTCTATAGCAGTGGTCTTCAATCCCCGGTCCGCAGAAGTTTTCTGCCGGTCCGCGCTAGACTGGTAGGAAAGTTTGTAATAACAAAATAATAAGATTTTAAACTTTTAATTAGTATAAATAATTTTTATTTATTTTTTCATCGCATTTTTACCTGATTAAAAAAAAAAAACAGAACGAAAACAAAATCTAATCAATCATACATAAATTAATTTGTTTTTCTATTTATCACAGATGTTTATATGGGGGGGGGGGATTAAATTTTTTATTATTTTTCTAAAAAAATTCAAAATTAAAAAAAAAAAAAAGATTTTTATTGTACAAACTCCATATAACTTCATCTTGTATATTTAACATTATATACAAATATTACATTTATTATAATCATTGTCATGTAATTGCACTAGCTGTGATATTTCCCAACATTCAGGTAAATAACATTTTATTCTTTCATGTTTTAACAATGAAATAATAAATGTAGAAATGCAAGCATATTAATGAGAACAATTGTTATTGTACTGTTTTCTGTAGCAGTATGAATGAGCAACTCGAGAAAAAGTGTTCTGCATGTGAAAGTAAGCAATACCATTACAATACACAGTAGCTAGTGTGTTGTTTTGGCCAGTTATAACAATTATGCTCATCTAAGACTAAGCAGTTTACATCTTTAAGAAAATTTATCTGTAAACTTCAGCCAGTCCACAAAATCTTATCCTTATTTTTGGCAGTCCACAAGTGTGAAAAGGTTGAAGACCACTACTCTATAGGTTTAGACATTTTATAATTGAAATGAAAAAAAAAAAGATGAAATAACCTTTATTATTGCCCTTAAATTTAGGATACCATTTATAACAGATTAAAATGAGGATATATTCTTCTTTTAATGCTCCACAGATTTGAGAAGCATTTGTAATAGATTGGATATGACAAGGCCATGATAGAGTGATCTGTTTAATTATGCCCTGCAAAATAGTGTCATTTAAAACAAAAGAAATATGTTCATATACTAACCTCTGTTGTAGCCCCAATGATTTGGGTGGCATTTGTAACAGATCGTTCTACATTCATTTTAGTGAGATTGGTTACATACTTGGGTTAGGAATGATTAGCTTTTAGTAAGAGCTTAGCACATGGGTTTTATAGACTCCATATTATAATGCAGTGCAAACATTATTTCTTTGTTTAACTAAAAAATCCATCTAGCATCAGACTTCCAAGCTTAGTTTCTGAATGTGGAATGTAGTCTGCTGACTATATCAAACACCAAAAGCATTATTATATATTACATTCATACATATTTTTTAAAAAAACCTTGATATTATCTATTCAATCACATAACTATCTCAGAAATTATTGCATAATTTTCTTTTACAAGATTAAAAAATTCTATTTGTACATTAATTGAAAAACAAACTTCACTTCTTTAGAGATAAAAACCCCAATCCCTTCTTGTTTTTTAATTGGTCGATAAACAATTTTTAAAGATCATAATCCTTTCTTGCTTTTTTTTAAAAGAAACAACACAAGGAAAAATAAAATCATTTTTTTCTTTTCCAGCTATAACTAATAAAAATTAAACATTTATATTATTATAAAAATGTCTTAAATTTTGTCACGTGATTATTTCATGTATGTTAAATCTTTTAATAAGTTTAACTAAGCTAATTTGTTCTTTAACAACTAGGTTATCCTACAGCTAATATGAGAAAAAATAAGTTTCTATATATTTATTAAAATGATTTTCATAAATAAAGATCATGAACATTTACTTGTGAGCTTGTATTTTGATTCAGCCATATATATATTCATTTGATGTTACTATAAATATTTTGACTGGATCCCACCTGCTATCATGGTTATATAGTGTTATAATTAAATCATTAGGATTATTTTCTTTTATTTATCAAATCTTATATAATGATCTTTTTTTTTTTTCAAATTATTTTTTTCATTTTAAATACCCCCTTTTTTTTTTTTTTAAAAAAAAAAAATCTGATTTTGTTGATTCATTGCAGTAAATGATAAATGGAATATTATTCATTTTTTAAAAAAAATCAGGTTAAATATTTTTATATTATAGATACATTTAAAAAAAAAAGATTTGTGTTCTTATATTTAATCTATACTAGATTCAGATAATAAAATTTAGCTTACCAAAATCTTCTATTAATATCTCTCTGCTAATCAAGACATACAGGTATGGAAAAATAATATCCTAATCATCACAAATTCTTATCTTTCATCTATTAAGTGGAAGAACGCTGAACTTTAGTGACTTCCTAAGATTCTATGACAAATTGTAATTTAATAAGTTACAGATATTAGCTATTTGGGTGCTTCAATAAAATAACTTGTATATAGACCCTAATATCTTTAACAAAATAAAAATCAAAGTTGAACTATTCCAAAGCTATCTATTTTAATCTTAATTTTCAATATCTACTAGATAGTAATACTACAAGCACATTTTAAAACTACTTTTTGATTTTTGGCGTTGCTTAGTAAGAAATTTGAACTTTATGCATTTCACATTAGATAACCATCTTTTTTTAAACTGTCAAACTAATATACTGATATTCAAATAAATATTCTAAAATTTGAACTTACTTGCATATTTATATAGACCTAAACTAGATCAGTAACAACATACTTTAATCATTTCAGTTCTGCAACTTTTATTTTTTAGCTATGATAATATACCAACAAAATGGTGTGATTTCCTTTGTTTACATTCAATCACTTTTCTTAGAAGTAATTACTATAAGTTCAAGTAATCAAAGGATATCAGATGGTAGTGACAAAAATTAGAAACTAATGTAGAATGTAAATATAAGGACATTTTAATGACAGCTGTAACCAATTTTCATAATTTCTTTGGCAAAAAAAAATACTTCATTTGAAATATATTTTAATATATACAGTATGGCCTACCAAATTTCTTATAGATATTGATTGATATGGAGATAAATTATAATCTTCCTAAAGTACCAAAATTAAAATATTATTATGTGCTTAAATGATCACAGAATCTCTTTAGTATTAGCACCTACAAAGTTATCCAATAGTGAAACAGATTAAGTTTCTTAAAATATCATATAAAGGTAATTATTTTACATATGAAAAACACAAACATGAAAAAAAAATAATTTAAATTTTGCACTTTATTTTGCAAAATGATTAAATTCAATCTATTGAACTCCAAGAACTTAAAAGAGTTTTAATAATTTTCTCTTTATTTTTTTTTCTATATTTCTTTAGTATTAATAGTTACTTTGATCTGAGATATATTCATTTGACAAGAAATTAATCAAAGTGAGAAAAATATCCACTCAATATAATAAAATAATACTCTTCAATGTGAATATTTCCTTTATGAAAATTACAGGTCAATAATAGAACCATAAAATGTCAAGACCTGCATTAATGAAAGATAAGCAAGACACCATTTAACATTAAAATATAATACATTTTGATTTCTATACTTCAAAATTTATACATTGCTTCATTAATTCTATTTAACTTTTCAATTCCAAATTTGTAATCAACTAAAATATATATATATATAACTATTAAAGGCATGCTCCAATATACGCAGCTGCTACGGGACACCAGTGCAGGCCAGACAAGGCTCGCGTGGTGTGCAGAGAGCAGCACGAATTGCGAAGGAGAGTTAAAGAGGCATGTTATATCATCTCTGACTTCCATGCCATGAATAAAAAGAAACATTTTATGCCATATCCAGGAAGTGGCAAATCTAGCTCAATGCAAATCTAGTCCACTCTGATTTGCATATCTAGTCCATCTTAATTTGCATATTTTCTTCTTGAAAAAAGGCTTAGACCCTTGAAAGCGCTGGAGTAAATTGATAAAATTTGTCATTCGTTTGAGATGGTGATTATATATATTATAGTTATATTTAATTTATACGTGTGTATTTATATTAACACAAATATAGTTTACAAATGACGTTATTTGAAGATTTGCAGTTTCAATTTTACTTTTTATGCTGTTTGCTTATTATTATTATTTATTCTATAAATATAACTGTATAAAAATGTAATTATTGCTTAAAATTGGATTTTTTTTTTATTGTCATGAGTAGATGGTTAAATAAACTAGCAAACTTAAATTTGATTTTTTAAAATTGCAAATTATGTGTTTTAATTTTTTGATCACATGATTAATTTCTTATAACAACGAAAATTGTCCTTTTTTTAAAAAATATTTTTGATGAAAATGGCGATTTTGTAATATTGATGAAAAAGTCTTATCAAACCAAGTTTTTATTTTATAATTTTCGATGAAAATTGCAAATTTTGTGTTTTAATATTTTAATCACGTGATTGTTTTTTTTTTTGATGAAAATTTGTAATGACAGGTTGGATCGAGACAACATATAGATTGATCGATGTGATTTATTGTTTGTATGTGTCTGCCTGGGTTTTGAGCGGTTCTTATAATTCAAAATGGCTGTGAGCACATACTAAATCAGCACCCAAAACAATATAATATTTTACACAAACAAATATAAATGATTAGTTCAGGCTAAATTTTATAATAATCCTTCGTTAAGTTCATTTCTTTAAAATAAAGCATCTAGACAGTGAACAAAAATATATTTACCTAGGTTTTCATGATTGTCAATTTCCAATCGATTGGCCTTTTGTGCTCCATCAATGTTTTCAGGGCTTATCTTCCATTTTTCAACTCGATAATGAGAGAGAGAGAGAGAGAGAGATAGCGGCTGCATCTATTTCACCATCTAGGCATTGGCTTCAGGCATTGATACCAAGCAAAGACGTTGATTTTTCGGAGGACTTTGAGGCATGAAGTCCAGTTGAACACTCATACAGCTTTTTAGTAATGCATGTTGCTAATTCTGCTGCTTCTGCAATAATATTATCTACAGCAGTAATGACTGGCTCTATACATACTTAGATTTCTGAATCTCTCGATACTGAATGAATTAAGCACTGAATAACAGAATAAATCAATAACAGAATGAAGACCGGAATAAATAACAATATACATCTGCGACTTTTATACTTTTTCTCTCTCATTGTTCATAGTTTTTATTTTTATCTTAACTTTAATCTATTTTTTAATTAATTTTACATTTTCTTTAATCCAATTGATTTTTACATTTTTCTTTAATCTAATCTTTTTTTTAGATTAATCTACCATATCTTCGCATTTATGCCAATGAGGTAGTTTACATAGTTTGTAATTAGTTCAATTTCAATTTCACTGGCATTCAAAAAGTTTCTTTCACTAATTAATTAATTAATCCTCTTTTATTTTAGATTTTTCACTAAGATTTATTTTTAGACATTTATCATTTTAACTTATTTTAAATTATAAAAAAAAGTTTTTTTTTTTAAATCTCTTTTTTTTTTCTCTAATTCTTTTCCCCACCCGACTGTTAATAATTAGCTTTATTCTATTTTAAAAGAATAACATAACATAATATTTTACATTTACAAAATTACATTTTAAAATTTACTTCTTAAATAATTATTTCTTTCACTATTCTTGCATTTCTTTTTCTTAATAAATTTGATATTTTTAAATTATGAAATATGTAACGCAAATATGTTTTATAACATAGATATTGCTAGCATTACAATATATACACACTTTATATATATTGCAGTAATTATTGTTATAAGATGTGCAATTTAACAGCTCTGTTAAATCATTATGAATGGGAGATATTTATTTATTATTGCAGTGACTTATTGTTTAATGGTATGCTTAAATAAACAATAAGCAAATATTAGATTTTGTCTATAAACTTCCAATTTATAAAATTAATATTTATTAAATTTTTCTCTTTTTTATAAAAATAGATGGCTTATCATGAGTTTCTTTTCATGATTGGATCAAATGCACCACATATAAGCTTTATTTCATAATAGTATGTACAGGTGAACATGTATAGTGATTACACCTGCTGATTCTTGATTGCATATTAATATTATTGTAAATACATATGTGAACACATCTGGAAATTGTCAAGCCTTTGTAAATTTCAAGAATTACTAATAGTGCTAAAAGTAATATTTAGGAGAAGGGTAATATAAATTATCAGCTATCAAATACATTGCATACTTATTTAAAGGACTTAGATAATAGTCAATCTTGGTCATACTGAAATAACTTGGGTATTTAAATCCTACTACTGAATTGTAAACTATGTTGTTAAATTAATAAATATTGTTTTGTTAATTGTTAGATTTGTCTAGCATTTTGTTTACTGTTATCTGTCCTGCCAATTGTTGTTTTGCCAAGAATATCTGCTCTTTGCGATCTAGCAGTAATTTTGAACAAATATTGATGGTATAGCTAAGTAAAGACTTGAACTTGAAATTCTCATTAGTAAATTATAAATTTTCTAAACTAGAGGTCTAGTAGTGCCTTCTGCTAATGGATATTAGCTGCCTGCTGTCCATTACACTATAAACTTAAGTTTGAAGAGCAAATCAACTTCAAATAAGAGCTGTTAAGAATATTATTAAATTAGATTAGCTGCAGCCAAAAAAAAAAAAAAAAATCCAATATGGGGTTATAAAAATTCCCCTCCCTACTCTTACGTAAAATTGTAAATATATTTTTATTCAATAAAATAGCTGCTTCTAAAATCACTATAAAATTATTTCCATTTTAATATAAATGTCTTCCTTCATCACATCTATACTTAATCTAATTTTGCACAAAGGCAATTGAGTAATTGAACATCATAACACAATGAAAGATTTTACTGCTTTATGAATGTTAATCTTCATTAACCAGAAGTGGTGTAAATTCAACTACAACAAAAAAAGTCATTAAGTGTTTAAAAAAAATGGAGGCAATTTTCAGAATTAGGTATTTACAAATAGGCAATTGTATACAATAGTGCGGTACAACATTAATACCATTTGAATTTAAAAACAAACATTATGTTTACAGCTTAAATGAGAAATAATAGTTATTAAAGACAAATGAAATGCAATTATAGCCTGTCATTTGAAAATATAATATCATATCTAAGACAGCCATTAGAATTTATAGCAAAATATAATCATTGATTGTCTCAAAACAAAAGGCTACATTTGAAATAAAAATATAATACTAATAAAAAATAATGAAAGTTTATGTAAATAAACTAAACTTGTGATTGCTTAGAGGAGAATATTTCCAAACAAATTTATATCAACAGCAAGACAAAATCTAAAAAAAAAAATCCTGTTTTAAACTGACTTGTTTAATTCATTCTGATTATTTATCAAGTGCACAGAAAGTCTATAATTAGAAAGGCTTTAACCTTTTTCACATGCACCTTAAAAATTTGTATAGCCAAACAGTGTAGTTTTTGACTATAGATGTACCTCTTAAACCACAACACAAGATAGGGACTTTATAAAGATAAGAGCGACCATCTTATCTTTAACCTAAATTCTTATATAGGCCAATTTAAAGCATCATAATTTGCGAGTTTGAATATATTACTCTCTTCACATTTAATTCCACTCATTTCATTTACACAAATTAACTTGCATGAAATCTTGCGATTTAAATGTGAAGAGAGTAATATCTTCAGGTTCTCAAATCAAGATACTTCAGATTGGCCTATATAAATAAGAAAGATAAGACGGCCGCTCTTATCTTTATAAAGTCCCTATCTTATGTTGAGAGGTCCCTCTATAATAAAAACTACATCGTTTGGCTATTATACAAATGTGTATGGTGCATGTGAAACAGGTTAAAGCCTTTCTCTTTCTAACTTGTTTATTTATGCATATAGCAATTAAAAAAGCAAAAAAAATTTTTTTTAATTTATAAAATTGAAAATCCTGAAAAATATTGCTAGTTCTTGGTTACTAGTTACATAAAAAATCTATTAAAAAGACATTATTTTGTTAAAAAAAAAAGATAATATTTACTTGTCTTTTAAACCAGAATAAAAATGAGCTTTACTTTTGTGTTTTTTAAATTCATAACTGTTTTTATTGTTATTATTCTTTTTTCACCTAAAACTTTAATTATTATGCATGTTTTTTTTATGTTTTTAAATAATTATAATATAGTAAAATATTATAACTCATATATTGAAATAAGTACTATTGTTAATATATGAAAACAAATGTTAGCATCAATATATCACAGACTGAAAGTTTAGTAGATTAACTGAAATTTTTGTTAAAACAAATTTAAAATACAAGAATACTGTAAGTTTGAATGTTTTTTTTTTACCTTAGTTTTTTTTCTATATAGGACCCAATTAACTTTAATGATAATAATCTACCAAGAATATATATTTATTATTAATAAATATGAAAAATAATTGATTAACTCTTTATTGACAAAAATATACAAGGAATTCATATAAAACGTCTAAATAAATATAAATAATACTAATAATTTTCTGTTCACAATCTAAGAACTAATGGAATAAGAATATTACTATTTTTAATACTAAGTAATCATAACTCCTAGATATATTATTTAGATAATCCGTAAACTTTTGAAATAATTTAAAGTCTACATTTAATGGGTTTTTTTTGGGGGGTGGGAAAAGGGAGGATTTAAAAAGTAAAACCTACATGCCTTTACATATGTGAGTATCAAACACTCATATAGTTATAATTACATCTCCAAGAATTATCAGCACAGACAACTAAAATCACTATTCTATATACATATATACAAATTTATATGCATGCATATAAAGAGATTAGTAAATTAAAAATAAATAAATAAAAAGACTAATAGGTAACCTTGTCCAGAAGTCATAATATCTTCTTCATCACTATCACTTTCTTCTTTTTGGTCATCTTCTTTATCTTCTTGGTTTTTCTTGAGGGTTTTCATTAGTTCATCATCATAGTGATTTAAAATAATAGTCGATATTTTTAAATCAGTTTTATCAATTTTATCTCTTTCTCCTTTTTCTTTATCTGTAAGATACTGACCAATCAATTGTTCATATAATAATGGATCACGAACTCTCATTTCTTTTTCACTAAAATAAGACCCCTCCTTTTGTAATCTTTTCAATGCTTCATACCTACGGTTTCGCACATGAATTGGATTTTTTTGAAGGCGTTTGTGAATTTCTTGCAGATAAAATGCAACTTCATAATTTTCTGAAAACTGCTCAAAATATAATAAATCTTCTTCGACTAAAAATTTACCAAATCGAGCAAGAAAAACATTTGGATTACGATCCAGAATACCTTGGCCAATATCAAATTTTTGACTGCATGTTAAGTCTGGTTCATCTTTCTGTTGGCTTCGAAAATAAGCAGTAGTATTAACTAGTCTATTTAACATGTGTTCTTTCAGTTCCTCCAAATGATCTTCCATGTTCTCCGAAGTACTATCCATAGACAAATTTGAATCTGAATCATCTGGAAATATACGTAGAAATTAAAATCTAGAAATAAACTATTAAAAATAATAAATAAATTAACATTTAAAATAATTACTATAAGTTTCCTATGTTATTTAAAAATACTTTTCACTTATTTATATATGAATATTTAGAATTTAAAATCTAGAAATAAATTATTAAAAATATAAAAACAAACTATATAATAAATAAAGGAATATATTTAGAATAATTATTGTAAAATTCATTTGTCATTTAGAAATACTTTCTCATTCTATAAATAAACTCAAATCAACTGCCTTTTTAAAAATATTTAATATATATATATTTTCTAATTTTTATGTTATATTCTTTCTATTTTATAGTATATTTATCAAAATATATCTATCTCAGCCTAACAAGTTTCTTTTTTTAAATTCTTTCAATAATTACACTTTTTTACTCATACATTTTATATTTGTATTCCTATTTTTTCCATCTTCCACTATCACTATATATTAAATATTTTCCTTTATTGCCTATATTTGATTCATATAGCATCCCTAATCAAAACATTTAAACATTCTTTTTCTCAAGTCTATTGCCATTTGCCCTCAATAATTTTTTTCTTTCTCAATTACTAAGTTTGTTTAATGCTTTTGCAATTTTAATTACTTTTACATTTACCCTATTTTCTAAATGTAAATGCAATATTCTGTTGTATTACTTCATTTTTCAATTATTACATTTAGTTTTACAATATGACTAATCACTTTCATAACTTTAGTCTTTTGAGTATCTATTTTCACTCTATGCAAAGCAAACTTATTAATGTTATTCATTATTTTATCAAATCCAATCTCTCATCAGCAATTAATAATGCACTGAACTCTCTTTCCATCTCTTTTCACAAAAAACATTTAGCGCTTTTTCCATACAAAAAGTTGGACAAAAAATAGTGAGAACACATGTACAGAAGCATTATATTTTCAACACCACATAAATGCACACCTATATGACATCTTTTTTTTTCTTACAAAGACAATCTTAAAAAAATGGTAAAGGTATACAACATTAATTATGCCAGTTTTCTAAATTTGTAAGAAAAAATATTGAATCTGCTGAAGTTTAAAAAAGATCAAATTGTTGGTGCCTGATCTATTGAATATTGGTATCCAATACTATTGAACAAGTTGGCAAAGTAAAAAAAAAACCCCAAATAATCTAGAACCAACCATAATTAAAATCGCAGCTTATGAAAAAGTGTAATCAAAAACACAAAATAGTTGTAAAGTTAGTACACATATTAATATATCAATATCAACCAAAGTAATCTTTTGTTAGCTTTACAAGCAGAACATTTAGACTGAACTAATATTTCAAAATAATTGTTTCTGATGTAAATGCTACAATGTAGAAATTGTGATAAAACATGAACAATGGATGAATGGAATGATTTGTATAGGTATATGAATCACCATTTATACTTTTCTCAATTAGAGTACATTATTCCAGTTGAGATTGTGAAACTGTTTTTTTGAACAGTTCCATTCTACCAAACACTAAAACTATATTTTTGTAATTCTTCTTTCTGTAGATTTTCTTTCCAAACAATTTTATCGAGATTTATCTGTTTCATAATCCAAATTCAATTTTACTGCTAAGTTTTCTGTACATATTTTTATCTCCTATGTAGTAGTATTTTATTTTCTTCTCTTCATCATTTTATTACTTCATAAATAATAAAAAAAAATTGTTTTTTAGATTTTAATAACTCATGTAATTTATTTAACTTTTTATTACTTGAAATTACTTTATGACCAATATAAACTTTAAATTTTTCCTTAATATTTCCACCATTCTATTAGTAATTCATTTCATGCATATATGTTTTTAAATTCTTTTTACTGTATAAATAAATTTCCTTAAATACAGAATTGATACTGGAAATAATATCAATTACAAAATATCCACATGAATAATTTTATGATGATAGGCAGAAACTGGATCATGCAAAGCCAATTGTCAAATTTTCAAAAATTTTATCAGTCACTAATTATTAAAAACTACAAAAATAAATCCATACAAATATATAAATTATATTACAAATATTTATTTGGTATTTATTCTGTTATAAAGTTACATTATCTATGTTGTTGATATTAGTTACATATCATTAAATTTATAACCAGACAGAGAACGTATTTTGCCAATCAAATATCCTTACTTAGAAAATATAATTTAACAAATCAACTTAGGACTTATAAAAGCAAAAAATAAAAATAAAATGTTGAAAATATTTAAAATTAATCATTTTTGGCTTTATGAAGAATTAATTCCAAAAAAAAGAAAGCTGATAGAATACATCACTTAAATGAATTTTAGAATATGAAATTGATTTGAGCAACTTTTGTAGAATTCCTTAAATAAATAATTCAAAAGGCTAAAATTTTAGTTATCATTACTGAATCAGATAGCTTAAGCTGAGAAGGTTTTAGTTTAATGACATAATTTTCTCAAGATTGAATAAGTGTTAATAGATCACATACTAAATTTCACATTAATTTATTGAAAAAACGAGCAGATTGAAATGAAATTCATCCGTTAAATCATAATTGGTTCACAGCCACATAAGATACAAATAAGAAAGTCAGTATAAGTCACAGAAAATATTTTTTTGAAAATCAACTGGTCTATAAAATTTTACTTTAAAAAATAATGATTTGTGAGCAAAATTTTTATATTCTAAGTTATTATCTACCAAATAAAATATCACATGACTTTGTTTATCTTTCAACATATGCATTAGGAGTAATAAATTGTGCTATTCACTTCCACAGAGCCATCTATTGCAAGTCTGAATAATCAATGAATAGTAGATGGTAGTGCTACATTCAAATATCTGACTATTGGCTTTCTTCAAAGCTTCAATTAATTACTCGGGTTTAAATAGACAACTTTAGACTAGAATGCATTATATTGTGTAATACATATTCCAAATTGTCAATCAGTAAAGCTTATACAATAAATAAATACACATATAAAAACATATTTATTACATTATTTTTTCTATAAAATTACTTATATTCCACCTTTATTTCTTACCTAAATCTGTTATCTCTCATAATCTTTGATGCAATAATACATTATTCATATTACACAACTACAATATTCTAGTTCAACTACTTTGGTCAATTTCTTCAACGTTTAATCTTCAACAGAATTTGAAACCTAAATACATATAACTTGGAATAGTTATCACTCTAACTACAAACAATATATAATTTGCCTGATCCTTGTTTTTAAGCCAAGTCAATGCTTATTTTAATATGTCCATTATTAATTCTGAAATAAAAACATACTTTTTTAAAATTATCCGAGCCTTTCATTTTTCATATTGAATTATAGATTCTTCCTCTTCTTTTGGATTATTTCTAACATTCCACATATCTATTCTAACAATAATTTTTAGCAATGATAAATACACAGTGACAACTATAAATTTAACAATATGACTGCTGACTTTTTATTTGCTTTCTTCAATAACTTTATATTAGAATTTAGTATACCAACAATTTGTTTACTTGATATTTGTCATTAAAACGGCAGTCATTGATCAAACAAATAAAATAATACAATTGTTATTAGGATTACACTTAAATATATCATCTTTTTGATTAAAGAAGCATCTTATTTGTCAAAATTTCAATACATTTTGTTATGAACAAATAGATTTATATAAATTTTAACTCCATCCTAATCTTCATCAATTTATATATTAACTTTAGCCTTGCAAATGGTATTTTTAATGAATATATTTGATTTTTCATTTCCTTCTCAAGACTGATGTGTGGAAGAGTATTTAATTTTCTTCCTATCTGAATTCCTTAGTCAAATACCTTCTTCTTCAATTTGCAGTCTTTAACACATGGCCATATTGCCACAGTAATACCAAGCCATTTTGTTGCTTCCAAATCTCAAATTGATCTGTTCTTGGATTTATTATTTGCCTTTGTTTGAATGATTGTATGGGACATGCTTTGCCTCAGAGCTTGGAATTCTCAAGTTTGTTCCATTACTGCCTTCTAAACTAATCTTTCCTTAATTGGTAAACTGTAACTTAACTCTGAGTCACTCAGTAACTTTTTCCTGAGTTTATTATCAACTTCATTCCGGTAATAGTTATTTGAGGAGGGTTTCTCCAAGCTTTTCTAATAAATGCAATAAAACATACAATATGCCATGATGGGTGTGAGCTAAAAAATTTGTTCAACTTCTTCATAAAATATTTTTTCAGGCTCCTTAAGTTCAAAGTAATGTGATTATCTCTATAATCTTTACCTGCACTATGAACACAACTTTAATCAATTAAATGTCTTTATGTTCTCAATTTATACTCTAGCTAAAAATATCTAGATATTCATTTACCAGATATTTGGATGATTAAATATGATGTTGTAAAACAGCTATCTGAAAAATCCTAATTGATTACGAACATGGAATGATAATGAATTAAGCAATATTCTTATATGGTAGATAAAAAAAAAAGACATCAGCAGTAAATGGATTAATATACCACTTTTATTTTACTATATTCCATTTTATTAATGAGCAGGTATTCTGATATTATATAGAGACTTAATCTGATGCATCATATTGAACTCCTTTATGTTAACCTGCACTATAGTTGTCATTTTGATTGTAGTTTGACATAATTAGTTGATTTTTCATCTGCATTCTCATATTGCTTGCTTCAGATGGTAATTGCATCAGTATTATAGTTAGTCAGCTTTATTAAATACGATTGCCTCCTATTCTGATTGCATCAATCTGCTATGTTGGTAGCATTTCTTGCTGAAAGATGCAATGGTAGCATTAATGATTTATTAACTATTTAATATTTGCAATAGCTGTTTCAACTCCGACAATAATTAAGCAATGGACAAATACAGCTTCAAAAACTTTGGATTCACACAATCAGGTAGCTACCTCTATAACTTATCCTCCACTATAAATTTTTCTTTTCATTACTAAGATGGTATTTCTTAACAAGAGATGTTTTAGTGGTTTTACTGATCAATCATTCATGTCAAACATCCCTATGCTAATCTGAGCTACTGTTAGCATTTTGGCTGTAGTCTATGTTAATCAGTTGTTCTTTATTTGCCTTACCACATGGTTTGTCTCCAGTGTTCTGATAGTTAGCTGTGTTCTAATAAAATTTTTTTCTATAGTGACTGTTAAGCTAGTATTACAGCATTCTTATTGAGAATTCATTTGTGACTATAGTGATGTATAGCTGTCTGATATCAACAGTAATTAGCAATAACATAGTAAGTATGTGATAGATTAATATCAATAATTTTTTAACTAAGGGAATATCAGAATATAGGATATGGTTGAATACTTAATGTCAAGTTTTATAACACAGATCAACCTATTAATACAGATCTACCAATATTTTTAATATATGCATATGACTGATGGATCATCCACATACATAAGGACTTAAAAAAATCATTTACTATCATTAACGAATAAGCCACAAGTTATATAAATATTAAGAATAACCTAAGCAACTTATATAGGAATACAGAAAAAGCTGAAGACTTTCTAATACAATCCCTGCATTTGCTTTTATATCTTAGGAGGAAATATCATTCTACAGATTTTTGCTAAACAAGGACTTAGTTGCAAATCACTGATTTTTTATACTCTAGTCCATTTTGTTCTATGGCATGTCAAGAGAAAGGCTTTTTCTAGAATCAGGAGAATCACTTCCAAAAAATGGTCTTTCATGATTTATATTCTTAACCATACAAGATATGATTCGATAATAAACTTTCAGTCAATTCGTATTCTTATGTTTATAAAATGTACAATTTTAATTATATTATAATTCCAAGTTCCGTGATATAATTAATGTACATTTATTATGCAATATTTTACATTGTCATTTGTACTTATACAAATTATATACATCCCGCATAGCTTATTCTTTTACATATATAAATTGATTTATAAGAACATTAGTCTTACATACATATATAAATTGTGCACACTTATTTCTGCGGTGGTTATACTCACACATAGTACTTTTCTTTACGTACATAATATCTTTAAAAATTAGCTTTTATATAACAGTAGGAAAATCTTGCTCCGTACAATAGTTAGATTAAATACTATTAAAATACTAGGAATTAATAACAAAATACTAGGAATTAAAAACAATAGCATTTGTAAAATAAAATGAAAACTTTGATTCTGGCCACAAAGAAAATATAAAGTGTAATTACTATATAAAAGTATCAAGCAAAGACTAGTAATGAATAAATAAATATATAATATTGAATAATTACTCAGATCCAAATCCTTATTATTTTCTACATTGCAACAATCGGCCATTTTTACGGAAATTAACTCCCTCTATTAGTAAAAACCAAACCAAAACAACACGTGACAATCAACTACGAGTTTCGTCTTTGGCCGTATGTCGGCCTGTAATTGGTTTCCCCCCCTTTTAGACGTATTTAGTTATTAAACATTTAATCTACATACATAAATATTAAGTTTTAGTGCGATATATTATTTTTCAGTTAATTATTTATTTAGAAAAACATTAAAAAAAAAAAAAAAGTTAATGTTTTTTTACTTGCTAGGCAATCAATTGACCCTAGCCAAATTTTCATTAAATAACATGTTTTTAATATTTGTTAAGAATGGAATGCGAGATATAAAATATTACTACAATATTTTCTAAATATAAGTTAGCGATTTTCTATTACAACTGTTATCACTCGAGGATAATTTCATTGCTTTAATACTAATTTATAATAAAATTCTTATATATTTTACAAGTGCTGCTATATATAATTATGTATTAATTACGATTTTATTAATTAGTTTGCGATTGAACTGTTTTAAAAAAATTGTGGTAAAAAACGATCACTTCTGAACATTTGTAGTATAAAAAAATATCTTTTTTATTTTTTTTTGGAGGGTAGAATATGTATAAGTAGAAGACGACACTTATTTTTGGTTGTGTTAAATCGATGGAGGACAGCGACAATTCATCACAAAATGATAAGGTAATACTGTTATCCTATAGTTTTTTGTATCTTGTAATTTCACAACGAAATTGTTTTTAATACCAAATTTAAAACTAAATGAATAGTTATAACTGAAAAGCTTAAATTTATTTTCAATAATAATATTTCTATATTTATAAGCAGGATACTCAAATAGGTTTTTTTTTTTTACCTTCTAAACCTGTCGACGTGATTATTGTTAGTTAAGAATTGCATTTTAAACAAAAATAGATATTTTTTTCTCTTTTGTTTCTTGTAAGCTATATCTATTTGCATCTAATACCTCGAAAATAAATTTAAATCATTGGAATATTACGACAGTAATAGTTGTTAGGAGTGGTGATAGCAAAATTATATCACTAATTAGGATTACTAGTTTTCAAATTTAACTATGGAGTATACTTTCATGCATAAACTTATCTTTATTGTATACTTACTCCCCAAATAATATGGGTTATTTGATCTTATTAGAGGCAAAACTCTCCATACAGTAGCGTTACTCGTGTAAGCCAGGATAATCAATAGATGCAGGAAGGTTTGTATATAAAATCCTTTTCTAGTGCCTATTCATCCAATATCCCCAGACTAGTTTTTAGCTTGAAACTTTCATCAGTGAGGAGCTTTGAAGTATTTAAAAGATCTTTTGTTGTGCATCAAAGGAAACAATATTATAAATGGTGGCATATTGTACAGGGATATCTGATAGACTAGAGAAACAGTTGAATCAGTCTTATGGCTGTGCCATTATCATATACAAATATGATATTGTATAGATGCTTAGATTAAATTGAATTATTGAACATAACATCTCTGCTAACATCATACTGATGGAAGCTTAGACGAGTATCAACTTTCAACTATTATATGCTCATGAATTGGTGTAACTACCTAATCACAATGTAAGGCAATACCTGCAGGCCCACACAGTCCAGGGGCTCATAAACTTGAAAATCTGTAACAAGGCAATTAAAATATATTCACATGAAAACAATTATTAACTATATCTCGTAAATTGTCATTGTTATATGATGTAAGAAATTGGAAAATTATTTTGAAAAATCCAAAGTAACCTTTACAACATATACAAGGCTATTGCTCCTTGTTTAAAAACTAATTTATTTGAGTCTTTTAAAAATTTACATTGGTTGCATTGCCATCCTATATTTTCTAAACCTAAGAAAATTATTAATATTATGGATGCTGATGTGTTAGACAATTGCTCAAATCTTAGAAATAAATACCTAAAACTTTTTTCAGAACAGGTTGCTAGACAATTCAAGTGATTTCTTTATTAAAAGACAGTCCTACAAATAAAATGACAATTAAGAATTTCTCAGACTTGTTAATTATTAAATACAGATATTTGGAAAGTGAATTTAGTGAAATATATTCCATTTTCTTGTTATTTTTTATATTTCCAAAAACTAGTTAGTATTAAAAGGTCTTTTAGTAAATTAAAAATAATAAAAGATTATAAAAGAAATTTAGTTGCCAAACCATGCTTTAAGATATTGCAATATTAGCTATTGAACAGAATGAAGCATCTGAAATGGACTTAAAAGAACTAATTAGTGATTTTGCAAATGCAAAGGTTAGGAGGAAGGATTTTAAAAGTGAGTACTTCTATTAAATTATTTTATATGATATTTATAATATAAAATAAATAATTAAAAATTTGTGAATGCATGAAAAATCAAAATTCCAAATTTTAAAATAGGGCCCTTTTTTGAATTTCTGACTTTGGGCCCAATTTTTTTAGTTATGCTACTGTATTTATGATAGATATTTTTGTTGCCTTGCCTAATATCTTATGATTGTTTCATCAGTAAATATATTATGAAGTTTATTTGTTGGCCATATTATTGTATAATGTCTGATGATACCTTCTTGCAGCTTCATCAACGTGATTAGTATTTAGACTCTGTACATAGACTGATATTTAGTAAATTAAATTATTTGTTAACGTCTATAACTTAAAAATATTTTTATTTCACAAACAATACTTGTAAAACAATTTTGTATTAAACTATCGGAAACAATTATAAATGACCTTATGCAAACCAAAAAATTGTATCAGATAGATGGCAACACTTGTTTTTCAATTATCTGTGGTGGAGAAGACTATTGACAACATTTAAATTTATTTTATGTTCTCATTTACCAGATAGACTTTTTTCAAAAGGCTCATAATATGTATTTGAAGGATTCATATTTGTACTTATAATGAGCATACATATCAACCAACTTATAATGGAACATCTGATTACAAAATCTTTTTTGTGAGAAAACATGTAAATAAATACTAGCATTTTCACAGTTTTATTTTTCCTAATATATTCTCTGCAAACTTGATGTTTTCCTAATATTTAAACCAGACAATGATATCATAAGTTAACTATATGCTTATATGTACAGACTATCATTTGATATAGTTACCTATATGCAGCTCATCGTTGTATCTGCGAAACATCCAAGCTAGTCAGTGATGAGATTTTCCAGACATCTTTGGTTTTGGATATGTTATGACAATATTGTTATTGTTTTTTTTACAAAAATCGTAACATACTGACCTTCTCAAATCTTGTTTGTTCTTACATTTATTATGGTTTTGATAATAGATATATCTTACAAGTTTATAGTGGCTCTAATTAATGGTATTTGTATTTAAGGAATTGATCATTTTCTAATTATATTTGTGGTTTTATGTTCATCTATCATAAAGATTTGAAGTTTTTTAAAAGTTCCAAACTGATCTAAGATCTTTCTTTCCAGAAGTCACTCCATAGCCATCCATAATTGATTGACAAATTGATATTAATTATTCATAATTAGAGAGTAAACATTAAAAATCCTCATTACCTGACATTTAATTAATCCAGTGATGTTGTCTTCTTTACTGCTCTTTTACAACCATTTGGAGACCTTTGTCCTGCAATGAACTATTTAAAGTGTTTTATCTATTTTCTGTATATAACTAAATAAGAGAGATGGTGATTACTTTGTACTTACAATAATAAATTATATTGTGAAACATACATTTTGGCTATTTTTAAATAATCAACTTCAGATTTATAAAAAAATTAAAAATGCGACTGAATGTTATTTTCTGTCACAAACACATTTATTAATTGACAGATTCAAATATAACAAGTATATTTATTCCTTCTGGATGGATGTAAACAATTGAAATTATTAGGTAAATCCATGTAAGAATTAGAATCTTGTGCAATTTTTACTAGGCAATCACCAATTACAATTGCTAATCTCAAGCAGAACCATATGTGCTAGTAAATCATACCTTTTGAGCAAAATTTATTCGGAAATAAGCAAATTGCTTTTACCTCGATGTCCAAGATGGTTTATAAGAAATCAGTTATTTTTCTATCAAGATTTTGAAAATTTGATATTTTCTCTGAAGCTTCAATAGTAACAGTCATTTCTCCCCATGAGAGTTACATATTTATATGGTAACTATGTTCTCTGAAGTCTCAATAATAACAAGTCATCTCTCCTCATGACAATTATATATTTATGTGTTAAATATTTTCATGGGTAATTAAGATATATACGTAACTTAACAGGCAAGCAGCAAACGTTAAGATCACGGAATTGTGGGAAAGTTAGCCTTTCAAAGCTTTAATTGACAAAGATTATTGGGATAATCGAAAGCACTCCTAAATGGATAAAATTTTTAGTTATTTAGTTACTGTATTTTACAAATATTCAATTATATAATTAGGTAAATCTTTGTATTAATTGAAAAAAAAGTGTGAAAAACAATGTTATTAATTGCCAGCCCAAAATCAATCATATAGCAAAGTCCAATCATTTTTATCTATCTTTTATTCGTAGTCAACTGCTTCTTTGTCAGTGCCCAAAATGATTTATGAGAAATAAAGTCAGACTATATTTATATACATCAAATGATCAAATTTCAATCTTAAAACAAAATTTGTACATCTTCAAAATCCCAGTAGTTACAAATCATCTTCTCATTGTGATCTGTTTTTTATTTTCAAATAAAATTCAAACAAAAGCTATTGTGAGATGCTAGAACACATGGTTTATCATTAATGTATATTTTTTGTCTAATCATTACACGGATTTTTTCATTTATTGTAAATTATTCATGAAAATATTTGATTTAACGTATCAATAATTTTTATGCAGAGATAATTTGTGACTACTAGAATTTTAGAGAAGAGGTACATGCAAAAATAATTGACTATAAAACAATTTGGGCATTGAGATAAAAGTGATCTGTCTTTTATCACCAAGTCAAAATTCAGGCAAAAACAATTGTGGTTTGCTTAGGATTGTTCATTTTAATTAATAGTTGGTTTTATCTATTTATTTTAATTATTTATATCTTAATTATTCATAAAAATAGTTAATGTAACATTTATTAGCCTAATGAAAAAAGTTTTGTAACATAATAATTGCTATGTTCGGATTCGAAACAATTACTGCAATTGTGCCTGTTACTATGAGTGTGAAACAAATAACATATTATAAATAAAAGAAAAGTCTCTCAGACCATGGAATGTTGGAAATATTATTTAATTGTTAAATTATTCTACTATTAAAACAATCTGTTATAGAATAAAAAAAATATTTACAGAATATATACATATATAGGTATATTTACCTTTACAATTAATTACAAAATCCTTAGACATATTAAAATAATAATATAGACCAAGGGTAGCCTTTAAATTCACCTAGAATCCCCTTCAGTGAGGATTAACTGAGTATGTAGGTCAGTCCAGATCCTTCTTGATTTTTGTTTATCCTCTTTGCTGGCCTTGCTTCCTCTTTAGTTCAAAACAATTGTTATTTATTGCCAGATTCCATTCACTGAGAAAACACATTCAGTGAGCATCATTGACCGTTCAAGTCATTGGCATCAATCTACACACTGGTTTTTGGTGATTTATGCTCAATCATATCTTAGTTAAGATGGGATCCGGGCAAATCTTTTAAAATTAGTGTATGCATGTATTTTTCCACACAGCAGTATTTTATTATATCATGAATATATTTTATAATCTTCTTAAGATTTTTAGGTATCTTAAAATTTGGCTTAGTTTTGTATTTTTTGTTAATTCTGTTAGTTGATTTATTTTATACACATTAGTATTATATTGCAAAAATGTAGCCATATTTATTAAACTTGTGTCTAAAATGATTAAATTGATTATTTTTCTATTTAGTTAATAAAACTGAAAATATTTTGTATATTATTTAAATTATGTCTTGATTTTGTATTTTACTTTTTATTTGTATTGATATTTTGTGTGTGAAAAAAATCTAAATTTTATTGTTTATTCAAAACAATTTAAGACTGTTTGAATTTGCTTTCCATAAATAATAATAAATTATTACATTTGTTACTTTTAAATGCAGTATTTAATATCTACGCATGCATGATTACTATATTTTTATTTATAGCTATTGATATTTGGTGAATCAATATCAGTGAGTAGGTGTAGATATATTAGATATATAATATCATCTGAAGCAAAGTTCAGTTAAAGTAAAGCATATTTTGCAAGGCATTTTAAAGTTTTACATCGTTTTATTGAAATTATAGAGCTTAATATAATAAATTGTGGCATGTTTTCCAAAACTTGTTATTAAATCATAAACTATCATCATATAAAATTTTCCAGACTGGTCTTTTTTGCTATACATGCATGGAATAATATTTCTTTTGTGAGCTTGAGATTTGATGGGATGCTGACATTAATAATTGTAAAACATTCTCTTTCAAAAAAGGAAAATTCATTAGGTTCAGCTAAAAGTATTGTTTTGATCAAAATTTATAAATGAACATTGTTTTTTTTTTTTTTACTTTTGTTTTCATACCAACATTTTATTTTAGGAACTGAAAATATTTGGTAGAAATATTGCAGAAATTCCCTGTTTTAGAACTTCATTTATGTATGGCATTTGGAGTGGACTAGGAACTGGTTTGGCATATTTTATGTTTACTAGTAAGTTTACAATTTTTTTTTTTTAATTAATAAGTATATGCCTTTTCAATTTGTTTTTATAAATTTTGGGATATTTTATTTACTAGATTAATTATTCAAATAATTACAAAATAATTCATAGATAGCAATTCAATGATTGATCAGTGAATGAGTACTTAGGTAATTCATAGCTAGAGAGTAAAACAAGAAAAGAAATCTTATATTTGGTTAAGCTGGTGGGTAGCTCACAAAATAATCCTGGAGAGCCTTTTGATTCAAAGTAGTCATGCACATATTTATATATTTTATACATTAGACAACTTCCATATTTCTCCATTCTTTTTTATTTCGTAAATAATTTCATATAAATAAAGATACAATAAAAGGCAAATAACCCCCAAAATGCATTTCCTAACAATATTTGATTATTTACATTTTATGATTATTTCTTGATTGGCTTCTTGTATGTGCTATATGTTAGTCAAAGATACTTTATAATTCTTGCCAAAATAGATTAAATTTACTAAATGATATAAATTAAGTACATTACATGAAATATTTTTTGTAGGATAAAAGTAGAATATACACCTATAATACAATTGTCACATCTCTCTTTAAGAAAACTTTGATAAACTTCCAAAAAAAAATTATTTTGTTATGAAATTTTTTTTTTTTTAAATTTAACAAAGTTTATTTAATTAAAGCACTGACAGTTAGATTATGGTATATAGTATATTTTATTATTTTATCATATGAAAAAATATTCCTTTCTGTGTAATTAAATGTATTTAATGTACTGATAGTTATGGGGTATTTATATTATGTTATTGTAAATAATCAATTATTTAACTTTAAGTTTTCAAAAGTTAAAAAAAAAAAAAAAATCAACAACTTGATAAAAATTTTTTTTAATCCAGACATGATGATAATTTTTTTATTAGGAGCTAGATCTTAGTTTGTTGTTATACAATGTTATTTTAAAATTAGGTTCATTCTCAATAATGACTTTCTTATCACTCTATATTTTAGCATTAAGCAATTTATGCACTAATTGCAGTTTTTATTAATACAACAAAGTCTAATCACACCACTGATAAATGAGGTTAAACGATGATTCCTATTGCACTTTTTATATAGATAAAAATAACTAAACATTAATTTATTTCGTTATATATTTCATCTTTTTGTATTAAATGAAATAGAAATAGTTAGTAAATAGTTAAATACATGTAAAATACATATAAGCAATATACAAAACAAGAGACTTGTAATTGATAAATTTTAGATATTTAAAAAAAAAAAAAATTGTAAAGAACATAGGTGGGCTAAATTGTCATTGATCTAAGAGAAGATATGTGGCTTATTATATTTAGATACTGGAAATAGTAACGATATGAAAGAGTGGAATAAATGTATTTGGAAATATTTGCAAAAGAATGTAGATTAGTTTAGTGTTATTGTAAAATATTCATTGTAGATATGAATTTGAAGTATATTGTTGATTATGTTAGTCGATAAATAGGAACAGGAAATTATAAAAAAAAAAAAAAATTGCTTGACGAACAAGAAAAGGATTGCAATAGACATCATAATTTTATGCTGATAGAATTAGGAGTATCTGAAAAGTTAGTCATAGAATTTTATAGAAAGGTTGAAGAAAGACGATGAGTCTAAATTGAATAGACTTAATAATTTTTGGGAAAGAATTATAGAAGATGATAAATTTAAAACTTAGGAAGACTAAACTGATATGGTGAGGAAGGTTGCAAATGACTATTTAGAACGAATAGTAATGATGAAAACAAATATAATTTTTTTTTTTAAAAAACTGTAAAAGAAAAAAGGGGAAAAAGTGTGTAGGCAAGTCTCCATCGTAGAATCACTCTAAGGCAACATATGATGATGTCCAGAAAAGTCCATGTTCACACATGTAGCCTCCATGGACAAATGTCTCCTAGTTGGACAATTCTAGACCATGTGCTCTATTGATTAATTATTAGAATTTCTTTACATTGACTTAGTTAATAAATGTCTCCTAGTTGGACAATTCTAGACCATGTGCTCTATTGATTAATTATTAGAATTTCTTTACATCGACTTAGTTAATCAATTCAAATTCTGCTGATTATCTACAAGTTAAATCTTCTATTTTCAATTATTATTAATTAATTGAATTCAATTAATTTATCTCTTTTGAGATTTTAAACAATCTAATTAAAGTTGTTTTATCAAGTTCGTAATTAAACTTTTTGTAATTTTTTTTTTTGCTGATTTGATAAGTTTTACTTTATTTATTTTTCATTAAAATTTATTTAGATATTTTCTCTAATTTCATATGTATTCTAACATACACACACAAACATAACAGCAACACTAATAGTATGCAAAGATATATATAGATATATATATAGAAGAGAAATACAAAAGGCTATTATATTATTAAATGCAAAGGCAAGATAATTTTAGGATAGGTAAGAATTTGAAAAAGTAATCAATGAATTTAATTCTTGAATGGTGATGAACTTAATTCATGAGAAGATAGATAGAGTAGTGGGTGCAGAATTAAATAAATAGATTAAAAAAGAAGAAAAAGCAAGAAGACTAGATGATAAGTGCTGTGTCCGCAAGTATGACTGGGCTGCCAGCAAATGAATATATACAAAAAAAGACTCACAATATTTTAAGTAATCAGAATAGCGAATAGTTTGTAACAACACTATCTCTACAGTTCGCTAATGTTCAATTCCCTCCATGTACATTCAGGCTGCCTGCTACAAAGCGGTTCACAATGGGCTAGGTTTATGCACACCTTGGCTCCGGTCCAGTTTAGCTGTACACAAACATATCGTAATGTAGCACTACGACCGACTATAAGCTCTTACAGCTTCCATCTTTGCAACAGTCTACCAGTAACTCCGCTTGAAAACCGCTGGAAACTCAACTCTTCATTTAGCTGCTATCCAGATGGTTTCCTCAGGCTACGGTCTCCCAATCTCTATGGGCCTATTCAGCTATGCCTGTGAACTACATTTCCACTGAGCGCTGGACATTAACCGAAGCACTGACGCTAGATCTCTCTTATCGGAATTGAACAGCAAAGTCAACTGGAGATGCACTAGAATAATGGCCTGACATACTTGTTAATACTCTTTTTATAGCTTTCTGATAACTGCAACAATTAATTATATTCTCCAATAAGTAAGGTCTCTTATCTAGAAATATTTGCAGTCAGCAAATATTTCTTGGAATTGTCGATCGCCTTTATGTTAATACTTGAATTAAATTCCTCATTTATCAGTACGCGATCTAAAAACAATCTTTTGAATAAATTCTAGTTTTTCTGTAGTGTACAAACTTGTATGCAATTTTTACAAAAATACAACAATAAGACAATTGAAATGTTAATAGATACAGTATTAATTGATTTAAAAGAAAGCTTTAATAAAATTATAAACAATAATAAAATTACAGCTAAATAAAAGTGGTGTGATTATTGGATTACTAAATAAAGGAAACAAATATTAAGATTATTAACCAACTATAGTCCAGCAACAATTATCATAATTTATAAAATATTTGCATATATATTGATGGATAGAACTAGGTCTTGTGAAAGAGTATAAATCTTGGTGGAGATTCAGAATTGTTATTCATTTGATTGAAGTGCTTTATAAAGGAAATAAACTACAGTATTACTAATTACACTTTTGATATAGAAAAGATGTATAGATTGAATAGAAATAGATGTGAAGATTTATTCCTATTGAATTCCCATTTTAAAAATATAGAACTATATTTGAAGTTGCTAAGAAGGTAGTTTTTATAAATATCAATTAGATTATATGTAATCAATAGAAGTTAAATGTGATATCAAGTTGAAACAAGGATATCCATTATTACCTTTATTTTTATTTTGCTTCTAAGACAATTGGGCATTGAAATTGAAAGCTGAGGTTAGGTTGGGGATTAGAATTAAGACAAAAAGCAAAAAAGTAGTAGTAGTTAAAAACTATACATATGGTTCATCAGATAATTTGGAAAAGGATGATAGTATCTGCTTTAGCATTTGGAAATGAGGCATTTTGTATTTGTTTAGGAATTTTAAATTTGATGGTGAATTATACATAGCAAAGAAGATGAAAGGGAAAATGGGACAAATTCCCTTTTTAATGAGGAAAGTAAAAAGCAAATTAAAAGTTACAATATATGAATGAAAATAGATTATTAAAGATAATATTTAAGTGGATTATGTGGAGAGTCCAACACATGGGATAAGAAAGCTTTCACAATATATAGCTAGTAGATACAATAATGTATGTGTTTATATAAGAAATGAAATAAACAATAGAGAAGAAATTGCAGGTATATATAATGATGAGGAGTGAAAAGAAAGTAGATAAATTGATTTAGAGGTAAAAAGTAGAATTGTAGAAAAGTGATATGAATAAAAATAATTCATAATTATATAAAAATAAAAAATATATAGAATATGAAAATATATATGATAACTCTAGAAAACACTCATTACTATTTCATGCAATGGCGAGAGCTTTAAATATTAAGAAAAGAAGATAAAAAATGAAATAAGTATTTGGATTGTAGGTATGACTTAAACAGAGATGGAAGTGAAAGCATTGATGTTGAAAGAGGATAAAGATAAATTAAGTATAAAGATAAATTAAATGGAGAGTGGGAAAAATGTAAAAGTTAAAGGGAATAAATGTAATAGAAATTTTACGTATTTTTATTTAAATCTTTATAACAAGACTAGAGAATAATAGAATAAAACAGCTTTTATTAAAATGAAATAAGAAAATAAAAATAGTGTGAATCAGTGCTAGAAAAATAAAAGAAATAAATGAATTTAGTATAGTATATAATGGATTCAGAGGAAAATAATAAATAACTTGTTTAAATATGGCTTATGTAAATATCTAAAGGAAATATATTTTTTATTACATCTCTAATAGAGAATGTTACTGGTATTATGCAAGTAAGTTTAACATACTCATTTATTAGATAGATTTTTTTTTCAAAAATTCAAAGAAGCAGTTCAGAATATAATTGGATTTCTTTTTTTTATACTATACACATGCATTCTACATATGAACCAGTTTAAAAAAAGAACATCTGTATTAAGGATCCCTTTGTAAGAAATTTAAAACATATTTTATCAATATGTTCTTGGTCTTATTTTCTGTAAAGTGAATGTATCTAATATTGAAATCAGAACTAAATATCCCAAATTATTTGTATTTTTATAATTTATTGTGTGTAGATATTTGTTTATTGAAGATTTTTTTTTAATCAGTATTGGATCATCATTTGAAATTCACTATTCAAATCAAAAACGTTTTTAATCTTGACAGAAAAATTTTCCAGGTTTTTAATGTTTAAAAACTTGTATTTTTTTTATTGAAGTATCCATGATAAAAAGAGAAATCAAATTAGTTATTGTATTGCCATTTTGTTACTTCATATACATTTTCAGTATAGTTGAAATACATAAGATTCAACAAGGTTTGTAACACTACATTTAAAATTCTTATCTTAATTCTTAAATAACAATGCTTGGGAATTTAATATTAATGGATTTATTTGAGAAATCCTTTATCTAAGATAATGTGGTAAAAGGAAGCATTAGAGTAAATTGGTATAGTTTGTATTATTGCTATTAATGCAATACTGTTAAGTATCAGATTAGAAAATACATATTTTAATTTACTATATAGTGTCCTTTTGCTAAAAATGCTACACTTAATGTCACAATCCTATAATTTGTTTTAAGATAAAAACTTTAGGGTATTGAAACTTTTAATTCATTAGCTTGAGTAGTATAATAGGTGGTTGCCCTATAAATTTTTGGAATTAATTTCTTACCAACGAAACCAAATAGGCAGAAACTGGTTTAGGGATTAATTGACACTGCCATCTAGTATTTATTGATTGAGTGAATAAAGTTTTAGACATTGGATGAGATTATATCAATTGTAGTTACAATATTTTTGAGATTTGTTTTCATAATTAGTACTTGATTTAATAATATAAATAGCACAGTTGTGAGAACAAATTCCCATTTTTAAAAGCAATTATCTTTGATTAGGGAGTTATTAATATTTTCTAATTAGTTAGTGTAGATTATTTTTTTGAATAGTGGGAATTGTATTTAGGAATCATCTTAAACTACACTATAGGTTTATTATTACATATCAAAAGACTTTACTTTTTAAATATCATCATTCTTGAAGTTTATAGCATTGCAAAATAGTCAATATCAAATCTTGAAATTTATTTTTGTTTCAAACAAAAGATCTCATGACTTTCATGCTTTACATTTAATATTGGCATTAAAAATGGTAATTCATTGCTTCTGCTATCACAGAGGCAAAATTCTCCATACAATAGCACCACTCAGTGCAAGCCAGAATAATCAATGGATGCAGGAAGATCTGTGCATAAAATCCCTATCTAGTGCCTATTCATCCAATATCCCCAGATTAGTTTCTAGCTTATGGCTTTCATCAGTGAGTAGCTAAAAAAGTAAAAGGTGGCTAATGGAGGGTTTCATTAGATCCTGAGATCTAGGTGTAGTGCTCTCAGATCCAAGGCTTCTCACTGATGAAGGCCACAAGCTAGAAACTATTCTGGGGATATTGGATGAGTAGGAACTAGATAGGGATTTTAGAGACATTCCTGCATCCATTGATTATTCTGGCTTACACTGATGGCACTATTGTATGGAAAGTTTTGCCTCTGTGAAAAACAGCTTGTGTAAGCATAAAGAATGGTGATCAAGTGATCTGTATTTTAGTCATTGCAAGCATGAGTAATCAAGATACCAAATGATAGTGTCAACCAAATTTCTGGATAAGTTTGTGGTTGTTCGCTTTGCCATTGAGGTACATTTTAGTTCTACTCACCTAGAAAAGCTAGTGGTTTTAGGTTCTATTGTAAGGATTTGATGATTGAACCATTCTAGATTGTTTCTAGAATGAATTTTTGTTCTTAGTCTTTTACACAGTGTGTCATAATGAAAAGGTGATTGGTTCTGTAACAAAGCTGTCTGTAGCACTATTTCCGAATCAATGCATGCATTACATAGTGACATAATTAACTATTCACAAAAATTTTAAGGTGTTATTATATATGAATTATGATGACATGAAATGTGTTTTTATCTTCATAGATTGTCTTCAATGCTCTACTCGCTGTCACAAAATCTTCTTGCAGCTCATGGTTTCATTGCCATAAATGGACGACTCATTTCAAATATTCCAGTAAATTTTGCCCAATTTGAAACAAAATTTAATGTTAGTGCAGAATTTCATTGTGGGTTAAGGTACACGATTCAAAGATGCTATCCTTTTAAAATTGTCAAGAAATAGCTAAATTATCAGAATTTAATGTTTATTGATTCAGAAATGGCATTGTAGGCAGATTGGAGAGAGAACTAGTATTAAATCAATCACCTTTTCACTTTTTATTGGAACATATTGTGTATATATATAATTTAATGTTAACTCTCTAGATACCAAATATTGTGAAATGGATATCTGTAGACTTGTTCAAATAGGAAATTATAATATATTTTTCAATCATTATAATAATTTTAAATTAACCATAAAATAAAATAAATAAAACATAAAATATATTATTTTATAAATATTTTTTGAAAAACACAAAATATTAGTATAAATAAAATAAATAATAAACCCCTCATTTTCAATAATTCGAATTGATGTTCACCCGATTTCAAGAATAGATTACCACCACAAAAAAAACTAGAAATATTATTTTTATAAAATAAAATAAAAAAATAAATAAACTTCTTTATTCCTTTAACTTTAACCGCCATCTCGGTATCTGATCTATTTTTCATTCACTGTAAAATTATATTATTTTTTGTTTATTCAGTTTACAGCTTTGTCTTCGAGGATTATTTATTAATTTTCTTTGTTTTTAATTATTATAAATCAACTAATTTTGTTTAATTATTTATTATTATTTAACCATCATGGATAAATCTAATTAAAATTCCAACTAATAATCACAAAGTTTAATCGATCTAGCAAAACAAAAAGAAAATATGATATATTATATTCAATCTCTCTCACAACAATGAAGAAAATAATTAAGTTTTCAAAAAAAATAAAAAATACTAACATCAACTACAAAAAACAATAGAAATTTTGAGCGCCTTTGCAAACATCAAATAAAGAAAAGAACACTTTAGAAGTATTTACTTTGAAGATAAATATCTATTCACTAGAATTTGATAGCAAAAATAAAACTTTTACTATTGGAAGCAACTTTACTCCCATATAAGAATGTCTGAAATTTATGGAAAACAGTATCTCTGAAATTAGTAAAATTCCATATCAAAAATTCAAAGAATTTCAGAATTAGAAGATATTTCAACACTTTTATAAAAAGAATTATCACAGACATTTCAAAAAGGACAGCCTTTGTAAGATATATTTATGAGGGAAGCCCAGAAGAAAGTTTGCCCCGAAATAGGGAAAAGAAAAAAAAAAAAGAGTTTTTGAAAAAGAAGGAAAATGGAAAAAGGTGGGGGGATAAGGTGCGGTAAAGCACCGAATACGGTTTTGGGCAAAACACAACTTATAAAAGCACTAAACATGTAAAAAGGATATGGCGGATATAAAGTTTATGAGCGGTGGGGACAAGAGGCGAATTGAAACGATACAACCTATTTTCTAACGAGCAAAATAGGCTTTTCATTTTGCTTTTGATAAAACAGATGATTTGCAGATAGAGTAAAAAAACGGCTGTAAAACTAAGGAAGACTTCAAAAACCCAAATGAGGAGAAGGTATTTCCCAGATATCGAACACCAAGGATGCAATTCAAGGAAGAAATAATTTTAAACTAAAACACAAGAAGAAGCCAATAACAAGGAACCCTTCCAGGCGCGAATTTGGACACGAACCCCCTAGGAAAGGCAGAACAAACCATTGCCAATTTATGTGAACCTTCCCCCATAACCAAAACCAAAAGCCAACTTAACTGAAAATTACGACCCCCAAATGAGCCGATTTAATATTGAACCACATATTTGTTTGATGTAAAATATTTTCTAAAAGTCGTTTATTTTCTTGAAAAATATAAGTTTCACTTTTTCCCCCTCCTATGGAGAGGGGCACCTTTTCAAAGGCCCCGCGGGGGCGCAACCGCGAGGCAAAAGTTAAGAGGCGTTGTAGATAAAATATTACATGCACTTCCTATTAGCATTCTTGAATAAATTTTTCTTTAAATGCTGATAACTATTCCTAAAGAAATAGCATATTATCATATTCAGACCATTGTGGATGATTCTTAAGTGGTTTGCTTTTTGAATTTTTTTCTGGAAATAGGAATTTGGCTTTTGAAGATTTTTTTTTTCCATACATGGTAGCCAGCTATAGAATAATTACAGAAATATTTGGTGACCGACTTGCATCACCCCTTATTGCTTTAAATAATTTCTTTTTACTGATCAGGACTTTTTGCATATTAATTCGCTAAAATCAATAAGGATAGAACAATTAACATAAGATGGATTCCTACTAAAATAAACATTTTAAATTATTGTGAATTATAAATTCCCTTTATTTTTACTAGAAAGCTTGATAATTTTTGCTTGCTATTATTAATATTAGTTCATTTTAAGTAGGAATCTCAATACTTTTAAAAGCCGTTTTAAGTTCATGTAAATCTTTTTGAAAAGTTTCATTGATTTGTTGTGTTTGCATTCATACATAGGCTACAACTAAATTTCAGATTTGGAAAACTTATGATGACATACCTAGGCTTATATACTAAAGTTTATATGAAATTTTGTATGTCCCTTTTATAAATCCATCATAAGATTTTGCCATCTGCCTTCTATTTGTTTAAGATTAATTTATTTTATTATTATCATGTATATATTAGTCAGTAACCAACATAGAATAACAGTAATAAATGTTTGAAATATAACTCCAAAGATCTCATATTAGAAAAAAAAAATCCATTTCAAATTAATAATAAAATATTTATTAAGGATTGTTATAGTATAATGAATTACATTTGCTACAGTTATTACCATTCAAGTTGATATTTTTGGGGGGCAAATAAATATTTTACATTTTATTTCTTATAGATTAATTTCTCCATTGCTTTCTCATCTATAATATCAGTGCCAAACAATATCATATCAACAACAAAACTTCACTTCAAACTGTGCAGGAGAAAGTAATTATAATCTCCTTTGTTGTACTATTTTTAAAATTGAATAAACAGACAGTCAATTATAAGATCACTAAGAATTGATATCATGACAACACTTTATTATAATATCTATATAAATGTTTATACATACAATGCATATATTATTTTATAGGTCGTACTAATAGGGCATGTGATATTGCTATAGGAACTTTTACAGGAGTTACATTTTTGAGATGGTAAGAAATTTTTTTTTTTTGTATAATTTAATTTTCTATTTTGGTATACTCAAGTTGCTGAAGATTTTTTTCTATAGAACTGTTTGATAAAGGGCTTGAGATTTTTGAACATTAATTATTAAATCAAAGCCTTTATACATTGTATTCAAAACATTCTCTAGTTCTTTTGTTTAATTGTCAATAATAGCATAATCATCAGCATATTGTAAATCCAGAAGCCAAAAAGATGAAATTCTTGTTTTCACTTTTAGTTAATTCAAATTAAAAAAATCCACTATCAAATCTGTATTGGGCCTTGATCCCAGATTCATTAAGCTGCCTATAAAAACTTCCAAAGATCAGTCATAAAAATTAAAAACAAAATTGGAGGTAGTAAATACCTTAGTTTAACATGTTTTCATTTCAGATTTTCCATTTCTAGTAGTAACAATTCTTTTCATTCTTTCATGTAAAAGTTGTATGATATGAATAAATTTTGAACAATTAACTAATTTCAAACAATGCCAGAGACCTGTTTGATTAATTGAATCATATGCCCTCACCAAATCAACAAAACTAATATAAATATCATTCTTTTGTCCCTACACTTCTACAAGACTCTTAAAAAAAAAAATTTATAATGAATTTGAGCATAGTTTTCACGGAGGAAAAGCATGTTTATATTATAAAAATTATCTGAAAGACATTCCAAAGAAATCCGATATTGTTTTCATTGAGAAAAGATAGAATATATATTGGGAGAGTTACAATTAGGCTAAATATTAAAGTCTTTCAGAAAGAAAAGTTTGCTGTGAAAGAAGTTAAGCAAGAGCATTATAAAATATCAAATAAACAGAATGGATCCACATTTCTACATGTGAATGTATTTATGGATTAGTTAGTATAGTCATTGCAAAAATCATCTTTAGTGTATTTATCCTTTTTTTTTTCTTGGATTGATCATACTTATTTGCGAGTGGCTACTGCTAATTTTTAGAACAGTTTTCTTTTAACCTTATAATATTTGGTCTAAACATAAACTGTTAATGCTTTTTTTAAAAATAAGTTTATAAATAACTTGATATATATGTTTAACTTTTCATTTAATGACATATCGTAAATTGTAATAATTTTATGCCATTCATTAAAACATAATAAAAGGAATTGAAAGTGATTATTTAATATCTTCGCACTCATTTTCAAATGCTTAAGATTTGCCTATACATATATGTTTAGGTTAAAAAAATACAATAGATTCATTTTGTCTTTTCAAAAGACTTCGTGTTGAGAGAGTATTCGTTAAATGTGTAAAATCTATCTAGTGCATGTGTAGTGGAGTGATCCCTAATTATTATTACAGTTTAAAAAACAAAACATAACACTATATAAATAAATAATTCGTTATATATGTTACATATAAATTATAGACTGATTTTATTTTCATAATCAAACATTACATTTTACTAAACTTTTAATGAGATTTCAAAAATTAACGTTTTAAAAGATCCAATGCTGATGAAACTATGCTATTATTTACTAATATATATTATAAAATTCAAGAGACCGAATTTAAAATTTGCCAGATTGAGTAAATGGACAAAAGGAACTGTTTTGGTAAATACTTTTTTTTTGGCTAAACTTTGAAAATGAATAAAAGATTTGGGCAAACTTCCATTTTTAACTGATGTCAGTGATAAAATATTTTTAGTTCACATTTTGTAAAAAGATGCAGTGATTTAGTGTTTGCATCAAAGAAGTATTTTCTGTCGCCAGTTGTTAACAAAGGCTAGTTAACAACTTACTTTCATTAACCAGTAGTTATATATCAATTTTATTTCTACATGGAAAAGTTGGTGCTTGAAAACAATATTGGGTTCTCAACTGTAAATTACTTTTAGGAATAAGCAATTTAGTTCCAAAAAACTTTAAATTCAGTGTAGGTGAAAGTGTCAATTAATTTGTGATATCATAAAGTATCTAAGCTTTCTTTTACTTACATTCATCTTGTATAGAAATACTTTTTGTTATTGAATAAACTATTATTATAATTCATTGGAGGAAGGGATGTAGAATTGTTTATAGGCCATTATCACAAGATGAAATTAGATATTTATCTGTATTTCTCTTATTAATAGGAACTTTATAATCCTGCCTCTCTCCTTCAAAAATGTCAAGAATGAATAGTTCTAAAGGATATAAAAAATGGAATGACGTACTATTAGGCATAGATATTTAATATTAATTATTAAATTTATATCTTCCTTCTTGAAGTATATTTGTACAATATATCATTTATTATCAGTTTTCCAAAGATTGGTTATGGACCGACTATCTAAAAAAATCTTTAGCTACGATGTAAAATGCTTCTGCTTACATGAAGTTTTTATGCAAAGGTCATATTCCTACAAATAAAGTAAGCAAAGTTAAACATTTTCTTTCTTTGAAAACATTATATACTTCTATAAATCTTTTCTAATTATTATTCTTCCAGTCCAGGTTTATTTATTTTCTACTTCTATTCCATTTTAATAAAAGCTGTCTCATTAATTGCATTATTTATTCTCATATTTTTGTTATAAAGACATACCAAAAAAAAAATTACTTCATGCCAAAACACATTCCATACAATTCTTATCCTCTTTCAACATCTTACATTCAAAAAATAAGTGTTTGATACTGTCATTCCCATATCCACATAAACTAATCTACAGGCCAAGGTCTTCATCTATTTTCATCCTTTTCCTGGGTATTTAAAAACTCCAGTTGTCACATTAAATAAGCCCCCTCTAGAGTTATCGAACATTCTTTTATATTTTATATATATTTTTTATTTTCACTGGTTTTTTAATTCATATTCATTTTACACAACTACTTTTTTCCTAACCAGTTTTAATTCTCTTATTCCACTTCTCATAATTATTCACCTGTAAAATATTCTCTACACATCCCATTTCTTAAATACATAAAAATAAATTGTCTGTTAACTTTGCATATTGTAAAACTTTTGTTAGTCATTCCCCTTTCTATAATCTAATTAAACACAGTTTTTACTAATTTATTTTTATTCATATATTGTAACCATCTATATTTTTAATTTGCTTCTTTAATTTCCTTCATTAAAAAATAAGTTCACTCATTTCTCTTTGAATAGTCTCATTTGTTGTTCACAATTCACCATCCTATATTTTTTCTTTTTGAATATGATCTAAAAAATTTTGAGTTCTCTTCTAATACAAAATGTCTCCTTTGTGAATGTTATATCAGAGACCATCACCTTTTTTCAAATTATTCTACATACCTCATATTTATTATATGACAAACTCGATAGATTTTTAATGAATCTCATTCTATTTTTTTGTTTTACTTTCAAATCTAATTTCCAATTATCTGTATATTTGTTTTTTCAATTTAAGAAAGTAACTAAGTATTTATGTTTCTTCAAGACAAATATCTCTCACTTTCTATCTTTTAGTTTTATCCATCCCATTAGTTTTTTTTTATTGAATTTGAATTTTCATAGATCTTCCTCTCAACATTTTTTAATAAGAGCTCCATATCTTTTACCCTATTTGCAAAAAATGCCATACAATGCTCAAAAAATGTTATGTATGTATTGTTTTGATTCCAATTATGAGAATCCCTATTCATTTCTCTTTTAAATAAAATAAATAATCAAAGTAATAATGAATATCCTTATTTCAATATAATTTCATATTTAATTTCCAGGGATTCTTTATCTTCTAATCGATATTTTCAACATTTCTCCACAATCTATTCTCCATTCTATGATAAATCTTTTCTCTTTATTAAAAATACAATAATTAATAATTTATTTTCCTTGTAAGACATAATAATCTTGAAATCCAGTGTGAATCTTCAAGATTATTTTTTTTCATTCTAGTTTTAATCCTATTTATTAATATATATGTAAATTATTGTTACTGAAATTATAGCTAGTAAATGTCTAAAATATTTTGCTATTTTTTTGTATAATAATCTAATTCTTACTCTGTTCATTAATTACTTGAAAAAACTTCCAAGTGCTTCTTGGATATTTGATTTTATGAAATATTGACTATATGATTTATTATTATTATAAAAATAATCAAGCATATTTCACATCAAAATATATATATATTTATGATTTTCTATAACCCAGATATAATTCTGTTTATTGTTTTGCAGCTTGATATTCTTTGATATAAAAAAATATGTTATAAAAATTTTCATCTAAAAGATAATTTTAATGATTTGAATATTTCTTGGAAATACATTACTATGGGCAAGTGATAATATTGGATCATATGTTTATTAAAATATGTAGTGCTTTGACAACAACATTTGATAATATTAATCATTACAGTGTCTTGAAATATATACACAAATATTTTTTTTTATTCCAAAAAAAAAAAAAAAAAGGAAAATGTTTAAATTTTATGAATATCTCACAACTCGTTATTTCAAAAATATAATATTCATTTTTGTAAATTTAAATTTATTTTTTGTTTTTCAGGTGTATTTGTCGTTACAACTGGTCTGAGCAAAAATTCAAACATCAGCAGATTAGAGCTGCTATTAATGCCAGTCTTTTACAGGAAGGAACTGAAGAGAAAATGGATAATAACAATTCTAAAAATGACAAATAAATAATATGTATAAACTATCATTGATGAGAATCAAAATCATTCCCAGGACAATTGGTCTTCAAGTCTTCTGAATCTGAAAAAACAAGAAAAATGACTTTATAATGAATTAGATAAGGTGGAAAAAAAATGCTATAAGCAAATTAAGATGGATTATTTTTAAATCAATGATTACTTAAAATGAATAAATATTTTTAAAATTACATTGTTTAAATGATAACCAAGCTATATTTTCTACAAACAACAGCTTTTTAATTACATAATTATAAGTTAATTTCATTTATTTACTCATGAGATAATTTACTTTATATGATAATGACAAAATGCTAAATGGATAACTCAAGTGTATAATCAATATATATATATATTTGAAATAACTATAATTCAATATAAGAAATTGTAAAGAAAATAAGAAATAGTAATCAATCCAATAATACATACAATTAGAATCTCAAATAGGCTAAGACATAGTAGAGAAGAAATGTAAGGATTATTGTGGAATGTGCAATTTAGATAAAGGAAAAAGATTAATAATTTCATAAATTTGAATGGAAATATGAAAAAGGAATTTGGGTATAAATATTGAGGACCAGCTTGAGACTTCTGTACCCTAAACGACCCTTCCCCCCCATCTTCAATGTCAACTTTGATTTGTGTGTGTTTTTAAAATAATCTGTAAAAATTTGTGATCCATATAGATCAATATTGTACCCTAGATACCAACCTAATTGGCCTAAGGATAGTCAGTGTTAGCCTGTGTATATATTATAACGGTCAAGTTTGTATATTCGCGTAACAGAATCTAGAATCCAAGCAAAGAGGCCAAAGCTGACGAGACCAGGAGTGCGACACCCCGAATCCGACTACGCTTCAACTCATCTGCCAGAACTCCCAAAATTCAAGACCCTACGAATGACCACAATTGAAGCTACACATAGCATACAATTTCATTCACGGCCGACATAGGTCAGGGAGACGCAATAAGATTCTGATAAACAAACGAAGATTCTTAAATAGACTAAATATATTACTAGACTATTAATGCATAGTTTTATGAATGAACGGGGTCAATAATTAGAATTGGACTGAATTGGATCAATGACGAGACAGAATAAAATACACTAAATTAATTATAATTTATTTACAAGTAAAATAAAATTGACAATAGCATTACAGAATTTCAGCGTAGAATGTACGCAGGCATTGGGTAGATAAGAGATAACACATTCTCTTCGTACACTGAATTTAAAAATGACTTTATACAAGCAATCATTGAATTTTGGCATAGATGAGTTTAACATATGCCCATCTTATGAAATGATTTACAAGTGATACATAAAAGTCACTAAGTTATGTCTATAATCTAGTTATGCCAAATCCTATTAAATTTGTGGCTGTTATATAAGTAATTATATTAAGCCTTGATCAATCTAATAATTCATTATTTATTGCAAATACAATATTATTTAACGATGAGCAAATACCAGCTCAAGTAACATTAGATCAAACCTGGCTTTCAAGAGAAATTTTCAGATCAATGCTGAAAGTGCTATGTTAATGGGGGAAAGTTGGCTGCATAAGATTTTACCAATGCGCTATGGCACAGGTAAATGACAATAGGAAAAGTCACTCTGCGGATGAATGACTCCAGGGTTCTTGCGACCAACGCTGGTACTTGTAACTAACTGTCATACTGCGAAAAGGGAACATTTGTGTTCGGAAATGGCGGGGGACTTATGTGCTAACCTGGCCTTGGCTCAGGCTTTGCTACTGCTCTATTCTATAAGAGAAGATGTGCCGGCTTCACCATGGCTCCATCTTAATATACGTATCATACGTAGCAGCAAAACAAGAAGAAATTTAATAAAATAATAGATCACATCTGCCAAGCAAAGAATATTATATTTCATAATATGAAATACAAGACAATAGCATATTAGCTCTATCGATTGGAACCAACTCTTGTGTAGCCTGATAATAAATGTCTATGCTACTGACGGGGATATTAATAAATCTTTACTTCAACATGCTCGATCTATTTGGTTGATTACTTTATAGATAATTAATACTTTAAGGAGGGAAAGTATATTTCTATGGACTTAGGAAGAACTTAAATGATAAATATACTTATAACTATCATCAAGGCTAATCTAATTCTTAATAAAACTATAAAGTTTAAGCTTTCAAATTGTTGATTAAAACTAACCACATTTCACATTTTAAATCATCATTAATAAGAATAATAACGAGCGCTAGGCAAGTCATTATTTATAAAAATAGGATTTCGAAACCTTGTAGAAGGTGACACTATAAAACAAATTATTTAACTAAAATAAGCAAAGAAATATAGACATAACCGCAGTGATATAACTTTAAATTAGACGCTGGTAATTTACTTTTAAATAAAAGGGAATTATAAATAGTCAGATCATTTTAACTTTAGCAACATTAATTTTGATAGCAATTTAAACATTATTTTAAATATCAAATGGGTTTAAATTATAGTTACACTTGGTTTTACAATTATTTTAAAGAGAGTTAGCTAACTTATATAAAAATTACACAGAGCTCTGCGGTTTTGAAAATAAAACTGTACCGGTATTATTCATCTGGACTGCAAGTGCTGGGCAGCTGGTGGCATCATCTTTCCCGATCTTTTACGCTCGAGTCTTCTAATGGCATGATGGTTAAAACATTGCCACGAGAGACACCTTGCTCTCCCTGCAGAGTAACAGCAAAGAAATGCCCGTTTTTAGCCAGATATATCAGAAAATGAACACGTGGAAACTGACTGCAATTGCTTTCTAAAAATAGCTGTCTATCTCCTTATTTAAAAATATAGAGTATTTATAGGTTTGGTCTCAAGCACTTAACATTATTGGAATCTATTGCCTCAAGACTCATTAACTCAAGAATTTAATTAAATATTATAAAATTTATAATCCAGATTTGAAATCTGAGATAACTTATGGAATGTTAGAACCATTCCCTAAACTGTTATAGTTAAGATTTATTGTAAACAATTTCCAATTTAGATTTTAAAAATAACTTTTTAATGTTTTCTAAGGTGATTTTAAATAGCGAGATTTTGAACTAATTTTACTTTTACCGAATGCAGGTGTGGCCGTTAATGACATTTTTGTTTACAACCAAAAATTTTTTTTTTTTTATTACTTGATCAGAGCTTTTGTTTTTAATAAAATAAGAAACTTTTAATTAAAAACAACCTTTTAACATATTTTTATATAACTTTTAAATATATTTTTATATAACTTTTAAATATATTTTCAAGAAACTTTCTCCCTGAAATATATAGAGAACAAGAAAATCTTTTAAAGATTTTTAAAGAAACATTTAACATATTTTTAGATAACTTTTAAATATTTTAAAATCATGCCTTCCCTATATATAGCACAGATCATATATCCACATGTGAATTTACAATATTAACAACAAAATTAATAATTTACTACTAACTTTAATAATATAATAAACATTTTTATAAATTTTAAGTAAACTTTGTACGCTATAATTTTATTAATCCTATCTAATTACAGCGTTCTTTCATATGTGAATAAATAATACTGTTAGACAGACATGAGTGTTTTACAAGCTATTTTAAAAATATTAACATTAAATAGGTTTGAACTTAGCACAGATGAGTGTGTCATTAGGTTTGATGATGAAACGATAAGGGCTTGGAAGGTTATCATTTCAATATATAAATAGATAAAACAGTCCTTAAATAATTAGAACAAAAAGGTTTCTCCAAAAGTCCACCAGAAACACAGTTAAGACATAATTTAAGTATTTTTCCATTCTTATTTCACCTTCTAGCTAAGAATATCTAGAAACCTATTTATTAATATTGGAAACTCAGCTGGGTTGATGATGATCTGCTTACTTTGAAAGAAAAATTTTAAGTATGAAAAGGAAAGAAAAAAATCATCTGGTCTAGACTCACATATAAAGATATGGAAAAGGATGCACTATCGCTGCAACATTAACCTCATGTCATTATATGTATATATTGCAACAAGTTTTGTGTTACAAAAAAAAGAAAAGGATGCAGATTGTAAGAGGGGGAAAAGATAATATGAGATTTATACTTAGTGTATTAGAGATTAGACAAAATTTTTGAATGAAAAGCAAATAATACTATTTTAGCAAACATTATATCATAAGTAATAAAATTATCTTAACAAACATTTATTAAAAGTTGTGTAATCATAAACATACATTTAAATGTTCTTTAATTTTTTTTACTTACATAAGTCTTCCAATTAATTAAAAACTTTTATTTTTCACTATCTACAAGTACTATTATTTTTTTGAAGCTTTTCATCAATTAATTCACAGATTTCATGTATTCAACTGTTAAATATTATAATGCATTACACACTACTACAAGAGAGTCTTGGTAATTATCTTAGTATCCTATAAGAAAGCATGTGTAGTAATTTGTATAGTGTTTACAATTTCCTTTCTTTGATATAAATATCAACCCATTTCCAATTTACTTTGAATTTAATTCCATTATCATTAATGAAGATTCCTCTATATATCCAAACTGATTATTGGCCTATATACTTATTTGTAATTGACATTTATTTTTGATCAAATATCAAATAAAAATTAGATTTTCTTTTTCAATGCTTATTTGTATTTTAAATATCTGTTGAAATGGTTTATTTTTTCTAGAAGTTTTGAAATTCATTTTACTTCCTTTAGATAGTGTATACTTTTCTCAACTTTTTATTCACTTTATACTTTCAAAATAATCGAGGATTAAAAATATATATAATTTTTTTTTTAAAGAAATGCTTTATTCACATAAATTGCATTAAAAAATAAATTTGCTTTAGCTTTCATAAATAACTATGTCTGGTGTTCATGTTTAGAAATAGTCTTAGTTCTTATTTGTATCAATTTTTATGGGCTTCATGCAAGATTACAATTTAACATTTTTAACTTGATATTCTTTATTGTTTTGCTATTATGTTTATGAAAAATATTTTTAAACAGATTTTATTTACGAAAGCTGAAAAAAATTTATTTTTTAGTGCATTTATGTGAATAAAAGTATTTCTTTAAAATCTTTATATATATATTTCTACTTTTTAATTACACATAAAATTAAAAATTTAAATTTCTCAAATTGTTTGCAAACTCTAAAAAAAATATATTGTCATTGGGAATACATATATATGCAAAGTTTCAGCTAGATTGAAAATGGATAAAAATCGAGTTACAGGATTTTAACTAGACAAAAATACTGTGCAGGTAAATTACTTACTACTCAAAGGTGAAGTAGAAAACTAGTATTTTATTTCAATAAAAAACAATAAGTTAAATGAAAGAAAAAGATATATATATATATTTATATCAGAGAACCAGTTGCACATCTAATTTCTTTATCTTTGTGTGTGTACTGTGCCATATAGGTATATATCCCAACCATGTGTAGTCATATGTATATACTATTTAAAATTTTAGTTTGGTGTTGATGATTATTGGAATTGCTAATGAATATCTTCTTTAACTTTAGTATAGGGACATATTATCTCTAGTAAGATTTAGAATAAGATTTAGTCTTTTTACAAATATTTTGAACATAAAACAATTAACAATTTGCACTCTCTTTTATCTTTAGGAAAATAGAATGATATTAATTTCCTTGGTAGTTTGGAACTACTTATAATCTTAGAGAGGAGAAATGACATTTTGAAATCTAGGCAGTAAGATTTGACATTCTTTTAATTGTCGATCAGAAAGCAGTTGCAATATTTTAACTTTTAATACCTTATTTTGTTAAAGTAACTTTATTTATATGCATTAACAAATAAATGATATATTACATTTTCACTTGGACGAGTTTATGTATTTGCATGGAAGTTTAGAAATCTATTGTTGACAATAATTTGATGTAAGCTACAAAGTGAATGTCTCGAGCGTGGTAACTAACAACTGTCTAAATATTATATCACTTCCAAAAAAAAAAAAAAAAGAAATATAAACAAACTAGAGAAAAATCCATGTTGACAAGCAAGAATCCTGTATACTATTTTTAGATTGTATTACTATGTATATATTTTATCTACATTAAAAGTGCTAGCCATAATTTTAACAATTTTATTACAAAAGGACAAACAACATAATGTGAATATTCATAAAATTGCTTAATATTACACTATACAGCATGGATTATTACTATAAAACAAAGTTTTATGTCTACTTTTGGAAAACTACAAATATGAATTGAGATTTAAATAGCAACTGAAACACATCTCCAACTCCGTTCTAAAAGTTTGTTCTTAATTTCGCTAATGAACAAATATATATGCATGTTTGGAATACAATGTTAATACTTATGGATAAAACTAACACTGTTATTAAGGATATTAAAGCGCTATTTTAATATACAATGGAAAGGATTGTTCATTTACAATGTTAAAATGTTGATTTTTACATTATAGTAGCCATATCTCAGATATCATTTATCACAAGAAATCTATTTTACCTCTATTGGAGAAAGTCTTTTATTAAAATTGTAGCATGGTTTCAAAATATATATGTAATTTCATGAGTTATGTTGCATGTAGGAAAATAAAATGATTAATATTAAGAGAAGACTACAATAATGACATTGGAAAGAAGCAATATATTTTATCTGTTGATGAAAGTCTTTTATTAAACTATGTGAAGCTCATGAGTTGTGTAACATATGGAAAATAAAGTGATGGTTACTACCAAAAGAAGACTATGGTAGTAGTACTGGAAGAATCCTATAGAAATCAATTTATGTAGTATATGATTTCAACTTCTATATATGTTGATATTATTTAATTCGTGGAATAGTATGTATCAATCTTGTTTGATTGATTATTTATTTAATAGTATGTATGCACAGCCATTTAAAAATGAATTAAAATACTTAGTATTTTCTTGATGAAATAAGAACGGATAACTTGGAGTGGTTCCCAAATATCATTTTGTATTAATTTTGCTCCACAATTATCAGACATTGAAGGAAGCATATATGAACTCTATTTCCCAATCAAATGGGATCAAAATTCTGGATCTTAAATATTTCATTGCCATATTAGATTATCTGACTTTATTTAAAGCCTTCTTATATCTATATGGATAGTATTTTATATATATGTATGTTAGCATAAGACATAATTAGATATAGGCAAAGTTAAAGGAAAGTGTAATTACTAGTAGAAATTGTAAGTGACCATGAAATGAACCTCATTGAAATAGTTGATTTAGGTCTGATATCTTTTTAATAATGGAGTATGATGATTAAAGTTTATTTATCAGTCTAATTTTAAGAAGATCAGTTTTAAACATAAATTTTTCTCTAATTTTGAAATGAGTGTACTGTTTTGCTGCATCATTCATAGTATAAACACATACACAATCATCATATATTAAACTTCTCTTCATATAATATTCAATTGACCAAAGACATTACTACTTTTACAATGCTTTATTATGCACCCTTTCCTGCAGTTAACAGTTTTGATTGCTCCAGCAATCTTCTTCAGAACATTATATCTCCTAATCCGAGCTGAAGAAGAAACTGTTAACTGCAGGAAAGGGTGGATAATAAAGCATGGTAAAAGTAATAAAGTGTTTGGTCAATTGAATATTATATTATATACATTGGGCAATGCAATAGGAAACAGTGGTTATTATGATTTGTTCATTATATTATTTAGCATAAATAAAATGGTATTTCTTTAAAGGTAGTATTCAATGGGTATACTTGATCTTAGTAGACAAATAAAGCATTGTTGTGCATATTCATCTTATTTCTTAATAGGGTTATAGGTTTGAAATCTATATTTTAAGGCATATCTTTAAAAGCTAGCATCTTTATTATTTCATTATTCTAGATTGTATTGGTGTAGATAAGGGATTTGGAATCGGGGTACAGTTGATTTCTCATTTAATTTATTTTATATTTGTACTTTCTAAATTTTATAATTGATTAGGTGTACTAGAGTTTCTGGAGCACTATTCAGTATCAATTCTGTTATTTCCATATTAACTGATAAGAGTTTATCTCAGTTTATTTAATTCTACTTATATGTTAAATAGATATTTTAACATGAGCATATAATATTGCCTCACCTGCTATCCTGTTATACCATTACAGTGGGTGTGTATATATATATAAATAATAAATTTTCATTGTACATGTGTTTGTATACACATAATCAGAACAAATTCTTACTATAAGAAAGAATATTTTTATATAAATATATAAAATGTTTTTAATTGCACCAACCATTTTAAAATTATCATGGGATACTTTAATGCTAGAACTGGAAAATGACTGACAAATTAAAGTATTGTTAATAAATTTGATTATGGTAATGAGAGTGAGGATGCAGAAAAACTATATATTATGAATTCTTTCTCTGAGAAAAAATAGACATAGAAGCATGTAAATAATATAGCACAACTGGATTATATTTTAATTATCAGAAAATATGTATTTCAAGACTAATATTCTTAATAGATGCAACACAAGACCAATTAGTGAGATGAAAGATTCATGTCAATGCATGCGAGGCTAGAATTAAAAAAATATTAAAAAAGACATTATTGTTAACTGATATTCCTACTTTTCCGAAACACTGAATTTAAATTAGTACCTGCTAATCATTTTTAAAAGTATTGACAGATTTTGAAGATGATTTAAACTTAACTGATATCAATAAGAACTATAACAATGGTATAAAAAATGCATCAATTCAGCACATTTTCAACTGATTCAAGAGCATATTAAGTAGAATTGAATATTAAGTTTGTAAAGTAGTACAAAAAGATTTAATAAGATATAAGCAAAAATATCTAAATTGGCAAGGAAATTTATAGAAGAGAATAAAAATTTCAAAATTATAACATTTTGCTATTAGAAGAAAAGTTATTTGAGCAAAAAGAAAAAAAAAAATGGAACTATTATTAAAAAGAGAGATGTTATCATAAAATGTGTAGAATTCTACAAGGAATTATATAGTAATAAATAACAAGAAACTAACTACTAAATCTGAATTGTTGAAAATTTTAAATGAAGAGGTGAGATTTCTATGAAGAAGAGAAAAACTTCAGGAAAAGAAGCAAGTGAATAACAAAATTATTGGGAAAAATATTTACTAAGTATCTAAATGATAAAGATATGTCAGATGATTAAAGAATACAGTAGAAAAACGGATATTTAAGAAAGGTGATAAAATATTAGAAATTGTAGAGTTATCAGTCCTGTATAAAATTTTTATCAAAGATATCTATAATGAATTTTGGATTCAAACCAAATCAAAAGAACAACCTGGATTTAAAAGTGTTTTAGCATAATAGATTGTATTCAAATATCGAGAAAAGTTATAGAAAGGACTAATGAATATGAGTTGCTATTGTCCATGAATTTATAGATTATGAAGAGATATTGGATTTTTTATAAGAATTTCCACAATGATTAAAGTTTTGGAATATCAAGATATAGATCCAGAAATATGGTGATATTCTGATGAATATCAAAATACAACAGTAGCAATTAGATTACTTGGTGACACTAAAAACATTGATAATGATAAGAGCATGACGGTATGATTACATATCTCCAAAACTTTTTACAATAATTTTAGAAGAAATATTTTATGGATTAAAATGGAAAGCTAAGAGAATAAATGTACATGGAGATTATTATCTAGATTTTGAATATGATGTGTAGTTTTTTCAAGTAATGCTTCAATGAATATTGCCAGAGTTATCAGATGAAAATAAGATGGGACTAAAAATAGATATTAAAAAGACTAAAGTAATGTTCAATGGATTTTCTTAGAAAAAAAAAAAAAATTGTAAAAAGTTAATAATCTCAAAACCTTGGCTAGATTATTAATATAGATGGAAAGAAAATGGGTGAAATTAATTATAGAGTTAAACTTGGATGGAGTGCTTTTGATAGAAATAATTCAATATTAAAAATATATCTGAAAGTTTTTGGTAGATATGTTTCACCAATTCTTATTTATGGAGTTGAGAATTGGGAGTCTTAATAGACAAACAATTCTAAAACTTCAGGTTATTCAAAAAAATATGTAGAGAAATGTGTTAGAAATAACAAGAAGGGATCAAAAGCAAAATACTTGGTGAGAGACTAAACTGGTATTATTGAAAGAATTAAGAGATTGAAATGTAACTGAGCTAGACACTGCTGAAAGAGAGAACAGATTGACAGTTGAAGTCTTAAAATAGATTCCAAAAGATTGTAGAAGACTTAAAGAGAAATTAACGGGTTGGATAAACTGATTAAAATTGGAGATTTTAATACTATAGTGGATTGATACTTATTGACTTTGAAAATTTATCATTAATTTACATTAGCAGAATTTTAAATATGTTTTCATATAAATATGACATGCAATAATAGTACTTACTACTCAATCTCTTTATTCTAGAGTCATCTATATGAGTGATTTATTTAAAGATTAGATGAAGTTTGGCATCTCCACTCTATTTTCATATAAATTCAATCCTGTGCAAAGTTATTATTTAAAATTTATATACACATGAATGATTAATTAATGGAAGAGATGGTAATGTCAACCAAATGTTCAAACTAGTATTCAATTACTAGTCTTCATCAGTGAGAAGCATTGCATATATTTAACATGAACCATCTTTAATTCTTTCATACTATTTAATATAATAATCTGAAAACTTCAACATCCTAAGATTCTGAAGCCAAGCTAATTCATTTGAACAGTTATGTATGACTGAAACTATATCAGCAAATATATATTTTAGACACATCGATATTATTGAATGCTTTAATTGCTAAATATACAAATACAGTATTATAATGTATATCTATTAAATAATAAAATTGATACTGTTATTATTTGATCTTTAAATTTCTAGTAGTCTATAGTGTTTTAAAATGAATAGATATGCACATTGAGGATATAAGATGTGCATAGTTGATCCAATATTTCAGTCCAGGACTATTTCTTTTAACACACAAAAATCATTAATCCAGAAATTAAGAAGACAAGCTGATACACAATTTATATGATGCATTCATGGGCATTGCTTACAGTGTTGGAATTGTTTTCTCAAGCTTTGCAGTATGTTTGCTAACACAATTCTGATACAGATTCATAGCCTTGATATAATCTATTAACTTTTGCAGAAATATCTTTGTCTTGGAATTCCTACAGTAGAATTATTTGGAATCATTATGACTTGCTCAGAAAATATATCATACAATGCTAGAAAACACTGAATATGAATAATATATATTTTATAATAGTCAACTTATATATTTAAATTTAAAATTTGATTGATGTGGGTGCCACCTGGCATTAAACATTAGAAAATATATGGCCACATGTCTTGGTTTATATATTTCAATAGAATTCAAAACATTCTCTTTAATACGTGGTGGTGATGACCATTACACAATAACTATTTGTAATGCCTAGTCAAATATATAGATCATAAGCTGCTCCTGATGAAATGGATATGGAATTAATATGCAGATCAGACATATAAAGAAATTAACACACTATTGAAACAAATAATAGTTTATTTTTAGGATCATAATTGTTCACCAAGATATAATGTTCCTTATCCTAAACATGCTTACATTACAGACTATATCATCACAATTTGTAAAATTTTCTTTATAATTAGATTACCTTTATGTGTATAATTGAATGGTAATGACTGCTTTAATAAGCCATTTCACCACTATTTTTAAACTTGTGGTTCACATGCACAGTGGAAAACAAATATGAATGATTATAGTTATTTGTAAAGTGTTCAAACTTTATTTTTGATTAATTTTAAAACATTAACCTTTCAATTAAATATTATAATACTACCATAATTATATGCCAACAAACATCACATGATCACTATTTCATATGCTTGCTCTTAACTGTTATTAAAACAGGCAAAACTCTCTATACGTATTGCCACTCAGGGCAAGTCAGAGTAATCAATAGATGCCAGAAGGCTTGTGCATAAAATCCGCATCTAGTGCATACTCATCCAATATCCCCAGACTAGTTTCTGGCTTGTGGCCTTCGTCAGTGAGGAGTCTTGGATCTGAGAGCACAGTACCTAGAATCTTAGGATCTAATGCAACCCTCCAGCAGCCACCTTTTATTTCTGCTTAACTACAAAACTATGAGACTTAAATTGAAAACACTATAATATTTTCAATCCAAGCTTATCAACTTATATAGTCAAATAGGTCTGAACTGAGTTCAGTACCTATATATTTTGGTGTCTGGTTCTTTAATAACCATAGCCACCACTATCAAGCATAAGAAATAGTAATCATGTGATGTTTATTGATTTAAAACCAATCCTGCCTAATAGGATAGTGATATAGCTATGGTTATCAAAGACACCAAAATGTATAGGTACTGAACTGAGTTCAGACCTATATGGCTATATAAGCTGATGAGCTTGGATTAAAAATATTATAGGGTTTTCAATTTAAGTCTCATAGTTTTGTAGTTAAGTAGAGATAAAAGATGGATGCTGGAGGGTTGCATTAGATCCTAAGATCTAGGTGCAGTGCTCTCAGATCCAAGGCTCCTCACTGATGAAGGCCACAAGCCAGAAACTAGTCTGGGGATATTGGATGAGTAGGCACTAGATGGGGATTTTAGGCACAGCCTTCTGGCATTCATTGATTACTCTGGCTTGCACTGAGTGGCAATATGTATAGAGTGTTTTGCCTGTTTTAATAATTATATGATCAAGCACATTTGCCATAGATTAAATCCCTGATCTTTAATACACCCTAGATATAATCCTATGCATGGTTGATCCTCAAAAATACAATACATTTATTCCTACTATTACCTTCATAGCATAGTTACACATATATATCTAATATGCGATTATTATAATCAATACACCTTCCTTACAACAATAATTCTAGAGAGTGGTCACTTTGTCCAAATTCCAACTTAATAATACTTAATTACAAAGATGATCCTTTTGAATCCAATACTGAATTTAGTAATAATTCAAACTAATTATGTGAAGTGGATCCTTTCAATCCTAGCTCAAAATTACAAAACAAAACTGTGAATAAATTCACACATAAATATAGTATATTTTAATCATTCAACAGCTATCTAACAACTGCATTTATATTATAAGTTCTTCAGACACAAAATCTAATTTAATGTACAAATGAATTTGATCAAATTTCAAAATAACTTCTAGTTTAATTTAAAACTCTAACAATTATTCTACTACTCATTATTTTTAACACTTGGATACTTCATGTTAAATACATGTAAGCATTTTTAGTGTGTTTAAAATGAATAGTACATTATTTTAACTAACATGACATATTTTCTGGCAATTTCTACATGAAAAGAAAACCATTGTTTTGTAAAAATTTTTTTAACTAGTCATATCATATGTATAATAAAAGATGGAATGATTTTACTCAACAGCAAATGCTGATTTTTTCTTCTTCTTTGTAATGAAATATTTGTTTCTTTCTTTAATCAATCAATTAAACAATATGGTATAGAAGCACTCTGTCCATAATAAAATATAGTTTGTTAGAATTAAATATACTCTAAGAGGTCATAAAATAAAACTTAAAATGATTAATATATTATGATAACAGACTAATCGATTATCGGTTGTTTTTGCTTTTCTTTTTTTAACTTATGTAGCATAAAATTTCATAGCTGAAATTTTTTACAATTCATTGACAGGATTTTTTATGTGAACTAATAGTTCTCCCACAATGGCATGCATTATTTTCTTCCATTTATAATCATGTTTCTTTTTTACAAATTGCTATAATATTCTTTATCAATCTTGTCTTTGAAATTTGAGATTTAAGCAAAAAAAAAAAAAATTTTGTACTTTCAAAATAGTTTTGTCAGGTTCACCAGAGATCTAGGATAGACTTTCAGGCAACTGGCAGTTTTCCCTCTTTTCTATTTGTCCATTGCAGCTTGAATAAATTGAGAATCCAGACTGAATATGTTCAAGAAAAATGACTACACACATTGTTGTCCTCTTATTTATAACAAATTTGATAATCTCCTATTTTCAATACCTTTATGATCTCATTTTATTTTTAATTCCATGAATTTTCAAAACACCATACTTATTAAATAGCTTGAATTTTTCCTTTGTTTTTGAATCTCATATTTCAAAATAGGCGTCATCTTTTTATTAACTTATTTTAAACCTTGTTATTTAAAATCTATTTCTTTTAATACTAGTATATTTAATTAAGTTATTTTGCAATACACTCCATATATTCTTTTACTCTTTGATAAGAAAAACAATTTTAATATAGTTTATATAATTTAATAGTTTCTCTTAAATTTAAACACTTTTAGCAAAATTTATTATTATGTTAAAATATAACTTTTAAAAATTTATTCTAACATTGGAACATTATCTATTATAGTTACTTTTAATCTTTTATTTTAAGACAATATTTTATATAATTTTAAAACTTTTATACTGCTATATTTATTAGCTATCCTAACAACTCTGAAAATCAGCATACTACCATGTGGAAGATATGATAATGGCAGATGCTAGTTCACCGAAATATCAGTATATAATAAAAAATAACAAACGGTTTTCCCCAAAAAATCATTTATCTACATCATACAACCGTGAAAACATTAAATAATATTATATATATATATTTGAATATTTTTGACTATATAATCACTTCATAATGTTTGTTTTTCTAGAATTAAACTGCATCTACAACACTTACCATCATACTTTGTTCCACACCAGATACAATAGAAATAATTACTCCTCAAATAATTTGTAAGCATCTTTAATTGTTCAGCTTCCTATAAAATTGTCAAAAAAAAAAAAAAAGATTACAATTTCATTTTACATTAAAAAAAGACAATTCTCTGATTTACCTCCATATCTTGTGTCTCTTCTTCTTCTTCCTCATCATCTGAATCTGATTCATGATGCCGTTTCAGTGCCTCAGGCCAAAACCATTTTTCTAGTGGTTCATTTATATCCTAAAATTAAATGCATATATCAACTACAAGATCTTTAACTTGCTTTTTTAACTAAAGTATAAAATAAATAAAAGTATTTGTAATTAAAAGATAAAAGCAAATAAAAGAATTAACTTGATCACAAAATTTCACTAAAAATTATTAAATTTAAAAAAAAAAAAAGGAATTTCTAAAGACTTTTATTAGAAAACACTCTACATATAAAATGAAATCTTGTTAAAATAAAGTTCTTATTTCTAACTTTAATCAGAGGACTATAGTTTTTAGCTTCTATAAAATGAAAGACAATTGTATACTTAATATATATTATTTTGTAGCTTTTAGCCTTATATTTCAGCTTAATAAACAGCATTTTTCACAATACGATAGAAAAATTATGTAAATGAAAAGATTATTCTTCATTTTTTTAAATTAGATTAAAACTATGAAATTAATAATACATAATTTGTTCAAAACAAATATATTCAAATAATTAAATTAAAAAGTTAAACTAATAGTAAATGATTAGTTCAGTATATAAATAAAATAAAAAAGTTGTATACTGTGCTACAATGTGAAGTTAAACAAGTATTTTTGATTTCTCTAGCACCATCTACTATAAGCATGAGCAGCAAGTGGTTATCCGATGGTAGTGTAATATAATCCTTAATGTTTGCTGGCTTTGTACTATAAGCTGAAAGAATCAATTGTGTTGAATTGATATATAAAGTATTGTAACATTTATTTATATATGTTACAAATATATTGGCATTTGGTAAAAGCTAAAAAAGTAAATTTCGATTTTTTTTTGATTAGTATAATTTTTGTTAAGAGCGTACAATGAAAGTTAAATTATTCTTCGATATTTTTTTTATTAGTAATAACGTAATTGGAGAGAACAAAAAAGAATTCCAAAAGCAAGTAAAAAGATAAGCTAAAAGAAAAATATTTCTAGCTAATTAAACATGGCCGAAAACTTGATAAGAAAATAGAGACTTTAGTACCTAAAATTTTAAAAAACTGTATAAGATTAGAAAGGCATGGTACGAGCATGCGCAGAAGCCCTAAAACTGGATATAAAAAGGAGGGATCCGGTTGAAGGAGCGTCTTCTTCGTTTTATTTCGCTAGTTGGTCTTGGATAACATTTAATATGTCCAAGATCACTCGTCACCGAAGGAATTCGGCAATGTCGCAGTGAACCGGAGCCCCTGAAAACATCAGACCTAATGATGTACACCAGGAAAAGCCTTCGTGACCAACTGGGAAATGGACCACAAGAACAAGCAAGAACCAAACGGCCGAGCTCATTATTACAAAAAAACTATGCATAGTTAGCTACAACCTTCGTGAATTCACAAAGCTTACCGGTAAGTTAAGAATAATAACCCTGATTGTGACCAAATTAAATAGTTAAAAAAAAAAACTACTCGTGAAAATATAGCTATAAAAAGAATCCCGATAGTGACTTTATATTTCTATATGAGAGACTCTTAATTAACCGAGAACTTTTTGCTTATTTTAAATGATATTGATATTTTCTATATATTTTCCACCTAAATTAAATGTGTTCTCTCCAAAATATTAAACAATATTTAACCTAGAAATGTTTTATTTTGTTAGAATAAAAGAGATTATACTTTTATCCATTTTTTTTTATTGTGCGTTATTAATAGAAGTTATTATCTTTGTTATTAGATTTATTTTAGTGAAATAGGATTTAAGTGTAAGTTACCTTTGCCAATATGTTTCAATACGCCAGGGCTAACAATCGTAAAAAAAATCATTAATTCTCATTACGGTAGAATTACCGTACAAAATAAAAATATTATAAAAGGATCTTTTTATTTTTCTTTGTTTTACAATTTGCGAGAGGTGCTGGCGACATATTTCAGCGGATTCTTAGGAGTCCTGGCGCCCATAGTAAATAAAATTAAAAGTTGATTTTTGTCAATAGCACAAATTCGTAACAATTAATAGGCTGGAGTTGATCAGGAAAAATAGCTGTGTTAAGAATAGAAATACAACTTTCTTTTTTTTTTTCCTTGATACAGCTTGATCAACTCACGCTCAAATATACATTTGGGGCGTATTGTGGTCTAGTAAAACGGAAAACGATACAGTATATTATTTAAATTTTTTTCACAATTTTACAATATTAAAACAAAAATCTCTGTAGTCATTAGCTTTGATTACATCATTAACATATTAATGGATAAATAATTACTCAATTACTTAAGAAAAAAAGTTAGAAAACTTACATTGCCACAAATGTGAAAATTATATTTATAACTTTACATAATACCGAAGTTACAAATAGTTTATTTAGATTCAAACAATCAAAGTTTGTACTTTAATTAAGTAAGATAATTCCATTAAATTTTTTTTTTTCTACATTTAAGTTATAGTGCCCTTTCATTGCCTCAGAGTTAAACCAATTTTCTAATGGTTGTTATATCATTTCATTTGTATGGTAATTTCTGGAATCATCATATTTTTAAGGCTTGTCAGGAATTTATTAATACTTAAAAAGAAGCAATTTATTAATATTATAATTGCTCAATGTTTTTATTTTTTCTTAAAAAAATTATTGTATCTGCAAGATATCATCATGCTTTATTCACAAAAAATCTAAAATTGCATAACAGAAAGACATAACAATTTATATAAAATACATTATAATAATACAATACTAAAATATATTTTATTTATTCCATATATTTAAAATAGATATCTTGTTAAATATTTTTATTTCAAAATTAAAATTAGAACATATTTCAAATTACATTTAAATCTAAAAATACCCAATTACTATTACAGATAGATCAAAAACCTTTCCAACAGCTTCTCATAAAGGAATGAGGCATTGTTACTCAGGCTTGTGAATTGGCAGTTGATAAAGGTTTGGGTAATTTATTCTTCTAGATAATAATAGTAAGATATTTATTTTCCACACATTTGATAGTTAGATGGAATGCTGGAAAAAAAAATCCCAAATCTAAGTGAAACTAATTTGAATAGAAGTCACAAAATGTCAAACATTTCACTACATCCATCCATAAAAAAATGGCAGCATGATAAGAAATATTAAAAGCCAATTTGCATTACATGATGTTAAGTCAATGTGCAACATTAGTTTAAGAACCAAGTTGAATTTGATTTTAGATCTTAATCTAGTCTACAGTTTATGCATAAAAGATCTAAAAGAAATTGAATAATTATATCACAATAAGAAATTTATTGCTTTACATGTGTCACTGCATAATGTGATAGTAGTTATACTTAATGTCAATTTGTAATAATATGAAACCAAAATGCAGAAAAAAAAAGAAAGGAAAATTAATTTATCTTTCTTCAGAAAGTTTGTTAGCTGATAGTTCCTATAACTATGGGAGACTTTGTATTGTATTATGATCCAAATCCATACTAGGCAAAAATCAACAAAATTCTTCAGGTTCAAATGCTTAAGATTTTTCTTTCAGTAAGTGAATCATAATCAAATTATCCTATAGTAGTTGGAATACAACTGTCTAGATATTTTTAGCTAGAGAATAAGACAAAAATGGCAAAATCTCCAAATCCTCATCTCTTAATAAACCTGATCACTCACTGTTCATTTATTGTAGGGTGGGTATTGCAGAAGTCTTCATAGTGTAATAAGCTGTTTTAAAGATGGTTTTACTATTTTCCCTTATTTTTATTACTTGTTCATCTTGAATTATATCAATTCATGATCTAGTATGAATCATATAAAAATTTAAGGTTTCCATATACAATATGCATATGAAATGATCTTTCCTCATAAATATTTTTCATAGAACTATATGTTTGCCAGCCGGTCTAAAATATTTATAACTGATGTAATTCAAAACAAGATTATTTTTTTACTGTATTAGTTATAGAGCTAAGTTCCCATAATGTAAAATTTTTCACTCATGGTTACTTTAACTTTATTTTGCCTTTAAATTTGCATTTATCAAGCCAAATATATCGAGTATAAAACTAATTCATATAGATAATCTCCGCAATAAATACAGAGAATCCAGAGTCTAAGTGTTAAAAATCTTCAATCTTATAGCAAAAGGTCTTGGTATAAAATATTTAGTGTCTCTTGTATTTACAACATACGATTAACTTGGCTGGACTCGTTTTTTTTTCAAAATTCTTCTGCATTTCATCTAAGAACTAGTCAAAAGTCATGAAACAATATGCCAAGACCTTAATGAATTTTAACGATTGGATAAGCTATAACATTGTTTCCCTAGATAAAGCTTGGTGTCATACTTTATAAGCTTTATTTTAATTGCTTCATTCAGTGTGCAGACTTCTTAAAGAAACTAAAATATTCCATATGTAGATTTCATTATTCCGTAATTGAAAAATTAGTCTCAATCTCAGTATAGATTTTGTAATAAGTCATAAATATCAGACATTTAAATTTTTTTTTGCAGTAAATTTTCTATTTGAAACTCTAGCACATACTAAGTTTGAGCAGTAGAATAATAATTTTATTTTCCATTAACAAATAGATGTTTCAAATTATAACACATGTTTACAAAGTATCTTATAAAACAGAAATGATAACATTAGTCAATTTTTGACATTTCTATAAATGAGTTGCATGAAAACATGAAATATAATAAGCTAGCTAATTATATTGGACAATAAATTATCATAAAATCTAAATCAAATTTCTCCCTTTTCTTAATGCATAGAAGATAAAATATGTAGAGTATAAGCTATATAGTGACTGCAAATAAAATAAAAGGCAAAAGATTTATATTGTTGTTGTTTTTTTAATACCTTTGATTTTTTTGTAAGCATTTTTCTGCTTTGCACTTATAAACTGGACTTATTTTTAATTTTTTACTTTCTATAATTGTAGAAAATCTTTCACTCTGTGGGGTATAACTTCTCTTACTTATAATACTTTAAATTTAGTTATATATTGAAAATCATTGCCTTTTTTCAAAATTGTTTCAAGATCTTCTTCTCATGAAGTGATTCTGAATACATCTGTTTAACCATAGGAGATTGATTACAGAAAACATAAGCATCAAGTAACTTCTAAGAATCCGACTATAACATGCAACAAAAAGATCTACTGTTAAGAAACAATACTTAAATATAATGTACTTCTAATCATGACTTTTTAATGATTGAAATTGGATAAATTCAATAACAGAATGATAGATACTAAAATGTTAACTACTAGAGAGTAAAATCATATCTCCTGCAATGAAATATTAAATTTTATCAAATCATTGTGAAAAAGGATGAAAACAGTGACGAAGATCCTCTTGAAGTAAAACAAATAGCCATTTAATAGACAAAAATTGCAAGTGAACGAATATCACACAATATTATTTTATTATTCATCAAATATATTACTACAATGATTACAATTATTATATTATTTTAATAACACAAAAATGGATTTAAAATTAGGTGTGAAATTTATATTATAGCAAAGCAAAATAAAATACACCATACTTAAAGCAAAATTATTAAATATAATTAAAAAATATTTTATATATAAAGATTTTTTCACCCTTCCACGTTGTCATATCATTGGTTTAGTAACATTTCGATTTCAATACCTCCAATTCCCATTCATTAAAAGAAAATATTGCATATCCTTTTGTTACTGTTAATAATACTTCATTAATTTATCAAATATGTTTAAAATAATTAAGTCGAAATACATCTAAATTATTGATTAGTTGTTTACAATAATATTCAATTTAACATTAAAAATTAAATATTCTCTAATATTATACTAGTAATAATAAATAAAATAAAAAAATCATACAATATTAAAATATTAGCTAAAAACTAAATTTATACTAAAATTCTCTATATGATCATGGCTTCAGCTATTAGCAAATAGACATTCTCAAGTAAAAAACAGCTACAAACCATCCACGTGCACACACACATGCAACAGAACTGCCCTTTCCACGAATCATTTCAAAAACCACCCACCTTGATTATCAAAGGAAGTTTTCATGAAATTGATTGCCTCAGATTGAAGAAGATTTATTATCAGAGTTTCTTTGAATCTTCTTTTTAATTCATTTTTTTTTAGTAAAAAATAACTTCTTCATTGTCAAATAACATTTTATGATCTATATTTACTTCATGAATATACAAAACTGAGTTATAATACCTATTTTTAACTTCACTCATATTTAATTTTAGTCTTTCACAAAGATTTAATTTACTTTGATGTATATAAATTTTACAACTCCAAGGAATCTTAAAAACTATACCAAAAATATATTTTCCATCAAATGATTTTTTTGAATACTTCCAGTCAACTTTCATACCACTCAGTAAATGAGTATTTTTATAAACCAATCTATAAATTGAAATAAACTCTTTATTCTCACTAACATTCAAATTTTTATTAATATCAAGTTTGTAAATATTTTTATTAAATGTGTTTCTAAAAATGCATGATTATAACCCAATTCAATATAATTTAAAGGAAATTGACTTCTTTGGATATAAGCATTATTTTCAAAATTCTTAAGCCTTTTATTTCTGTAACAAAAATTCAATAAAGAAATTTTCTTATGAGAAAAAGGTTGATAACTGTCAGTGCCTAATCATATTTCTTATGTTTAATAAAATCACTTCAAAATAAAATATTATCAATCTTATCAATATTTAAATCTAAACATTTTAATTTAACAAAATCAAAAGTATCCCTCCCAATAGTAAAATGAATATTAGAATCAAAAGCATTCAATCTATCAAAATGTCCTTCAATTTATCTTTCTGAATAACAAACAAACTATCATCAGCATATCTAACAATTAATTTTAATGAAAGAGAAAAATGATTAATAACAGTACTTTCTAAAAAATCAATATAGACAGAGTATATTAAAAAAAAATAACAATCAATAATTCATTCCTCTCTCTTTAATCTTATAAAAACCATTATTAAAACTTATCTTTTCCTTTTTTGCATTGCCTTAATTAATTAATTAATCTGTTTTTTATAAAATTTTTATTTTTTGTACAATGCTTACATAACACCCTTCAATCTCAACAGTTTCGATTGCCCATGCAATCTTCTTCAGAACTATAAAATATATATATACACATATATATAAATATACAAATTATATAAAAATATACAAATTACATAAAATATACAAATTATATAAAAAACCCATACATATATATTCATAAAAAATACACAAACATATACTTATATATCCTTTTAAATACATGAATACAAATAAAATAAATCCCTTAAACATTTTAATTTTAATCTTTTCTCTCCCCTTTCATTAAAACTCTTCAAAATTTTCCTATACATTATATATATATATTTTAATTATTATTTTTTATTTTTCCCTTATATATTTCTTATTGTATTTTCATGCTATCATTTTTTATCCTTCAAATATTACATTTATTTCAATTATTTATCTTTTTCTTTTGTTACCCTTATTCTTTATTTTATTTTTTCATTTTAATTAATCTTTATAACCTTATATCCTATTCGCGATATAAGGTTATAAATATGAATTAAAAAAATAAAATAAAATAAAGGATAAGGGTAACAAAAGAAAAAGAAATAATTGAAATAAATGTAATATTTGAAGGATATAAAATGATAGCATGAAAATACAGTAAGAAATATATAAGAAAAAAAATATATATATATATAATGTATAGGAAAATTTTGAAGAATTTTAATGAAAGGGAAGGGAAAAGATTAAAATGTTTAAGGGATTTATTTTATTTGTATTCATGTATTTAAAAGGATATATAAGTATATGTTTGTGTATTTTTTATGAATATATATACATATGTATAGGTTTTTTTTATATAATTTGTATATTTATGTATATGTGTATATATATTTTATAATTCTGAAGAAGATTGCAGGGGCAATCAAAACTGTTGAAGTTGAAGGGTGTTATGTAAGTATTGTACAAAAAATAAATTTTTTTATAAAAAACGGATTAAAACACATTATTAAACATAAAATATGTTGAATTCTCTGATAACAAAAGAAAATCATGAAAACTTTATCTTTATCAGAAGAAAAATATTCACATTTCTCTAAAGCAGAAAGAAATATATTAATACTTTTTAATCTATTAATTGATTGATACATGTTTTTAATGTTTAAACTACCAAATACACAATCATCCTCTAAATTAGAATTATTTATTTTATTAAATTCCTCAAAAAAAAAAAGAAGAGATATAAAATTAATATAATTTAAAAAAAAAAAAAAATTATACAAAATTTTAAATCTTATTAATAATCCCCCCTGTAAAATAAAAAATACACCCTAAAGAAAAATTATCTTCATGAGACTTAACATTGAAGAAAACTTTAGAAGCCATAAAATCACTCAGATAACAACTTAAATAAGTAACCCTAACAAATTTTTTTTTATTTTCCATAATTTTCATAATATCAATCAACTTAGATTTTGTTTTCTTATTTAAAATACAATTCTTCTCATTATTTAACTCAAAAGAAATTTTACCTTTAAATTCACAATATCATCCACTAAAAATTATTAATTCATAATACAGATAGATACTTTTCATTAGTTTGAATGTACTAACAATTTATTACACATATAGTGAATGGAAAAAATTGAAATAGATATATTTTAAAGATTTTATCTTATAATAGCCAAAAAACGTTAAGTTGAAGTCGATTTTCTTTCAAATATCCAATCTAGATAACTATACAATATTGACTGGTAAATAAGACTGTAGTTATTCTTAGCTAGAGGATTGAATAATGACAGAAAAAAGTGTTTTGAGTAGAATTTTCACTTTTTTCGCAATTGGAAAGCCAGATGAGTAACAGTTCATCTTTCATTGTTCCTTTTTGAGAAATTGTTGGAAAGACTTTTGCTCTGCATTAATTCTTTAAAGGTTGTTTTATTTATCTAATTATGTTACTTTTAAGCATCACATGATCACATTTCCTATACTAGCACATTAATTGTTGATAAACAGAGCAAAACTCTCCATACAGTATTGCCACCTGTGCTAAACAGAGTAATCAATGGATGCCAGAAGGCTTGTGCATAAAATCCCTATCTAATGCCTACTCATCCAATATCCCCAGACTAGTTTCTGGCTTGTGGCCTTCGTCAGTGAGAAGCTTTGGATCTGAGAGCACTGCATCTAGATCTTAGAATCTAATGCAACCCTCTAGCAACCACCTTTTATCTCTACTTAACTACAAAACTATGAGAATGAAATTTAAAACACAAAAAATATTTTCAATCTAAGCTCAATAGCTTATATAGTCATATGGGTCTGAACTCAGTTCAGCACCCATACATTTTGGAGTCTTTGGCTCTTTTACAACCATAGCCACCACTATCCTATTAGGCAGAATTGGTGTTAAACCATTAAGCATCACATGATCACATTTCCTATACTAGCACATTAATTGTTGATAAACAGAGCAAAACTCTCCACTCTGTTTAGCACAGGTGGCAATACTGTATGGAGAGTTTTGCTCTGTTTATCAACAATTAATGTGCTAGTATAGGAAATGTGATCATGTGATGCTTAATGGTTTAACACCAATCCTGCCTAATAGGATAGTGGTGGCTATGGTTGTAAAAGAGCCAAAGACCCCAAAATGTATGGGTGCTGAACTGAGTTCAGACCCATATGACTATATAAGCTATTGAGCTTAGATTGAAAACATTTTTTGTGTTTTCAATTTCATTCTCATAGTTTTGTAGTTAAGTAGAGATAAAAGGTGGTTGCTAGAGGGTTGCATTAGATCCTAAGATCTAGATGCAGTGCTCTCAGATCCAAAGCTCCTCACTGACGAAGGCCACAAGCCAGAAACTAGTCTGGGGATATTGGATGAGTAGGCATTAGATAGGGATTTTATGCACAAGCCTTCTGGCATCCATTGATTACTCTGTTTAGCACAGGTGGCAATACTGTATGGAGAGTTTTGCTCTGTTTATGTTACTTTTATTTATTATATTTTTTTGTTAGAATGTAAAATTTTAGAAATTTAAGCTTTATTGTTTTAGAAAAAAAAAAAAACAATCCTGAAAACGAATTTTTTTTAGGCCTTACATTAGCAGCATCTAATTGTTCACACACTTTCCGGCTATGATGAAGATCTTTTTTAATCTGACGTTCAGTGGCTTCATTTCTCTTTCGGTTTCTAAAGTCTTGTGTACTTTTTTTGGTTAATTTCTGTACATTTTGCCATCTCGCTAACTGGGTTCGTTCCAATTCTTCTTTGCGACCTAATCCAGATCGATCAGATTTAACATTCAGAGGAATAGGAGTTTTTAAGCCTTGACCTATTATATTACACATATGTTAAAACATTTATTTAAAAAAAGGGAGAATTATGATATTAATATAATAGTAAACAAGAAAAATACAAATATTTATCATTAAATACAATAAAGTAGATTAGTAAATAAAATAGTTTCTGATATTTTATCAAACAGTATTAAATAAAAAATAAATAATTACAATAAAATATATTCAATCTATAATAAAATTTATATTATTTTTCTAATTTTTAAAACATAGCATTAAATTTTAATATACATTTCAGTAATCTCAATGACATTTTCTTTTTTGTTTTGTCAAAATGTAATACCTAGAATGTTGAAATCATTGTTACTAACATTATCAATATTTAGTTGAATATTAACCATGAATGTATATGAGATGGTAAATTCTTGAATTAGAAATAAAAATAATTTAATGGTTCATCACATGAAAGATCACATACCATTTGAGCACTAGAAATTACAGAGTTGCAATCCTGAGTTCTTAAGCTCATAAGTTCGTTTCTTTATCACTGCACTAAATTGTGCAGAGCTTCCTAAAATTACCCAAAACTAATTGACCATTCTTATTACTTTACTTTTTTTTTTTTGGACAAAACCCAATGATCACATCACTATTAGTTTCTAAGATATTGTTTCAACGGCTCTATAAGATATTCTCAAAATAAGTAAAAAATTGGACTACAGATGATACTATCTCCAAAAAAGCACTTATAGCATACTTATAGAATGATTTAAAATTAATTTACACTTTGGAACTTTTAGAACAGCTACAACTACTAGAGTGAATTTTTTTTGTGTGCAGTGTCACTAAACAAGGCTGCTGTTTCTTTAGCATAAACTTTAAGCATACAAGCCTTTTCTTATTGTATTTATTGTAACTGTGGGATAATAACACTAATAACAAGAAAAAAAACTACTTTTAAGGTGACATTAGAATCTATTCTTCATCAACAATCTAAAACATTTTATTTTGTTTGGTTTGATTTGGATTATAAATTCCTATATTTTAGATGAAAAAAAAAAAAAAAATCAAAATTAACATTAGGAATAAACAAAAGTAACATCTGTAAAATTATTTCAAAGAAACATGGTATCATATCTTGAACTGTGAACTTCTATAATCAAATGATGCAATTTCCCAACATTAATACTTCAGCAAAATATGTTTTTTCTTTATATATAATTTTGTATTGATATTAATGTAGCATGTATTATTTCTATTAATAAATTATATATAATATATACAGTTTATGTGTGTATATATAACAAAATACTTAAACTGTAGTGAAATGCAAAATTATATTCCACAATATGTGGACAATTGTTAATTAAATAATACACTAAAACTGCGAAGTCAGGTTTTTGATGAAATGCATCTTTATGAAAATTGGGTGTGTATACATTGTGATCTCATAGCCTGTAATAATACATTATGATATTAAAAAACTTAAATTATTTTCTTATAAAAATATCAGATAGACTTATACATGTGCAATGGTTTAAAACAATTTTTTTCTTTTATTTTTTTGTATAAAATAAGTAAAATCTTATATAAGAGATTAAAATTGTAATATTTTCATTTTTTAATTTAACTATTAAAAAAGGAAAAAAGTGAAGAATTGTTTCGTTTTTGTAAAAAGAAATGTAAAAATGTTTTTTATTTTTTAAATTTAATTTTTGATTTAAAAATATCCAAGATTTTGTTTACTGATAATGTCAACTGCAAGATATATATCTTTCTGTTATTTAAAAAATATAAATAAGCATTTATTTTTATAGTGCTATGTTTTATAAATTGTAATACATTAAAGATCAGCCTTTTCAAGCTATTGTGCATGCGCTTTTTACGAGTGTTAATAATAAATGAATACTTTCATTCCCAACACATTTGAGAGTTTCATTTGAGAGTGACGTTTAGTAAATTCTAGATAATTTCGTCAACGTCATTCATTCAGACATCGTAAACAGTAATTTAAAGTGGATGGTCTATTCCTCACGTTTTCATTTCCAGTACTTAAGATTTGCCCATATATAAGCATTTGGGTTGGAAGGAATAAGTGGATTCATTTTATTCTTTCATAAATACTATATCTTGTGTTGGGAATGAAAGTATTCGTTTATTATTAACACTCGTAAAAAGCGCATGCACAATAGCTTGAAAAGGCTGATCTTTAACGTATTAAAAAATATAAATAAATGCTTAATTGACTGTTTACCAAACTTTCTAACTACAGATAATTAAAGAATAATAGCAAATCCTTTTAAATTCCTTTTGTTGATTTGCTTTTGAAATTAGAATATAAAGCACTTTCAGATTGAAAAAAAAAAAAAAATTAAGTTAGTTAAAGTTCAGTTAAGATTAAAAAAAAAAACAATTTAAGTTTGTGATATAAGTATCATAGCTTTCAGACCAGCTAAAATATTTTGAATCAACTGTTAAGTATCCCGTTAAATGACTATAAAAGAAACCATGTAAAAAAGTTCTTATTTCAACTTGAAGTGACTATTCAAAAAAGTTACTGCAAATTGGATTCTATAATTTCAGCAGGAGAAAACTGCTCGATAAGCAATAATTTCAAAATCTAAAGAATTTGTAATTACTTTATTAGCAGCAAATTGAAACTTATATTGCGTTAGAAGTCAACCCCATTCCACTTTTATATGAGGAACTAAGGAAAGCATCAAATAAAAAAAAATATTGAATGAGTTATATAAAAAAAAATCTCTCTAGAGTTTTAAGAAGCAAGAAGACTTCTTTGCTAAATTCTTATGACCTAGGCACAGTAAAAGAAAGGTGCTTAAATATATGTTTTTCCATTTTTTTTAAAATGACAGTTATTTTTATTTCCTTTAATTAATTTTGAATAATAAATAAGGCATATCTATTATTTCTGATATATACAGATAAACATTTGTAAATTAATATTTTAAAATACTTATTAATTCTATCACCTAATAGAAACAATTCAATCAAATACATATGTATAGTTATATATATTATAACATATCTATTAATTAAAAATTATTATTAATTAAATATAGTTTATTACTTAAAACAATGATAACTCTTTATTCTCAATTTAATATTCCTTCTACATACGTGCTGTAGTTGAGTAACATTTTGAATCTATATTTTTATAAACTCCTTTGAGTCAACTATTTCTAGTGAGTTTGATAATCAGACTGTAAAGAATCTGCAAGTTATAATTTAGTTGCTATGACTAGAGGGTGAATAATATTTCAAAATAAAAATACAGTATTTCTTTCTCAAGGAATATGTGTTTTAATAATATTCTTTGCTTAAAATTAACTAGATACATCTATACACATAATAACTGCCATTTAATATGATTTTTTTTAATATCATATTTTGACAGGCTAATATAAAGTTTCACATGTATCAATTTATAGAAAATGTTTAGAAATTTGCAGTCTTATACATTTTTGATGTATAAACATGTTTTTTTTACAATTTATGAGCTTCATTCTTTCATCCAGCCTGTATTCCATTACATTTCTGGGAATGTGATGCACTAATATTTCTTTATCCTTGGACCCAAATAAAACACACAAGGTTTTTTTATTATTACCATCCAAAATTTAAAATCTAAAAAGAATAAATTGTGGTTAATTACAATAGTTACTTTATATGTAGATCTGAAAATTGAAAATAAAACAGTATTAAATTAAAATGGAGAAACATATACTAAACACTAAGAATGATTCTGAATAAGCTAAATACTTAAGTGATTGAGGCTACAAAAATAATTTAATAAAGATTGAATTATATAAAATATAATGAAATTGGTTCAAGAAAAGTGAATACTAAAAAACTATGTTCAAATTATAGTGAAGTAAAAAGGTAATAAAAAAGCATAAGTATAAATGGTCGAATGATAAGTGTAAAAATGGAGATAAATATAATAAATATAAATCAAGGAAAATATTTAAAAATATAGGAAGTAGAAGAAAATTCAGAAAATTAAATATCCAATTCTGAAAGAAAGATCTGTCAAATGTTGTAGTTAATTATGCAAAGAATTGATGAATGAAACACAAATTTTGAAAGACTTATGTTTGACAAAAATCATAAAAATTTTATAATAATAAAAAAAAAGAATCATAAAGAACTTATGAACAAAATCAGATAAATCTTTTTCAGAAAGTTGTGAAAACAGAATACTCTAAAGCCAAGGTAAACATCATAAAATAGTCCAAAATCTATGAAATAGCTATAGAAGAAGCTAAAGCTGATTATAGAAATTAAAGAAAACCATCAAGTTTATTTAATGATAATCAAGATTCTATTGTTCTTATAAAGAATACATAAGAGTCTAAAATAAGAAGACTGATGACAGATTAAAATTTAATGCTGAAGAGTCTCAAATAAATACAATAGACATTTAAATGATATTTTAGATAACAAAGATAATGCAGGAAGTGATATCAAGGATTCATCCATGGATAACTATGAAACTTATGGAGAATCAATATATAAGAACAATACCTAGATATAAAAAAGGATTAAATATAAAAAATGATGAGATAAAAAACAAGACAAGAATCAAATTGAAGAAATTAAATAACATGAAAAGGATATATTTGCTATGGATAATATCTCCCTGGAATATAGACTTAGTTTAAACTTGCCCTTTAAGAAATAAAATATTTAATATTAATTTTGGAAAACTGTGACAATCTATTATGGATTAACCAAAATTTGATAGCAAGAATCATTCAAAATCTGTTTCACTAGCTGAAAGTATGCTCAGCTACAGTTAACAAAATTAACATAAGGAATAAATCTTTATTTAGCTAATGTTTGAAATATTAAAGCAAACAATTACCAATATTAGGTCTTATAAATGACACAAATAAAGACATAAACTACACTACTCATCAATACTAATAAATGAAGTTTATTTTCAACTTTATTCATTTGTGATTGGTTCAAGTTACAATAATAAAAAAAAATAATAATAAAAGAAAATTCTATAAATTGCACAGACCCTTGCTATTATTTTAAAACTTATTGCAACAGCTTTCAAAACAAATTAGTCCTGAGGAAGATGAAAGAGGCTTTATCAAAATATTGCTTCTTATTCTTGTTGAGAATTTTTTTATGTCTATGAATTAATCTCTTAAAAGATTTAGCAACAACCTAAAAATCTTTGCTACATTCTGCATACATAGATCAATACAATATGTATTTTAATGCGAAATTGGAATTTTCTAACAATAAATATTAACAGTCAATACCTGAAATGAAGGCAAGAGACAAATTTGTATTAAATACAATTTCCACAGAATAAGCTAGAATATAGATAGTTATATATAATCAAATCTAGAAGAGATAAAATAAAGGAATTATACATATTTATAAATCTCTAATAATTAATAAATTTAAAATTTCCACCAAGCAAATGTGTTATTAAAATGGATAAAATTTAATACTGAATTATATTTTAATTTTCAAAATAGAAAGAAAACATTTTTATTTAAAAACGTTTTTAAAATCGTTCTCTTCATAATACAAATTGTCTCAATTCAATCATTTCCGGCATTTTGTGATAGTTTAAAGTATAACAATAATCAAATAACATTGATAACCTTTCTTTCCTAATCCAACTTCTGGTTTATATCCCATTTTCTGTAAAAGTTGAAATCCTTTATTTTGAGATCCAATTTCTTGATTCAAACCTTCTTCTCTTAATTCTTTTTCAATGACTCTAAGCTTTTTCTGCACAGGTTTCACTTTTGTAACCGGAGTAATATTGTTAATACTAATAAAAATGAAAGTAAACATTTACTACATATTGTGTAATCTTTATTTAATGTGAAAATAACATTATACACAAATAAAGTATTTTCATAAAAAGCAATTATCTTACATTAATTTAGTACATATATTCCAAATATTAGTTCATAGCATAATACTGATTACATGAGAGAGTAACTATTTCAAAATGTAATATGAAAGCAGCAAAACTAATTCATAAAAATTAAATGGTAATTTGCATGGGAATTTATATGATGTTTAAGCAAAAAGAATAACAAGATGAGCTTTAATCTAGAATATTTAGCTCTTAACCTAGCGCTACACCAAATTATTCTACAAATTAAAGGTCCCTAGAATAAAAGTTGGACTATTATTTTGTCATATAATACTCTACTGTTACACAATGCTTTATTTATCACCCTCTTTTACAGTTTACAGTTTTGATTGTCCCAGCAATCATTTTCAAAACTACAACATAATACAAACATATGAATATAAATATACATGAACATATAATTTAGATTCTATATATACATCTTATAATCATCAACTATTTATTACCTTTTAAATATTATATAATTTTTTTACCCTTTTTTTACATTCTATATTATTTTGCTGTTTAAATGTCAAATGACTTCCCAAGCAACAACTGTTCATATTATTATTAATTTATTAATACAACAAACAAAATGGCAATTACAAAATCGATTCATAATACAATTTCACTAAAATAGTAAACAGTGAGGAAAAGATGATTTTAAACTATAAGCATAAAAACGTGAATTTTTAAATATTCATATAAGATATAATGTTGATAAAAAAAAAATTAGGTAATACATCGTCTAATTACCCATACCGCTCTATGGCGCTGTTGCTAGTGAAAAACAAATAGATATAACGTTACCGGGCTGTTTTTAAATTTTGTTGATTTATGTTTTTAATTTTTGGATTTGCTTGATTTTGTTGTTGTTTTTTTTTTTTTGTAACAACTGGTTTGATGTATATTTCTTAAAAATCAAAAAAATGGGTTTTTTTTTTGGCTTTTTAAAATATCCTGTCTTTTTTTTTTTTTTTAAAAAAAAACAAACATTTCTTTTTGTCCGTTTTTTTTTGTTCCAAGTCTTTTTTATTGTTTTTGAAAAAACTTTTTTTATTTTTGATCGAGAAACAAGGCTTTCTCGACAGACCTCTCTAAGATCTGACGTCATATTCCTTACGGTGTTTTGACACCTTTCCAATTCAGCTCTAATACACTTCACTATAAGCTGATCCCGCTTCTATACTAAATAATGGAACACCTGTGTTGACATTGACACGATTGACATTCCATTTCAGATGTTTGACAACGCCTTAATTTCATTAAACCACCACAAAGAGTTTTTCTGGGTGGGTAAAATATTTTTTTTTTGGGTTGAAGGAAGGCCACCACATCTGCTTCTGTAGCAGGTAAATCTCAAAACTACAACGCCGAACGGCTGTCTGCCATTGAACTGTTTTGATCTCGAAAAAGTATCGGAAAGTGCGCGACTTGATTGTGAACTTTGTCGAATCGTGATTTACACTCCTCGTTTAGTGAATTCTGACCCCTGACAATGAAAGTAGGGGCGTTTGAGAATTCATTACAATTTTTATTAACTCACATCAATTACAATACATTTAAGCAAAAAAAAAAAAAAAAATCCGTTCTAATATACTTTTTGTCATTACAACTACAGAAGCCTTCATATCATATGCTGTACAATAGTCAAGAGTAATGTCTATAGAGTGTTGCATACTCGTCGCTAATAACGTTCAACATGCTAGAGATGTTGGGGTAAGGGTGCACTTCAACATCTTAGTGTTTGAACAGTTTACAGGCGTAAGATCTATGAGCAGCCTTGTAAACAGCATATTTATGTGCTTTAGCGTAGAAACAGCGCCATCGCGCGGCGTGGATCAATAGACCATGTATTACCAATGTAGATCAATAGACCATGTATTACCAAAAATTACTATGTTTTTTATGCATCAGTTCATAATGATAAAATTGCAATTCAAAAAGACCATTTAGAAATGTTTGTTACAAGGTTAATATAATATAATTTTCAAAAGACAATTCCTAATAAGTGAAGAACCAAATATAATTAGCACAAGATAAAATGATAAACATATTAAAATTAATATACCTAGAGAGCATTCATAATTACATAGTTGTACTTCAGAATAAATAATGCTAGCATAATTTACAAAGCTGAATAAATAGTATAGCAAAATTATTTAATTAGAAGACAAATGTTCACTCAAACTGTATGAAAAAATTATTCAACAAGTTAAACAGTATATATTATTCTATTCCCAAGATCAGTAATTCCAAGCAAATATTCTTTGCAGGTGATCTGGCTATGCTCATAAAAAATGGTTTATATCAGCCTTTAAATAGAATGTAAGTTTTCTTATCTGAAGCCATAATTTTCAGATATTGAATTTCTTTTATAACAATTTCTTCTAAATTTCTTATGCTTTCATTTTTTTCTCAATATAGTTTCCAAAATCATCCCCCTTTAACATCATAACTATCTGCTCATATGTTTTTTTTGTATTTTTTATGACAATGTATTCATCTTAATTCCTAAAAGTTATTATTTCCTCTTCTTTAGCAATTACTAGGTTAACAGCATGTCATTTTTTTGCTGTTGGGCAAATAACTTATTTGAAATTATTTATTTACAAAAACAAATTATTTGAATACAAGCATAATTTTTTATTATTTTTATATATAGGGGATTTGACAGAGACTTATGAGCTCCCTTCAGCTATCCACTCTATCTCATACAAAACAATCGATACACACGATCATACACATATGAAAAAGATAAATAACTCCCAATATATACTTTGTACTGATCCAGCACTCATCAATTAGTCCAAATCATCATCTCCTATACATTATATATATAACCAGTGCTTGGTTTATATTAAAATGTATAAATAACTTGATAATATATTTTCACAGATTTAAAGCAGACATGATTTTGGAAGATAAAATTTATACAATTTAACTTGTTAATGGTACTAATAATGAAATTTATATAATGTATATGAAAACTTATTTTTTCTTTTATTTAAATGAAATTTATAACAATTTAGTATTATATAAAAATTAAATAAATAAAAATGATATTAATGTTTAAACATATGTAAAAATCAATATTGTTATCAGTATATAATTTTAATATTCCTAAATAAAATGTTAAGTTAAAAGAATATTCATATATTATATGCATATAGTAAAACTTCATAAAACTACAAACTATTTCAGTCAAAATAATGCATTTATATTTTTTAAAACTATAATTGCTAGCATTTACTTTTATTGTACCAAATTATGTTTTAAGATTTATTTTTATAGCACTATTCCTCAACAATGGCCAAACATATTTAAATATAAATTTGTCCATAATGTTGCTTTCAAATAATTAATAATAATTCCAAGACAATTGAAATTAAACAATTATATAAAAATAAATTTTTTTTTATTAAATGTTTTCATCCTATATTAGGACCATTTCAAAATATATTTTTCTAATACAATCACAGTGTGTTTGTTTTTTTGTAAGTTAAAATATGGGTATAAGTAAATAATTAGTTAATTACGGATGGATAAGGTTTTATTTGTAGATATGGTTATTAGAAATATATGAAAAATGATATAAAATTTAGTTTAATGTATAAAGTATAGATATTGAGACTGTTATATGTCTCATGGCATACAACAACATGGTAGTGTGTATTCAGGTATATATATTAAGTTGAAAAAACAAGTAGAAATAAACAGACAAAAATTTTTGTAGATATTTTTTATATTACACTGGAATAACAGTTAAAGATTAAATAATTTTGAATTTAAGTTATTTTTATTATAATTTAAAAAGGTCTAATTAATATTTTATTAATTCTGATTTTGAAATTAAAACAAGCATGTTTATATGTTACAATAGATATACTGGTAATTATAAAATTCCACTATCTATTTTGAGTAACAAATTTTTTTGGTAATCAAAGCTTGTATAACATATTTTGATAAAATCCTACAAAGTTATTTTTCAAAGAATTAAAGTAGACTGAAAAGAGTCATTAACGTTTTTCAATCTTGATAAGAAAAGCTTATTTTAATAACTATTTTTTTCTCTACCCAGATTAAAATGGTTGGAAAAAAGATCAGAGTTTTCTTTACAGTTTTACAGACAGTATAACTACCATGAAAATATAACTGAAGGCAAGACAGTACAAGTCCAATTGCTGCTACTAGTTCACTACAGAAGTTTGGATTCACATGAAAGGGTCTGCTTTCTATGTTCTCCATAGCCGTATATGTGTATATTAGACAGCATAGACTGAAGGAAACTCATTGCAGGCCAACAGTTACAAATATTATACCTTTCCTGAAAATGACAATAAGCCAGTCTACTGTTTTAAAAGGGACCAGCTTACCAAGAGAGTCCGTCAGTTTGCTGAAGAATTGGTTAATATATATATATTATTTTATCTATATGCAGAGAACCACAGATAAACATACTATGTTGTATATATATAAAGTACAACTAGTAAGTAATGTTATATATATTGAGAATAATAATATTTTAAATAATTCACTGAAAATGACATTTAAATTCTATAATTTAAAAGTAAAACAAGTAAATAATTTTTGCTTCATTTAAAAGTTTAAAAAACAAATGATTGATTCATAAGCAATTTTATTTTGAAAAAAAAAAAGTAAACTCCAAAAATCTTTTTAGATTAGGGAACAAAAAAAGCTCACTGGAATATTTTTTTAAAAGATACATTTATAATTAATCAAAAAACCCTCAAAGAATTGATATATATTTTTTTAAAACAAAGGGGGGGGGGAACTTTTTTTTTTACCATTAGACAATGAATGAATTAATAACTGATACATATTATTTTTTATATATCTACACATATGTGTAAATTTTATGTATACTTTCAATATGAAATTAATTGTAAAAAATATATTTTTAATCATTTTATTATTTTGGCAAGTTAAAATATCATGATATAAACATCAGTGTGTTCACACATTTCCATACACACACATATATGTCTAACCAGTCATTATTTATAAATCATTAAAATGTGATAACTTATTTTTCTATTATTATATGCTAATTCCCATGTTATGGCACATCTGTGTGCTTAGATGGATGTGTGTCAAGTAGATACATATGTTAAAATTAATTATATTTATTATTATTATTATTATATGACAATTCAGATATATTCATAAATTATTATACTGCATATCTATGTGCTTATATGTATGTTTTATGTAAACCTATTGAAGTATTTGTAAATCACAATGGGATAGGTAATTCTATATTAATCAAAATCAAAATGCCAAATTTATATTTATGGCATACTGAGCAAATCTTAATTTCATTTTAATTGTTATTAATAAATTGATATTTCATTGTTAAATTATTCCAGTGAATTTAATTAATCCTAAATATATTTAAAATATTATAAATGTTGTATTATATCTCTTGCTCACAATTACAATTATAGAGCTTTTGTTCTCTGAGCTAGATTCATGCATAATGGTCTGTTATATAAAAATGGGTTTATATTTAGTGTTTATGAACATCCAGTTGATGATACTGCTGGATTGTTGCAAAGAGGATATACTTTATAAGTCCATGCACAACACTTTATTTAGTTTAGTATTTATTAGAAATTAAGTTTATAGTTGGCCAGTACATTAAAGGTACTAAGTGGCCAAAGCATTGATAATGATCAGCATGTTTTAGTATCCCAGCATTATTGTTGTTGTTATATATTCTAATGGATTAGTCCTTAAGTTTGTGCATCCAAATTATTGTCTAAATAATCTACCCCAAACTGGCAAGAGCTAAATAACTAGCAAGGTTTATAGTAGAAGCATTTCAAATCAAAAAACAAAATTGACTGTTGATTTATTTTGTAGTTTTGGATCATTCATGACGATGAATGATTGATTTTGTATAATGCCGGTGAATTTATACTTAATTATAGTTAATATAGTTAGCTCTTTGATCTCTCATGCTCCTCAGGTGTATTCATGGTCATTCCTTGTATATTTAAATTTTTATTTGGACTTGGAGCTGATGGCAATGAGTGCCACCACCCCAGTTCATTTCTGATTTTCCGTACCATTACAGTATATAATTAATTTAATGGAGTTTATTTAAAGTAGTATATAATTTATGGTGTATAATATATGTATATAATTATTTAATTTTAGTTAATGTGGATTTATTTATCATATAAAAATAATATATGTATGTAATATAAAAAAAAAAAAGGAAGTAAAAAAAAAAGGGGAGTATATATAAATAGGTTATATATTATATAAAATAAATGTTAAAGAGTGTTGATAGATATAATATAGTCATGTGATTGTATTAGAAAATTATATTTTGAAAAGGACCTAATATAGGATGAATACCGGTTCCATAAAAAATATTTATTTATTTTTCTATAGTTGTTTAATTTCAATTATGCTGGAATCATTATTATATTACTATTCAATGTTAAATAAACATTTAATATATATTTTAAAAAAAGAATTCTGAATTTCATTTATATCATACCCAGAAACAACATCTTTTAATATCAAAGTAATAGCTGCTCGAGACTGAATAAAATTATAGGATTTGGTAATTTCTATTGAAAGTAAAGTCCAAAGTAAACTTTTTTTTAAGACTTCCCAAAAAAAATGAATGAGAAAAATATGGTAAAGTCTTAATAATAAATCAATAATTCATGTAATAATGAGTAGAAATATATGCAAACTCTTGATAACTAATTGTGACTGAAGACAATAAGAGCTTGGGCTAGAACTAATCATACCTATTGCAAAAGCATTTATAGAATTAGTAAGGCTTGCCTATAAATTATAAAGTTTTTTTTGGTAAATTTTAAGTTTATGTATGTATACACATATAAATCCACACACACATACATATATATATTCCTAAATAAAAAAAAAAAAATAATACCCTTTAATAAATGCAGGAGACATGTAATCATCTTCTTCTTTTATATTAGCAGCCATCTTGATATGTAGCTGAAAAATGTTTTATTTAAAAATTATTTATTAAAAAAATTATATAGCTGAATGAGTTAAGAAAGTTCATAAAATATTTATTTATGCTACACACATATTTAAAACTTTATTTATCTAATAAATATATATTCATGGGGATTCTCCACAAAAGTAAACTAATATGAATTTTGAAAATCATGCTGAGGTAAGTAAAACAGGTTTTAAACAGCCTTGAATATGGTGAATGCCTCTTCAACAGTTGCCCATTGAGTGACAATGAAGAAAGCATTACTCATCAAACTTGATAATTGCTGAATGGTGAATTTCCATGTTCCCAGATAAGAATAAATAGATTCACATTTGTTGAAACAGGATTATGGAACATTTGCATGGGGAAAAAGTTTTAAAAACTTGAAAAAAATTTTCAAACCTACATTATAATCAAGATAGATGGATGTACTACTTCTATATTACAAAATTTTCTGGAAAAGATTTTCGAAAATAATTTAAAAGAATACTTTTTTTGTAATAATTAATCAATGTTTTGTTTTTAATTTGTTAAATATGCATTGAGGATCATTTAAATATATAATTCTTTTTAAATGAATTTTAATTTTAAAAAAAGTAGACATAACATGTTATTTTTAGCAAATCGATCTCTATTTTTCACATAAATTTAATTTTAGTACTCCAGATAATTATATAATTGTTTCACAAGTAAATATGGAATAAAATTTTAAATCAAATTATTATTATAAATTCAATGCATTATTCTTTCAAACTCATGGCAAACTTTAAATATTAAAAAAATATATTAACATTGATGTGATGTTTTATTAATATTTCAATATTTTATTTTACTGGAAAGTAACAAAAACTTAATTTCTGGAAAGTAGATTAAAGTTTAATTTGTATTTTTATTCAAATAACTTTATCAATAAAAAATATATTTTGTATGCCTACAAATTTTTTTTAGAAAATATATAAACTGATAACAATTAAGAATAAATTTTGGAAAATTAGACAAGCTATGTTTCAGACTTTATAAAACCAGAATCATATTTCAATTTTTTTTTGATTTTTATTAAAATTGACTTGTAACTCACTTTATCATCCAATAAAGGGTAGCTAAGTGACAGTTGCAGATGAATATTGAATGGTTACCTATTTTGATTATATGCTAGTTACAAGAAAAAAAATCTTAAAACTTATTTTAAAATTCTTTGCTACTTAAAAAAAAACAAAAACAACACCAGTTCTTCATAAATTTAAATCCAAGGTCACAAGCATGAGTACAAAAGTAATCAAAGTCAAAAGTCCAGAATATTGAACATTTCCCAATAGGTAATAAAAATCATATGACAAAAATATTAACCATAAAACTAACTTGAACAATATTTAAAAAAGATATTAAAAAAATATGACTCATGTAATTTACAATACAATCTCTTCCCTTCTAGTTGTTTAATGTAAATTTTAATTTTCAACATTTAGGCACCATCCAGTTCAATTCTCAGAAACAGAAAATTTTCAAAAACTTCTCTATTGGTTACTCAATTTGATAAAAAATCAGAAAAAAAGTTAAAATTTTCAGAATAATAAAAGATTTTTAATTCATTATACTGATTTTTTAAAACATTTACTGAAAATATCTTTTTCTCTTATTAGAGAGTAAGTGATAAAATAAATTTACTATTATTAAATGAAACGGTTTAGATCATTATTGAAGATAAGTTAAGAAATGAAGATTTATCCAATTATTATTTTGTATGTTAGTATCATAAGTGCCTGTTATGTTTAAAAAAAAAAAGCATTAATTTGTATTTAGTTTGATTTTATTTTTAGATTTCAGATTTTAACAATAATAATCACAAGACTAATTATAAATAACATTTTAAAGTTTACTAGCATTTTTACGTTTTAGAATAAGCTCCTTTTTTTTTTTTTATATGGAGAAAATGTTTTACCATAAGAAATTTAGTGAATATTTGTTTAGTTAATAATTAATTAGATGTGAAGTATTATTATTGTTTTTTTATTATCCCTCTTTGTTTATAGCTATTTAAAATTCAGATCTCATAGTGGTTGTAATTAAGGCATTAATTTTCTACTGAAAATCTAGTGAAGTCAAACCAATGCTAAGTATTAGATTCCTCGATATAAAAAAACAAAACAAAATAACTGCAACAATTTAAATTTCTTCTTCAACTATAATTAAACTTAACATCATATTATATTCAATGTAATATTGAATTTCACCTTTTTGTGACATTTACAATTCCTATAATGATCAAATTGTCTATAAAGTCTATATATGGTTTCTGATGCATTTTCCTGTTATATATAGACAATTATTCCACATCAAATGCGAGTGGTAAATTATCTTTAATCAGAACTGATTTCAAAAAGATGCAGAAACAAATAATATAGAACTATGTCTATTACGATTGCTCTTACAATGAATTTCATAAATCAGGAAGAAATTTCATGAGAAAAATCAAATTCCCAATTTGTTACACAAGTTCTTTGAATGATTTTTCAATGAATACAATAAGTACATTATCCCAAATCTGCAGATAATTAATATATAATCTGGGAATTCAGTCATTTTATTGCAAACGTTACTTGTTGATTATTAATCTTCTAAATATAGTCATGAATGGATGAAAAAAGTTACTGATTGAACTCGTACTGTTTATGAAAAATGTGCATAATACTCTGAATAAAATAAAAAATTATAGAATGTAGCACTTAAAGAATATTTAAGCATTTATATAAATCCACAATTTAAAATATACGGCATACATAAGTTATGAATATATCTAGTTATATTTTAGTTTCCCCTTCTTCAAAATTAAGAGAATTAAGTTTAGCTAGCAATATCCAAACTATTTTCAATATTTGCCCATTTAATGTATTGTGTATATGAATACCAATATGTAACTGTAATATATTAAAAAAACATCATCTTTGAAAATATCCTCATAATATTAAGAGCTATAAGTGATTTAATTACAAAAGTTGTCAAATAGTTATCAAGTACAGTATACAATTTTATTAGTAAATCTTTAAAAAAAAAAAAAAAATTATAAAACGCAAAAGCATAACTTACAAATTAATTGTATTCTTATACTAGTGAGATTACTTCATTTTTTATTATTATTTTCGCAGTTCAAATCATATTCTTAACTACTAAAATATATTAGCACTAGATAGAAATAATATAGCAGTAAATAAATATTCTCGTCATTGAAACCATTCGTGATTTCCTAGTAACTTTTTATTGTAGTCATGACGTCACATGCGCTAACAGTCGCAGTAGTAACTTCCGGTTTCTTTAACTGCAGCCATGAAAGGCCAGAAAGACTAACTTAGCAATCTGCCTTTTAATTTAATCATTTATTTTGTTATGCGCATCACATCACTTTTTTATCATTGTTATCGATGAGGACATAAATACTCAGGTAAAAATGTTTATAGATTAGCGATAAGAGTCGCTAAATCACTGTGTGTAATACAAACCATTAAAAAAAGTTAAAGTTTTTTTTTTTAATATTTATTTATCCTGTTTAATTTTGATTATGAGATTTATATTTTTTTAATGGTCAACTTAGAGCAAGCATTTAATTATGCAGAATATTATTATAGTTTGTACTGAAGCGTTGAAGTTTTATTAATTAATATTGAAAGTGAATATTATTTCATCGTAACGAATGTTTTGGGATTGAAATTTTTTTATTTGTAAGTCATTACTTTTAAAAGTCCTATATTTTTATATTTGTAATACTGTATTCATTTTTTCCCATTTGAAAATTTACGTAAACATTTGATATATATTTGTTCATATGCTCGATCGTATCTTATTTAGCAGTGATTCATGTAACATTGGTTACTTAAAAATGTTTTCCTTAGGCGTAATTCATCGTAGTAAAAGAAAAAAAAAGAGGGAATAAACTTTTTAAAAAAACAAAACAATACTAACTAAACTATTCTGTTTTATCTTTGTTAATCATTTCTTTACGTTTTATCATCCTAAAATTAAGACATTTTGTAATTTTTATCTTGTAATCGCTTTTATTTTGATTTAAATGAGGTCAAATAACGTGTATGAATAGTAAATAAAAATATTTATTGATGCCCTAAAATTTAAATTCTACTTTAATAGCGATGCGAAATTATCTCTTTATAAAAAAGTCTTAGATAGGCAAGTTACTTTATCTATTTACTTGTTAACCATTTAATTATTTTATTGTGGAATTATCTATTCATATCCAATCTATCAACTTCATTTATTTTCATTTTAGGATTACTGGATTAAGAATTTAATCAGATTATTTTAAATAATCAATTTCATAACACACTTTATTATTTATATATAGGAATAACACTTAATGAGCTACCATTATTTCTGCACATATAAATATAGAAGTAAATGTAAAAATATATAAAATAAACAGATTAATTTTTTTATTTTATATTAATAATGATAATAATATATAAGATAAAGCAAATTTATAATAAACAAATTCCAAAATAATTAAAATAATGATGAACATTTCTGAAAGGAAATCAGAAAAAAAAAAAGAGTATAAAATTTATGCTTTTTCTATTAATAAATAATAAAAAAATTATTCTAAAGCATAAATATCATATTAAAGTTAATTACTAGGGTCTGTAGAAAGAAGAGGGAAATCGTTAACTGATTTTCCAAGGAGAACTAAATGTTTAAATAATAATAAAAAAAGATTTTGCCTTCTTACAATAAATTAAAATGAAAGGATCAAATAACATCTCTCAATATAAATAAAAATGTTTATTGATGTATCACTTTGAATACCATCAAAGATCTGGTGATGATAAAATAAAAAAAATATTAAGAAAATTAAATAAATAAAAAAAAAGACATTTTTGAAAATGCAGAAAATTAAAAAGAACTGGTAAAAAAAAAATTTAAATCTTTTATATATATTTACTGCTACCATAACATCATTTAAATCTTTATTATTATTATTTTTTTCTATTAATAATTTTTATAAATTGATACATTTATTTTTTTTTTTTTTGTCTACTTTAAAAATAAAAAGTTATAATAATATTTTCAAATTAAAATTTAAAATACACCTGTTTAATAAATACACACATATAGTGATATATGTAAGCTTTAGAATGATACTTCATCAACATATGCATATTTACTAAAATGATATTTTTATTCATATTTCCAAGAAAATATAGATAAAAATGTAAATGTAATAAATGTGTCCTAGAGCTTTCTTTTGTTGAATATCAAGGAAAAAAGATGTACCTATATCAAAATGGAATATTATATCTAGTATTTTTCCAAGAATAAAATAAATATCTTTAAGATCAATTGGACAAATTTTAAATTAATAGGAAATATATGATTATCTGTCATTACTTTGTTATTTTTAAGTATTAATCTAAGGAAAGAATTTTAATATTTATATTGGTAATTGCATGATTTTATTATGTACAAGGAGTAGAAAACTTTTATTTCTAATGAAAACGAAAATAAAAATATTTTTTTATTTGAAAAAGTATATAAGATCCTAAAGATCTAAATATCAAATTTATACAATAGAATAATGGCATATACTCATCACTGTTTAAATAAAAGAGAATGCTTCCATAAAAGTGTGTGCTTATTAGTAAGTTTTAAGAAAGCTATGACATATTTGATTAGGATAGTCATAGATTTTAAATACTTGTTATTAATTCTTTGTGAATGTATCTTGTTTACTCATGATGTCATAGAAATGAACATTGCTTGGCAGAAGTAGATATAATATGACTAATAAAAATGTGTTTTTCCTTTATATATGTCAATTTAAGAAAAAATAATGTCACCACTAGTATTGATTAAAGAAAATCATTGTCTTTTTAAATTTATAGTTGTATCACATTTGAACAGATAAATATATAGTATATAGGAAAATCTAATGATCATGAAAATTGTCGTGGTATGTCCTACAATTGTGTGAATGGAGTGATGATAAGTAGATCTCTAATCACAATTTATTTAAAAACATTTATGCTTTTTTGTCTTTTATTGAAAAGAGAAATAAATAATTATAAAATAAATTTTAGATTATATTTAAGTACTATAAAATATGAAGAATAGTTTTATTCAGGAAAAAACTTCAATACCAATATCAGATATTTATATGTATTTTGTTATGGTTTTGTTTTAGTTGATTAAGACTATTGTTATAATTTTTCTCTTTTCAATATTATAAATCATTAATACGTGCCTGACTCTTATTCTCTTCATAATTTTATTTTATACAACCAGTGCACTCACTATCTGGATATAATAATCAATATAAAAATGATAATTAAGTGTAATTATTGCCCATGATGATTCCAACGTGCATTATATTTGTAATTTATAAATTTTTGCAAGTTTTGATATCAATTTTACTATTCTTACTTTGAATTAATCTCTTAACCATATCTTGCTGAGAGTTATAAGCCAGAGCAAATTTTTCACCTGTTAGTTGTAATTTTTATATTAAAGCAGATGGACAGAGTGTATTTGATATTAAATAAATAAAGGAATATAGATTAGATTTTTATTCATTATTATTATTATAACATAATTAAATATTAATAAAATATATGATTTCAATACAAAAAAGTTCTTATTAATAATTAATAATATTTTGTTCTCTTCTAATGTATATGAAAATTAATTTATATATTGTAATGTTTATAGCAGAGAATTACATTTAATAATATCTTAAAGTTTTGTTTTCCAAATTCTTTTTATTATTATTATTATTATGTAATATATAGATAGGCTTTGATCAGTGCAATTAAAATGCATTCTGATGAAAAATCACAGTATTCAAATTGGCATTATTGCAATATGTAATTTTATATAAAATATGATAATTCCAATTTAGTGAAAATGTAGCTAAGTTGTTTATTTTTTATAATAGCAAAAATGACCATATTGAAATATTTTTTAAAAAAAATTTTTTTTAATATGGGTGTTAATAGAATATAAGATAATGAAACAATTTCCTTTTTCAAATTTTATTTCTTATAAAGAAATGGAATGATTGAATAAAAATAAACTTTAATAACATTAAAAACTATTTTTTTATTATTATTTAAAACAAACAAACAATTGTAATCTGAACAGTCTTCTCTTTCTTCAACTTATTACGCAATTGCTTATTGGTGTGAAGAATTTTATTATAGTAAATTCATATTTTGTTTTAACATAATCACAAACCTTTTTTTTTTTGTTCCTATTATTATTATTATTATTTAAAATAAGTTTGTTTTTATCCATTTTGTTAGGCTGTAATTTTTAAAATAAAAAATACAAAAACAAAATCGAATAGTAATATGAAAAACAGTAATGGTGCATAATCATCAATGATTTTGAGACATTATTGATCCAATTTTAGGTGATGGTTTCTCCAAGTTTAATCCACTTTCTGTGATCGCTAGCCTTTTCTCCACAACACTCCATCAAATTTTCTGATTTCATCTATCCATCTCTTATGTAGTATTTTTCTAGATCTTTTACAATCTCTTCGAATCCAGTTTAAGATTTCCACTATTCTTCTATTATCATCTCTTTTAGTAATATATCCAAGCCAGCTTATTTTTATTTTTTAATTTTGTCAATAATGTCAGTGATATCTCTTTTTTCATTTATCCACATATTTCGTTTTTGATGTCTTTAATATTTGTCATCTGCAAAATGTTATTATATACCATTTTCAATGCTATTCTTAGCATTGTTATAATACAATCATTGCTGTTGCATTCTGATAAATATTTTTCAGAATATGACACTATTCTGAGTTTATAGTGTAACAGTACAGAATCAGCGGTTAATCTGGGGCGATGGAAATTATCATCAACCCCACCTAATGAACTAATCTAAATTTAAATTTATAAATAATATGAATGACTAACTATGAGCCTGAGAGATCAGCAAAGAACTAAATAAATAACTATAAGTTTACCTGCATTACAGGTGAATAATATTCATAATCATCCATCATCATGAATGATCAACAATAGAAATAAATCATTTAATCTTGTGATTGGATTTGAAATGGGTTTATTGTAGATTAAGCTAATTATTTAGCCATTGCCTGCTTGAGGCAGATTATTTAGACCATAATTTGGGTGCATAAACTTAAGTGCTATTCCATTAGATTATAACAAAAAAAATAATCACATGATGGTCATAATCAATGCCCTGGCCACTTAGTACCATTAATGTACTTGCCAAATATAAACTTAATTTTTAAATAAATAAAATGAAATGTAGTTCATAGACTTTAAAGGATATTCCCTTTGCACCATCCAGCATCATCATCTGGAGGTCCATAACACTAAACATAAATCCCTTTTATATAACACCATTATGCATGAATCCAGCTCAGAGAGCAAAAGCTCTATAATTGTTACTGTGATCAAGAGATATAATACAAAGATAATATTCTAAAACTCTTCGGATTAATTAAATTCATTGGAATAACTTTAACAATGAAATATAAATTTATTAATAACAATTAAATTCAAATGAAACTAAGGTCGGCTGAGTATGTCATAAATATAAATCCAGCATTCTGATTTTGATTAATACAATAAACTATTATATTGTAATTTACAAATATCTCGTAATATGTTTACATAAAACACACCTAAATATAAACACACAGACATGTGGTATAGATGAAATTTGTTTTTGTAATACATAATCAATGACTGACAACATATGTATGTGGATATGGAAATGTGTGCACACACTGTTGTTTATAAAAAAAATAAACCTAAGAAACCATATATTTCCTCAATACACAATTCAATGTCAAAAAACATAAAATGCATATATAAGCACTCAGATGTGCTGTATAATAATTTAAAAATTAACATGTTCGAATTATCATAGACATAAAATTCAATTCGTTTTTAATAATATATAAATGCACATGTATGTGTGTATATATTGTACCATTCACTGTTTAGTTTAACATTCACGGTTGGATTTAGGCCTTTTTACGCACTAGAAAGTGCAAGTTAATCAAGCTATGAAAAAGAAAATATATTCAGATCATTTTCGAGTGTGGGTATCTCAAGAACATAGCTATATTTCCTGATTAACTGGCCTACTATTTATTACGATGCCCACTGAACAGTGGAATCAGTTTTTTATTTATTTGAAAAAGGGCGCTAGGGTTATTAACCCACTAAATTCTACCGCATTGCATCATGTATTTGTAACTAATTATAAAAGCAAGATCAGGATTTAAGTTTCTGGTCGATTAACATTATGTTAATTTTCTTTCCAGAGCTTAACTAAACAAGTATATTGGCAAAGATAACATTCATTTAAATCTTATTAATAAAATAAACAACTAAAATTAAGCACATACAAATGAAAGAGTTATAATAAAGGTAAATATTTTATTATAACAAATTAAAATATTTATAAACGATAAATTATATTAAATAAAATTGGTAAGAATCATGCACACTAATCCAGGTAATAATGTACAGCAATTAATAAATTCCAAATAGTTCACATTTGAATAATTAAAACAGTTCAGCAGAGAGTAGAACAGCAAATGTCTCTATTGGTATTATAAGCTTATATTTAACGTTAGTTTGCAAACATTTTTAGTCACAAATTGGGTATGAATAATCTTAGCTTACTGGTAAGTTTGTATAGTTTCTTGGAGTATATATGTATCCCTTGGGATCCTGAGCTCATTGGAAGTTAACTGATTTCTTTTGTCAACATTTCTGTAGTCCTGGTCTATTTTAAGGCTGTACTCAGAAACTCTTTTGTGGTGACCTCTTCATTATGGAAGACTGTGTCCCCAATGTTTCATTCCCATTCCTGCATGAAGACTTCATTCAGCAGGTGACTAGTATTCCTGCCAGATGCATTTCACCCCCAGGGTTCTCACAAGAACCTCCAACAGATCAAAGTCGTATTTCTCTTTTTGTAGCTTGATGCAGTTTTGAAGCTTCTATGTATATTATCTTTTGCTTTTGTTATCACAATAAAAGTTAATTCTGTGCATTCTTTATTAGTTTTCAGCTACAAAGTGTCTTTTTTATAAAATATTTCTGCCATCTTTAATTAGCATAGTCTCTTTTATGTTTGGAATTTCTTTCTTTTTGTTTATTTGGATCAGTATGCATGTTCTTTCCAATTTTACTTAATAATTTATTGTTTAAATATTTTAATTTGTTATAATAAAATATTTACCTTTAATATAACTCATTTGTATAGCCTTAATTTTAATTGTTTATTTTTTTAGTTAGATTTAAATGAGTAAGTTACCTTTGCCAATATACTTGTTTAGTTAAGCCCCGGAAAGAAAATTAATATAATGTTTATCGACCAGAAACTTAAATTCTGATCTTTTATAATTAGTTACAAATATGTGATGCAATGTGGTGGAATTTAGTGGGTTAATAATCCTAATGCCCTTTTTAAAATAAATAAACTGATTCTGCTGGCAATGGGCATCATAATAAATAGTAGGCCAGTTAATCAGGAAATGTAGTTATGTTCTTGAGATACCTAGACTCGTAAATGATCTGAATATATTTTCTTTTTCATAGCTTGATTAACTTGCATTTTCTGGTGTATAAAAGTGCCTAAATCAAACTGTGAACGTTAAATTAAACTATAAACAGTACAATGACTGCCCAACTCTAGGCTTTAACAATATAACCATGCCCTGAGATAAGTCATAATTAAAAAAAAACAAAAACTTTTATACCAGATTATACAACTACAAAAAAAAAAAAAAAATTTTTTTTTTTAATATGTCTAAAAAACACTATTATGGCTGATGTAGATTTTAATTTAGTGTTGACCCAGTCCTTATATACCAGTATGTAACATAACACCATCCTTATATGCCATCAATCTTATAAGAACACCGTCCTGAGAAATGGGAGGGTGGACCAAGCGCCATGAGCTGATGAGTCTCAAAAGAATGCGCAATACTTGTATGTGCTTAGACTTGGGCTTTTTATTGTTAGTCTTACGTATTTTCAGACAGGACATAGGTGAATGTGGAAATATTTCTCATTCCCACTGTTAGATCCTAAAATGTGGGCTTTAAAGCCACACGGCACTTGTGAAAAGGCTACCGATATATATCAGTGATGCTAATACATTAAAAAAAAACAGAATATGGACTTAAAATTTTGCAAGAATAAAATAGATTCAATCCCATATTTTATAGCTTCAATCTCTTATTTTATTCTTGATTATTTAGTCCAGGGATATTGAACCATTTTATATACATATGATTCAAATATATTGGTATTTGGTAATATTTAGAAAAGTTTAAAAGAAAGTAAAATTTAAAGATCGTTTAAAAGACACAATTTAGTTTTTTTTTCTAATTAGTATAATTTATTTATTTTTAAATACATGCAATGAAAGGTATTTGTTTGATATTATATATTTAATTAAAAATAAATATTAAAATTGGAAAGAATGTAGGCACTTGCCGATTATTTATCCAGATAAACAAAGAAATACAAATGCAATAGATTACCATCGTAAAAAGTTTAATGCTAATTAAAGATGGCTGAAGGAATTCATAAAAAAAGAAGACTGGAACTTTAAAGAGAAATAAATGTATAAGATTAGCAACTAGTGTTTTTGATAAAATAAAAGATAAGAACATATGCACAGGAATCTAAAAACTGACCTAAGGTTATAAAAGGGACAAAAACTTTGAACAGGGTCTTGTCTGTCTTTTTTTTTGGCTGGTCTATGCTAAAATAGTTCTTTATGCAGGAGTGGACCAGAGCGTTTGCCAACATCTTTCGTCATGACGATGTCAACCCAAAAAGCTTTTGTGACTAGCTTTAGGATAGATCAAGAATAGTTTAAAACCAAAGGCCATGAGCTCTTACAACCCAGGAATAAACACATACTACAAAACTTAACCAGTAAGTGACGATATTCTTATTCATAGCCTGATTATGTCTACTTAATGTTTGCAAACTAAATTTAACTATAAAACTAACGAGAAGCTTCAAATACCGATGTAGACATTCACTGTTTATTATTCAATGAACATTCTAGAAGAAACTTAAGTATAACATGAACTCTAATTATTTGATTAATATTATTTGGATTAGCATGTGGATATTCTTTCTAGCCTATTAATAATTTTCATTTAAATATGATAATTTGTTATAATAAAAATATTCATCTAATAATAATTTTCATGGTGCGTTATTTTAAGTTTATTAGATTTATTGTTAATTAATTGCGTTAGAAATGAATAAGTTACTTTTGCCAATATGCCTGTTTAAAAGTCAAGTCCTGGGAAAAATTCATATTAAAGCTTTAAAATAACAAGAAACATAATTCCCAATTTTCTTATAACTTGTTTCGTAAATGACGATGCGATGTGACATGATGGGTCAGTGAATTCTTGTGTAGAATTCTGACACCCTGTTCTAAATAAATAAATAAAAAATTGATTTTGCCAGCAATTCAAATCATAATAAATAGTAGGCCAGTTAATCAGGAAATATAGCTATGTTCTTAAGATACCCAGACTCATAAATGATCTGAATATATATATATATTTTTTATAGCTTGATTAATTTGCACTTTCTAGTGTGTAAAAGAAGACCTAATACGATTGTGAACATGAAATAAAACCGTGAATGGTACAATAAATAAAAAATAGATAGTATGAATTAAGGCTAATAATTAGTCTTTTTATGATAAGTAAAAGTTTTCTTTATTATATATATATAATTCTTTTAACTCCATCAAAGTTCTTCTTTTTTTTTCAGATTACTTCCAATTAAGTTATTAAAAATACTCAAGCAAGTTGTTTTGTTCAATATAGAAAGATTTGTGGAGTTTACTTTTTTTTTTAAATTTCAAAATAAAATCATTTATAAATCAATCCTTTGTTTTTAGATGTTTTACTTTTAACCTTCCATAATTTTATAACGCAGTATTACATTTTTTGGCCAATTCATTCCCTGGTGAATTTTTCCGCAAGTATTATATGTTAAAATGCATATTTTTCTGTATATTTTATTATACACCTGGGTCTCTTTTTACACGGACTTATTTAACACGATTTTGAAGTTACGCGATTCATGTTTCACCGGAAGTCGAATTCCGATAATGCGATATTACTTTGAATAATAACTTTTGCGCACTTACGTTATATTGAAAGTAATAGCACATTATTGGAATTCGACTTTCATCCTAGTAATTTCAATATTTTCAGTGCTTTATAATAGTAAGATTTTATGCAATAATGAAATTAAAATCATGATTTCCACATTTTATGTATACACACATTAAATTTTTCAAGATTATAATGTAAATTTCTTCAAACATAGTGCATGTTAATTTTGCATTTTAAATCACATTCTGTTTTTGCTTTTTAAAAAAGAACGTAATCAATTATTAATCATTTAGTGTCCGCAAGTTTATTTTTAAAAGGTGAGTAATAGCAGTGGGCACAATTAAATTTGACAAAAATTAAAATCTGATTTTTAATTGTAATTAACAATTTTAAAATTACTTACGGCGACTTGAAATTAATGTGATGTAAAACGAAATTTGATTTTTAAACGGAATTGAAAATTAAAAATTAAAGACAAAAATAAGAATTTAATTTTTAGTTGTTAGTTTTAATTAAATTTTTCCCAGCAGTGGTGAATAAATGTCTTTTTATTATCATAAGTCTACGTTCATAAACAATTAATAAAATCATCGTCTCAAAGATTAATTACTAATCATGTTGTCAACAGAAAACCATTAACACAATATGAGAGTGAACTTGGCGTTAGTTGTATTTCCTCTTGTGAAGAATATTTTTTACCAGTTTGCAAACGAAACTGTTTATCAGTAAATAGCGATAATAATTAAAACGTGTATAAAAAATGTAAATTACTGTACTGTAAATTATGCTTAAAAATATATTATTTTGAATAAAATTAAATATTATAGTTAAAAAAAGTTTGTCTTGTATCAATTTTTTTCAAATTTGAAATTTTTTATTGGTCATATTTTATTTCCGTATTTTTTTTTTGCACGAATTTTAAAGTAAATTTTACGTTAGTGCTTTGCTTTTACGCGAGTTTTGAAAAATCACAGTCCATATCCCCCCTTTTTCAAGGTAAGTTACGTCTATTTTTCGCGATTTCGTTTGCGCTTGTTTTCTGAGGAACCTATCTATCGCGTAAAATGAGACCCAGGTGTATAAAAATTTAGTTCAAAAAATTACGATAGATGGCGGGAAATTAAAAGAAAACCACTTTATAAACATAAGCCCTGCCCTAACATGTTCAGCCATTGTTCCATGGACAAGCAGTAAAACGTTCGGTGTATTAATTCATTGTCTAAAGAAAATAGTCTCAATGACTAAAAATGTGTTTATTTGCAAATTTAATACGGTTTTAGATATTTTTTTTACAATAATTTACACTATATTGATTAGATATAGAGAAATATAAATTATTGATAACTTATTTTGACTGAAAATACTTTATTTTCAAAAATATATTATATTAGCAGCTAATGTGAGTATGGTCTGAAGCCATTTACAAGCTTAACTTCTACATAAACAATTACTTATAGTTATGAGTATGAAAATATCGTAATTTTGCAATAAATATTCAAAAATTTTATACTTTTAAAGCATAATTTATTAGATATAAGCCAAATAAATAAATATTCGTTTATATTTTTAAAAATAATAAGAAATAAGGAAGATTTCATTGATTTTGAAAAATTGAAAATAATCTTTCTGAAATGATGATGTATAATCTTTTTGTTTTGATTATGATGTCATTTTTATAAATATTTATAGAAACAAAATGTGCACATTTAAAATTTATTTCGGTAGTAAACAAAAATATTTTATCAAATGAAGTCAAATTTATTATTTTCTGATAAGTAATAATCATCATATTAAAGAAAAATGTCAGAAAATGCTGAAATGTTTGAGTCGACGCTGCACTAAGAAAGGGTTAAATTAAAGATTTTCACAATCTTCATTTTTATTAAAGGGTTTCACTTGGCATAAATAAACTGAAAATGGTCATTTATTATTTTCATTCATTACTCTAGTTTTAGTTGAATAATTTAGTCAAAAATTATTTATCTTTAAAACCAGCTGATATGTGTAAGTACTTTATATATATGACACAGTATCTTTGTCTGTGCTTCTTAGCATGAAAATTTTGTATCCTCAAGCCAAACAAAATCCATCCATCGTCAAAACTGAAAGTACAGCTAAACAAACTCCAGTCAGAAACCCAATCCAGTCTCCAAAATCATAGATTTTCTATTCACCTCTAAATACGAACTTAAATATGCATTAACCACTATTTTATAACTTATAATCATCAATACTCTTATCTCATATTTCACAATAATTTTTAAAAATCTGCATAAAATGCATACTTTTTCAAACTCCAATCAAAAACTCAATCCAATCTCCAAAATCATAGATTTTTCTATTCACCTCTAAATACAAACTTAAATATACATTTCACGCTGTATGTTTATATTTAGAACTCAGTGAGTTGAGTGTGAAGATATTTGAGATTCACGCTTTCAGATCTAAGTACTTTGGACTGGCTTGGATATATAGAAAGACAAGTAAAGAAGAGAGTGGAACCACTCTTTTCTTGTTAAATTCTCTGTCTCAGTATTTGTGATCTGATTGGCTAAGCGCTTGAGAGGTTTGCACTCTCTCAGTTTAATTTCAATACTGTCTGCGCTTTGTAAAATAAATATTATTAACCACTATTTTATAACTTATGATCAATACTCTTGTCTCATATTTCACAATAATTTTTAAAAATCTGCATAAAATGCATACTTTTTTCTTGCTCTAATGTAGTTATATTTGAGATCAAGTTGAGTGATAATTTTGGTATAATGGCCACCATTACTTTATCATCATTGAGCCCGCAGTTAGGTAGCCATTTGTAATAATACAGAATCACTGGGGTGAAGCTTGGGTGATGGAAGAAAACCATCATCAACCCCAAGTCAAATACAAAATTTAAATATAAAATTAAATACAAATGAATAGGATGAGAGATCAACAAATAACTAATTATAATTAACTATAAATTTACCAGCATTACAGATGAATAATAATCATAATCATTCATCATCATGAACGATCAATAATAAAAAATAAATTAGTCAATTTTGTGATTGGATTTGAAATGGGTCTACTATAGACTAAACTTAAATGCTAATCCATAAGAATATAAGAAAAAATGATGGGATATTATGATCATCATCAATGTTCTGACCACATAGTACCATTATTGTACTTGCCAACTATAAACTGAATATATATAAATAATTAAATGAAATGTAATATATGGACTTTAAAGGATATCCCCTTTGTGCCATTCGGAATCATTATCTAGTTGTCCAAATCACTAAACAAACTATATTATAAACTATTATGCATGAATCAAGCTCAGAGAGCAAAAGCTCTATAATTGTTACTGTGATCAAGAGATATAATATAAACATAATATTCTAAAACTATTTTAGGATTAATTACATTCACTGGAATAACTTTAAAAATGAAATATAAATTTATTAATAAGAATTCAATTAAAATGATATTAAGATTGCCTAAGTATACCATAAATATAAATCTGCTATTCTGATTTTGATTAATACAATAAGCTATCACATTGTGATTTACAATATCTCATAATATATTTATACAAAACTCACCTAAATATAAGCATATAGACATGTTGTATAATTTATGAACAGGGGACTTGCCATAAACCTATAAATGAAATTAATGTTTATAATACATAATCAACGACTGACCTAACATATATGTGTGTGCATTTGGAAATGTGTGCACACATTGGCATTTATGAAAAAATAATTTTTTCAATACACAATTCAATATCAAAAAACATAAAATGCACAGATATGTAAGCACTCAGATGTGCTGTATAATAATTTAAAAATTCACATGTTGGAATTGTTATAGCCATAAAAAAATTCAATTCGTTTTTAATAATATATAAATGCACACGTGTATATATATAAAAATAGATAGTATGAATTAAGCTATTAATTAACCTGTTCTTTTATATGTAAGTTTTCTTTAATATATATATTACTCTTTTGACAATCTTTCATCAAAAGTTTTTTTTAGGTTGCTTCTAATTAATTTTAAACATTTTTCAAAATATTCCAGAAAGTTCTTTTGTTCAATATAGAAAGATTTTTGGAGTTTTCTTTTTAGACATTTTACTTTTAAATGAGAGATTTTCACAATCATCATTTTCACTGAAGAATCACTTTTAATAAATAAACTGGAAATAGTCATTTATTACTTTCTTTCATTATTCTAGTTTTAGTTGAATAATTTAGTTAAAATTTTTTAGCTGATACTTTATATACACAACACAGTACTTTTGTCTGTGCTTCTTTGTATATTAATAGAATGTATGGAGCATGGTAATCTTGTAAGGTAGTCTCTTCTAAAATCGTAGACTGGCTTATTGTCATCTTTGGAAAAGTATAATCCAGAAACTGATGGCCGGCAATGAGCTTCCTTCTGTTTGTTATCTAATACGCATGTATATAGGGGCTTTGAACCACATAAAAGCTGGGTCTTGCTTTCATGTTAATCCAAACTTACTGTTATGAACTAGCTGCAGCTGGATACACTCTTACCTCCAGTTATAATTTCATAATTATGATGGTGTCATAATCAGTACCCCCCCTGATTTTTTTTCCTCTCCTTTTTATTGTCTGGGTGGAATAAAAAAAAACAGTTATTGAAAGTAAGTTTTCTTTATCTTGATAAACCTTTCAAAAACAATTTTGTAGGATTTTTATCAAAATATGCTAAATAAGCTTTAATTAAAAAAATTTGTTAATCAAAATAGATAGTGGAATTTAATAATTACTAGTATATGTTTCGTAACATAAAACATGCTTATCTTAATTTCAAAATCAGAATTAATAAAATATTAGATCTTTTTAAATATTTAATTTATAATAAATTTTTTTTTGAATTCAAAATTATTTAATTTTTAACTGTTATTCCAGTGTAATATAGAAAATATTTACAAACATTTTTTGTCTGTGTTTATGTCTACTTTTCCTTTTAACTTCATATATATACATGAACACATGCTACTAAGTAGTTGTATGCCATAAGACCCATAACCAACTCAATATCTTGATTCAGTGCTTTAATCACAGTAGAAGTGGTTCCTAGAATCAAATATCTTTTAATACCAGTTACCTTTCTTGCAGTTGTTAATAATGCATTAGTTATTTTATTGATTTCATTCGAGTCTGAACCATCTTCAAAAACTTAAGATTTTAAAACAATTTGCAAGGTGTATTCTAAATTTATTGCATTGTTTCTGAAGATTTGGAATATTAACTGTTATTACTATTTTTCTTAATAATTTTTCTAGTTTTGCATTAATATATATCTTACATCTTACTAATTGATGTTCACTTCCTATATTGAATCTATTTAAATAATATAGTTTTGAAACATATTTTCTGTTATCTAAAATTTAATCCAATTCTGCTATACCTTCATTTGGATGCTTCCATGTCTATTTTTTTTTAATTCCACAAGTCTGTGTCTTTACTTATTTCTATCACTATAAATAAATTTTTCCTCAATACTTTTATTTTTCAGTTGTTTACTAATTCTAATATTAAAATTTTCCATGTCAATTTTAAAATTTTTGATCTGATTGAAGGTATTTTCTACATCTGTACAAAAATCCTCTATTTTTTCATGACAATGAAAACTTGTTGGGGCATAAAATTGATTTATGTGCATTTGATATCTTCCATTAAATTGAATAACTGATCTTGCTCTCTGTCTGATATACCACCAATTTCCACAACTTTGTTCTTCAGGTTTTTATTTATAATGAATCTTATTTCACTTGTGCTTCTAAGATTTGTATCATTATATTAAAATATATGTACACTTTTTAAAACAATTGTCTCTTTCATCTTTTTTACTTTACAAAGTATAACATTAATGTCCCATGTAATATTAGACAATTGTTTTTCAATTTTTGCAATCTTCCTTCACTTAAAAGTGATTTGAAATTATAAGTACTTAAATAAAATGTCATCAAATGTGGAGTCTGCAATCAGCATTTTAAGGACCCTCCCCAAATGTTGTCTTGGTTAGTGACTTTATAGCCTCCTCATAATAAGTGCCATAATTTATTTTTGTCTATTATAATTATAAATGTTTATAAGAAAAACAGGATCCTAGTATAGTAGGCCTACCCACCCCAAGTCATGCTATGCTTGAAAGCAGAAAGGGTACAAATAATGAAGTTATGGGAAAATAAATTTGAACAAAGTGATTATACAGAAAGACAAAGCTTATGTTGTGGAAATGGGATGGAGCAGATTATGGGAAAGCTTAAGGTGAGGAATGGAAGGGGAAGGTAAACTGGCTAACAGGTTTCTTTGGGCATAGTTGCTGACAGATTCCTGACTTCGTTTAAAAAGTCACAGTACATCACATCACATCAACTAAGCAGAAAGGGTACAAATAATGAAGTTATGGAAGACTAAATATAAACAGTGATTATACAGAAAGTGGGTTATTGGTTTTTATGCTGGGTTTGGGAACAGATAAGGGGGATTTGGATATGGAGTAGGATATGGGGAAACATAGGGTAGGAAATGGAAAGGGAAGGTAAAGTGGCTAACAGGTTTCTCTGGACATAATTGCTGAGAGATTCCTGACTCCATATAAGGAGAACTCACAATGCATCACATCACTAATTGATAAATTGAACATTTTGAAAATTTGGTTCTCATAAAAATACATAATACTAAAGTATAAATTAATTATAAATGACATATTTTTAAATCTTAATGATTGTAAATTACATTTTTTTTTTTTTAAATTTTCTTATTTATCCTTTGATTTGTTATTTTTCTTATTTGTCTTTCAAAATGGACAAAAAATGTCACCTAAAAATGTTGAGTTTTATGAAATATATTAATAAAGGACTTATCAATTACAAATTACATAATGCTTTATTTATCATAAAAGAAAATGCATTATTAAATTAATACAAAGTACAAAAAAAACTGGATTTAAAAGCAAAAAATAAAAAGAAGTGTAAAATGAATTTTTTTTTCATATTTTGATTTTCGGTGATAAACCGAATTAATATCCAAAAGAAAGATTAGAAAGAGATTCCAGTTTGCCTTGTTTTATTGCTGAGACAGCATTTGTACATCTCATCATTCAGAATTTGATTTCAACCTAAAAACATTAAATTGCCTAAGTGGTATCCACTCACTAGGTCAATATAAATTATTATGGAAAAATGTTTTACTTTTCAGTGATGGATTATATATGTAAATGTTCAATTTTTCAACAAAGAATATTTTATTATTGTGCAAGCACAAATATATTTATTTTTATATTATTTTGTTAAAACTAAAAAAAATAAATTCATGTTATAGTAAAATATTTTATTTTTCAATTCTGAAATACTCATAAATGTTCATTTTTTGCAATTATTTATATTCTTAGATTAGTTTATAAAAATTTAAAAAAAAATTATTTTATTTAAATAAATGTAAAAGTACGTATCAATGTTTTACAATTTGTCTCATTAGGTACATGTCAATGTAGAGTACATGGAATTTTTAATTTATCAATTAGTTTGTAGTATGGCTACGATAGCTCCATGGAATGGGTAATGTATTAAAAAAAGTACATTTACACACATTCATCCTGCCTTCAAGAAAACTCTAGTGATATTTCAGTTAAGAATTATCAGGCAACTGGAATGAAAGACCATGGTTTCTCGATCTTAACTTCAGCAGTAAAAAGCTAATAAACTCAATATTGTAGCTGATTTGTATTGATGTGTGGTCCATCCATGTTCATTTATTATATGAATAATCATATAATAATATCAGCTTCAACAAAAATGTTTGGAATAGACAGTAATTTATCCTGCTCACTTACTTTAAAATCTAAAAGGTCTCTTTTCGGCTAATAGCAAACTACTTTCGGCAATCAATAGTACATAATATATATATATATATATGATCTAATTTTATCATAAATAAATAAATATAAATTCTAGATTAGACTTTTTTTTTAATAAACAAAAAAATATTATTTTAATACAAAAAAATTTTGTTTTCTTATCCTTTTCATTATGAATATATATGAAAATTAATGCATATATTCCAATGTTTATTAGAGAGTATTACATGTAGTGATATATATATTGTTTTTAGAATTATATTATTTTACTTTTTTTTTATTTTATCTACATAGATCTTAATTAATAGTAATGTCTTTTGAGAAAAAGACACAGTATTCAAATTTATATTTTATATAAAATATGCTAATTAATTAACTGACATCATGATTAGTAAGAACTCTGATTGGAAAAATTATCTACATTCATAATAAATAGAAAATACTATTTTTTTATTAATTAGTTGTAGTAATTAAATATTGTGCTATATGGACTTGCACTAATGACTGCCATTTTGTATACATATTTAAATGTTACGAAAACACGATTTTTATTTATATTTTTATATAATTATGTAGTCAGGTTGAAAGGAATATTATTTTTCTATAGTTTATTTTTATTAATTATTAATATCGATTTATTTGTGCAAAAAAAATATTTTCTCACATACTAACATATATTTATTATAGACATACATACACTTGAATATTATGAAATTTGTACTTTCACTAATTTGTTTTAAATATCCAGATTTATACCTTAATATAAAATAACAACACCCACATTATCTTTTCAAAACTTGATTTATTTTATTAATCAAATCCATTCAAACATTATTTTTCTTCATACATTTCAACTTTTTTTATATAATCATTTTCAAAGTTTATGAAAAGTATATAAAAATGTATTTTAAAAAAAATCTCAATAATTAATAAATTATTATTTACATTAATTTCATTTCATAATACTACACATATTATGCCTACTGAATTTGGTGATGTATTTCAATATGTGGCAAGATGTCGGTCATAATTTTTTTATTTCATTATTTCTTGTTTGAGTTTTGAATGATGGATATGTTATTGTAATATTAACTGTTACCATGACAACAATAATAACATTATTTATTATTAATTGTATTATAAGATTATAAATTGACTACTCCTTTTTAAAAGAAAAATAAATATTTGAATAATAAAGTGTATAATTTGAATGAAATTATTATTTTTTATGTATTTCATTTTTGTTACTGCATTCATGATAATAAATTATAAATAATACAAATAAATGTTTAATATTGCAAATATATTTGTTTTTTTTTATTTGTTTAATATTAAATAGATTGTTTAAGTTTTGTTGAAATGAAAGATAATATTGGTATTTTAAAAAGGTAAATTTTTATTGTATGTAATGTTTCTCAAATATTTATTTTTGTTAGTTGAATAATACAATTTTTATTAGACAAGAATTACCGGAAATAACTTGTGGGTAAATATTGAAGTGGTCATATATATACATGCTATATATATGTGCTTCATGTGTATATTTTGCTATTAAGTTAAAAATCTTAAGGCATTTAAAAAAATATAATATATAAAAAAAAATGTAATTTTATTATTAAAACATAAATTTTATTATGAATTTAATTATGAGTTGGTAAATGTGAAAAAAGATGGGGATTCAAATCAGCAAAGAAAGTTTAATTTAGAATTCTAATTAATTAAAATACTAAGTGATGTTAAAAGAATGTAGGTACTAAATTCTAATTTTAGAATTTATATTTTAGTGTAGCGTTGTCATTATAATAAAAGGTGACAAAAGTGTAATTACTGGGGAATTTGATAAAAATTAAAGACATTTGGAATTTAATTAAAAAATGCAAATAGTAAAATTTCAAAATTAAATTACATTAAGGTTATAACCAGTAAGATTTTTTTAGATAATAAAGAAAATAATTTTCCTTAAATTTAAATTAATTAATCAATTTGGAAAGATCCAGATGGTTTTGTTTTTGAGATATATATAGGGCAAAAAGAAGAAAGACATTATTATTGTAAACTTCTGGAAAAGTTATTGTAAAGTTTTAAGCTGTTAAATTACATCAAGCTATGGGTGAGTAGATTGCCGCAATTTCTCTGGTCATTGCCAAGAAGCTGAATATGAAATTTTTCTCATACTATAGAATTCTAGGCCAATCGAGTCCTTGCTTACATTTGACCATCCAAATTGCTGACATGCTATGCTGTCACCGTCAAAAGGAAGCCACTGGTATATAATGCTACCAGTAAACAATTAAAACCTCTTTAATATGTTACTTTGTTTCCACAAATTATATATTAATCATATATGTTTCTTATCAAATTATTTAGATGTCTTATTGCATTATTTAAATATTTTCTTAACACATGCTAAATTAATTCTACATATTAAGGAAGTTCGAATTTTGTAATACTCAATCTTTCTTAAATTTTGCTAGATTTATTGTTTTAAGAATCAGAAAGAGGTAAATTTAGTAAAATATTTCATGATTAAAATATTTGACAGTATCTAAAGAAAAGTCTAGTAATTAAATAAAAGCAAGATATTTAAATCCCTCATCACTGAGTCTAATTTATGCTTTAATTAAATTTGCCTGCTTAAAAATGGTTCTTTCAAAAAATGACATTTAGCCATTAACTCAATTACAATACTTAAATTTAAGAATTAAGTTGTTTAAAAGCAAACTTTATTTTCTTTTATAAGAGACAAGTATATATGTATACTTTGTTTTCTATTTTATAAGGAACAATATATGATTTTTTGTCTTGCATTGGTGGTCGAGAGGTCAGCGCGACTGCTTTGCACTTGCAGGCAGTTGCCCGGGTTGCGGGTTCGCGTCCCGGCCGATGCTATGACACCTAAAAAAAAAAAAAAAAGATATGATTTTTCAATTCTATAAAACTGATAAATAATGAAATATATGAAATGATAGTTTAATTCTTTAAAACTTTTAACACAATTTAATATATTGTCATTGTAGACTATTGTATCAATAATTCTTTATATATGTAAGACCTAAAGGGCAGATCTCTAATTAAGCAAGGAGTAATTCCTTTATAAAATTTTTAAATATATATATAATAACTGCATAGGCTCTGATTTAGCTTTATATAATAGATTTTTGCGTATTATAAACTTATGGCATGACCACTTAAATTTTATTTATATAGATTTAAATTTAAGTCCAAATGTTTATTATTGTATATAAATATAGTATTATTGGGTTATCTAATTTCATGTTTATTTCATTATATTTCTTCAGCAGGCATTTATCCCTGCTTTGGAAAATTGAATTTGATGGGTTTCATTTGTCTAAGTTCCATGCAAATGCGGGAACACTCTTTTTATTTTTCAGACCCAGAGGGTTTTGTTCTTGTCTTGTTACCAGTGCAGTGGATCGTTCCTGCCTGTTAATGAAAGTTATTTAGGATTTTATGAAGATGCTCATTCCTTCATTCTATGACCCATTTATTTTATGAAATTTGGATCTAACTGTGCAATAGCGAAGGTATTCCAGGATATGACATTGCAGAGGCGATCATATTCCAGTCTACCTTATTATTTGTTTATTACTTTAGCAACTCAGTACTGCCTTCTTTATTCCTTGTGTATATAAAAGCTTGATATTTCAGCTTTTATTGGTCATGATCATGAGAATTATGCATTTATCTATTTAACCATATTTTTCTATAATTAATTAAACTTAACTTGCTTTATTTATTATCATGTACCTGCTTGAGGGATATCTGCCCCAGAGGTCAAAATAGATACAGCACCCGAGCTCCCTTATTTATTTATGTTATACTGTGAAACTTTTACAATTAATGTAATTCCACTATCTTTATAAGTCCATCAACCAAATTAAGTGGTAGTCATTTCTTTGTTTATTTATTTGTAACTTTCTTACTAATAAAGGGTTTGTATTTTATATATACATTGCATTGGGTGTCTTGTTTGCCACAGGGAAGTCTTATAGTTAATAATCTAGTTTTAAGAGTCTCTATCTCTCCTTGATCACCGAGCCTAAAAAAAAAAAGTAGTAGTATGTAGATTGGAATGAGTTGTGATGTGTTGAAGTCAACCCTGGTGGTGATTTTTACTGTTATTGGCTCATTCCATCCATTACAAAATAGATGATTACTATGGTTATTTTGATTTCAATAACGAAATTTTAAAAATAGGATTGTAAAATTTGAACAAAAACTTTTCTCTCATGTTTTTGCTTTGAACTGAAGCACTTATAATTTTGTCTAAATGATTTTTTTTAAACCCTAAAAGTATATAATTCACAAAATAAAATAGAGTGAAAATTAGTATTATCTGCCTATTGACTGGGGCAGATTATTGATAAAATTTGATGGGAAAGGACAGATTTAATGAAAGAGAAAAATTCATTAAAATTGCTTCCTTACTTAAACCATCGGAATTCTGTCTTTTGAAATAGATGTCACCTGTAGTTTTAAAGATGGAATATAAACATCAGAAGGTATAAAAGAATCATATTTACTAGATTGTGTGATTTTATTAAATCAATTGATCAAATTTTTATGAGATATGAATTAGTTTAATTTCCATCTTATCACTCTATGTAAAAAGCTAGTGCTCTCTTTATTCATATTGTTTTTAAATAATACTTATTTATAAGAGGATAATTCTTTATAACATCATAAATATAAAATAATATTTATATGTATAATGTCATATGAACCCAAATAATTATTATTTAAAGGAATATTGGAATATATACATAAAATATCTGATTCGACAAAATGCACTTTGAATTTAAAATTTTGTGCATTCATTTTATCTTCTCAGGGACAAAGACATACTATTGGTGTTGTTGCTGGAAATGTAGACATTGTAACTGCGATGCAATACTAAGAATACAGTATGTAAATACTTTTATTCAGGTTTGCTTTAATATATATATATATACTGTTTTATCTATTTCCATTTAAAATGTAAAAATTGTATATTGGCGAATAATATATCTATAGTTTTAAATTACTTAGTGATCTATTCATATGCAAAAATATAAGAGCTGTTTTATCTAAGTTTAAACTTATATCTTGTGTTATGGTAATTAATATTTTAATTTAAAGGATTCAATTTTTTTTTTTAGTGATTAAAAATTTAACTTAGAATATAGCATTCATATATTAGAAGTTTGAAAAAGATTTTATTGAAATAAGAATTAACTTTATTTTGTTATCTTAAATTTTTATCAACAAAGAACTAGATTCAACTTTGTATATATATAATTTTTGTTTTAATACAAAGTATATAACAGGATATATATATATTAAACTTATATTTTGGAAATGAGCATTCCACAACGTCTTTGTGATACATAGACATGTATATTTTGAATTTATTATTAAATAATCAGAAATTAATAGGCAATCACATATATAAATATGAAATTAAAGTAAATTGACAATTTAGCTTACAGTCAATTAGAATATATGTGCATATATTGATTGATTATGATCTGTTCATTATATATAGATATTTTTTTTAATCTTATAATAATATCTATTTATTAATAAATTTAATTTAACTTAAATAAAACAAACTTGTTTGATTGCAATATGAATATATTGCTTGATAACATTTGAGAGAGAGAGAAGAGAAACTGCCTATATCATAAAATTTATTTAAAACAATTATATAATCCAGAAATCAAATTAATAGTTTTATATATATATATTTTAGTTGTAGTTATTATTAGACTAGACATAAACTTTATATGATAATCATAATAAATATTTGTTTACCAAAATTATTATCAATTGTATAAGTATTGTAATTAGTCCATGGTTGATCATTAAGATCTTAAAAATCTTATTCAATTATAAAGCTGATGGGAGTATATTTTTATTCTCCTTCCTTTTCCTATATATTTATTTCTACTTTAACATATACCATTTACAACTTTCTTAAACACTTTATCAATACTATTTATTTATATCAAAATAACAATTTCGACTATCTTGCAGTCATCATCAGAGCTACAATATTCAAATATATAATTATATAATTAATATATTTATACATATATTCATATACATAATTAAATACACAAAATAAAACAAAAATAAAATATACATTTTAACCTGACCTTTATAAATAATCAGTTCCCATTTTATTACTTTACTCTTAAATAATTCTATCCACATTAATATATTTTATATCACTTTATTTTATTTTTTTAAAAAATTATTATTTATTATAATTATAAAATTTAACATTTATTCTACTATTTAATATAAATAAAATGACATCGTAATCATTAATGGATTATTTTATTTAAATATGAACATTTTTAAATTTTGGTATAAGTTTGTATTTTTATAAGCAATGTTTGATTAATTAGATATACTAAAATTTAGTTGTTTAATGATTTATTATTAGTTTCATTCGATTATAAATGAAATATATCTTAAGCATATTTCATTGCTTTAGCTTAATTCATATTAAGTAAGGATTTTATTTAGGGTATCTGAAGTGATGATCTTGTTTATTTTCTATTTATTTTAAGTGCTGTTTGAATCCATAATGCTACAATAAAGATTGTCATCACTATTTTGTTTTAGTGTAGTTGATAGTCAGATAGATGATTAAATAAAGGATTATATTAAGCACTGAATAATTATTTATTAATTGATATTTATTTAGTTTAGTATATTACATTTATTCTCTTAGGAATGATATTATTATTCACAGGGTATTATAAAATTAATATTATTTTTATTTGAGTTACATTTTATTCAGTTATAAATGATGTCCAACTTCCAAAAAACATTTTCATTCTATTGCATAGAGTGACCAATGATTAAGCTATATTTTATTCAGGTTGCATTAGAGTTATTATTTCATTGCATATTTTTGATGTGTTACAAATGCTACTTAAATGATTGGGATTATAACAGAGATTAGAATACACTTATATTTATTCTATTATAAATGATGCCATAATTGGCAGGGTATAATTAAACCAAATCAGTCTATTATGGTTTTATCATATCTGATTTGTCACAAACGACTTCCAAATCTGTGGAACATTAAAGAAGATTATACTCTCATTTTCATCCTGTTACAAATGGCGCTCTAACTTTAATGATAATAATAAGGTTATTTTTTTTTTTTATGTTGGAAATAAAATGTGGTCTAAACCTGTAGGGCAACTTTTTATTTTATTATAAATAATGCTGCAATTCATGGGGCCTTATTAAACCAGGACCATTCTTTCATGGATCACATTTTTATTCCATTACAATATATATATATATATATTGAGATTATATTTGTTTTTTAATCAAAGTGTTAATTTCCAAGTGATTATTGAAAATAGAAATATATATGTGTAATATTATGATGTGAAGTTTATAAGTTTTGAAAGTATAAAATAATTTAAGGTTTATTAATTATTGGGAATGTGTTTGATAAATTGTTTTTTTATATATTTTTCAGATTCTTTGAATATGATTATATAAAAATAGTTGAAAGTTACAAAGGATGATAGTGCTATTATTAAGGATTTATTAAAAATTTGATAATGAAAATAAATTAAGTTTTGAATAGAATGTAGTATACTGATTTAATATTTTGTATTAATTGCCAATTATGCATAGCTGTGCATATGTAGATATCCATATAATATCTTATAAATTATATTTTGATACTCTGTTATTATAATAACTATTAATGTAAAAAATACTAAAACAGAGTTAAATATAAAATTTAGTAAGATTTATTGTACCAAGTATATTTTCAATGCTTTCATATCATATTCATGGTTAGTCTGCTTAGAACATGATTTTTTTTTTTTAGTATATTTGTTACAATAAATCTATTTAACTCTGTTTTATTATTTTTTACATTAATATCTTATAATTGTTTATGATTTTCATTTATGTTTAAATAATCAATTAGTTTATTTAAAGAGTTTAATTTTTTGACAATCTGTTTATAGTTATACATTAAATAATGAATATTATTGCTGCTTTACAATCTCTTCCATTAATTGCTTCATTGTGTATTTTTTATTTTTTCTTACAATTGTTTTCCCATCTTTCTGGAATGATAAATTTCTCAATTAATTTTATAAACCATAACTCATATTTTATCTCCTACATTATTTACATTGTAACATCCCAAAATTATGTATTTATTTATATAATTTTTATTTTTGATTAATGTTTTATAAACTATTAGATGATAGTCAAATATGTTTAAAAATACATATATACAAGCAACAAAGATTACAAATTATAAAATTGTCATAGAAAAGCCTTTTTCGGCAAATTATGTTTTTTTTGCCTTTTTCATATGTCTCCACGATTTAAAGCACATACAGCGACATCTATATCAATACATGAGAGAAGACAGATAAACTATTAGATGGTATGAAATTTTTATTCTTTTATTGTTCTTAGAATTTGTATGGTTAGAACTTATTATTTGAAGAAATAATGTTCTTATTGTGTTTATTATATACATTAATTTTAAGATAAATATTGTTTACATTATTATTTGCTTTTAAATTGAGTAAGGATATGAAATGAAAGATTAAGGAGGCATGCTTTATTGTAAATGACAACTATGCAATAAACCAAAAAGAATCGTGCTTTACAATCTCCAGAAAATGGTCTTTATGAAAGAAAACTTTGCATAAGTTTTGCATAAATTACCGTTAAACTTTACTTAAAGTAGGCTATGAATATGGAGACTTAAGTTCTCTGAAAGCTCTCACCCGTATAATTCTTTTCTAATACTAATAAGTTTCACTTTTTTGCGTAAAGCGCAATTTAAAACTTACCACTCAAAGGTGAAGTAAAAAACAAGAATTTTATTATTATTTACTGTAATTTTTTTCTTATTAAAATATGTTAAATAATTTGGAGATTTAATCATATTTTTTTATATAATTCAACAAATTCTTAATTAATCTGTAATCTTCTCAGCATTTATCAGTTTTATATTTTAAATTTTTTGTGTTTGTGGATTTAGAGAAATTATTTTTCTCAGTTTGTCTTCTCTAATAATAAAATGTTTAAATTATATTTTATTACATTCATCATCATTGTAAATTTCAATATCTAAATATTTTTCTGGGATTAACTTCATAAAGAAAACAATCCATTACAATTATTATTTAATATGAGTAAATTACTTTCTACCAAAATTTTATAAATATAGGGTAGGATATAGAAATTTTTATATAAATATCCAAATCTATTATAAACAGTTTAAATAAATCAAATTATAAAGAGTATAGAAAAAAATTACATTAAGATTACAAAATATACATATACTGTATTACTAAAAAAAAAAAATTAAATCTGCATATACGTAATCAAGTAATTATGGATATTAAACTATCTATAATATTTATTGACAATAGTTTATTCTTTAAATATAACAATGAATATTTTAATAAAATATCCAATGACTGACTGTCTTTGCTAACATTTGACATATTTTCAGGAGTTATTCTCATCATTTTATCTTTGAATCATTTTTTAAATGCTTGGTCACTAGATGGTATCACACTCTAAGCTATTTTATAGCTTATGGCCTTGTATCATTTAGGAAATTTTAAATGTAAATCTGATATTAGCACTTGCCTTTAATTTTTTAAAGGTGTAATGCCTATATATTGAAATTATTATTTTTTTTTTTTAGGATTTTGAATACAAACCTGTTAACTTGTATATTTGTGTAAATTTTGACCAAACTAGCAACTATATGTATAGTATAAAAGAATTAAGAGTGACTGCTAATAATGTGTAAGTGAATTAAAGTTCTTGCTGATGAAAGTTATGTTAGAAATTAGCCTACAATGCATGCCATATAATATCCATTGGTTATTCAACCTTACAACAGATGGTAATGGAATTGTGAAAAAAACTGTTCTTGGAAGCATATTTTATATATAAATAGGAAAAGACAATGTTTTGTTAGTATCACAAAACTATCTCTGCTTACATTTAAATGGGCTTTCAGAGGCAATTCTCATCATTCTACTCCAGAGTCATCTACTTTAACATAATGAGATCTGTATAAATATTCATGCAATGAGATTGAATTGAAAATCGTAAGATTTTTTTTTTTTTAATTTCATGCTTTTATGTTAATAGTATAAATAAACTTAAAAACTGACTGTTAGATAAGTAAATACATTAATTAAAATATTAAACCCAAATTCCTCATTGTGGAAGTCCATATTCCAAAAAAACAGTCTGGATATGTGGACAATAAGAGCACTACCATTTAATACTCATTGATTGTTCCTTATGGCTTGTCCAATGGTAGAATGGCAGACTCTTGAGTTCAAAGTTCATGGATCACATCTCAACCCTGTTCTTCCAGCTCCAACTTTTTATGAATTCCGAAGCAAGAAATCATTCGATTATTTATTTAGTCAAGATTACAATGGATGACTGAGGTGAACTGCTTCTGAAAATAATTAATACTTGGTGTATAATGAGATGAGCAATTAATAATTATTCTCAATATCTATTAAGTAAACTAATAAACACTATTATAAAGAATAATGAATCAAAAAATAATCCATTATTCTAGATAAATATGAACAAACTATCTAAAGAAAAGCTTTATTTAATAATAATAGCATGCTAAGCATATCATGCTATTATTATTAAATAAAGCTTTTTTCTAGATACTTTGCATTTATCGAAGTTTTTGAAATTATATTCTAGTTAAAGATGATATTTTAATAACTGGAAACAAGCTATAAATAATATTTATAATTTTCATATAAAATTACTTTTGCAGTAGAATTCATGATTGACATTATTATTTAGATTTTGAAATTTGCAAAGGTAATAATATTAAAATTAAATTCAATCATTGATCAAAGAAGATGAATTAAAAAATAAAATAATTTACTAGATTTATAATAAGCCTGGATGCAGAAGGTTGCATCTATTAAAAAAAAAAGTTTTAAATATGAAAATGAGAAATATAATCAATTTCCATATTTTGTGCTGAACCAGCACTCATTTGTTGGTCCAGATCATCTCCCAAACATATATAATCAGTGCTTGGTTTATGATAGCATCTTCAAACTTTAATGGTGTCAATCTTCTCCACTCTCCAACTCTCCAGCCATCCATATTTTTGAAAAAAGAATAATTTATTAAACTATATAAATATAGTATTTTCTTTTTATAAATCCAATAAAATATATTATTTTTTTCTTTTAAAAAGCTTTATTTTTTTCTCATTAAACTATATATATATACTTCTTTAATACACTATCATCTTTTCTTTTTTTCATATGTCAAAGGGTTGACTGGGAAGTGAACCCGGGTTAGCTGCTTGGAAGGCAGCTATGCTAACCACTAGGTCACCAATGAGAAGACAGCTATGCTGACCACTAGGCCACCAATGCTTGACTACACTACCAACATTTTGACTGCCTTTTCCTGCAGTCTTTCTCAAGGATCTATAAAAAATATATATATTTACATCATTGTTATTATAAAATATATATACACTTATCATCATAAAAAACAATAACATTTCTTTTTCATTTATCAAGAAATCTTTTTATATATATACAACATATAAACTACATATAGTTATTTTCTTATATTCCAACTTTTTTATATTTTACATACACATTTTTTTATATAACTATAACCAATTTGTTTATTAATAATGATGATAATTTAAATAAAAATATAAATATAATTTTTCAAGTGTTAAAATATATCTCTAATAACAACAGAAATACTAGTAAATAATAATATAAATAGATAATAATCATAATAATGATACAAGTATTAGTCTTTCAAAAATAATATTTCTAAGAATAATAAATGAATATATTTATTTTCTCCAATAATTTATAAAATATTAAAAACATATAAAGACATAAATATTGAATAGTGAAACTAAAAAAAGGTAAAAACACATACTTAATTTTAAAATAAAAAATGAAATGAAAAAAAAAAACATTGTTTATAAATTATTAAAGATCCCATTATATTTATTACATTTTGATAGGAAAACAATTATAAGGAAGAGTAAAAATATTTATAGAATAATTAACAGAAACGATATTAGCAGTATATGTTTTTTATTTAACTATGGCCATAAAACGAATTGTCAAAAAACATTAAATTTTTACAATATACTATATTCGGAATTTGAACTCAGACTTTCACACGACCCACTACTCTCAATGCCATCTCATATTGCTGACCCACCTGATCACACACATGTTGAAAAGATAAATAATCAAGGCTAACTGATGATTGCTGGTTTAGCATGAAATACGTATATTATTGGTGATTATTTATTTTTTCAACGTGTGTGATCGGGTGGGTCAGCAATATGAGATGGCACTGAGAGTAGTGGGTCATGTGAAGTTCGAATTCCGCATATATTACATATATAAATGCAGATTTAAGCCTGTACAATGTATTAATATACTATATTATTTAAATACAAGTATAGAATATATAATTAAGCTAGATGTAATTAAAGGGGATTTGAACCCAGACTTTCAAGCTCCCCAGTTATCTAATCCATCTTATATAACCGATATACATGACCATATATGAAAAAGATAAATGATCTCCAATTTCCATATTTCGTTCTGAACCAGCACTCATCAGTTGGCAGATTATCTCCCACACACATATATAATCAGTGCTTGGTTTATGATAACATCTTCAAACTTTAATGGTGTCAATCTCCAGCCATCCATATTATTGAAAAACTGATGATAGCATGTTCAAAGCCCTTGTGTTGTCATACTTATGATGACTATAAGTCATTTCTGACTCTTCATATGTAGGACCTTAAGACCCTTTAAATACACAGGAGATGGACAGAATACAGGCTGAATTTATAATATTTAAATACAAATGTAGTATATTTAAGCTAGATGTAATTAAAGGAGATTTGAACACAGACTTTCAAGCTCCCTTTAGTCATCCACTCCATCTTATACAACTTATATACATGATCACGTGCATGTGAAAAAGATAAATGTTCTCCAATACATGTATTTCATGCTGAATCAGTACTCATCATTTGGTCTGTATCATCATCTCTTACACACACATATCAGTGCTCAGTTCATATTAAGATAGTAAATCTTCAATTTCTGTGGACAGGCTTAATTGTCTTCATTCTCCAACTCTAGCCATCCTTATCATTGAAAATCTGATGATGTCATGTTCAAAGCCCTTGTTTTCAAATTTTGTTGTCATACCATTGACCTCTTATATATAAGACTTTAAGACCATTTAAATACATGAAGAGTGATGGGCAGAATACGGACAATCTGTAATATTTAAGTACAAGTATACTTAAGCTAGATGTAATTAGAGGGATTTGAACGTAAACATTTAAGCTCCCTTGATCCGGACCAACTTATGAGTGCTGGTTCAGCATGAATTACGTATATTTTTCACATGTATGTGGACATGTCTATCAGTTGTATAAGATGGAGTGGATGACTGAAGGGAGTTTGAGACTCTGGGTGCAAATCCCCTCTAATTATTTCTAGCTTAAGTATATATACTATGCTTGTATTTAAATATTACATTTAGCCTGTATTCTGCCCATCTGCATATTTAAATGGTCTTAAGGTCCTACATATGAGGGGTCAGAATGACTTATGGTCAACATGGGCATGAGAACAAATTGGCAAACAAGGACTTTGAACATGTTATCATTAGATTTTCAATGATATGGATGGCTGAAGAGTTGGAGAGTAGATTGAAACCTATCCATTAAAGTTTGAAGATTTGTTACCTTAATATAAACCAAGCATTGATTATATATATATGTGTGGGAGATAATGATCAGGACCACCTGATGAGTACTGGTTCAGTACAAAATGTGTGTATTGGAGATCATTTATCCTTTTCACATGTATGTGGTTGTCTGTATTGGTTGTATAAAGTGGAGGATGACTAAAGGGAGCTTGAAAGTCTAGGTTGAAATCTCCTTTAATAATATTCTATATTAAAAATTGTAACATCACTTAAAATAAAACTATTCAATTCATTAATGTTTGATTTAAACACAAATGGAAAATCATGTTCATAAAATCTATAATATTTTATATTCATACAACTGTCAGTATTTGCAAAGCTATGCATTGAAATTGACATTTCATAATTAGCACAAGCAAATATGTGTCACATATATTTATGTTTTTGGGCGATATATATATTGTTTCTTATAGTCATTTTCTAGTAACTTATTTAACCATAATGTCAAAAACTTATAAACTCTTAATCAATCGAATTATACATAACTTGAAATAACATATATATTAAGTATAAAAGCTTGTTGGAGCTATTGGTACACTCCCTATATTACATATTTGTAATGCAATCTTAAAATAAATCATGCAATATTTGACTTGCTTTATTGATTATTAAGTATATATATATATGGGTAGTATTTTCACTCATTGATATACTGCAGGATGAAAGCCATTCCACGTTTAATCCCATTTATCCAATTTTTTATGAATTTTATCCTCTACAATATTCCAACAAATTTTTTTCTTTCATTTATCTCATATAATGTTTTGGGATCATTTTAGATTTTAAAAGTCCATCTATTATCATTTCCTCTTGAAACATGTTTACTTCATTTTAACCTCTTAATTTTTTTAATAATGTTAATGATACTTATTACTCTCTAACCCATGTTTTTGTTTTTGATACATACTCCCAGGATATAGCTGTCATTACTATATGATCTAAAATTTCAGCCTTGTTTTTTATTAAGTATTGTTATCTCAGATCTTTATATAGATGCTGTTAAAGAAAAATCATTTAAATATATAAACATGTATATAAACATTTTTTTTAAATGTGCAGCTGCATTAATAATCTGACAAAGTTATTTGTAGTTGTTAATTTCTAAGTCATTACTATAAACTTTTATTTTCTTTTTTTAAATCCATTGCATTTATGTTTAATATTTTTAATATTTATATTTAGTCCTACTTTCTTGCTTTCATTGTTAGATCTTACGATAATTTTTTTGAATCTTTGAATTTTTTTAAATCTTCCTCTATTATACTTTTTGTAAAACTGTGGTAACAAGTTTTGGAGATATGAGATCATTTATATATTTTTATATACAAATAAATCAGTATTAATTAATAATTATGAACTATACAAAAATTATTATTTTCTATATCTGTATAGAATTTTATCAATACATACAGAATATTGTCATGTTTCATTTTCTGTATAATGTTAGCATTTGTAAACCTATCTAGCCTTGAGAATTATTAATTTTATTATCTAAATAATATATAGCTTCAATGGAATTTGAAAGTTCTAATTGACTGTAGTCTGCTTTCAGCACAAGAAGGTTATATTTACCTGTTAAATGAGGTTTATTTAAAACTTCTTTGAATTAATAATCTCACTCTCTTTAGTCAGGTTGCAATCTTTACTATTTATATAAATATATTGGACCATAGATTAAGGAGGTTACCTTGACAACAGATTGAGATTGTTGATTGTTGTTGATATTGGTATTGTTTAATTACCAACTGCTTTCATGTATTTAAATATATATTTCTAATTCAAAAAATAAAATCTAGATGTATTTACATTAATATATATCATTATTATTCCTTTATATTCACATTGAGAGGATTATGAAATGCTATAGGAATTTTTTTTTAAATTAAATAATGTTATTGTTGAATAACCTATTTATATTTTATTTATCTACTTATTTTTATTTTAAGATGATATTATTATATAAAAAATAAAGTATAATGGAATGTATTTGTATCAAATTTTTTTTTTAGTAATTTAAAAATTTATATTATAATTCAAGAGATTTTTAGATGCACATTATTTTTGCCATTAGTTTTGTATGAAATAACAGTTGCCAGTCGAGTGTTACAATTATTGCTGTCAAATAATTTTTCTTTCAAATCTTCGCATAGACGAATAGACCATAAGCAAATCTTAGAGCTTGCTTCAAAATTGGGAAGTTATTTTAATATATGTATCATGCAAAATGATTAAAAGTTCTTAATCTATAGCTTACAAATGACAACAGGTGACTACATAATTTAAAGCAGAGAAAAAATTGCAAACGGAAATAATTCCTAGATTAATGGACATTTTCTGAAGACAGGAGCATCCATTCACTAAATTAATTTTCTACTTGTCAACTATGACACTTCTTTTAACTTTTTATTTGCTTTTAAAATGATTACTCAAGAATCACTAAGACACAATTTATTTCCCACAAAGGAAACTTTGGTCAGTTGATAAGGATTGTGATTGGTTAACTTTAATCATTTACTGGTAGATGGTTCCGTGATGAAAAATTTAATCATTTCATTTTGCAGTTTTATAGCATAAAAATGTATGCTTCTAAAGTTTTGCAAAATTGAACAAGCTAGTAACTTAAATAAAAGTTACCATAATAATATCTTCACCAAGTTGAATATTGTAATAAGTCAAGAAGAATATTGTTCTGTTTGAAAAGAATCTTATCAAACAGTATGATAATGTTCATCTTAGATAATATTTTGATTTAGACAATACTCTCTTAAAACTTTGATTGCATAGACAGGATTAATTTACATGTCAGGAAACTAAAATTTATCTAGTAAACAAACAAAATAATTGGTGATTAAATAAATGAAATTAATAAACTATATTTTATAATGTAGTCCATGCTGCTTTTCCTGATACAGAATTTAACTAACAAAACAACATATGCCAAAAGTTCCAACACCATTAATGAATACTACTGGACAGAAGGATTTTTTAATTCAATTAATAAAATACAAATCAAAAAAATGTCCAATGTTCTTCAAATAATCTTTAGTGATAATTTTATTGTATCTTATATTCCTTTCATAAAATAGTTTAACAATTTATTGTTATTGAACTAATATTATATTACTCTAATCTTTTGAGCAGAATATTGCACAAACATTAGCAACACAATGTATCTATAACAAGATATTTATTATCTAACAAGATTATCTTGTTAAAAAAAATGTTACTAATGTCACCCAAAATACTTAATCTGAAGTGATTTGGAAAAATAAATAACATTATTGTTATGCTTCCCAATATCAATAATAATACATAATTTCCAGAAAAGCTTTTTAGTGTTTGATGCAAAATTGTAGTACAAATTCTAGCAAATAATTTGCTAAATAGTCATTTTTTACATAGATTATAAATTAAACATAAGAATTGTTACTTTGAAAATGATTGTATGATAACAGTCCTAATAATAATAATAAACAAAATGTGTAAAAAGATATCATTATTAAATATAGGAAAAGCTATTTAGTAAAATATGTAAAAAGATAATATGGAATAATAATAAAAAAATGTCACAATACAGCATTGAACTCAGACCTGCTATTTCAGAGGCAGACACTACCAATATTCCCAAATAAACAACACATTTAAAACTTGTGAAAGATTATTGATAAAGATAATTTCATCTTTTGCAGAATTACTATAATTATGATGAATATAAGGGATTCAAACTCAGACTTTTAAGCAAACTTCAACTATCCTCACTATCTCATTCCAGTTATACACATGACCACACACATGTAGAAAAGATAAATAGTCACCTATATTCGTATTTCATGCTGAACCAGCACTCATCAGTTGGTCCAGATTACTATCTCCCACACACATATATAATCAGTGCTCAGTTTATATTAAGATAGCAAACCTTTATACTTTAATGGACATGCCGCAATCTACTCCAATGTCCAACTTTTCAGCCATCTAGCATGAAATACATATATTGGTGATTATTTATTTTTTCTACATGTGTGTGGTCGTGTGTATCAGTAGTATGAGATAGTGTGGATAGTTGAAGGTTGCTTGAAAGTATGAGTTCAAATCCTCTATATTTACAATTAAGTACCAGGTATAAGAATGCCTGTATTTCAAATCCAATAATTATGATGTAATATTTTTAAAATAAGTTTTATTTTTAAATAAATTATTAATAATATGTTACTTTTTAGATAAATTAGGATATTAAATAAAAATGATTGGGAAATGTAAACATTTTTATTTACATATAAATTGTATTAATTATAGTGATGAAAGGGTATCTGTCTGTTCGTTTTTGTGCAATGGTAGAGTATAAATGAAATATATTTTTAGGCTAGAGCATCTGCTACAATAAAGTTGAATAATGAAATATTTCTCTTGTGTTTAAATAATAAATATTTACAATCAGAATGTGTTTCTAGAAGTGATTCAGAAATTTAAACATTTACATATAAGTTTAGTATAGTAATAAGAGTATGTATGTAATATTTTTGGAGCTTGTGCCTAGAAATTTGAAGTCTGAATAATTGTCACAAATAAGTTTAAAGTGAAGAATTATTGTTCTTATATTTAAATAAATAGTATTTACACTCTAAACGTAGATGAAATGATTTGAAAATGTAAACAATTTTATTTACATGTAATTTTATTAATTATCTTGGTGTCTTGGCATCCTAGTTGTGAAATGCCTTTGTATCACACTCACACATGGCAACTCTGGTTACTGTCTAACTTTTGGTTTTCCCAAAGCATGCATTGGTGAAGTGCAAAAATTCTTTTTTTTTACTATTGATATTTTGAATCTCTTTTATATATTGTACTATTTCTCTTCTATACAAAATAAAAGCCTTAGTAAAGAAATAAATAATTGTCTTTGGCTTTTAAACCATTTTCAATCCCTTTTATTTTTTTAGGTATTATTTTTTAAGTATATTGATTTTTTTATTTTTTATAGTTTAGTAATTTTGATAATTTCTCTAATATTTTCAGCATATTCCATGATTTTTTCAATTGTTCTATTTTTGATCTTTGTTTTATCTTTTGTAAAACATTTTAAAATGTAACTATTCTAAAAAAAAAAAAAATGTAAATATTCTGCAGTTTTCTTATTTAAAATATTTTTTTTTGTTTGTTTTTGTTCCCAAAATAGAGTCAACCCCATTCATTCATTATTGTCCTCAAAATAAAAAAGCAAGTTATGCCACATGAATCCTGACACATTTCACATGTTTTATAAATGTAAATCTTTTTTTCTTTTTCAAGTTACTTTTATTTATTTATAGTAGGGACATTTTATGAATTTATATTAACAGATTTTGGTTTGATAATAGGTAAAGGTTAAAACTAAAGCAGTATTTTAATAATATTATTGCAGAATAAAGCCTCCTCCCCCCTCCAGTAATTTTCTACAGAAAAACAATGAGAGAAAAATCATATTTATCAAAAGTAATAAATGAAGATGTACATTTTACTTTTGCCTCTAGATAAAAGTAGTTATTTGATTTATCATCATTTATTGAACTAGCTGGGTTGGTTACCTGAAAGATATATTATAAGTTACAACCTAAAAAAGCCTTTTAAATTTATCTGAATTCAAATTAATATCATTCGCATGTCATGTAGTTCAAGTAATGATACACCTTAAAATACAGCATTTAAACTGATTTGTTCTCATTTAAAACATTTAGCTATTTTTGCACTGGTTTTTTTTTTTCATTTTCTTCAATATTTTCAAAAACTATTATACTTCTTAACATTTACATAATGTTTTACATATATCCTATTAATTTGCATACTAATAAAGATTTGTCAACTAGAATGTAATATGGTTGTACTTTAATTTTATGTATAATTTGGCTATTATAACAGATTATATAGGAAAAGAATAATGTCTTATTCTGATTGTTCAAAAAGATTATGCTAAACATTGCTATCATTATATGGAAGTCTTTTTGCATTCTATATACTGTTTAAAATTAGTATAAATAAATATCCTAAGTTATATGCAGATGTAAAATATATTTATACATATCATCTCAAAATCTGTTGATTTCTCTACTTGCTATCTCAAAAAAAAAAAAAAAAATCTGAAATGAGAATAAAAATAATTTATAAAAAAAAAATAATTTTTTAGTTCACATTATAATTGCAATGCATTGCTGATATTAATCACAGAATATTATATTCATTGCAAATGAATTGTTCCTTTGTATAAAAAAATTTAATTATAAATTAATATCACTTTAATATTATATTTTTTTGCATGTTGTCATAATCACTTTTATTGCAAGCAATAAAGAAGTTAAAATAAAATTAGGTTTTTTTTTTCTTAATGTATTACATAATAATTTTTAAAAGTCCTGCAAATCTTAATACATTAAGAGACAATAGCAAGAGTTATCTTAATTTAATTGTTTTCATTAGTTTTAAAAATATATTTTGGTCCATTGTACATACAGTAATTTCTTTTTGTAATTATTTTTGTTTAGATCTTAATTTGTATTCATAATTTTTTAAATATTTGCATAGATATATATATTACAAATTGTACAGAATTATACAATATTCTATTTTTAATTGTTTTTAATATGGTTTTAAAATATACTTGTAAAAGTTGGAATGTATTATGGTTGTATACACATTACTATTTGCTAATCTAAGATATCTACCGAGTCTTGAATCAAATATAGTGGATAGAATAGTGCTCTGTATATAGTTTCTATTCATATATTACTTGACGCTGAAAAAAGGAGTTTATTATTAACTGAAAGGAGATTATTTAATTTCTCTGATGCCATAAAGAAACTGTAACAGGGTAAATTCCTCACATTGATTTCATACATTCTTAAAACAGGTAAAAACTTTCTATACTTATTGCCACTCACTGCAAGACAGTGGCAATGCGTATAGAGAGTTTTTGCCTGTTTAATTAACAGTTATAAGCAAGCATAAGAAATCGTGATCATGAGATGTTTATTGTCCATACATTCTTATTGTTGTAAGTGTTATTGCTATGTGATTACTCATTTGGTAGATGAAAATAAATAGATTGCTCACCAATATGTACTAGTTGTTATTGGCTTTTTATCTTTTGAGTTTATGATCAAGAAACATCATAGTCTTTATTCTCAGTTGTCTGACAGTTTTTAATTGGAACATCATCATCTCTTTTCATTTTGGATTCTTAACTTTATAGTTAACTAAAAAGACAAAGGTGTCTGCTGGAGGGTTGCATTAGATCCTAAGATCTAGGCATTGCTTTCAGATTCAAGATTTTTCATTGATGAAAGCCACAAGTTAGAAACTAGTCTGGGGATATTAGATGAGTAGGCACTAGATACTGATCTTACGCACAAACTTTCTTGCACCCATTTATTACTATGCCTTACATTAGGTAATCATTATTGTGAGTTTGTCACTGTTTTAACAGCTTGTGTAAGCCATAGAAAATAGTGATCATGTGTTGTTTAGTGGTTTAATACCATTTCTGCCCATGGGATGATTGTGACTATTATTATTAAAGAACGGAAGATACCAAAACATATTGATACTGAACTGGATTCAGATCTATATGACTATATAAGTGAATGAGCTAGGATTGAAAACATCTGTTTTTATTTGGGACTTATAGCTTTACAGTTAACTAAAAACTAAAAGATGGCTGCAGGAGAGTTGCATTAGATCCTAAGATCTAGGTCAGTGCTCTCAGATCCAAGGATACTCGCTGATGAAAGTCACTAGCTAGAAACTAGTCTGGGAAATTGGATAAGTAGGCACTAGATAGAAATTTTATGTAAAAATCTTCTTGCATCCATTGATTACTTTGACTTGCACTGGGTGACAATATTGTATAGAGAATTTGTCACTGTTTTAAAAGTTCAAATATTGAAAGCACAAGTGGATTGGGATTTATTATAAATAAAGAGTGGAAGAATAATGATGTAGTATATCAGAAAAGAATAGCTAGAATAAATGGAAGATAGTAAAACAGATAATTCATATGTCCAAAAAGTTTTCATTGTAATGAAAAAGTAGAGAATTTTTATATAGATGCACAAAATGATTTTGAGCAGCCCTAATAAATGTTTTAAAAAGATTCATGGTAGATTTTAATGCTATATTAGAAGCTGAAAATGTTGTAGTAAATTTGCTATGGTGACAGAAATGAGAGAGACACAGACTTCACCAAAAAAAAAGACAAATTGTATATTATGAATTTTTTTCTGAGCAAATGCTAAATGGCAAATGGACATGAAAACATCGAAGTGGGAGAACAAAAAAATATGAATTATATTTTGAGTAACAGTAATTTTTTTAATAAATTCAAAACAGGAATTGATTTTAATTAATCATGTTAATGCAATGCTAGAGAGATAAAAGTCATTAAAAATTACAATATTAACAGAGATAAGTAAAATTTTATTGAATTGATACTCTATTAAGAGTTGCAACAAAGATAGCTGGTGAAAAAACAGAAAAGTCAATACGCCAGTAAAACTTTAATGGATAAAACAATTTATGAAAAAAGGGAATATAAAAATATTTAAAAATGATCCATTAAGAATTGAATATTTACAATTTTGTAAAATGGTGTAAAAAAAAATTTAATAATAATATAAGAAGATATAACTAAATTAGCAAGGAATAAAGATTTCAAAAATTATAAAATAACATCTTGTTATTGGCACAAAAATTATTTCAGCAATAGAAATAAGTCATAGAAGTATTACTAAAAATAGAGATTCCATCATAAAATATGTGGATGAATTTTACAAAAAAACCCCTACTACATTTACTACATATTTGGTATTGCCAAACATTTTAAATGAAATAATAAGACAGGTAATTAGATCTATTAAGCAAGAAAAAGCTCTAGAAAATGGTGGAGTTAGTATTGATGCCTTAATGAAAGCAAGTCAAGAAATAGAAAAATTAGCAAAAGATAAAGACGTACCAGATGATTGGAAAAATGCAGTTGTAATATTGATATATGAAAAAAAAATAATAAAGAAGTTAGTAATTACTGATTATTCTATTCTCTATACCAAGATAATTATAGTTCATCTGCAGAGAACTCTGGATTTAAAAAAACAGTCAAAAGAACACGACTGGATTTAAAAATAGGTTTAGCACAATAGATTACCTCTAAATATTGAGAGAAATTATAGAAAGTATTAGTGAATATGAATTATCATTATGCTTTAGATTCTACAGTGATCAAAGTTTTGGAATGTCAATATATAGATCTTAAATATCTTATTCTGAAGGATAATTATCAAAATGCAACAGCAATGATTAACTTACACGATGAATTAAGAAAATTAGCATTGAGAACAGGTGATTCCATATCTCCAAAACTTTTTACAGCAGTTATACAAGAAAATATTTTGTGTATTAAAATGTGAAACCAAGGGAATAAAAATATGCGATTATTTAAATCATCTAGATTTTACAAGTGATGTGGTTGTATGAGTTAACAGAAAAAAATCAGAAACTAGGATACGTAAATAAATACTAAAAAAGACTAATGTTCAGTGCATTTTCATATATGATAATAAAGAATTATAATCACACATTAGAAGTTAATAACTTCAAATACCTTGGTCTGGCTATTAATAAAGATATAACCATAATGGTTGAAATTAATCATAGAATTAAATTTGGATGAAGTGCTTTGTAAGAGACAAACATCATTGACACCATTGAAAGAATTGAAAAGTAAAAATGGTGCTGAGTTGAGTATATTATTAGAAGAGATGATAATAGATGGATACTTGAAAGATTATGATGGATCCAAGAGACTTAGAAAAAGATCACATGTATGATGGATAGATGAAATAAAAAAGTTTGTTGATATGAATGGAGAAGAGGAACTATGGACCAGAGAAACTGAATTAAAGTTTAATAGTCTTTTTTTTAAATTAGATTGATAATGGTTGAAAAAGATAATATTACTTAGAGTATTTATTCATTTATTGAAAAATTAATAATAAAAGTAATGCAGTAAACTAAGAAGTTATTCAAATTTTTATTTATTTTAAACTACTTTGAAATGCTAATTAGTATTATTTATATATATATATTTTGCCTGCTGGTGACATACTATTTTATTTGATAATGCTATAAGCATTTATTATGCCATTATCATATTTTAAATGATTAAAAGAAAAAAAAACATCTTTTTAAATTAAGAAATGAACTAAGAAATTAATCATGTTATAAGAAAGGCTCTATGAAATAGTAAGAAAATCTTATCAAAAATGTAATTTATCATATTGAAAATGAATTTTCTAAATTATCATTATTTTCCTAAAGGTAATACTTTCAATATAAAATTCTGTTACTTCATTTCATTTAATACATCATTTTGCTACAAAATGAAAGATTTAGGTCTGCCTTCATATAACTAATTTAACAATAGAATTTTCTTTAAATATTTGGGTGCATTTTTTTATAATTATAACTGATATATTCTATTTTGACAAATATCTAGATTTTAAAGATAATATTAAGACAGAATACAATTTAAGTTTTGAAAGGAAGTTTAATTTTAGCAGCATATCTGTTGCTTGATATGGATTTCCTGCATTTTGTCACCACAGATAGAAATTCCAGATATTTTCTCTGTTGATTTAAAATGAAACAGAATTATACTATCATATTGTTTTTTTAAATGACATATGTAATGCAAACTTTTCCATCATATAATTCTTCAGATATACTATCTAAAATAATGTTTAATAGAAAACAAAGTTAATCTAAGCTGGCAGCTTAATAAAATCGGTTTACCTAGTAATGTTATTTTCATTGATATTTTTCAATAAAAATTTTAGCAGTAAACATTCAACATTTGATTCTCATTGTTTTCTAGTGATATGTTCTGGATCTGTTTCCAATCTTGATTAAGTATTCTAAAAATAAAGTTGGAGGGAACTTTAATTGAGATTAATGCTGATAGTCAATATTAATATTTAGAAAGTGAATTTGAAAACAAGTTTTATCTTTTTTTTTCAAACAAGTGCCTTTTGATCTATTTACCACTAAAACTACCTTTCTTTATATCCATTAATCACATATTTATTACTATAGAACAAATAAGCTATTAATTTACACATAAATAAAAGGGTTCTTATAAAAAAGCATTATGCTACATTGTGTTCTCGATTGTGCTTAGATTGTATTTGGAGAATATTGTTTTAGTTTTAAAGGTTTTTTTAATAAATGTTTAAATTGAAGTTCCAGAGGGATCAAAATAAACCATAATTGAAATCTTTTGTTGGAAAAAATAGAAGTAAAGTAAAAAAAAAAAAAAGTATCACATGACTTAATTGTTAAGCTTGTAAATAAAAAATAAAGAGCTCTGCTAATTTGCTCTAACAAGCTTTATTGATAAATGCCAGCTAAACAAAGCATTTAAAAATCTCTATCTTGAAACCACTCCTTAATCTCAGACCAAATGTCTTCAAACCCAGCTATCTAACTTAAATAGCTAAAAGAGGTTGAGAGATCTTCAGTCAAACCATATTAATAGCCTTAGCAATATAATATTGCTTAAGTCTTTAAAGCAAAGACTATAAATAGTCAACAAAACAGTCATATATCACATGACTTAATTGTTAAGCTTACAAATAAAAAATAAAGAGCTCTGCTAATTTGCTCTAACAAGCTTTATTGATAAATGCTGAGGAGTGCCAAAGCATGAAACCATTGGTCAGGTTAGGGAGTGATTTCAAGATAGAGATTTTTAAATGCTTTGTTTAGCTGGCATTTATCAATAAAGCTTGTTAGAGCAAATTTGCAGAGCTCTTTAATTTTAGAAGTAAAGTAAGATTGTAACACGTAATATATAAATAATTGAATTGTTTGTTACTCAGGAGATCATGTGATGTTAAATCACCAGATGTGACATTAAGTTATATTACAATAATATTTTATGACTTTCGGTATCTGCTTAATGCCAATTTGATATGAAATTTTTATTTTTAAATTAAAGAGGTGAGAAAGTACATCAATTAATTTGTGGCAATAGTCATATCAAAGAAGAAGTGGTTTAAACTATTTGAGCTATAACAATGTAATTGTAAAATAGAGGCCAATAACAGATATGGATTGGAATTTTTAAATTTAATATGAATAGCAATAAAACTAACCAACTAAATTAAAACACAAATACAGCAGGATAATGTTAGTGTTTGCAGAGAATGAATTTTAAAAGAAAAATCAATTAGAAATTTGGAAATGCCAAATAAAATTCTTGAATTATATTTCAGATAGAGCAGACATTTTCATTAATTTTTGTCAGAATGAATTCAAGTGATGCAATGCCATGAACATGTTGAGAATATTTAAAATATTTATTTTTGTATTTATAAAAATAATGTAGTATTTCCAAAGAATTTATATAGGTACTTGGCTGTGCTATTTAAAATACGTTTGATAGACAAAGTTAGAATTTTCTGGCCATCCTCTGTAAAATAAATCAGAATTCATGTTCCGCAAATAAATTTTGTATAAATAAATTATCTTCAAAACTTATATTTATTTAAAAATTTAAGCTAGACATTTGAAAAAATTTATAGCAAAGGACAATTTTTTTTTCTCTTTAGTGAAAAAAAACTTCCAGACATTCTATGGAGAATTGTTGGTTACATAATTTATCTGAACTATATTTTCACCACTTGCATGACATCATGTTTTTTTGATTCTGGTTAGAGGTTTTTTTTGTTTGTTTGTTTTTAGACTTCAATATCAGCTACAAGTGTATTGTATGTTTAATTCTTAAACATGTTATATTCTCTGCTTGAAGATAGGCAGAGTAATTAGAACACAATATCTTCAATGATAATTTGTTATTACTTTTTAACAATCTATTCTAGAATTTTTTAGTAAATCTTCAAAGAAAGGAATCATAATCTGGTACTGGATGATATGCTATATGATTGAGGAATAAATAATTAAATAATCGTAGTAGCACATCATGCCATCAATTCCATTTTGATATGCAAGTAAAAATGAGTTTTTTTTTTTTTGCCTGATAATTCTTCAGCACTCAATTTATATTTTAAATCGTAATTATAAAAATAATTTAATGCACATGTTAAACGTTATCCAAATACATGTTATCCCCCTCCTACTTCCCTCAGTTCTTGCAGTGGGATTTAGTTAAGTTTGTTAAAATTTTAGAAATTAAACAGATAATGTTATTTAATGTACCCTTTTAAGTTAATTGTCATTTATGGGAGTTCAGATTAAATATATATGGTTATAATTTTAATGAGGTTTTATACTGAATGATAGCAGCAATATATAACTCATGATTATTTTATTTACTAAATCTGTAATCATCCATTGTAATCATGCTACGTAAGATTTGCACTGAATAATTAGTAAATTGGGGTCTTCTTTTTACTTATGTTCTAGACTGTTTGATTCTTGTTCATTATTTTTTTTTGTATCAGTTATGAAATAGTCCAAAACAAAGTTGTTTATAGTCTAACCATAAGAGCTTGACTCATATTTGCAGTTATTAACTGTTATATGGAAATTAAAGTTATAAGCACAAAAATGAAAATTCATTGTAATGTAATATTTTTTATTTAATAATTATTATAGATTAAGCTGTAATACAGAGCTGATGGAAAGTGTCAAAGTTGATATTAGTTTTATAATCTAATGCAAAATCTGTGAATTAAAACGAAGTTAAGCTATATTTGCCAGAACATTCATATTAAAAACTGTGTTATACTGTTTGATAATTTTTAGAGTAATATCTACATTTAATGAAAATGAGAGAATGAAACTTGGATGAGATTAAAAATTAATGCTCACTGAGAGGCACTATCAGATGTTCAAAAACAATGGAGACAAAAAACAAATCACTTTAGAATTATAGTGTAAGAAATAGGCTTCTTTTGAAGCCACTGACAATTTTTTATTCAGATCCAATAGTAAAATGAGTTGGTTTTTGATCTTCCTAGATGTTATTGCAGTCTAGAATATCAATACATTCAAGATCATCTTTTTTATATTTTTTATCTGCTTTACAAATGCAATTATCAATTTCTAACTTATATAGTTGTAGCATATACATTTTCCTGGTCTATGCACACATTGTGAGAATTGAAAAATTTAGTAAAACCACTAATATTTTATCACCTAATTGAAATCTCTACAGATTGCTTTATGTTTATTAATAATTAGTTCTTTCTAAAAAAAAAAAAAATCTATATGCTGTTTAAGAATTATTAAATGACTGGAAGCATGCCATGTATTTTCTACAACTACTTCATTTAATGATTATCAAGTCTAAAATCTATGCCTTTTTCTATGTGTGAAACATAGTGAGGAAAATGCTATGATTAAAATAGTATATTCAGTTCTTTGTCCATTTACTTTTGATGAATGTATCGCAGCAACAAACTATTTGGACATCCAAAGATCAAATTTTAGCCCAGGTCCTAACATTTTTCTCAGACATCATCATCATTGATCAGGGTAACTTCATAAAATTCACTCAGATAATAATGATTTGAACAACATGAGAATTAAGTTATACATTTTCTTTAGCAACTTAATCAACTTATTTAAATATTATTTAAAGGATTGATATACAGTATCTCTGAGAACTTGAGATGTTTCTTTATGAGGAATGACTAATATTTATGTAAACCATTCAAATGTTGATATAACTTTGGTTATATAAAATATAAACAGTTCTTGACAAAAATGGTAATCCTATCATATCAGGAAAAGTATTGTGAGTGTTCCAGTTATTTTTTTACAATTTTTATTTAGTATATAAATATTTTGGATGCATGATATCTTTGTTATAGGTATTTAATATTAAGTAAACTGATCGCGATTAGTTATTATAAGTATTTTTTTTAGCAGATTGAAATGTTAGTTGAAGATAAACATAACATTATCATGTTATATAAACGTTTTTAATACTATTGATTTCTAATAAAATATTTTGGGATTCCCTCCTTTGCATTTTTGCAAATACTATAACAGTACATGAATAAAACAGATCTGCCTTAAAACTAATGAATGTAATATGTTTTATATATGAATATTTTACTTAAAATTAATTGTATCTTTTGATTATAATAAATGTTTGTGATGAAATCTAGATAGTGTAATCAAACCTAGATAAAATAATCGTTTTGTTGCACCTCCCCCTTGTTGTATCAGAATATTGTGTGCTTTTAATATAAATGAGAATCTTGATGTTTTGAATAAGTTTTACTCAAAAAAAAAAATGAGAAAAAATCGTAAAAGGAAAACAGCGATTGAGCTTAGAAAAGGTTGGGATTTTTTCTTTTCCATTTTGATCGCAACATTCTTGAAATTTCAAAATGTTTGTAATTTTTTGAATGCTTATAATATAATTGAACTTATATTACTAATAATATATTTTGAATACATATATAATTATTATTTTATATTTCTTAATTTCCAAATGACTTTTATCATTCTGAATAACTTAACATTTTAATCTAAATGTTTTCATTACCACCCGTTTTATTTCTTTTACCCCTCCCTCCATATAATAAGTACAACTTTTTTTTTTATTGAATTCAAAACTTTTTAAAATTTTTTATTTGGAGATTCTATATTAAATCATTTGACGAGAAAGCACTGTATATTTAGGAAATATGTTTTCAATTATATATACTTTGATTATTATGGTTACATTTGCAAATATATTTTTTTAAATTAAAAAATGATTTCATCATACTCTACTTTTATTTAAAATTATTCGTTTTACAACATATGTTTTGATTTATATTGTTTATTAAAAATACAAATGTACATGCACACACACATATACATTGACAGTAATGGGAATTTGATATATCGTATTGCAATAATAAACACACACCCACAGTTGCTCTTACAAGTATATGTAATACATAGTTCCAACTCTTCAATGCTTTTCAATTTAATATTAATTCTGTAAATAAAATTGAGAATACTGATTCAAAATAAATGCAAGTGCAATATTTGTTTAAAAGTCATTTTGGATGAAAATCATTTTAAAGAACAACAACAAAACCAACAACATTGAAAATGATAAAGCAAACTTATTTTTTTTCCTTATTATTAATTCAGAACAAAAATTGAGGTTTTTCATAATTAAACTAGTCTTTTGCTTATTAATAATGCAATCTTGAGCTTTAGGTTTAGATATATCTCTAGATTTAATATTTTTGTAATAAATTGTTAAAAGAATGTCCAATTACAATCAACAATGATCAAATGGACATCACTTATAGTACCTTACTTATTACTTAGTTGCCCTAATATGCTTTTGAACAGATTAGAACATCACAGCTCACTGGAATGTTGCCAAGTTATTGCCATTATCTTTTTTGCTGTGTATAAATAGGCTTTCACTTATTTGACCTCATTGTCCCTCTGAAAAAGATAAATACTTATAATAATCACTACTACCCATTTTAATAAATGCTAGTTTTAATATTCTTAGCAATAATTTACTAATATTGTTATGTTAATTTCACAGTTTCATTGAATAATAAATTACTGTATTTTGTGTGTATTTTTTTTTTAATTATCTATATTACTAATTATTAAAGATCATCTTTTTTTGTTTTGTTTTATTAATCAATTAAAAATGATTTGATGATAAAGCACCATAGAATTAACACTAGCAATATCTTTCTAATAATTCTTCATCTTTAATATCAAAAAGAAGTGAGATTTTCGTATGTAGAAATTCTTAAAATTAAAGAGATTTCTATACGATTCAGTATAATGTATTTGATAGATTGAATGAGTTATTTAATTAATATATTGTACTTTTTTTTTTTTTAGGTTTTATGTTTAAATTAAGAAAAATGCAGAGAAAATTTTTGCATTTTTTTGGGGAAGAATTTATTATATTATCTAATTTTGTTATATATTCGTGTTGTTATTTGATCATAATAGCTCGTTGCCTAATTATTTCTTCTTTGTATTAACCCACCTTTAAGTAATGAATTTAAGATAAATATGTGTCATGACTTTCTAAAAAAAATTGTTGAAAGATTATTTTCTGCACTGAGTATTACTGTAGATATTGATATTGTAACCAGGTTAAAATAATGAAGGAAGGAATAGGTTGGGAATGAAAAAAAAGGGCTAAATATAAGGAATTAATATGATTTCATTTGGAATATTAAAGGTTTTTAATGTTTATAGATAGATTTCCTTGACACATTTATGATTGTGGTAAAGAAAAGACTTTAGGATAATTAACTGTATCTCACATGTAGTAGTTGTTTTGATTAGATTTCTTAATATCTGATAAGGAGACTGAATTTTAGAAAAGATAGATATGATTAAATATTAAGAATTATTGTTGAGAGATATTTATAGAGAAAATTAAATAGATTTTAAAAAGGCATTTGATGGATTAATTAAATTGGGTTATTTTGTTGGACATTAAAAAAAAGAAAGATAAAAATTGATTAAAAAAAGTTATTTGTTAGGAAGTTTTTACATGTTTTAAAAAATATTTCTTAAAGCCTTTTTTCAGTTGGGATAAATATAGGAAAAAGTTTTGGGCAGTAGTCTTGTTTATTTCTTGTTTTATAATGAGTTGTTAAGTGAGTTTATTTTGATAATAATTTAAAGTTAGCATTGAAGATAGAAAGTTTCATTATATTAGTTTGTTGATATAGTATTATTTGTTGTTGGTGAAGATAAATTTAACAAAAGGCTAGGAAGGATGTGATAGAACTTATATAAGATTTGAAATAAAATATAACTAAAGTCATGAAGTAGTAAGTGGGATGAAAATATTAATAATATTAATTAGGATAAATTCTAGAGCAAATTAATGCTCTTAATTATGTGGTAGTTGATTAACTATTAAATGAAAGAAATGATGAGAATTGCATTGACTTTATATGATTTTAATAGTATAGGTGATTATTTGTAACCCATTAAAATTAAATTTGAGAAATAGACATATTAAATGTGCAACTTATACGGAGTGTAGATAGACTTTTAGGAATAAGAAACAATGGAAAAAGTTCGGGATGGCAAAATTTGGGAAAATTATTTAATGTTTTATTTGTTTTTCTTTACAAATCGGTGGAAGCCTTTTTATAATCATACGATTTTCCATAATTTGCATCTATTACTTTATTAACTCTCAAACTAATTTCATCCAGTTTTGATATTTTATGTCTTATAAATTAGTTATTTATCTTCATTGGATTTAGTTGTTCAATGTTAAAATAGATCAGCTTGCTAATAAACCTAAATTCATGAATTTTATGCCAATAATCACGCAATGATAATGTGACTTGTCAACTTGTGCAATTTTTAAATATACTTGGTTTTTGTAAATAAGAAAATTTTAATTGAGATAACATGTGTTTAATGATTTTAATGATTTTAATTATTGTTATATTTTGGCTAAAACACTGCCCCATTACATTTGTAAAGGAAATTGTATTTAGATATTTTGATTTCTCTTTAAGACTTTTAAATAAATTACAATAATATAATGTAATATAATATCACTATAATATATAGTACAAGAATAATACGAAAAGCTTTTTTTTTGCAAATATTTTTTGCCCTTATCAGTGTGATATAAACTATCTTAAAACTTCAATTTACATTGCATAAATAGCGACTTTTATATTTTTTACATATAAAATTAACTAGAACCAATAATAATAATATTTTATATTTTTTATACAATTTGTTTTATGGCTATATTTTTTTAAAAATGAATATATAATGCAGACTTATTATCTCCTATTAATTGCATTGCTATGTTTTTTGTTCTTTCATCTAATTATTTTCCAGCATGTCTATAGTAAATTATATTGTAATTTCCACAATTTATATACAATTCCCTTTTTATATTTTATATCATTTTTTATTTTATAATTACATATTAATTTGTTTAGATTTTTACTATTTCTTTTCATTTTTGATGATATTCAAGACATATCATCATCATCATAAATTATCTAGACAATTTTGATCAAATTTCTGTTGTAAGATTTTTCTCTTTATAAGATTCTATTAAGGTATGTTTTTCTCTTTAACTGAAGTTATATTGAAGTAACTGTGCCATACCATGATCAATGGATAAGACTTGATTATTATCAGTAATAATTTGCCATTGTTTGACATTCTCTTAACTTAGTTTATTTGTCAATTCAGAATCAGAGATACATCATAGATTACAAATGCATTTTTTCAGTATTTTTTTATTTATTTCAATTTTTTATTCCTTTATCTAACTAATTTTTTTCTTCAATGTCTATTCTCAAGAGTTTCAATTTTGCTGTATCATTTTAATAGTTTAAGGCAGTGGTCTTCAACCCTTGTCTGCAGACCGGTGCTGGGCCGCAGAAGTTTTTTAACGGTCCGCGGTGGACTGGTAGGAAAGTTTGTAATAAAATAATGAGTTTAAACTTTTAATTAATATAAACAATTTTTATTTATTTTTTCATCTTATTTTTACCCAATTAAAAATAAAGAAACAGAACGAAAACAAAATCTAATCAATCATATATAAATTAATTTGTTTTTCTAGTTATCACAGATATTTATGGGGGAGGGGATAAAATTAAATTTTTTATTACTCTTCTAAAAATTCAAAGTTAAAAAAAAAAAGTTTTTTATTATACAAACTCCATATATATATAACTTCATCTAAGACTAAGCAGTTTACATCTTTAAGAAAATTTATCTATAGACTTCTGTCGGTCCGCGAAACCTTATCCTTATTTTTGCTGGTCTGCGAAATCTTATCCTTATTTTTACCAGTCCACAGGTGTGAAAAGGTTGAAGACCACTGGTTTAAGGTATATTTTAGGCTAAACATTTCATAAGCCATATTTTTAACGTAGAACGTGATGACCTACAAAATTTAAACAAAATATTTTATAAGCATCTTAATTTGGTTTTTTGATCTTCAAATTTTAGTCACTGCAATTCTCACTTAAATTTTATTTTATTTTTATTTATGCCATCTCCAATTAAATAACTTCATAAGCATTTAAAAGTATTAATTTGTTCTGAAATGTTTATTATGAGGTCTCCGATGATTTTAGTTCTGGCATTTTCAGTGTTCATACTTCTTATTAATTCAAAGCAATAAAGCCATTTATTTATTTATTTTTTTAAAAAAAAAACATTTAATTTTTATCTTCACTATTTTTTCCACCAAGCTTAGTTTTTATATTTGGTTTCATTCTATGTTTGTTAAAAGTTTTATCACCTATATATTACTTTTCCAGTTCAAACTATTAGCTGATTATAACGATTCACAAAAAAGAATTACTTTTTAGGTAGCCATCTTTTCATTAACATAGTTGGTTATTCAGTATTAATTAGTTATTGATATCTGCTTAATTTTAGTAGGAGGGTAAAAGAAATCTTAGCAATTTGTCTGATTAGATGAATGTTGACATGCTGATTGCCAAGAAAAGAAGTAACTGTAAATATACAACCAGAAATGCTATACACACATGATTTATCAATACTGTGTAAACTTAATGCTGTACAATCTCTTTGTTTGAAGGGTATTAGCCAGAAATTAATATTAAAAACTGCTTGAATTCTAGTATTTATTGATTATTCTCTATTATTAAAAATTATCTCTACAGTAGGAATAGTAAGGTTGTGTATAACTTTCTTAATATGAGAATCATGACAAATTCAAGCATTCCTAAAATGGATTACAAAAGAAATTTGAAAGTGTCACTGTAAAAGGTAGACTAATAAAAAATTAATGCCTATTATTTTTCTTTGAATTAAAAATAATTAAAATAATAACACACAATCGTCAAACATTGGTGGTTGAAAGGTCAGTGACAGCTGCTTTACAAGCAGTTGTCCCGGGTTAGCAGGTTCGCTTCCCGGCTGATGAAATGACATATGAGAAAAAAAAAAAAAACAACACACAATATTGTTATATTCTGTAGAAATTATTGTGCCATGCTTAATTAATGGTAAATTTAAATTTTAGAAATCTCGGACATAAAGAAAATTCTGACGATGTATTTTTCAGAATCTTAAAAATTAAGTCAAGCATAGGAAATTTATTATTTAAACATATTTCATAAAATTTTTATAACAAATATACTAACATTATGCTAGGGAGTTGCACAGGCAAAAAATTCAATTCTTATTTTTTTAAAAAAATTAAATGAATTAAAATCTTAATTATTTAATAATTTTAAAATTTTTAAAATTGTGAATGGAAATCAGTATGTCCAGATGGGATTACAACTATTGAAAAGTAAAAAAAAAAATTCTGATTGTCTTCAATTTATTTTGAAAGTCTACTATGATTGTATGAATTATAAAGAAATGCTACAAACAAATATATAATGTCTAGTTTATTTATTGTAACAAATATTTTTGCTAGGTATTTGCTGATATTCTTAATTAGTTATTACTAGTTATATTTATTTCGTTTGGCTCATCATTTTTTATTGATTTCAATACTTGGTCTTTTTAATATATAAAAATCAATAAACATGTAGTTATTCATATCAACTACACATTTGTATATCTGTATTACATACTTATAAGATCAATAATGATATTTCCCATTTTTATGATGATTACTTATAGAATTCACTGTGTACATGAAGTTTATAAAGTTATATATTTTACTAGGAAACTTTTGAACATTTTCTATCAAAAACATATTTAGTTTTGAAATTTTAATATTTTTACAATGTATTAACTTAAGAATGTTTATTGTTAATGAAATGTAATCAGTGTTATCTTATTAGTATTTTAGAAAATGAATATATAATGACTCTTCTTATTATCTTTTGTTTAAATCCTGTTGTGGAAATCTTAATTTCAACATTGCCAATTATTATGATTAGAATTATCAGTCAAGTAATTATCTTCATCATTAATAACCACACTTGTAAATGAATGTGGTCATAAATAAATAATAAAAAAAAAGAAGAAAAAGTTAAAATAAGTTTTGTTATGACTATGCAAACCAATCCATGAAACCACACTGCTTTTTTAGTGGTATTTATATATTGGACTATTTCCATCCCACCATCACAAGCCTTCAGGGAAACTCACTGCTTTTTTAGTCTGCTTATTTGATATCTTGTGATGGTATTTTATCTTAACTTCTTAAAGTTATATAGCCAAAATTGAGCATCTTCCAATTTTTATAGGAGAATGATTTTTTTTTTTAAAGGAAAACAATAGAATCATGATTTGTAATTGCTCAAATAAATTTATTCATGTATTTGGATCAATTGGATTTTTCCAATAGTGTATCATATAAGTAAAAATACATCCAAAAATTAATAACTTTTTTTTTTTTTTTTTACTTCTGGTAAGAATTTTGAAGCCTAATGAATTAATAACTCATGAATGTACCTTATATGTTGGAGGCTCATCACTGACTGAAGAGAATTCCACTGAGGAAGTCAATGCCAGTGCTAATGTCTGCATATTTTGATGTATTTAACCACTTTAAACAGGTTTGACCCTGTATTTCAAAATATTTAAGAGTTAAAGTGCTAATCATCACCATAAAGGTGCAGATAAATGAATAATTATTAATAAAAAATGTAAAATAGCAATGCATATATATAAATATTTTTAATCATATCTCTTTTAATAAAGGAAAAAAAAAAATTCAAACTAAAAGGTTGATTCTAAAGATGACAATTTCTGAACTTATTCTTTCAACAAATGCTAAGTACTTATTTTAACAAATGCTAAATTATAAAAAAATTAGGATCCTATCACTTTAATTTACCCTGTAGATAAGACGAAATCTTTTAATTAGTAATTGATATCATTGGTTAATTCATCAATCCTATGTTTCGGTTTACATTTTTAAATAAATCAATTTTAACAGTTGTTTTTATTGCTTTAATTATACAGTCTTTTTATTACATCACTATTAGCAAATGATTTATCTCTTTTTGCAAATAGTGTGAAATACTACTAAATTTATTCTAATAACAGCCTTATTTTCATTCTTAATTTTTACAATATATTGTCTGCTGCAGTGATAAATTGCATTTTAAAGTTCTCACTTTTATAGCAGATTTCCAGCTAATTTTGAATTATTTGAATGTTTGATTGATAATGCCATGAATATTTTAATATTGCAATAGTTTCCTGGTAATGTTCAGTTATAAAATAGTTGGCACTCTACTATTATTTTTTTATTCCATTATACTAACTGTCTACTTTTTTATTTTTGTTCATTCTTACAATTCTGAAAGTAAAAAAAAATAAAAAAAATAAATAATGCAAATTGATGATTATTAAACAAAAAAAAAAACATTTAAATTTTGGAACATGCCAAAACTTTAAAAATAATAAAAAAAGCCATGAACCTACCTTATGCATTGGTAACTCATCACTGACGGAAGAGAATTTCATAGAGAAGATTAATGCATGTTTTGATGTCTTTAACAACTGTAGGCAGGTTTCACTACATATCAAAATATGCAAGAATTAAATTCCTTATAGAGGAGTAGATAAATAATTATTAGTAAAAAATATAAAATAGCATTGCAGTTATATAAATATTTTTAATCATATTTCTATAAGTTTATATTTAACTTCATATTCATCTACAGTTTAGGTAAAAAATTATATGGCCACATTCAGGCTATACTTTGGATATCTGTTTTATGCCACATATTTAATAAAAAATTTTTTGATTGAAGGTCAGATATTCAGAAATTGCTCTTAAGACAGCTGCTGATTGGATAGTTAATTTGTTATTGTTTGATTAGTATAGTCAGTTTCTTTAGTACATTTGTATGGAGAACATGGATATTTAGTTGAATGTATGTGTAATGCTGAATTATCTGAGGTTAGCATTTAAAAATATCTATTATTTTGTAATTAAATATTTTTAAATTTATAAAATATATCTTTCAGTTTTAGCTATGATGGAATTGTCACATAGTCTGGTGCTGAATGAAGCAGCACTGGCACAGATTGCTGAACCAAAACGGCCAGTATTTGTCTTTGAATGGCTTCGTTTTTTAGACAAAGTATTAGTGGCTGCACAAAAGGTAATGATAATATAAAATTCTAGGTTACAGATACATACATATATTTATAATTTTTTTATATGGTTTATGTTTTATAATTATATTATAACATAAAATATTAAGGTATTTTTTTTTAATTAAATATAAAAAAATTGTTAGGTGTTAAACAAATATTGACCTCTGAAAAAAAAATCAATGAAGTCCCAATATTTTCCAAAACTTAGTCTTTTATATTTCATTGCTTTAATTTATGTTTTCGAGATGTGTAAACATTTAATGAATTGTAATTTTATATTTCACTAAATATTATATCTTAGTGGCCTATATTATATATTTGTAAATTTAGTAGTTCATTTAACTATATTTTGTATATATAAAAATTTTCTTATCATCTCCTCATATACACTTTAATGCAATCTTTTTTTATATAATTCCTTCTTTATTTCGCTTACAGTTGTAGAGAGAGAAGTGAAATTTATAGAGAGCTCCCTGATGAAGACTACAGGACAATTGAAATTGTAAGCAAAATAAAGAAGGAATTATATATAAAAAAAGATTGCATTAAAATGTATATGAGGAGATGATAAGAAAATTGTAATATATATGAATATACAAAGAGAAATGCAAAAAAAGTAAAAGAGAAGATATAAGAACTGTATTTTGATTATATTATGTATATACATTTAATTAAAAGTGACATTTTAATAAAAAAATAATTAATATAGTTGGTAAGTATTTACATTTTTTCCCCTAGCAGCAGCTTTCTCTTTCAATAATTTTACATTATTTACAAACAAAAGGCAAGGCTCTATAATTACCAATATATATGCAAATATTTTAATTAATAGACATTCAAATTGTAAAGACAATACATGTTTACAGCACTAGCTGAATTCAAGAATTATATATTAGTTAATTAACACAAATGTAAGCCAGGAAAATCATATAATGTTTTGTTGGTTTATATTATTCTAACTAAAAAATGGAAGGTTCTACAGTTAGCACAAAACTGAAAACAATAAAATATAGTTTCTAGTTTAATGTCAGATCTGTATCACTATATAAAAAGGATTGCTTGTATTCAAAACTTAAGAATATATTTAATTTTAAGTATATTAGGTTGATAGCTTAAGGGTAAATGAATTAAAGATTACTATCAGATATGAAGTGCAATTGGTGTAAGCTTCTGACTGAGAAAAATCGTAAGTCAGGAACTAATTTAGGATGTGGATATAATAGCATTATTATCTAGTCGTCCATTGATTATTCAGGTTTCAGTGAATAACTGGGGTAGAGTGAAGAAAATTACCTCTAAAAGCATATGTTAAATGTAAGCAGATAATTTCATGTGACATTTTGTTAATGTTAAACATATATCAGGACAAATCAGCTAGTAATTTTTTATTTATTATCAATTATACAATGTATCTGAAGAGTTATAAAATTAGTGGCATTTTTGGAATTAATAATTAAGTCTGATTGAATATGTATACATAATCACTTTCATACATAACTTCATTTAGTACAAAATTTAGTAAGAAACTTGTATTGAAATCATTTTAAATAGAACCATGTCTTCATAGATTTAAGTTTAGTATATGTAGTTTATGAAGATAAACATTAACTTAATTCAAAATTTTTAATTTGTAAAGATAATTTTGTAAAGAATAAATGAAAAGACGCAAAGTGATCAACTGGCCATTGCAAAAAATACTGATGAGCTTAAATATTATACATTTTTAAAGAATTTTATGGGTTTTATATGTATTATTGGAAAAATAAGATGTCATATGTTGAGATTTGGCTGAGATTCAAAAGATAACTATTTATATGAATAAGAGAGAATTTACAAAAATCACATAAATTTAAATTTCATAAAGTCTCGAGTAAAATGATATTGTATTTATTACTGTGTAATTGTGAACAAAGATTTGTACTAATTATAATTAATTTTAAAAGATTTGATAAATATATTATATTTTATAAATATTTTTAACTGTATATAGGGCATAAGAAATGCTAGACTCATATTATGAATAACCCACAATATATAATTGCAATTAATAAAGTGAGCTTCCTAAGAAAATTTACAATCTTGAAACGAGACATTTCTTGGCATAGAAAAATCAAGATGTTTTCCGTAATATTGTGTATATAAATATAAATTATAAATATCAGGTATCACCAATGAAGGAAAGTTAAGATAGCTGTACTATTAGATATTTGCTATGTATAGTATATATTAGTAATAATGATGATGATAGTATATATAGACTATGAATAAGTTATTGAACTATTTATTCCATTTCACATAATACATATTTTTATATCAATTTATTTATATGTTGGAATATTATTTGTAATCTTTTTCTTCAACTTATATGCATTGATGATATTATTAACCATAAGTAATTATATCCCTTTCTTGCATACTTATTCAGTGCAATCTTGTTCTTATTATTTTATTTGCTTACAATTCCAACTCTTCAACAGTCTTCATCAGAGCAACTACTTTTTTCTCTGTTAAACTTAATAATAGTTTTAACAGAGAAAAGACTGGAAGCTCTGATGAAGATTGGTTGACAGTCAAAATTTTAAGTAAACAAAAGAATAATAAGATGTTGCATTGAATAAATGAATAAGAATGGGAATATAATTGCTTGTATCATGCATATGTTATTATATAATTGAATACATTTTGAGAAATAATTTATATGTTTCTGCCAGGGTAAAATATGTACACTAGATCCTCTTTATAAGACCTTATAGTTAAATCATTTGTTTTACAACAACAAAGAAATTGTGCTGTTTTAGCTTATGTATTAAGTATGTAAATTGATAGAAAAAAAACAACAATAACTTTAGATACTTTAAGCATATTTATACCAGAAATAGTTATAATTGTCTTAGGTTATGTAACAAAAATGAAGGAATCAGCAGTTAAGAAGTTTATTGCACACTAATAATATTTCGAAAAGCTGTTTAGGTATTGTAATGGATAAATCGAATGAAGGGGAATATCGTGAGATTGTAAATTGTCCCCATTGAATATCACAATAATCTCAATGTCAATGAATAGTCATCAACGAATATAAAAGGAGCATGAAAGAATCAACATTGAATAAAGTAGGTAGTTATAATAATCATAAGTTATATTACCAGCATTAAACATGAATAATCAGCAGTCATTCCTTGTAGCTGGATTTAAAAGGGGATCAATATTGAGATATAGGCAATTATTTAATTATTACCAAACTTAGATTGTAATATAATACAAATGATCTACATGGCACATTCTTAAATGCTGAAGTATATAATCCTGATAAATGCTGATCATCAATGCCCTGGCCATATGGTACCATGAGTATGCTGACTAATTATAAATTAATTTCTATTCTTTATAAATAAAGTGCAGTGAATAGATTTTAAAGCTGATCTTGACCTTTGTGCTATTGAGAGAAACATTTGTATGGCCTATCAAACGTACCCCATATTTATATAAATTAACCATTATTACTTTAGAGCAGCGTTTCCCAACCTTTTTTGGCTCGCGTACCACATGGTAGTACATCACGCTAAATTGTACCACTTCGTAAAAATGATTGTATTTCGTGAAATTTGTTATTGTGAGTATATTATTTTATTTGCATTATAAATATTATAGGGTGATCATGTATGTATTCACATCTCATAATGAGACAGATTACATTGAAACACACCTAAACGTCACACCAGATTATAAACTCACTGTAACTTATTTATATGTATGTGTTTGTTCAAAGTTTCATATTTTTTCCAAAATAATTTATTAAAGATTACATTAAACGTTATTTGGTACATATTTTGTTCAAAGTGTTTTCTCATTCCTTCATTTAGTTTTCCCAAATTTGAGTCTGTGTTCTCTTTCTCGGAACATTGGGCCATGGAGAGGATAAATCCAGCATGTCCAAGTCATGGTAAAAATAACCTCAGGGGTTATCGGGCTATCTCTTGTTCTTGTTTTCTTTATATTGTTCAGCATGAAGTTAATAGGATTAAAATTTTGATGATTAAATACTAGCTTACATCTAGTAATCCACAATAGATGATCAAGAATTAATAAGAATCTAATTTCTGGGTATGATCCTTTTCTGATACATTCTTTCAAATTAAATAATTTAGACTGATTTGCCTTGATCCGACTCATTACTTATTTACTATTTTGTCATATTTCGTTTACTAATAAATGGTTTTAATAAAAACACAAAATTATAAAAAACCAATTAGTATATTTTCTTATCATAATCAAATATTTTTATAAAATAAATTTAATGAGATCTTTGTGCTTGTTTCGAACAACATAATTTTTTGAAATTTGGTTCAAAAGATACAAGATATACCCTTAAGACTACAGCTGCATTCAATCTGTTTCGATACTTATTTTTTAAAAAAATATATGAAGAAAAAGCTCTTCCTACTAATTCCGTAGTAGTAAATGGTAATAATAATTTAAGAGCTTTCTCAGAAAGTTGTTCATATTCTTTAATGTTTTGTTTTTTTTCGTTTGAATTCTATTTGTAAAGTTCTGTCACATGATAATTCTATTAAATTTTATTTATCCTTTATTGATAATGATGTAGCTTTTTCTAAATTTTCTTCATAGAAGGGGTTTGAAATCCAATTATCATTTGTGTTTTTGGGTTTTGGAAAATATTCCATGAAACACAATTTTAATCCTGTTAAATGTGCTATTATATTTTCTGATATATCTTGAGACAGACTAACATTATTTTCAAACAAAACAATATGTAGAGTTTCGATTACTTCCAGTTGATTATTTTCGATACTTATATATATATATTACTGTTTCCAAAAATCTAATTTCTTAATCATACTTTCAATTTTATCATTAACATTAAAGATCGTTATCGACTGTACATATTAACAACTTTACTGTATAATATTATTAATTAAAATAATTTTTATGAATTATAGGAAAAAACATTTCTATATTTTTATGATTTAATTTTTTTTTTATGTCTGCCATTATTGATTATTTTTTGTGTACCACCAACCAGCAACTCGCGTACCACCAGTGGTACACGTACCACAGGTTGGGAAACACTGCTTTAGAGCATACTCAGGATCATAAAGACCATAAAGACTATAACTGAACAAGAGAAAATACAAATATATATGTTCAATGTACCTTAATTTAAATAGTTTTAATGGAATGATTTACAAATCTAAAGAATAATGCTATATTGAAATCAGATCACACACATTGCCAATTCCCTGAACAGGTAGGTGGAGGAATAAAGATACCAATACATACAATAAAATAATATCAGAAACCATTATTTTTTTAATAATTATTTATTAAACAATAAATTCAAAAATCAGAAAAGTATGGTACAACAATTTTAAACCTAACACATATATAAGAAATATAATTTTATAAAACAAATTTTATTTCATGTTGAATCTTATTACTTCATTACCATTCACTTTAGCTTAATTATTTTTTATTACAATTATTAAATTTAAAAACATTTTGCAATAAAAAATAAGATTAGATAAAACCTTTTCTCCCCTTTTTAATAATTAAATCTGAAAACATCTCACAATAAAAGATAAAAACATTTAAGATTAGCTAAAACCTTTCTCCTTTTTTATGAAAATGGGAAGGTCTTATACACTTAATTATTGACAGAGAAAATAAAGTAAATAAAAACATTTTTCATCAAAAAACAAATCAAAATTATATATTTTTAACAATTATCTTAAAGATTATTTGCAAATGTAGATATGTAAATGAATAGGTGTAGATCAATTATACCTTAATTTATCATGGATTTATTCTTTTACTCCTTTTGCAGCTATAATTTTCAATTTCTTTTATACTAGTTTTTACTTGTAGCATCAAGTATTCAGTTTAATAATTTTTTTTTTTTTATAAAAGTTCTCTCATTAACTTTTTTCTTTTATAGCTTCAAATTTCCAGGGTAGGTTAACACAAGTTAAATTTATCCATTTTACAATATAAAATCAGATCGGGTTAACATAAACTGAGACAGTCATGATTTTTAATGGACACTTAAGGCTTGTTGCAAATTTTTACCAGGAATATTCTACATTTCTTTTGGACAAATAGGTTACATAGTTAGATTGGTGATGTTAATTTTTTAGTGAAAGCTTAGCGCATGGTTTTTTTTATTTAAAAATCTTTTTTTCACAATTAATTCAAACTACAAGTTAAACTTTTCATTGTTCTCTTCACAGCTGAACTGCTACTGCTGTTTATTTCTCAACAGTTGGACCAAGTCTGCCTGTTACTGACTAGACCTTGATGTCTAATGTTTTAATTTGCTCCCCTATCTTATTTTTTACAACAATCCTTACTTATTCTTCCAATTGCACACTATTTTAAGAATGACAACATTAAGCCATGACCAACTGAGTCTATTGTTACAAAAAGATTATTTCCCTCTTTTCTTAATTATTTAAAAATTTCAATTATTCTTAATTATTAAAAAATTCCTATGAGTTAAATTTTTTCTTAATTATAAACAAGATATCCCTTTAATTATACCTTGATTTTTAGAGAGAGAGAAGAGATTGAGAATTACTCTTTTCTTTTTGTTATATTCTTTCATTACCACTAATAAACTATAAATATTCTTATTTAAAATGTCCCGAATTCTCATATTGTCAATTAAAGAATGTAACTTTTTTAATAAGATAATAATTGTTATTCTGAAAAGAAAAAAATGAAGAAATAATTCTTTTCAGTATGGAGACATATTTTCAGAAATGATAAATTTTCAGGTTATGGTGTTTTCTGTGATTTTCTACAGATGTGACACTTGTACTTGAAGAAGCAGGTTAAGAAAACTAGTGTTGTATTTGATCTGTGAAAATATCAAAGTTAGTAAAGAAAATGATCAAGTGTAAAGATGATCAGATAAATATCTAAACTTTTATTTGATTCACTAATGATCAGATTGTCTTATGTTGGACATACAACATTATGATAAGATGCAATTTATTTAAAAAATGTATAAAGCGTAGAACGGTTGAATGGGAAAGAATGAAAGACTATCAGTGAATGTGAATTGAAGGAACTTAAATTAACAGTCACAAATTCAAATTTATACAAATTGTTTTAGAAAAAGAAAACTTTAAATTTGAGATTTTATGAATTAAAAGTAACATGCTTTTAATAATTAAACTAAATCATTTGTTTGATTGTTCTTTAATTTATCTAGTTTTTAATCATCTTAGTTTTTCTTCATTTTAGATTAAAATGTAAACTTTCACTCATGTGAGCTTTATTCTGTTTTAAAATATATTTTTACATGAATTACTGTCATATTTATTTATTTAAAAAAGAAAATCAAATAATTATATATTGTACCGGGTTCGATCTGCAGATGATCTTACTTACACTGCAAATGTTTTGGCTGGTTACAAACTTTTTTATAATACATTTATAATCTTATTTAATTATAAATATTACGTGAACGAACCGGCACATTCGAGCAAAGTGGAGAATATTATTGATAGCAGAGTTGTCAACAATGCCCACGATCAGATCGAGCTATGCAACGCATAGCATGATCACATTTCCAGATCGTGGCCCACTTTGGCTGCTAGATTCAAACCCCTACTATCAAACACTTTATTTGTTTAGGAGTAAACCCCGGGCGCCAGCTAGTCTAAGACTAACATGTTAGGACAGTAGGCCCATAATCCAGCGCTCGAAAAATCCCTTAACTAGCTCAGTCTATTTTTAATCAATAACAGATTATACAAAATTAGTGGTGAAAAGAATTGATGAAAAGAATTGACCGACGAATAAAGTTTAAGTTTAAAGACAATTTATTTAATTAACACTTAATATACTAATTTTAAATATTTTATAAATCTTAATAAAAAGAACACTGGTATTTATCTAATGATCACGCACATACACTCACATATATAATAATAAAGCATTAAATAGTATTTGCCATTTAGAACATACAAATTAATAGTTCATTTTAATGTGCTATAGAGTTCATATCCTTGACTCTTGGAGGATTCACATGAATGCGATGGCTACTGTATAAATGAAAATAAGAAAATGTTTTTTACCTAGGATTTTAGAACGTGGACTTCTTGTTGTTTGCTGCTTTTGATGAAATATTTTTAACGAGATATCTCTAACCGGTTAGGACGTTTCTTGAGGAGTTTGATTATTATCCATTGGCACTATACTTGGAGACAATTAGATATTGACGGAGATTCTTCAAGCTGTTACGCAGACATTATTTTCACGGGCAGATTTTGCTGTTTACTGGACTCAGGCTGGAGAAAGCCGCATGTTTCCCATGGTTTTAACACTGCATTCTTGATTGATTCATAATAAACTGAACTGACTGACTGAATTGAACTGTGTTGTAACTCTGATGCAATTAACTTGACTGAATGTCCGGTAAAAAATTTTCTATTTATATATGACGCATGTTTTCATTTTGATATCCTCCGGCAATATGTGTTGTTGAAATTCCTTTCTTAATCCTTTAACTACGTGTTTTGAGATCGTTTAATTAGTAGCCCATCGCTGAACTTGTTGTTTTAGTAGCCATCGCTGTGTTTTTTAAATATATTTTTGATTTTCATTCATTTTTTTAACCTTTATTATGCATACATTATTTACCATCACACATATATATTTTACTATCAAACTTATATTAATCATTTACGCACATATATAATTCATCTAGGCTCAATACTAGTTTTAAGATTACCTTTTCTCTGGCTTAAATAAAAAGAGATTTATATTTTAAACGTGAAAATCAACTTTCAACTAATAATACTAAACTCTTTAATTCTTTTTATAAAACTTTTAGTTTAACTTTTCTAACCAAGACCCCCCTTCTTCCCTCTTTTAATTAATTAATTGTAACTTTTAATTCAAAAACTAATAATAGAAAACTATTTGACTTTTAATCTTATTTTTACGAAAACAAACTGCAATAAAACTCTTAAACTTTTACCTATTATTTCTCTTTTAACGAAGGATTTTTGTTTTACTAATTTTTTAGATAAAAATTATTATGTACCAACTACGATCTTGGTACAATATAATCCTAGAAATTTTATTAAGTGATCATATAAATAAAGGATTATATTCTCTTATATTTATACATCTTAAAACTGCTAATACATAAAAAAAGTTTTTTTTTGTAAATATTAACTGTATTAATTTAATAATGTAAATCAATTTTATAAATTTAGAATAATGTTCTCTAACAAAATGAAATGACACTGATTGCAAAATAACATTATGATCATTAAGTAATAAAAATGGATTTGATAGTGATTTTTAAAACTATATTATTTAAATAAATGATAACTTAATAATTTGTTGCAATTAAATAACTTATATTGACATTTTTTAAAATTTATTTAATGAAAAATATTTAATCTTTTCATATATAATCAAAATTTTTATTGCTTCAGTATGAATAGTTCACTTTTTTTTATTTTGCTGAATTAGTTCAAGTAATTTATGAGAATTAATATAAAGAGTTGTTTATTTTATCTCTTTCTCTTTTTTTAAAATCATTATTCTATCTATTCATGTGTTCGTTTACATTAATACTTGTATGTGATTTTTTTTTTTTAACATATACAGTAAAAGGATCTAATTACATTAAGTCATAGGTGGAGTCATTTTAAAAAAAGGAATATGAAACTAAAATAATTTTAAATTTGGATCCGTTACAAGATTTTGATTTTATGGATTATCAAGTAAATAAACTTTAAAAATTCATAATTGAATTACTTCATAAAATCAACAGTAGAATATCAACAAAATTATGACAACACCCGAATGATATACTGTACTTTAGTTCTCGGGGGGGGGGGGAGATAAATGACTAAAAGTTTAATAGTAAAAGAAGAAAACAACATCAACAAAAAAATACTATTTCAAATAACTACAATATTTTTAAATGTAAAAAAAAAATATATGAAGGTCCTGGGGGTTTCAGATAAATATTTTCCATAAATTGAAAATGAAAGTTAAAAAGAAAATGAAATTTAATATAATGCAATTTATTATTTAGTGAAGCTAATTACACACATCAATGGTTATTTTACATTACATAGAAGCATTATACTAAAATATACATATAAAAAAAGATAATATTAAGGATTTTTGCAACAGAAATACAAATGTAAACAATTTAAAAGTAATATAATAAAAAGTTTATAAAAAATTAAATTTCATTTTGTTGTAAAATATAATACTCTTGCTCATAATAGATGGGAGTTTGTCATTATCTTTTATCTCCATATCATAGTTTATTCTAGCATCTCAAGCTTCGTTTAACTCTTTAGTATGATGAGTAATTATCTTAACTCATGATTAATAAATTAACATGTAAACAATAGATTATATATTATTTAATATATAACATTAATTTCATATAACTTTAAAAAATGTGCAAATAAATCATAGCTATTATATATGTAATGTTGACAATACATAAGTTTATTCACAAAACAGCTAAATCTAAATAACATTAGGATAATGCACAAGTCAGAGTCTTAAATTTTAACAAACTTGCAAATGATGCTCATTTTCTTGGGTTCCTGTAATTGAGCATTATTAACAAATTTGCTAAAATTATTCTTTAAGAATCTGAATTGTGAATTAGAATACTATATTTGGACTTAATTGATCCATGAAAAAGGTTAAACATGTTAACTTATATGTGCTTACTTTAATTTACTGAACTAGATATTAAATATTATTTTAATTAAAAGAAGTATAACAAATAAGTATTATATTATTCTATACTTATTTTTCAATAATTCTAAAATAAACAAATGAATATATATATATATTAAATATATATAAGGCAATAAACATCCATACAAAATATTTTTTTTTACTGAAAAAAATCATTGGGTATTAAAAAAATAAAACAAAATGAAAGACAAGAAAAAAAAATGTAACAAAACTATTATATAAACAAAATTGTAAATAAATCTGAGTTTAGGTAATCAATAGCTCAATATCTTGAGATTATTTTATGAAATTTTGCAAATTTCAAATTATCTGAATTTGAGATTGGAATTCAGTATTAACACTATATATGAATTTGAAATAACTTCTATTTTTTTTTTAATAATTATACTTTATCAGATATATTAGAAGAGCACAGTTTAACTTAAGATATACTATTGATATTTAAAAACCAATCTTCCATATTATTTATTAATAGTTAATATCAAATCCTATTTATTATAAAATCTCTCTACTGCTAAGGATGAAGTATTGTAATTTCAGAATTAAAAAAATATTAATGGTAACATTTTTGCATTTATATACAACTAAATATTTTCTAGATAAGACAGAATTAGAAATTAAAATATTATTTAACTAATATGATGGCAGAATCAGTTTTGAGGGTTTTTTTTTTTTAAAAAAAAATGTAGTTTTCTATTCATAAATAATAATAATAAGCAATAGAATTAATATCAACAGGAAAATAAAAAAGAAAATAATGCAGAGAATTTAAAATGCCATGCAATAATAAACCTATAATATGATCATTATAATAATGGAGGCAAAAAATGAATTTTAGCATTAGTATTGAAAGATATTTTAAACAAAAATATATGACGATGGTGAGACTTATTCTTTTATCAATAATTTTAGATTTATTTGGCCTATATTTATTTACTAAAGAAATTTTGAGTAATAACATTTCTATGATCATTTCCAAACATTAATGGGCATACTTGGAAAATTAATGCTTAAGACATCAAATTTGATATGATTAGAAAAATTCTTCTGTGGGTTGTATTATAAACATGATTATAAATCATTTAATTTTGGTGCCTTGAGATATAAATCTAAATTGTATACTTGTTTATTGACAAATATTGTTTATTTAGAATAAATGATTGTATTCTCATCCTTGGTGTTCGCCTAAAGATGGCGTTGATGCTAATCGAAAACATATACATATAACAATTCCAGGGCCCGACCTAAATGATCGATTTGATCTAAAAACATCTGATTTCTTAGATTTGTAATAAAATATTCTACTAACTAATACTATTATATGATGTTAGTTTTTTTCATTTTTTTCGAAAATGTTTATTAATCTTATCTTGTTTTTGAGTTTGTGTGTGTGTGTATTTTTAAAGTTATGGTGTTTTTCTAACTTTTTTTTTTTTGGACTTTATGTGTGTCTTTTTAAAGTTACGGGTTTTTTTTTTGCAAGAGTAAATCAATACTTTTATTCAAAAGCAAGACATAATAAGTAAATGTTTATTAATCTTATCTTGTTTTTGAATTTGTGTGTGTGTCTTTAAAGTTACGGGGCTTTTTCTAATATTTTTTTGGGGACTTTATGTGTGTCTTTTTAAAGTTACGGTACTTTTTTTTTTTGCAAGAGTAAATCAATCATTTGATTCAAAAGCAAGACGTAATAAGTCAATGTTTATTAATCTTAGATTGTTTTTGAGTTTGTGTGTGTGTCTTTAAAGTTACGGGGCTTTTTCTCATTTTTTTTTTGGGACTTTAGTGTGTCTTTTTTTTAAAGTTACGGTATTTTTGGTCAAGAGTAAAAATCAATTATTTTTATCAAAAAAGCAATACGTAATTCTAAATCTATCAAAAGTAACGTCATTTATATACTACAATTTAGAATTGATACCCGACTACTATTAGTAAGGACCATCATTGAAAGATTCAATTGAAAAATGATACCCGACTAATTTCCGTTTTCTTTTTTTTTGGGGGGGGGGGACAGTAATGAATCAGAAAGTGGGTTGTTTTTGTTAACTCTGTCTATATAAAAAGGGTACCATTATTGAAATACTAAATTTAAAAATGATAGCCGACTAATTTGCGTTTCTTTTGACAGTAATTAATCAGAAAGTGGGTTTCTTTTTTTTTTTTGGTAAATCTTGTATATATATATAAAAAATACCGTAATTCAAATACTCCATTGAAAAAAACCAAACCCCATTGAATTTGCTTTCTTTTTTTTTTAAGACAGTAATTAAGCAGGAACTGGGTTGTTTTTGTTAGTGTGTAGATATAAAAACTAAACTTATTTTGAAATAATAAATGTAACAAAAAAAATAAAATAATACCTGACTAATTTTCTTTTTTTGGACAAGTAATTCCTAATAATTAGACACTGGGTTGTTTTTGTTTGTGCGTATATATATATAGCAAAAGTAACTTGTCACGGACTAATTCTCGTGAAAATGGTACTTTCGCGTGATCCTTAATTTTTTTTCCGTTTCGCACCCTTAAAAGCAATTTTTGAGGGTTACCCATTCATAATGGAATCTTCAGGACATTATTACTAAACTTACAACAGTAAAGTAAGTTACAACACATTAAAAAAAAAAAGACGTCTTATCAAATTTTAAAAAACTATGACTGCTTCAATTACACACACTCTCACACGAAACTACAGAGAAAATAGATATTCTACTATTAGGAGAAAATGATGAACAAAATCAACTACTATGGCAGCCAATCAAGGCATTTCTTTCTCTTTGCTTTTAGCATAGAAAAAAAAAAGCCATAACCGGCAGCTGTCGGGAACTCTTTCTGTGTTTTATCATAGAAAGAAGTCTCATTTGTGTTGGCTTCTGTCACCGTCACCTCTTCCGTCCAACATAACGTGAGGACTTTTCTGCATTTATAACGTAGAAAATTTCCTCTTTTGTTGGGTGAAGGCCGGTGAAACGGTATATTTTTAGGAATTTAGCTAGAAATAGCGACATCTTGAGGCGAACACCAAGGATGAGAAAACAACCGAATAAATTGTTATACCAACAATTAAACAGTTTTGACTGTCCTGCAGTCATCATCAGAGCTCTGATGATGACTGCAGAACAGTCGAAACTGTTAGTTTAATATAAATAAAGAGTATTGATAAAATGTTTAAAGGTGTAAATGTTATGATATATTAAAATAGAAATCAATACATAGGAAAAGGAAGAAGTAGAAAATTATATTACTTCCATAATAAATTATGTTAAGGTACTAGAAGTAAAAATTAATTACTGCTACTAAAAATTGAATATATATATCACTAATACTGTATGTATATCACTAATATTTTGATTGTTAAATCTACCATTGAACTTTTAAACAATTAAAATTTATATATACTTGTGTATGTTAATAGCCATATTTTGTAATTGATATCTTTGATTTATTAAAGTAATTATTATAAAATAAAATTTCAATTCAAAATATATATTCAACTTGAAATATGAAATAGTATTTTTTTTTTTTTTACAAAAAATAAATGAGGTAATATGAGATTAAATGAAATTGTTATTAATATACATTTGCAACGGATTATGCTTGTATTCAAATAAATATTATATTTAAAACTAATATTTATTAAAAAAGAGATTGCATAATTTTGTTATTGCTCTTATTATTTTATTGAAATAATAGAATTAATCTAAATTATATGCATAATAAAATATATTATTGAATGAAAAATGAGAATTATTATCTTTAATTCACTAAAATTCTTTTAACATTTATGACTAAGGGAATAATTATTCTTTCTTTCAATATTTTTATTTTCTTTTACATTACAATTGTCACTCATTTATGGTGATAATTGTGAGCTTCTAATGCCACTAATCATTTCTGCATTAATTATGCAATCACATGCACATTCTTTAAGAATATGAACAATAATTGTAATTTTCTTTTTTCAGCTTTCTTTGTTTTCTAACTTTTTATTACTTGCACATTTTGTTTTTTCTTCTGAATTATGATTGGTTACATTCATTTATAAGTGACTGCTGATAATAATGATACATAATTAAAAAGATGAAATTTATGAATCATAACACAGAAGGGCACTCTAATAAATACTTTATATTGTTATAGTCCTAATTTTGAAATGACTGTATGTTTAATGCCCTCAGTGAGTTTACTACTATAATGCAAAATCAGTGAATTCATATATTGGTGCATTATTTTTTTAATATCAGAGAATATGTAACAATCATCAGGGATCACCCACTACACATGCGTTGTAAACTAATAAACACTTATAAGGAATATTCTCCTTTCCAAACACAAGATAAAGTCTTAGTGAAAAGATAGAATAAATCCACTCTACCTTTTTAACTTAAGCATATATGTATAGGCGAATCTTAAGCATTAGGAAATGAGAATGTAAATATATTAATTAATCACTTTTAATTCCATTTGCTATGTTTTTAATTATTAAGTTCTGAAATTTTTTTATAATTTACAGCTTATTAGTATTAGATGTAACATTAAACATATATATATAATGCGTTATTTATATATATAATGCTATGTTTATCTGTAATAATCATTATGAATCACCCCACAATCTTATTTCCAAATGCTTAAGATTTGCCTATACATATACATTTAGGTTAAAAAAAGATATAGTGGATTCATTCTATCTTTTCAAAAGTCTTTGCCTTGTGTTTGGAAAGGAGAGTTTCCTTAAAAGTATTTATTATGTAAATAAATAAGTCATTATCAGAGTGTATATAAAATATTACTTTTGTTGACAAATTTTTAGTTACATTGGGATAGGTATCAGACTTCTATCATTTAATCACAGTCTTCTTCAGCTTCTGAATGCATAGAGTAGCTGTTATTATTATGTGTTAAATGAGAAATACAAAGACAAAATATATATATTGCTTTCTTTTGAAATGTTATATATATTTATTTATAGTGTCAAATGAAAATAAATAAATAAATAAAGATATGATGCATTAACATGCCTTCTGTTTATCTAAGATTCTTTTGATTTTTAATCACAAAAAAGATAATTTTTTAAAGATATTATCCAATTATTAATTCTTGAAACATTTTGTTTTATTATTTATTTTTCAGAAATAAGCAATTATAATAAATTATTAAAGAATCTTCATTTAAACAGAAAGCATACTAATGCTATAAATCATGTACAGCTTTAGTTATAATGATTAGTTATTGTATAATTTCATTATACATTTCTATATTTAAAAGTTTATATGTAAGATGTGTCGCATTTTTATCTTTTAAAATAAGATATTATTACTTTTATTATTATTATTACCATTAACATTAGATGTCAGTGAACATTTAAGTTCTCATAAATATGTCTCAGTATATAATAATCTTATGCAGCTTAAGAATTTAATAGAAGTGCAGGAATGTTGTGTATAGATAAACAGAGTAATACTCTGTTTCAAATATTGCCCAAAATAGTAAAAACTCATAATTTTAAAATAGCAAAGTTATATAACTAAATAGCTAACATTGTTTATATAGTATTGTGCAATAGCTATAGTTTGAAAATTTTATTCAAAATATTCAGTAGAAAGAAAAAAAAATATTGAAAAAAATATTACTAAAAATGCAAAATTTATCTGAGTTTTAAAGCTGTTGATTGTATTGAAGATTTCAAAAATTATTAATTACAAAGCATAAGTGTTTGATGCACATATTAAACACTGGTTGACTTATTAATATAATTATTATTATTTTTTTTAACAAGTTATTTGAAAGTTAATTATTTATTTTAAATAGTATATATATATTTTAATATCCGAACATATTTCAAAATCTAGATTTAAAATTTAGGTTTTGCCAAGATTTATACATATATACACACATACACATTGAGTAAAATAATTCATGAAGTTTTATTTTATTTTAGTCGGACATCAAAGGATGCCAGCAAAAACTGGTAGAGCAGTTGACTTTTCAGATGACTCAGTCACCTGGTCCTCCTACACGCAAATTATTAGGACGGTGTTTGGCTACTTTATTCAGTGTTGGAGATACTTTTGTATTATTTGAAACTATTAATAAGTGTAATGACATTCTAAAAAACAAAGATGATTCTCCTAGTTACCTTCCAACAAGATTGTAAGTATTTTTTCTTTTTACAAAGATATTGATTTACAAAAAGTTAAAGTTTAAATTTTCATTTACTTTATTTCTAATTGTTTATGTTATTATTTTTATAGATTAAATTTATTTATATATTTTTTTTTTACTGGTAAGTCTATATTAAAATTGTTATTATGCCAATTTAAAAGTCTAGAGATAGAGATAAAAAATTTCCAAATTTTTTACTTATTTTATCTGTCAAACATGAATGTAGGCTTGTTAACTTCGGTTCACTTAAAACATTTTCTATGAATATCAAAGAAAATTAAGGTTAACCAGTGAATGCGTGCAGTGTTTAAGTGGAGATATTATTATAATTATGTTAAATATAATGACATTATAATGGTTTGAACTAAATTAATTATTTCTAGCTTTGAATCAAGAGAAAAAAAAAGTAAGGTAGGCAGAAAAATTGGTGATCATTTTCTTATATTTATGAGTGATGACTTCAAAGTAATAAATATTTAAACAGAATGACTAAATCTGACAATTGTTTATTGGACTATTTCTACTATCTAGAATTATTTGTTAAATATTTTAAAAAAAATTCAAAGTTTATTTAAACTTTTCAAATACATTCACTTGTTATTAATAGCATTCAGGTTAGTATTCTTCTTCAGATGTTGGTAGCCTGATTGACAACATCTGAAAAGAGAGGAGAAGAATATGTATTAATCTATATATTATTATTAACAGTTAAATGTATTTTAAAAAAAGTTTAAATGAAGTTTGAAATTTTCTAGAAATATTTAACAATTAATTCTAGATGATGAAAATAGTCAAAAATATAATTATTAATAAAATGCCAGCATTAAAAATGTTTAGTTGAATACTAAATCTGTTAATTATATTTTTCTCTGATTATGCAGTTGAGAGGATATGTCACTAGAGACATTTTGATTAAGTTAATGAAGTCTTTGAGATGACACTAAAGTATAATCTTGAGAGGTAATAAATAAGGGAGGGAAAATATTTTTATATTTGGAAATAAAATAGTATAATTATAATAAATAATGGATTCTTAATCATAATTACATATTTATATTAAACAATTCACAACAAAACAACACTCTCCATATATTAGTGCCATCTTGTGCTAACAAGAGCAATCATGAGATAGTGATCATGTGATGTTTAGTGGTTTAGTACATATTTATACATGAAAAATTTTCAATGATAGAACAAGATATATAGACTTTATGAAATGTATGCATTTAACAGACAAAACTCTCCATAACCACCCTGTGCCAAACAGAGTAATCAGTGGATGCCAGAAGGCTTGTGCATAAAATCCCCATCTAGTGCCTACTTATCCAATATTCCCAGACTAGTTTCTGGCAGTGCTCTCAGATCCAAGGCTCCTCACTGACGAAGGCCACAAGCCAGAAACTAGTCTGGGGATATTGGATGAGTAGGCACTAGATGGGGATTTTATGCACAAGCCTTCTGGCATCCATTGATTACTCTGTTTGGCACAGGGTGGCCCTGCTGTATGGAGAGTTTTGCCTGTTTAATAACAGTTATGTGCAGCATAAGAGATGGTGATCATGTGATATATGCATTTACTGAGTGGTTCGTAGATAGATTCTGAAATTATAAATTAAAAAAAAAACAAAAAAGAGTTAGAAGAGTGAATAAATATGATGTTGGAAAACTGATATTGTCAAAACATGACAGAATAGCCTAGTTGGTTGAAATGTTTCCTTAAATTCAATGTTTATGAATTTAAAGATTCAGGTTCATTATCCATACTAGTACTGTCACTGGTCATTCCAGCAACACCTGAATAAAGGAGAACAATATTACTCAAAATATTATTTTATATACTAACCTGTGTACCATTAATAGTAAGTAGTTGAATATATTTGGGAAGTTTAAATAAAGTTTGGATTTTTCTAATGACATTTATAATAATTAATATTAGATTGTAGAAATAATCCAACATATAGTTAACATAATCACAACTTTCAGACATTAGCATACATTAAATTAGCAATGTAGAAATAGGTCTGAAAATAAATTTTAATATGAGATGATAGACAATTTAAAAAATTTAAAATTCAAATAATGTCACTGATAAGAGAAAAAGAAAGAAAAAATGTTAAAAGTTAAAAAGAAGGATTAAGTTTGATATACTTGTATAGAAAACATGATTTTTGAAGAATAGATGGAATTGTAGTAGTGATTGATAAAAACGAAAAAGAGAGATGGTAGTAGTGAATAATCAATTAAATAAAATGAAAGTAGTAAAATTTAATTAGTCATATCTGAACTTTTTTTTTGTAATAAATATATGAGTGTATTTGTAATTATATGCTGGATTAATTGTTAAAGAATTGCTAAATGTTTTTAAATTTTTTTTAGCTTTATTTACTCTTTTCCATATGCATATTTAACTATTAACAATAACACACAGATTAGAATGCAATACAATGTTTTGAATTGTATTTTTTCTATTCTTCAGGTAATGTTGGCCTGACAAAGTGATAATCTAGCAAGAGGATTGAACAAGTAATCTTAGATTCATGAATATTGAATTTAAGATGTTGATCTAAATAACTAAGCTCTATTCTTTGACAGAGCAGTAATCAGCTTACATTTTGTACTATTTTTAAGAATTCTCCTGATTTTTCCATTTTTTATTTATTTTCAGATCAAAACTAATAATATAAATTTAGAAATTAGTCATTAATTTTGCTTCAGGAAAAAAGTAATGAAATCAAAAAGATCCTAAGAATTGCTTAAAATTCAATATTCACAAATATAAAGATTATTAGTTCAATTGGCATTTAACTTATCACTTATGAGGCCAGCAACACCTGAAGATAAAGAGAAAAATATTACTCAGAATGTTCATTCTATATGAACCAGAGAATTATACTAGCATTTAATTGTATTTTGAAACTATATCTCAATTTATTGACAAGTCATAAATCAAGCTTTTCTTTTTGCATGCTCAATCAATAATCTTTTCATGCAACCAAAGAATTATAGCATCAAAAATAAACTTCTTACAAAGTTCCAAACAATTTTTTTTTTTTCAAATCCAACCACAGTTATAATTGGATTTGCCCAAACATTATTAGAGTTTCATCAATTTATTTAGAATAACCATAATCATAGTGCTTATCTGCTTCCTAAATGAAAATTAATAGCCACTGATCTTTATCTAAACCATGAAGTATTTGGTTAGTGATTGTCAAATCTATGAATACAATGGAAAGATTTAATAAAGTTATGAATGAATTTATCTACTGGTTAGAATCTCTACAAGTTTTATTGTGATATTTTGTTTTAATAGTTAAGCAGTTTTTTTTTTTTTAAAAAAAAAATCCATGTGCTAAATAAATATATAATGTATAACATTTTACTTTTTCTAAAAACATTTAACATTTTTCATGATTGCTAAAAAAAATATTTATATGTATGTCTTTTTAAAATCACTACAGTATTTATATAAAATACAAGTGTCTTTAAATAAATTACTATAATGTATTTTTAGAATTACAGTAAAGAAGGCATTACTAGTTGAGTGGATGAACTGTCAAATGCTGAGAACATAGAATACTTTTTTAAATGCTTTTATATTAATTTGCCTTATCTATGTTGGGATGTTCACATTTTTGAATTTTTAACAATAAAAAAATTATGTTCCCATTTAGATCTCAAACTCTCATACTTATGTTTCCCAGGAAAAATCCTTAACAACTGAGCCAACAAAAATATTATGTTTATAGAGTAAAATTTTGTTAATATTCACTTAACTCATTTTTAATTAATTAAAAGTAAATAATTTCTATTAAAATCTGAATTATCTGAAATAATATTTTATGAAAAAAATAATAAATGTGTAAAAAAATGTTAGAGAATTATGTTTTGATTTTCAAAATTAAAATGAAGAAATAGACCAATGTGATATGATGTAATCTATGGCTTTTCCTTTCTCAGAGTCAGGAATTTCTCAGCCACTATGCCCAGAAAAAACAGTCATTTTGCCTTTCCTTTCCATTCCCCACCCTAAGTTTTTCCCATATTCTTCTCTATCCTACTCCATACCATTTCCACAACATTATCTTTATCAACTTTATGACCTTTATATATAAATCCCCCTTATCTTTTCCCAAATCCAGCATAAAAACCAAGAACCCATTTTCTATATAATCACTTTGTTTATATTTATTCTCCCACAACTTCATTATTTGTTAGGCATTTACATCCAATTAACAGATGCCTAATATTTTCTATGCCTTCTTCACATAACTTGCAGACTAAATCATCCACATTTTTCCATTTATGTGTACAGTATATTCTTTTGTTGCTAACAATCCTGTTTGAGCCGTAAACAGTAAACTACTTTACTTGTTATTATCATAAATTAAATCACACCCAATATTCTGTTTACTTTTATATATATTTCAACTCTTTTTACTCTTCATACTAGTTCTCCATCTCTTCAATTCCTTATTTTTTATTAATGTAGGTATTATTCTATCCCATTCCTTGCCACTATAACACTTAACAATTCTCCTAAGCAATTTTTTGATTACTTAAGATGATTCCCAAATAGTTACACCCTATTCACCACATTTAACTTTATATTCCCCAATAAAAATTCTTTCTCTTTTCTTTTCCCAGCATTTATCATCATTACTTTTGATTTAACTTCACTAAATTTAATTCCCATCTCTTTATCTAACCTTGTGAACATCTTCAGCATAACTTCCATATCTTCCTCACTTTCTGTGCACAAAACATATCAGCAATTAAAAGACCTGATAATATATACACTCTCTTGCCATCTATTAATGGTAACTACCTCTTTTTATAGTATTTCTATTGCGCTCTCCATTTCTCTCAAATATAACAAAAGCAAAATAGGTGACATAGAGTGTCTTGTCTTAGTTCCACTCCACTTTTAACTCTAACTGATTCTATATTTCCTAATTGATATGTATAGTAATTATTTTCATACAATCTCTTAATAATATCTACTAAAGCTCCACTCATTCCCAAATTTACTAAACTTACCTACAATATATTTTTAATTACTCTACCATATATCTTCTCTATATCTATAAAGACCATAAATAACTGTCTACCTGTATTCTTACTCATATCTATAAGTTGTGTGACTACAAATAAACTTTTTTCTATACACCTATCCATTCTAAACCTCCTTGCATTTCTCCCACTATATTATTTTCTTCCATTCATTTTGCTACCCTTCCAGCCTCCATATATGCAAAAATTTATATAACACTGATGTTACTGCAATCAATCTATAATTGTTTATCTTTCTATGATTCTTACTCTTTTCTTTAAATAATAGCCTTACTCTTGTATTATTCCAGCTTTCTGGAAATTTTTCTTCTATGCCTTCTTATTAAAACATAATAATATTTTTTTCCTATTTCCTAAATTCATCGCCATCTCTGCTGCCCATTTATCTAAACCTCTTGCCTTTCCACTTTTCAGTTTCTTCACTGCCTCATTCAATTCATTTTCTGTAAACCTAATATTTTTATTACTATATGCTTTTATATTTGTTATCATTCTGTCCTTTATATCTAACATCTTTTCTATATCCATTATATACTTATTTAAGATTGCCCTAATTCTTCTTTAGAGCTACACTTTTTTTCATCATCATCTAGTAATATGATTTCTCTCTCCCCTACATTTCTTCTTTTAATGTATTTCCAAAATTTTTTACTTTCATCTCTTCCACTTTTATTAATATCCTCCAATAATTTACTATTTAATTTAATTCTCTCTCTCTCTCTATAATTATCTATTTTAACCAAATTCTTTTTTAAAAAATACTTTTCCCATTTAATATTAACATCTTTTTCACTTTCTTTGCTTTTGATAACACATTTATATTCTCTGCATGCTTTTCTCCTCTTTTTTACACTTTTACTAATTATCACTTTTCTATTACTTTTATTCTTCTGAATATTCTCACCTAAAACTATTTGCCACTTTTTCTATTTTATCACATCATCATCATCATTGTCAACCATTATTAATCCACTGCAGGATGAAGGTCTTTTCAAGTTCAATCCATCTTCTCCGATCTCTAGCCTCTCTTCTCCACATTACTCCTGTACACTTTCTTATTTCATTCATTCATCTCACATGTGGGCTGTTTCTAGATCTTTTACAATCTCTTGGAATCCAGTTTAAGATTCCAATTGTTCATTTATTATCATCTCTTCTAGCAATATGGCCAGCCCAATTCTACTTCAGTCTTTTAATTCTTTCAAATGATGTCAGTAACGTCTGTTTGTTCTATTACTCATATATGACATTTTTGATTTCTTCTTGTTATTTCAGCATGCATCTCTCCATACTTCTTTGAGTGATCTGAAGTCTTTGTATTGCTCTTCTATTAAGTGTCCAAGTTTTAGATCCTATAAATAAGAACTGGTAAAACACATTTATTAAAAAAAACTTTCTTTTTAAACACATTGGCATATTTCCTTTTAAGTTATTTCTAGCAAAAGCACTCCCACCAAATTTAATTCTATGACTCATTTCATCCATTATGTTTCCATCTGTAATAGTAATCTGACCAAGGTATTTGTAATTGTTAACTTCTTCTAACTCATTATAATCAGTCTTTATTTTCATCTTTTGAGAAAATTCTTTGAACATTATTTTACTCTTTTTAACATTTACTTCACCACACCAGTCCTTACATTCATTTCCAACAAACTCTTCCATGATTTCTTCTAGTTTTATATTATATTGTTTTAATTTATCCTTATCATTCATTTTCCATCCACATCTTTCACTATCCTTTCTATTTTTATTATTATTTTCCATCTTATTACTAACCATTTCTATTATAAAAGGAATTATGATCACTATTACATACTCTCTCTTCATTATCACACACTTTAATTTTTCACACTTTATTTATTCCCTCTTTCTCTTCTAATACATAATCTATTGTGTGAAGCATTTTATTTATGATCACTATTACATACTCTGTCTTCATTATTACACACTTTAATTTTCTATACTTTATTCATTTCCTCTTTCTCTACTAATACATAATCTATTATGTGAATATTTTATTTCTAAACCATGTGTATTGTCACTCATAAATATTTGATAATTTTCCAATATTCAAATTCACTCTGAAATTTTTTTTTCAAAAGCTGTCCATTCTTGTTATCCACGTTATCAATTTATTCAATATGCTCATTCATATTCCTTATAACTATTATTTTCTGTCCCTTTTTTAAAAAAACTGTATATCCTTAATTAGGCATTCATATATGCTATTGTTTCACTTCATTACAGTTTGGCTATCTCCATCGGCCATATTCACTATAGCCACCATTTATTCTTGTCTTCCTAACCTTATCTCAAACCACAAATGTTCTTGATCACTTTTTTCTTTTTCTTTCCTATTTATACCATGCCATACCAAGTTTTCCAGTATAAATTCTTCTTCTCTTAGATGTGTTTCCTCTACTGCTAATACCTCATGCTCTTCATTTTTAACCGCTTTGCTTTATTCCTGCTGCTTTTCTGATCTCCTACCTTGCATATTCAAATATCCAATTCTAACAATTTCTTCTTTTCTTACTAGCCTTCTATAAATTCTTTTGATTCTTTCTTTACTATTACATTTGTAATTAGCTTGTTTATCATTAATTTTATAGACCCTTTCCACATTTACATTTATATTTAAGTCAGCTACCCTTTATTTATTTATTTATTTCATCATATCTATTTTTCTTCTATTTGATAATACTGCAGTTTAAAACCTTACCCCCCTTTTTCCCCTAAACTATAATATTTTTTATAAATTAAACTCCCTAATGCTTCACTTCTTTGTTTTGCTAAGTGCAATCCATCTTTACTAATAAAAAAATCCCACACAACTGTCAAAATTGTTGACAGAAGGCAATATCTTGTGGAGAGAACAAGAAACATAATAAAAAAGAAACTGATGATGAAAATTATTTTATTCAAATTGAAATTGTGTTTTATTTATAATTAAAAGATAAAAAAATAAAATAGTATTAAAATTTTTTTTTTTAAAAAAAGATTTTATATAAAAAGCTGACTAAAAAGTAGAAAATAACAAAGTAAACAGACTAATAGAATAATCCAACTAAAAAATGTGTTATTTTATAAAAGCATTTGAGGCCTTTTTGATTTTTATGGCCTCAAATGCTTTTATGAAACCACACATGTATTTTAGTTGAATTATTCTATTAGTCTGATTACTTTGATATTTTCTACTTTTTAGTCAGTTGCTTACATAAAATCATTATTTAAAAAAAAAGTTGTTTAATATTATTTTGTTTTTCTTCATATGTTATTGTCTAACTGAAATAGATATGTAATTATTCATCAATCATTGAATGTATATCTCAACTGGGTATTGGCCAATTTCCTGAAAGAAAAAAAATTAAACTGTTTTGAACCTGAAAAATTTCCATATTTTAGCCAGCCAGAATTTGACTATGAAATCTTATGTTTTTATATATGTACTAGACTGATAAAGTGTTATAAGATTATTTTTTACTTGTGTATAAATTATTTATTTGTAGATCAGCTGTTGCTAGCCTTGGCGCTATGTATGAGAAACTTGGTCGTATGGTAGGACGATCGTTTGAAGAAACTGTTCAAGTATTCATCAAATCACTTAAAAATGCTGAAGTATGTATAAATTTATAAATAATGCATGACATATGTATAATTATATAAATAATACGTTATCTACAAGTAGCAGGAATTTAAACCCACTTTATGATGATTAAATGTAGTTTATTTGGTATATGATTATAAAAATAGACTGAAGCAATCAACCATAATTTAGTCACATTAGAAACACATTGAAGTTTAAAAGAAAAAAAAAGTTTTTAATAAAGAATGAAAAATCTGAGTAAATATTGAAGAACATAAGTTAATGTCACAAACATGCATAAGATCTTCTGTTTTTTCAGGGCATATCATTTTCTATTCCAGTTCTACTTATAATGAACAATCAACTTTTGTATTAATTAAAAATAACATAGAAAATAAGAAAAGAAATGAAAGGAATATTATGTTACCAAAGATATAAACTTCTCACTGACAAACTTGTAAATACTACATACCATGGTTGACACTGTACTGATTCATTTTATTAGTGTCAATTTATTCATTATAAAAATATTTATGCAAAATGTACACTATATGCATATTATAGATGCAATCATTTAGCTTTAAAGTAGCAATTGATAAATTTAATTGCTTAATTATTATACAAATTTCTGAGGTTTTTATTATGATATATATAAATTTTTATAAATGCTCTATGCTAGCATAATAATTAATTTTATTAATAACTAACTGCATTACATTTTATTTTCAAAAATTATATGATGTCAAAGCGGAATGTGATCTTGTGAAATAATTATAGTGATCCTAAACAACAGTAAAAAAAATCCTGAAAAGCATGTAAGATGTATGAATGGGAGAAATTATGCATTAGATAAACTGAATTAAATCCAGAAAGATCTTTATGCTGCAATGGATTGATAATAATTGTAAAGAATAATGATGATAATTATTGCAAATGTTCTCTTGGGAAATTTATGACTTTAATTCAGCATTTTGGTATTATAATCTGACCTATAAGAGTACCAAACTCTCCATATAGTAGTGGTGGTCATATAAAAATCTAACCTATTTAAAATACAAAGTCTGATTTCCTTTTGTAAACAGATTATGCCCTCAACATCAAATTATAATTTAAGATTGTGCACTTCATTGTATCAACTATTATTTGATTTCACATCTCTTGAGTACTCTGCAGTTTTTTAATTTTTTCCCATAATTTATATGATTTAATAATGTTTATAACCATCAATTGGTAAAATGAGATTTTTTTTTTATGTATGTGTATATACCTATCTTGATTCCTCCTAATCTTACAGCACAATATTGAGAAATGTTTATAACCATCAATTGGTAAAATGAGATTTTTTTTTATGTATGTGTATATACCTATCTTGATTCCTCCTAATCTTACAGCACAATATTGAGATACATACAATAAGGAAAAAAATGCTGATTGTGAATGAATTAGAGAAGGTAGAAAGGGTTGAAAAGTGCATATTATAGTAGAATTAAATCACACACTTAAATGACAAAAGTGGCAATGTTCATTCATACATTGATTTGATTTTCCATTCAAATTTAATATTACAATATAAAATAAATTCTCTTTCATGTTTTATTTGTTAGTATAATTCATATAGTATATATTTTAAATATCTTTTTTCTAACTCTAGTTTTATTAGTGTTGAGTATTTTCTTGTTTGCTACGGAACAAACAATATCTATATAGTTATTAGACTACTTTTTTTTTCTAGATATTAATTTTTCATTTTATTTAAAGCATTATTATTAAGCAAATTGCCATTGATTCCAGTAATCATATAAATGACATTCTATTTATTTCTACAATTTTCAACATAGTAATACAGGAATAGCTTATGATTGTTTTCTTTCATAATTTGAAATTATATTATTTTATATATCAATTTATAGGAATAGTTAGTAACATGAGTAATTTTTTTTTTTAAATTTAGAATTGTTACAGAATATTTAATTAACCTATTGTTATTTTGTTTTAAATACTGACTTCTGAGAAGTCATTATTTTAATAAAATTGTGTTTATGCATTTCAAGTTTTTTTGTTATTTCTTAGTTTATTAGTTTTGTCTACATTTTTATTTATTATACTTTTGAAAAATTATATGTATACATGTATTTACACACATATGATATGTATTATAAACTTGATTTGAATCAAGGTAGTAGACATTTCAGATGGACATGTTATCATTCTGTCATGATATCATAGATCTGACAACTTATACATATAGACATTCATAAAAGAAACAGAAAAAAAAAAACAAATAATGGAGAAATGAGTTTGTAAGCTAAAATTTACTGGTATGAATAAAATGAGATATAACTAGTATTGATTTTATATATTATTGTATATATGTTTATATTATAGTCTCAAGGTCGATGTGAAATAATGTTAACATTACAAAAGGTTGTTTGTGGACTGGGCTCAGTTGCTTCTTCAGTTCACAAGGATATTTATAAAGCTGCCCGTAATTCAATGACTGATCGAGTAATGTCTGTTCGTTGTGCAGCTGCAAAGGTAATTGTTATATTTAAAAATGTTTTGAAGTGAATTTTAAATAAATTTTACTTGAGATTTTTATTTTTATAGTGCTTACAAGAATTAGTTAAAGAAGCTCCATTTTTGTATACAACAGAATTAGAAAATATGGCTTCTTTGTGTTTCCGAGCTTTTGATGGCTCCAATTATGATGTTCGTTGTGCTGTGGCAAATTTATTAGGAATGCTTCTTGCTAGTGCTGTCACTCCAAAACCTATGGGTAAGCTTATATAATTGTATAAAGAATTTTAATTAATTAATATTTGTTATATATGCCCTTATCATCTATACTATTTTTGGTTTGGATTATATTTATTTCTGTTATTTTAATCTTACTTACATCATAACTATTATTAGCAACAATTTTAAGTGGACATGATCATCCTGGTATCAGAGAAGGAAAAAAAAAACAGAAGTACAGAGAAAGGCAAAAGAAAAAGATTGAAAACAGATAATACAGAAAGAAAAAAGATTTCTGTCAAAATTACTGTGCGCTTAGTTAAAGGATGGAAATGTTGTTGCACAAACGCATGACCTCATTATCTCAGTGCAAAGAAAGAAAAGATGATTGATAACACAAGAGGTTCATTTTGATTTGGTTTTACATACTAAACTAAATGACTGAAAATAGTAGGATAAGAGAGAATGGAAGGTAGAATAATGATAATTAATATAGTTATAATGTAAATAATATTAATGAAGTTAGTTAAAAAGTTGATAACTTACTTTTAGTCGGTAGTATATTTCTGCACAAGTACAAATAACATGTTTTAAATGTAAATAAATAGTTATTTTTTTAATAAGATACAAACAATTTGTTGTATATAGAGTTCGCAAAACAAACTCTTAACAAGCTTTGAGAATACCCTCAACCCCAGACCGGTTTCTGCATCTAGCGTCATCAGTGAGGTGTTAAGATATTTATTAGATTAAAAATACTAGGACTAGCCCAGCACTTTATCTAATGTATAACTATTGAGAAGAAAATCTGAAACCTTCAGACATAATGTCTAAAAATCCAGCTATCTAACTCAAATAGCCATATGGGACTGAACTAAGTTCAGATACACCATATATTAATAGCTCTAGTAATATAAAATCGCCAAAGCCTTAGTAGCAAAAAATAAATTGATAAAAAAAAATCAAGTCAGATGTCACATATGAGCTTTATTAAAATTAGGTCATGTGACATCAGACTTGATTTTTTTTATCAAACAATTTGTATATTCAATTTTTTTGTTGGAAATATAGACGTTTTAATTAAAAAGTTTTGAGATCTATTTTTTAATTTCCATTATATGTTTCTTTGTCATATAGTTTCTGTTCTCATTGCAAATATTATTTATTTTTTCATATTATTAGCCTTACAATTTTTTATTAATTTATGTAAATCTTTTTTCACAGTTCTTCTTATATTAATTACATTAGGTAAATAGTAAAACAACTTTTTAATAACTTTCAGAATGAAAGCCCCATCATAGAAAACAGGGAAGTAAAAGATGTGGTTTGAATAATTTTCTATTTTTGTTTTTTAACTTAAAATAGTTACATATCCATTATTGAAAATATTATTTGGTTTACAATGGCAACCTAAATAAAAAATTCTGAGTCTGATTAAGACTTGGGAGAAAAAAATTTCAAGTTCTTTTTTGGCGGAGATTTAAATCCAGGTCATAGAGAGACCAGTTGAATGCATTATCTCTGCATCACAATGTCCCTAATCATTGCATCTGTAGTTAAAACAAAGTTGTATTAAAAATAGTTTCTCGGATATTATTTTACTGCTATTTTTTTGTCTATATAAATTGTTAGATGTAAAAAAGGAAGTATAATAGAAAGTCAAAAACAATATTATATAATTAGCTTTTGTATTTATTTATTTTTTCCTTTCTTCCAAATACAATTTACATTTTGTATAAATAATTGTTTACCATAAAAGAGATGGCAAAATTATTTTTAATAATGATATATAGCAAAGTAAATTTTAAAAATTTTTCTACAAAAGGGCAATTGGAGAGTCCAAAGAAAGAATAGTATTATCTCTGCAGTTTTATTTCCTAGAATTGAACACATCACTTCAGATCACATTTTAATTTTAAAATCTTTTAAGTTAAAAAAGAAATAATATTAAAACATTAAAAATTAGATATTAGATCTTTGTGAAACCTATCTACATTTTAAACAAGATAGATAAGTTATGAAATAAAAATGAAAGGAGTGTGAGAGATCTTATATTGAAAGGAGTAGATATTGTTTTAGGAATAAGACTAAATGATTGTTAATGAGACTGAAAGTAGTTGCACATATTGACTAGATAATGTGATATTGAAGAATAGATTGCATATGAAAAAAATGATAAAGTGATTGAAAATATAAAAATAGTTGTTCTGTGATTATGCAAATTGGAAGAATATACTAGTCAAGAGAAATAAGATAAAAATTTAGGAGATTTAGGAATGAGAGATGAAAGATTTATATTTAAGTTTTGTAACAAAATAGGATATGTTGTTCAAGTGACTAGAAAAAATAAACTATAGGTATATAAAAATGATAGAATATAATACTATTAAAAAAAGTGATATGAAGGAATTTAATAATTATTTACAGAAATATAAAACAAATGAAGTATAATTTTAATCATTAGCTTTAATTATAACTCCAATATTTTAATTCAAAATGCTCTAAGCTTATTTGCAAAGATATATGTATGATACGTATAAAGTATAATATATACAATTGAAAGGAAGTAACTGCAACTCCTTATTAGGCATTGCTTAATTAATAATCAAACCTTAATAAATTACGAAAAGAAATGAAACGATATCATTCCATCTCTTTAGTTCTGCTCATATAAAAGTATAGTTTATTGATGTTATTATAAATCAAAGAATGAAATCTATTTTAATTTGGTTTATATACAGCATAAATGTTCTGAAATCATAATTGAACTATTTTCAGAATCAAAGTAATATTTTAGTTTTAATAACCTCTAAATCTAATCTAAAGAGATTGGGTGGTATTATTCCATTTCATTTCATAGTTTATTGATGTTTGACTATTGGGTCAAGTATAACCCAATGGAATTTGCAGTTACTTCCACTTCAATTTCATATCACAAGGTGAGATAAGTTATATTTATTAAAAAATAATGTTGTATTTGCTATCTGGGGGTTGTTAAAACTAAAGCACTGCTTTGATCCTTTAAATTGTTAAATTGTGATTTCAGATTATTTACGCTGTACATAAATAAATTAAAAATGTATTTCATTCTTTGATTTATAATATCATCAATAAATCAAGCTTATATACAATCAGAGTTAAAGAGATGGGTGGTATTATTCCATTTGTTTTCATAAGTTTATTGACATTTGATTATTATTTAATCATAGCCAATGCGAATTGCTGTTATTTCCAATTTAATTTTATATCATAAACTATGATTAGTTACCATTAATAATATATGTTTAAAAAATCAGAGTTAATATTAATTTTTTTATATAAATAATTTTATCTAATTTATTATAAAAAGTGGGGAAATAAATATTTATTTATTTAAGATAAATTTTCTCCTTCATTTATCACTGAAAATGTTAAGATTTTTAATAGAAAGTTGCAAACTCCTCTTTTTAAATCTTCTCAAAATAAAAGTGTCTCTTTTTAAACTGCTAAAACTTTTAATATGAGTTTGCAAACCAGAATCTTATTTTTAAAAGTTTATTTTTTTTAAATAAAAAAGGTAAAAGAAACAGTTGATGGTTATTATTATTTTGAATATTGATTCAAATTTAAAAAAAAAAATCCATATGGACAAACATTATTGTTGGACCATTCTTTATCAAGAATAAATGTCAAAAAAAAAATGATAATTTGAAAAATGATAAATACATATTTTTATAATACATATAACAGGATATGGCAGATACTGAAAAATGATATATGCATATATGATGAGAAGAAATTCTGTGTAATTCAAAGTAATAATAATAATCAATCTTTTGTAAACGAGTATGGCCATTCCAATTTTAAAGGAAAAAAATACTCTAGAAATGGATTTTGCGATCTAAACCAATCTGTGAATCACAAATACATCTACATATAAAACATCGTCATCCATTTTTTTGTTTACATGATATTTATGATGCTGCCTTTTAATTTCTTCAGCAGAAATCTTTTCTTTCTGAAATAGTTCAACACCATGTCTAATTATAGTTCTCCAACATATTCTATAATATTTTCCCAATGGAAACAGTCGACATTGTCCTCATTAGAATGCCTTTGAGATGACCTTTAAAAACAGATAGTGCCTTCCTCTCCCATGAAACTAGCTCACTGTCAAGACACCCTTTTAGGAAATCTTACATGTTCATTCATTTTGCATGTCCAATCCAATGGGGTGTGATTTTATAATAATGGATTCAATAGTATCACATTCAGCAAGCTAAAGAACATATTGATTTGTTTTATGATCTTGTTATTGTATTTTTAAAATTTTACAGAGCATCCTTAAATGAAACTTTTCTAATGTCTTTATATTGTATTGATAGGTAATTCAAATCTCACTTTCTTCTTTATATGCAGCTAACTAATTGCAGTAATTATTTCTCTGTGATGAAATATTCTGTCTTTTAACAAATTAAAAGCAAATAGCAGCATTGACGTCTGTGTTACACTTCAATATTGAAGTCCACTTTTCTACTTATAAAACTATTGAAGTATTTAAATTGGTTTACAATCTCAAGTTGATAATCATCCAAGCTAAAAGTTGCTGAGGATTTTTCTTGAGTCACTGATTGATAAAGAACTTGAGTTTAATAAACTAAAGTCCTTATATATTGTATTCAAAACATTAAAACATTGGGTAAATCAGCTTTTGAACTGACAAAATAGCATATGAGCATACTGTAAATCCAGAATAGATTTATGGACATCTTAAAAATATATCTGCACATTCTGTAACTGATATAGGTTTAGATTACATTTTAATATTGATAGATTTGAAGAAAATTTGAAATTAAAAAACTAAATAGGATATTAATAAATTAAAAGATATTAGGAAAATTTTGGATAAATTAAGTGTAAATTGTAACAAGATTAATGATTGAGTAAACTCATATTAAAAAATAAAGATAATTGTGCTTTTTAGTACTTGTAAGAATATGACACTTTGGTTACCAACAATAAATGTCATAGAATATTATAGTTGCACAGAGACAAAACTCCATACAGTAGTGCCACTGAGTGCAAGCCAGAGTAATCAATGGATGCAGAAAGGTTTGTGCATAAAATCCCTATCTGAGTATCGCTACCGTATGGAGAGTTTTGCCTCTGTGTAGACAACTTGTATAAACATAAAGAATGGTAACTATGTGATGTTTAATGATTCAATATTATAGTTGTGCTTGTTTGTTTATTGTCAGTGCATGAATACTTACTTAACCAATTCATATTTGTCTGGGATCTTTATGCTTTATTTGATGTTAATTAGATTCTTCTATAAAGATTATTTATTATTCATGGCAAACTATGTTGGCTACAGTTGATTACTTGAAAGAAAGATCTGAAGGCTGTTTGTGACTTGGAAAATTTTTAAGGTTGGTCTGTAATTGAACTCTAGTTTATGGGCATAATAATTGCCTCCATTGCTAATTTTCTATGAAGCTATTGCAAAATGTGGGAAATATTAAAAGTAATAATAATAATTATAGATTGTAATTTATTAAATTCTCTGACTTTTTGTATTCTAATAACATAAATGCATTAAATAATTTTGACAGTGTCTTTGGTAAGTCTTCTCTACTTATTTAATTACTTTATTAATGTTCTTTATTTTCATTTACATTTAAATTTTTTTTACTTGAATTAGGCTTATCATTAAAAATTACTTTTCTACACCATAATGTTAAGTTTATTCAGATTTAAATTTTTGTCTATTAGAAATAGAAGTCTTTTTATTTTTTCAAAATGTTTCTGGATTAACATGATGGAGGACAGGAATAAATAATCAAAAATTGGAATTATATTAGATATCAGAATATACAAAATGAAGTTATGATGTTTAATTCTGCTTATCAAAAAAGTTTATTTCAAACTCACACATTGTTTTATGTTTGAATGAAACTTGATTCTAAAAAAGATTAGCCAAAATTTTTTATAGAAGCCTAACTCTTGAGAAACACGTAATGTTTCATGAAAAGACATTTTAGTTAAATCCTTATTAAATGAACTGGATGCTAATTAATGTAAAATATTCCAGGATAGATTGACTAAATGCAAAATAAAATTTACAAGCACTAGAGGGCATAAATACATTTTTATATAGTTGGACTGCATTTAAAATAAAATAATATAATTAGTGATATTTATTTTTTATTAAGGCAGTATTTTCTATTGCATAAAATATTCATTCTTCTTTTTTTTTTTATGTCAGAAAATTTATATATATGTATTTTAAAAATAATAAAAAGTCATGATTAAAAATTATCTTTAGAGAAGTTGTTGCAATAATTAATAAAATATCAAATAACATTTATAAATAAAATTGTTTATTTTATATATAAAAGAAAAATTATTAATGTAAAAACTACTTGAAGTTCTTTTTCACCCATTATTTCCGGTTAGTACTTTAAAATTTTTGGTTTTGATTCCTGTTGAAAATCATTCAACCATGATGCAGATAATGATTTTATTTATAGATTTGAATTTTTTTTATTTCTCTTACTAGAATGCAATTTACATGCAAAAAAAACAACAACAAAAAACTAAGCAATTAATCAAATTAAAAAATGATACAGCTTATAAAAGTTAAGTGTTAATTCCAATAAATAATTAAGTATCAAATAAATACATCATTAGTGTAAGTGTAAAACAAAAATTTATATTAATATATTTATAATAATAATAATAATAGATAATACAATTATTTCAAAATCATATAAAGCTATATAAAAGAAGGCTGCTGTTGTAGATCCATGTTATATTGCTAAAAGTTTAAAATACTGTATTTCAGAATAATTTAGATCTTGTAATTCAAGTTTAATGAGAATTTAATCTTTGTAATAAAATGTTATCTTTAAGGATTATGAAAGAGTTCTTCAGAGGAAAAGTCTTTTTAAAGAATTTCAAGTTGAAAGAACTTACTTTGGAAGCAAATAGTATTTATTTCTTATTTTGCTTATGATAGGATAGGATTTTATAAGAATTCATAATAATATTTTAAATAAAAAATATTATGTAGTTAAAAATAATTTTTGAAATAAAATAGTAAATATTAATTTAACCCTGAACATTTAAAGAATTTCCATATAGGGAGGATATTTATTTTTCTCACTCCCAGTCTAATCTATGATTAAAATCAAGACCAATAAATGGAATCAAATGGTTTGATTTTATTGTTATAAAACTTTAAAGTTGTTAAAATATGATTTACTTTAAGTAAAAGAAATGAAAATAAAACAAACAAAACTATCAGCTATTTATACATACATATAGTTAATCTTGATATAATTATCCACTGTTTTTTTTTTCAGCAGGCCGATTTAAAGTTTCTACAACTGAAGAAGTTTTAACTATATTAGCTAGTGGGTTTTTAAGAGGAGGAATTGGATTTTTAAAAGGTGGGGCTGGAGAAATGATCAAAGGTGCAAGTGTTAGTAGAGAAATCCGTGTTGGAGTTACTCATGTAATTTTTTTTTTTTTTCATTTATTAAGTAAATAATATTTATAAATACTATTTTTTTTTTTAATAATTATTTATAATCTTTTTTTTTTTAGTCTTATGTAGTTTTTGCAAAAACATTAGGTGGATTGTGGTTGGAAAGAAATACTTTCCTTTTTCTCAATCATGTTCTAGAATTAGTAGCTAATCCTCGAGCTCTCACTACTCATGTTGATGCTGTATATTCACGAAAGTGTGTCAATTTTATTTTGCGTTCTGTGTTTGGAAGTATGCTTGGAGAAAAAGCTCAAATTTCTACATGCCGAGAATTATGTCAAACAGTCATTCGCCAGATGCGATTACTTGGTAAGTATAATTTTTTATATTTGTAATCTTTGGAATTGCAATAAATATTAGTATTTTTTATTATTTAAATATGCTCATCATATAATAACCTTTTCCTTAATGGCATTGCTTTTAGATCCCATTGTAAAATCATATATTAATATTTTTCAGTATTAATATTTAAGTATATCTGATATTTTTCAAAGTGTATAAACTAATTAAATACATATAGTATGTTTAATTTTTTTAAAGATTTATTTAAGATTTTATATTAATTGTTATCTAAATGGTATTTGCATTTAGTGAATGTGAAAAGACAAGTTAAGAATGTTTTACTTCAAAGGACAAATGAGAAATGATCAAGTGATCAAAGTATATCTATCTGTAGCTGACATAGATTATAAACAAATATTATTTTGTCAAACAGTGATATTTTATAAATAATGACAAGAAATTAAAAAAAAAAAAAAGCTAGTTCTTCGAGCAATAAAATAAATAGAAAATTTAATAATCTCTTTGCAGTAATGGAAAATCTTTAGATTGAAAACTAAATCAGTGATTATATTCTTTATTTAAGTTATGCCTTATTCAGAAAATAGCTTTAAAGTTTGTTTAGCTTGATAAAAACTGATATGGAAGACAAAGCTACAGATAAGAATTTTGAAACTAATTAGGGTTAGTTTTTTTTAGATTTAAAGAATGAAATGGTATTTACTTGAATTAGATCAACTTTACGAAAGTTGATATTCTAAGCAGTAAATTTTCAATATTGCTGACTTAGCTCTATAATAAAAGATACCCTCTAGGATGTCTTTAGCTAGATAGGAAAAGAATAGGATGTATTTAAAGATATGAATGACAGACAGACTTGTCCATATATTTAGAGTTAATGCAATAAAGATATTTTTATTTTTAAATTTATATTCATCTGTTATAAAGTAAAGAAATGTGTATTTTAAGGATAATCAATGTACTAAACATCACATGATCACTATTTCCTATGTTAGCACATTTCTGTTATTAAAACAGGCAAAACTCTCCATACAGTAGTGCCACTCAGTGCCATCCATTGATTACTCTGGTTGGCACTGAATGGCATTGTATGGAGAGTTTTGCCTGTTTTGATAATCAATGTAGTTATTTTCCCTTTATACCATTACTACATAATTGACAAAAAATTATTTTACTATAACAATTTTTTTTATGTGTGTAAGAAAAATAATTCTATTTTAGATAAAATAATTATAATAAATTAAAAAATTTTGTTACTCTGATATTTCTTTATAATTTAGTTAGTTTACTGTAACATTTTTTTTAAAAATTCTTTTTAAGTTCCTTCATAAATGTTCATATAATTGTGTTAATAAAGTGTACTACATAGCATTAATAAAATAATATTAAACTAACTTCTGACCCACTCTGTATAATAATAATATGAGAATTTATCACTAAGTCCATTTGCGAGTGGGGGGAAAAAAGAACTAAATTAATTTAATAGTAAAAGGGGAGAGATTATCTGGTCTTTGTTCTGTCAGTATTGTGAGATATATTGTCTATATAAAACAGCATTATTAAATCTAAAAAATATTTACTAAATAAAAAAAAACTTTTTATTTATCTGACATTTTAATTTTTTTTTTTTTTAAAAAAGTTTGTTAATGTTATGAAATAATATGCGGTGGATAATATAAAAATTGAATTTCATGAAGTTTACATTGTGAGAGAGTACAAATTTTTTTAGAGTTAAAAGTCACGCATTTCCTAAAAAACTATACTGCTCTGATTCTATCTCTTATTATAAGCTTGAAAAGTAGAGTTGCTAAATGGTTATGCTTATTAAATTCCTATCTAGTATTGACTTATCATTAATATCTGATTTATGATCTTCATCTGTGAGGAGTTTTGGATTTGAATTTAGTAGCCTTGATTTTTGTTTAATTCAATGCACCATTTTTTTTTATTAGATCATGGTCCAAAACTCCCCACTCATGAAAGCTATAAAGCAGGAAATAATGTAAGTATATGGATAACTCAACACTGGATAAGGATTTATGGAGTATAAACATCTAAAATCTATTGTTTGCTTAAGCTAATTGTTAGCAGAATTGGAGTAGTATAAATAGTTTGCTTCTGAAAATCATTCTGTAAGTTGGAGTCATATGATGGATTTTTCAATTTTATACTAATCCTGATCAAAGGATAAAGGTGCCTATAGTTAGTAAATTACTGAGGATCATGAATATATCTATATATATATGTATTATAATATTCTAAAGTTTAGAATATATTAATTAAGGGGGAAATGATAGATTTCATTTTCCCATAAATTTCTTTCATAATATCATAATATGAGAATTCTCAAACATTTTAATTTGTGATAAATGATTGTAAAAGTGAGCGAATAGTCTAAAATAAACAATTTTTTTAATTCTTAATTCATTAATTTACTTATCAGTTTTGATTTTAATATTAAAAAAATACTAAGTAAAAATTTTTTTCTCTTAACTACGTATTTATAAATTTTAATTCTAATTTTTAAGAGAGATAAATATTTATATAATGAGAAAAAAAAAGAAAAAATAATAAAATTTTAACACTTTTTGTAATTTTTGTTTTAATTGATTAAGAGTTTTTTCTCTTTATTTCTCTTTAGCTTTCTTTAATACAATAATCTGTGTTTGTCACATCAGTGGTTTTTTTTTTTTTGGAGTAAGAGAGAAACATGTACAGGAGAATTATTTTGACTTGTTTTGTAGTTAAAAAAAGTGGGAACTAACTGAACAATTTTTTTTGTAAAAATAGACCTAATTGGTCAGTGTTTTATTTGGTCATGTAGAAGACAGGATTATGATTGGTGGAAGACAGAATTGTTCCAAAATAGGAGAATGGGTAAATCAGTTGACCTCAATGTCTTGTAAGAAGAGATCAATCCTAATCAAACTGTTAAAGAGGGCAAAAAAAGAAATCTTAGCCCAGTTGTTGAGACCAGTAGCCATGATCCTTGATTCATTTATTAAAAAGATGCAGAAGCTCTGCTGTTTAAAAATGTTTTCTAAAAAATATGTGCTAAATTTAGCTAAAAGCTAAACATTTGCCTTCATATAATCTGACATGGAAAATTATTAAGAAAAATGAATAAAGTCATTATGTATTAGCCTGACTTGGAAATAAATAGAGGGAAGAAAATGGAGAAATTCATTGTGAGTGAAACCTAAAAATATTAATATGGCAAAATGGATAAATTAACTGTACATTAACCTAGAATGGAAAAGCTTTCAAGAAGACAATCTATATGGAAACTAGAGATTATGAGTATCAACGAAGGACTGAAAAAGGAATTAAATTTATTGTAAAAGGTATTTTTTAATGTGCACATTATAAGTTCATTTATAAATAAAAAAATATACAGAAATAATAATTGATAAGAATAATTTTATTAATTTAACATTTTCTTGTGAAACATGTTTTTTTATTATTCATTTATTTTCTCTTCAAAATTTTAAAAAGGGATTATAAGTAATATAAATTTTATAAAATTTAACTCTTCTTTTGATACACATTTTTTTTTATTCATTTATTTTCCCTCCAAAATTATAAGCTAATTCAAATTTTTTTATCTCTGATTATGAAAAAGTTGTTATCTAACTTTTGTTATTTAATAGGAAATAAATGAATTAAAAATTAATTAATTTAATGAATAAAAATGCACTGGTTAGTCATATTTTTTTTATATGAAATTATATTTTTTTGATAAAATATGTAAGTTTAAATCATCATATGTCATTTTTTAAATTTTTTTAAAATTTTTTATTAAATAAATTGTTTAAAAAATAATAGTTTTAACATCTTTATTTCTCCAGCTATCTATTCTATGAATTGGTAGTATGTGTCACTTGATTTTGTTACAGCTTAGTGTTTTCAAGATTTTAAAAATTATCTCAGTAAAATTATTTAAAGTAGAGTAAACTGTTATATTTATTTTTCTTTTATTCACAGTTACAGTTCCTATAGTCTTATGATCTTGAGCTATCTCTAGAGAGCATAATTGTTAGTTATATGGATATAAGGGTTTGTGTTGGACATCCAGAGGATAATTCTGTATGGCCCAAAGATATCACTTTTAAAGACAATTCACTGCATTGTGCTTTTTATTAGAAGCTAAATTTATCGTTGATTGGTACACTAATGGTACTATATGGCCAGATCATTGATAATAATCATCATGTATCAGTGTCCTAGCCTTATTTTTTTAAAACAGGCAAGATTAACAATTAAGTGTGTGCATCTAGAATATTATGCTTCTTTCTGTCCTGAGTTTGGCAGTGGATAGATAAGTAGCCTGTTTATCATATACTTTTAAATCCAGTCACAAGGATTATTGTTGATTACTGATGAATTTTTGATAGTTGAGTTTATTTTCTTGTATAATGCTAGGAGCCATAGTTTATTAGTATTATTAGTATACTTATTTTATAATTCTTTGCTAATCTCATGCTCTTGATATTTTTATATTTATTCATTTAAATTTGCTTATAATTGATGATTGTGATTATTCAGTGAGGATGTTGATGATTTACCACTCCCCGTGTACACTTCTTAAGTTCCTTCCTTTTATATTTGTGTAGTTTACTACTATTATTAGTATAATTACTTATAATCACATATAGTTTATTCTTTGCTGATCACATGATCTTCTGCTTCTTATTTATTTTTTATATATATTCATTCTTATATTTTATTTCTTTTTATATTTGTGAACGTTTTATAGACATAATGATGTTTTGCCATCACCCCTTATCATTCTGAACCATTACTATATATAATGAACTAGAGTTAGATCTATATAACTAAGCTGGTAGCCTGATAGTACAAAAAAAAAAGAGTAAAAGTGATTGCTGGATGAAAGCTGCATTAGATTAAAAAAAATCCAAATGCCTTAGCTTCAGATCCAAAATGAATCATTGATGAAGGTTATAAGCCAGAAACTCATCTGGAGATATGAATAAGTCTGTACCATAAGGATTTAATAAGCACAACTATCTGGCAAAGGTTACAATATGTGACAAAGCTGAATTATGCAAGTTTGGATTATGTGATGATTTTTGATTATTCATAAGAAAATTTTATTAAGCAATTAACTGTTTTAAATATATATTTACTAATTGGTAAAATAGAAAATTTTTAATGAATGATATATAAGTGAAATTCTATTATTGAATTGCCTACATGAAGTTCCTGGATTAAAGCCTTGTTTGCCACTTTCATGTCATTGCATGATTCTCTAACTATTAACCATTCAATTAGTTTTTATAATCATTATTTTAATTATAGAGATTTATTAGTGCTTTAATTAATATTTATTATAAATAATATTGAAAATGTATACATAGCACCCATTTATAACAATAATAAAAAACTCTAAATAAATCATTGCTTATGAAATATGTAAAATTAATAATATAAACCTATTTATGGAATAACCATGTCTGAAAACATTAGTTTGATAATTCACAAGCCAGTTTTCCAAAGCATCATTTATAAATGAATGTGCAAATAACCCCTCTTATTTGAAATATATTTAAATGATTCTTTGAACATCTGGCTTGTGAATAATCATAAAAACATTTTCAGATCTTAACAATAAGTTTTCGGCAATTTTTATATGGTCTCTATATGAATAAAGTTCAATTAAAAAATAAGTAAAGCTAAGAATTCTTGTTTTGTTTTAACTTAGCTGTGTGAAATATTAGATTAGTGTAAATGTGATATGTCATGTGAATGCATAGTTATCCCATCATTCAAATTTTGAAGCAATTTCATGCTACTATGATATTCCTATAAATTTTATGATTACTTATTTGGTGTGAAAAGTATTTATTGTACTACTACAGTTTAATGAGATTATTATTTATTGTTGAAACTAGTTGTGCAAGACTGTTACCAGTCTTTTACAATATTGCTGTCAACAGACAATTATGAATTAAGTTTTAAGAGATTACTATGTATTTTATAATTGTAGATTGATGGCATATTTTCATCTTACATATATGAATGCAATCACATGTACAGAAAGAAAAGTCTAATTTTGAGTCATAGTATCAATTCTTTATATAATACATTATATTCAATATTTATATATATATAAAAGTATCACAGGTATATTAATTTGTCTAAATCTTATTTGTAAATATATTTTTAATGATATAAAGGATTATCGTATTGCTATTCTAGAATAAATTGCATTAGGATGTTTATGTATTGGTTAACCATCTAATTTTGAACTGAAAACATGTGTATCATTGTCCTTCATCAGAGATCAGTTCTTTTTTTTTTTTTTTTCATTCAGTTGGATATTTTATTGGTTTAATATGTTTTAAATTTTATCATTTCTAATGTTTGAGGGACAGATTTTAAAATAGTCTATCAAAGATCACTTGCCATCTAGTTTACTAGAGTATATAATCATGAGTGAAATTAATTTATTTTAATTGACAAATTTATTATAAAGATAACAGAGATCATTATTTAAAAATTTAGTTTTATGTAATCTTTTTAAAAGTGTTTACATTTATTTAATTTATACAAACAATTTACTTACAATAGATATTAAATTCATGGTATCCTGGAAATTGAAGATATTACTATTCTTACTTTTTTTTAATTTAGACAGTTTTACTTTAATATGCTTAATAAAGAAATAATGAGAATAATTGTATAGATACATATATCAAACATATGTGCTGTGTTTGCAAACTAATTTTATTTTTATTTCAATAGTAATTAAGCAATATATTTTTGATCCATAAAATATATTTAAACTGTAACCTTATATTTTGGTGCAAAATATAAAGTTTAATAGAACTGATTTAAAAATTTCTTCTAAGTGACATGGCTTCTAAGTGACATGGCTTGTATATTGTATCTACTTGATACTTTCACTCAGAGTAACTTAATGATGAGATTAAGTAATATTTTGTCTTGTTTATTGCATTTATTTTTTTCATATATTAGTTTTGCTCTTTTCCAACCACTGATTTAGATCAGATATGTTTAACTGGTAAGAAATCAATAACATAGTACATCAAGTTTAGTAAAGTGTAAATAAAAATAATAATAATTCTTATTTATCTTAGAAATAATCCTAGAAATTAACTTTAGTTTAAATCAAAAACCATTTATTTAATTTTGAATTATTAGATAAAATATGATAAACACATTTTTTTTTGTCTTTCATTGTAACAGAGTATTCATAACAACAACAACAAAAAAAGATGGAGTAGGAATAACATGTATGTAAAACATGTAATGAATATTATTTTTCAAAATTAATAATGAAAAAAATTAAACATTTCTCCTACATAAGTCAAATTATAAGATTGTTATATGTTAACAATGACATGACTGGCTAAATTTAGATAAGTCTGCCCAAGTCTTTTAACTAGAATCTAACTGCTGATAATCTTCTCAATTATCTATAATTAAAATATATTGAAACTATCAATCGTGTCAGTGGAAATAATAGCTAAAAAGGTCAGTTTATTTGAAATATTTTCTATTGCTTACAAACTGTGTTAATCTTAAACAAAATATTTTGATTTCATGATTTTTTCGGATAATTATATTATATGTGCGTAGTGAAGTGTTATACTAATTTAAGATATAAAATTTTATGTTCATAATTTTAACACATTATATTATGCATATGTGGAGTGAAACGCTATATTAATGTCTTTGGGTGTCAGTGACTGAACAATAAGGAATTGATTATCCCATCTTGAACTTACATTATCAATAACGTTCCTACTACTTGATTTGTTTTATTATTAAATAATGATAACAGTTGTTGAAAATAATAACAGCTAACTAAAAGAAAACTTTTCTGACTTCTATAGCCAATGTTGGATTGTTAGATTGTTATTTTCTTGGATAATTATTCCTAGTTTTTTATGCTGAGTAGACAAATCAAGATAATTTAAATATTTTAAATTTGGAGCAACACTTTATATAGGATGTGGAATTTAGTAACTTGTGAGGAATATTCTAATTAAAACTCTACATGTTGCGCTTTTAAAAATTATTTCGTATATTCATAGAGCCCACGCAAGAGTCCATTGATTTGGGAGTATTCATTACAAGTGGAAACAAAAAGAATATAATCAAATCTCTGAAGTTCTGTGTCATAATTGAAAACTATTTGGTTTGTGTGTGCTGTACATTAAGTGTTAAAAGATGTGCTATATTTATTTTATCGGTGAATAGTCACTATACCTAAAATGTTGTGTACTTTAATTTAATGTTTATTTGAATAAGGGTGTATTTTATTTTGATTTTATTTTTGTGTGAACTTATATATGTGAAGTTCATGGTATGTATTTTATTATACTTAATGATTACATATCAATTAAATTCAAGGGACTGAATTTATAATATAGGGATCGAAGAGAATTAATTGAAGGAATAGTGCTTGCGAAAGGTTTAGGAATTATTTGGTAAATTTATAACATGTACCGACACTACATGACTTATTCCTATCTGTCTTCCCAGAATTCTGTGCCTATACTTATGTCATATTTATTATATTGTTATGCTCATATTTTAGGCAGAGTTGGCCATTATCTCAGTTGTTCTTTATTATAAAATACTTCTTCATTTTATGTCTAAACTCATACCTTCTTAACTGCACGTGTTTGCTAATTTAGTAGAATTACTGAGGAGAATGATTTTATATTTTGATTTTAAGTAAATATTAATACTACTTTATAATGTTAAATGGCATTAGTCTGTGTTGGTGGTTAATACGCAGAATAATCATTTGCCATTTTCTATATTTTTCCACTCGTTCCTGCGCTGGTGGTTAATCCGTGGAACTGTGTGTTATTATGCCTATTGTTTGATGGGGTGATCTAGAAACCTACAGGGCATTCAATGCTGTGTTATTCCTATGTGTAGATGAATGCATCCACAGGAATACCATTTTTCTTCATAAATGTATGTTTGAGCAAAGTCTCTATATATTATGATGCTAAAATTATCTTCCTTCATCTTTAGGTTCATCCTGCAAGTTCAATCATTAGTTATAGTAAGGCATCCTATTTAAATTGTCTCCATAGTGTATTATAGGTTTTTTTTTACATGATATTTTAACTGAATTGAGGTTCAAACCTCTACTTTGGTTCAGTATTTCATTATGGTCAACTTTCGTATATATGTCATTACTTATTGTTATTGTTATTATAAGTTTAAAGTATAGGTGCATTGGTTCTGGAATTGACATTGAATATTTCATGACTAGGTGTTTGAACCCCATTCTCTTCTTTCAGGGCTGAAGTTGAGTTCATTTCTAATAAAATTTAATACTGTGTTTATTATAAAAACCATGTATACTATTCATGTATTGAAGCAAATAGATGGAATGGTATTTTATTTATTTGTTCACTTATATTGAAACATTGTATTAATCAACTACTTGTTTAATGATAAAATTGTAAATAAATGTTAACTTATAATTTAACTTATTATGCTGTTGCTATTTGTCATTCTCATAAAAACCAGAAAATCCTACGTATTGAGTAGATCACACATTAGAGTACATATTGTCACTGATAATGTATATAAGATTTACTAATATTCTGGGAGAATATTTTAATGCTTTTGTTTTTGAGTAGCTCATGATGTATGGGGTATAATAAAATCCCATTTACCCCCTCAATCACTTTAGCTTTGCTTTGTTAATTCTGGAACATAATCCAAAATTGATTATTTCTATAAATGTTTATAATATTAGACTCGAAATTCATAAATAAATTTACTAGTTAATATTATGATAGAAGGTATTTTCTTAATCCTATGATTTGCAATTCATCAATCATAATAAGAGTCTCATTGCTATTGATTTAATTAGAAATTTAAATTAATGAGGAAGAAACCCAAAGTTTTCCATGCTTGTTTATTATTGCAAAGCTCATATCTTGCATAGCATTTGTACCAAAATCCTGAATATATCTGAGCTATAACCAATCATGTTATGGTGATGCTTATAATGATTACTTCTTGTTAACGGCCTGTAGTTACCATGTGATAGCTGGTATAGATCTGAGAAATCATACATGTCATTCTGAAAGAGTAATCTCTGATAGTTTCATAAATCATATCTCATCCATGGTCGGCCATAAGGTCTCATGCAAATAAAAATCATTAGATTAAGGTTTTGAAACATAAATTTATGATATAGTTCTTAGAGTGAATGATAATAAATTAAACAGTTGTAATTTATCTTGGGTAATATAATATACCTTCATATACTGCTACAATGGGTCTTCATGGTGTACCCTGACCGGATTAGATCATAACAGTTTCACATTATATCATTAATTTTGTCTGTTATGACCCATTAGGTCCTTTTCAGTCACAATATATATTAATGTTTATTCTTCTTTAATAATCTTTTCAAGTAAAATATTTTAATTTTATTATTAATTTTACAAATATGTATTTTTATTAAACATTATTGTTACTTATATTGCACATGAGTGTCTGTATTTCTAAATCCACAAACCAGATTCAATTTAGCATGTTTTTAAAAGATATTTAATGTTATTAATCTTGATCTTATATATATATAAACTTATGTGCATTTCTTTAAAGGATGTCCTTTTTTCTTTTGTCTTCAATCATACCAAGTATCAATATTTTTTTCTAATGAATCATTTCTTATAACATCAAAAATATGACCACTACATTACTAAATACATATTTTTATTAATGTTTATTAATACATACTAACGGTTTTTTTTATAATAATTTAGATTCAACTCCTGAGCATCTTAGTAATGGGAAGGATTCCAATTTTGAGTTGTCAGCTAGTCAGCATGTCTTAATATCAGCATTGCAAGAGCTTGGGAGCTTAGTTCAAGGTTTAGGAACAATAGCAGGACCTCTAATGACAGAACCAAATAATAGTAAGTTTTTATTTTAATATAAATTTCTTTATGATAATAACTTATTTTGTTACTAAATTTTAACTTTTAAAAATTATATATTTAACTTCTCTGTCCAATAGTTTTGATTGTTTAGAAGGTTTTGTTAGAATTGCTTATTTGAGGCTTAGTTTAGAAATTTTTTTAAAAGTTATTATGAAAATTACAATTTTCTTAAAAAAAAAAATCAACTAGTTTTAGAGCGTAAACATTTATTTAAATTGTGAAAAAATAATGATAAAATTGTATATATATAATTAAAATATTTTGCTTAATTACAGAGTATATATATATGCATAATATCAGATACAATAATATATAATAAAACAAACACTGTAATTAACTACAATTTTTAATATACTTAACATATAAATACATAAAAAAAATAACAGTTTTAACCGGCTGCAGTATGCCTACTATTTAGATATGTTATTAGAATAGTGTTTACTGTAAAAGATACTGGAAATAACCATCATAACTTAAGCTAGCTGTAGCTGTTATTTATTTATGTATTAGTATTGAAAATTATAAAATTAACTCCAGTGTTTTGTTTTAATATATATATACGCACACCCACATATTGAGAGAGACAGAAAATAAAAAATATTAAATTAATTAAAGAAAAATATATATGTAAAACAAACAAAATAAAATTACTTGACTGCACATCTGGTTTTAATATTACAATTAATATATAATTTTATACAAATATATTATAGTAATTTTTAGCTACCCAGCAATGCCACTGCCAAACATATAAAGTTATTTTCTGGAAGTATCTTTGCTTTTTTCTTTGTTTACATCATAATTAATCCATGAAAATATTTAATCTATTATATATAATTGTATGTATATATATATTAATTTGCATTGATTTTTGTGTTATTTAATTAAAAATCATTGACCCCTTCTAAATATTACAGAATCTATATTAAATGATTATCAATTATCAGTAATAAGAGCTCTTTTTTTTTTTTTTTAAATTTCTAGAATATTATTTAAAAAATATTTTGAATTATAATAATAAACTATAAAATTAAAATCTTATGTAGATTTATGGTTTTTTATATAAATTGACTTTGTTTTAGTAGCTGATTTTTTAATATATATTTACCAAATTAATATTATTTTTTTAAACAAAAATTTAAAATCACTTGGTGGTTTTTTATGCCCAGTTTAGGAGAAAATAAAGTTTTATTACAGAAAAAATGGTAGTCATTATTTTAATAAAGCATATTATGTTAGATATTTTAGATATAAATTTACCAAGTAGACCCATACATACATACATACAACTTCTGAAACAGTTCTAATGCAGAAAGTAATTTTGACAGTAAAATCATTATTAACTAAAAGAAAATATGAGGTTTGCTTATTAAATATGTACCAACAACAAAACAATAATAGTATATGAATAATTAACATAGTAATGTTAGTTACCAGAAAGAATACATTTATCATAAATAGTAACATTTTCAACAGATTTTAACTGAAACAGATTTATAACAGACTAATATCAGTGATAAAATATTAAAATTGAAAATGTTGATGCTACTGAAATATTCAAAGAGATGCAAAGTGAAATTATTTTTGAACAATAGTAATAATTATACTCATTGATGTTTATTAGGATTAATTTATATTAGTTTAATGTTTTTAATATGGCAAAGACACTTCAAAGCTGTTAATGCTCATGAAAACAATAATGTCCCTAATGAGTTGATTATTTCAAGACAAAGCTATAGTGAGTCACTTATCTTGTAAGATAAAATACTTGTAATAGATGAAATTAGTATAATTTTTTTTATCAATTTCTGATTATTGTATGTATAACATGAATTAAAATTACAATTGACTGGCAAGTATATCATGTGCATAAGAGTTCAATCTAACCCTATGAAAAAATTATATGCTTACAGATTTGGCACATAGTATTTTCACTAAACAATGGCCAGTTCTGGATAAATATAGAAACGAAGAAGACATGGTTCAGATTAAAATGTATACTTTTTAAAGCTGAACCAGTATGAGGTAGTTGATGGAAATTCTGACTAATGATTTACATATAGATCTATCAGTATTTTCTAAAGGCTTATCTGTCACAAGTATTAGTACTTTAGACAAATTGCTATAAGTAGTAAGTACAATCGATTGATGTTTTTTTTTTAAAATTTTATTATGTTTTCTGTATTTTGTTATTTTGATATCTGTTGTCAAACTGGAATGCAGAAATAATAGTTGATTGGAGAGGACTAAATTCTGTATAGGTTTTATAACTAATGATCCAAACTTGATTATATTGTAAATTTATTCAATGAAAGCTAAAAAAAATTCTAGCGTTTGTATGCATATGTAAGAATATAAACACAATTGTAATATTAAAATGATAGAAAGTATAAAAAATTATCAAAAAAATTTGTTAAGGAATATATATAAAACATTCTTAAATAAAATAAAAGGAAAAATTGTAATTATGAATATTTATATACATATAAAATGTTAATGTGACTGAAAGTGGTTGGAGAACAGTATATTTACTATTAAAGAAAAAAATGAAATAACAAAGGAGACTAGAAAATGAGTAATAAATTTTAAAAGTGAAGAAAAGAGTAAAAAGAATTATGTTTGTTTATGATGGTTTTAAAGTTATAATTTTTAAGTATATTATGAATAGGAAATGTATATAAAATGATATTTTAAAAAATGTATGGTTTATTTAATTTTAATTACTATATTTTTGATAAAAAACTTTTGATAATGACCATAGGAAATGTCTGAGATGTGAAGCAGAAAAGGGAGGATCCTCTCTGATTTCTCTTTCAGATCTTAAAGAATAGAGCAGCTATTATAACCAAATATTCATATGATACATGAATATGGATGGGCTACTCATCAACACATATGAGCCAGTGTGGTGAGTTTCTTGGCTTTTTATCTCTCAGTATAAGATTAAGAAACACAATGGTCTTTCTTTTCAGTTGCCTAATATTTAGAAGAATAGACTCAAGTATTGAATACATTGTGTATCAAGATTTGGAAAGAAAAGAAAGAAAAATACTGATAAATATGATGGAGGTATAAAGATTGCATTTAAGAATAAAGTCAATTTTAGGCATGAAAAATGATATAAAAACCATAAAACTAATTAAACACAAAGTTATAAAAAATTTAGATCTGAATTTAAAGTCAAAACAGGAAAGTGATTGCATACGCAATAAAAAAGATTAAAGGAAATTAAATGATATTAATAATAATAATAATAACGAATGGGCTCCATCACTAAGAAGAGAATTTTTATGTCAAATTAGGAAAATTAATGCTTATAATATCATTTTAGGAGTTATAAAAGTGAAGATGCTGTTGCCAGGATCATAAGGCTGATCATTGATTGGCTGAAAAATAAAATTATTTCTGTTTGTATTTGCAATATCTAACCATTTGTAACTCTATCATTAATTGTTATTAAGTGATAATTTTTCTCTCTTTTTGTGTTTAGGTTTTTTACTACGTAATTTAATTCATGATTTTATTTTACTTTTTTTTTTTCTTTGTACATAATCAAGATTGTTTCTCAATATGGTTTAAGATTATTTTATATATAATAAGAATATTTTAATTGTGTGTGTATATATATATCATAATTAATCAGTATAGCAGTTAAACAATATGTTAATCCCGGGAATGACCAACTTTCCAAACATTGTTAATATTAATATACTCCAGTCTTTTTATCAAACTGTCCAGCAAATGTAAATTGATCATTTATGTATGCTATATTGGACTTTATACTGAAGACAGATCAGGTAAGTAATATTATCCAAACTGAATATGAAATCGAATTCTGATCTAAACACAGATATTTTCAATATAGCTAGACATTAACTTCACATGGTAGTAATATTTTTTACTCGTTTTAAAACCATTGTGAATTAATAATCTATGGCCAAATTGTTTTCTCTGTTTATTTATGTGTTATATATTAATACGTAAATAAAGTTAAATTAGTGTAACCATAATCAAACGGAATATGAAGAAATTTTCCTAGTTATTCTTTAACATTCTAGATAATTTACATATGTCACATACACAATTTGAATAACCATTAATATTAATATGAGGATAGAATTATACAGGATTGAATTAGCATAAAAAATCTTGCAGAGATCTGCAATGTGTGTATGTGTATATGGCCATCAGTAAATTCATTTTGGACTGCCTTTAGTCAGTAATTTGCAGTGGCAAGAAGTAAATTGTCATCTACAGTAGTTGTGCATATTGTGAATACATAAAAAAACCCAGTAATGTATAAATTTTTTAATTTTTTTAAAATTTTTCCCTTTTTTTTATAATCCCCCCCCACCCAATATTTTTTTTTTTTTTTTTTTTTTATTATTTTATTTTTATTTTTTTTTTTTTTATTTCTTTTTTATTATTTCATTTATAGGTATGATAAATATAAATATATTTTTATTTATTTTTTTTTTTTTATTTTTATATTTCTCCTATTACTCCTTTTCCCTTATTTCTAATTCTCACTTCCTCACCCCTCCCAACCTCCAAAAACTTCTTTTAACTTTTATAATTTGGTAAGGGGGAGGGGGAAGGATCGTCTGTCCTCAAGAAAAGAGAACACCCCCCGTTCAAACAAAAAGAAGTAAAAAATAATTATAAAAACTATAATCTACATATTTATTTTTTATTTAATTTTATGTTGGTTTATGATTGGCCCACACCCACTGGTTTGGGGGGGGGGGGGGGGGGAGGGTATTAATCTGAAATATCAGTATATTTTAAAATTTTTAAAAAAAAAAAAAAAAAAAACAATTTATATAAAGGTATTTTGTTTTTAAGAAAATGGTGTAAAATTTTTTTTTTCTTCCCTTCCCCTAATTTTTTCAATACTTATCCCAATCCCGGAGGGAATAGGCTCAAACTAAAAAAAGAAAATATCTCCCATAAAAGGACCCGCAATAAATATGTATGCTGCCCCCCCCCTTGTAGGTGGTGGACTGGCTATATGCCTTTATGTTCAGACTGCTGTTTGTTTGGCAATCAATACACTCTTTCTTGTAAGTTTCTATATCTTTATTTAACCTTGGCCACCAAATGTAACTTCTGGCTAATGGTTTGGTGCGACCTATTCCTGGATGACCACTATGAAGTAGTTCTAGAACCTGTTTTCGTCCTTGTGGAGGTATTACTACTCTATCACCATTGAGAATACATCCCTTGCAGATCGACAATTGTATACGCGCATTCCAGAAAGACATTGGTAGATTATCTGGTTTCTTGTTAGGCCAGCCCTCCCTGATCCAGTTCTTCAAAATTTGGTAAGCCGGTTCATTGTTGGTCCAGTCTGATACACTTCTACTGTTCATTGTTTTATTCTTCCACCGGTCGATATAGTTTACTTCTATAGTAGGTCTCATTCTTTCTGAAGCATCAGGCAGTCTAGACAGTGCATCAGCATGTTGGATCAACTTCTCACTTCTGTAATTTAAATCATAGTCATAGGCTGAGAGTATTGATATCCAGCGTATCATTCGTGGTCTCAGATGGTCTGGAATAGAGTTTACTTTAGTGAATATTCCCAACAAAGGTTTGTGATCTGTAATTATGGTAAATTTTCGCCCATATACATATTGGTGGAACTTTTTAATTCCATAAACCATTGCCAATGCCTCCTTATCTATCTGACTGTAGTTTCTCTCAGCATTAGATAGGGTCCTCGAAGCATAGGCTATCGGTCTCTCACCACTTGGGGTTGAGTGACTTAGCACCACCCTTACTCCATACTCTGATGCATCTGTTGTCAGGCATAAATCTGCTTCATGATCATAGTGTACTAAGAGTTTCTCAGACATCAAAAGAGATGTAACCTTCTTAAAGGTATCTTCATGCTCTGATGTCCACTTCCAGACTTGATTCTTCTTCAAAAGGTCAAATAATGGTTGAGCCACATGTGCCTTTCCCTTTAGAACAGAGTCAAAATAATTAATAAGCCCTAAAAATGCTTGTAATTCCTTGATGTTTGTAGGTTTGGGAGCATTATATACTGCTTTTGTTTTCTCCGGTGCTGGAATTTTTCCTTGTTCGGATATAATGTGGCCTAGAAACTTTAATTTCTGTGTATTCCATAGAAACAGTAATTTTTGTGTATTCCATACACATTTGTTAATATTAAGAGTTGCTCCAAATTCTTCCAATCTTTGACTTACTTGAGTGACTTTATCCCTGAGGACTTCTGAGTTTGCATTGATGAGAATGTCATCAAAATATGGAATGACTCCTGCTAAACCCTTAACTAAGATATCCATCTTTGCTTGGAAAATGTTAGAAGCAACAGTTATTCCGAAAGGAAGTCGATTGTATTTAAATAATCCTAAGTGAATGGTTATTGTTAACATTCTCGCAGTTTCTTCACTTACTGGTATTTGATGAAATGCGGACTGGAGGTTGAGTTTTGCAAAGTATGATGCCTTCTCTAAAAGGGCTAGGACCTCTCTTGTATTTGGAACTGGATATGCACTCTTGCAGATATTTTTGTTTATTGTTCCACGATAGTCTCCACAAGTACGTATTTTTCCATCTGGTTTGTTTACCACTACAATTGGTGTAGCCCAATTTGAGTTTTCAATTGGGCTTATTATGTCTTCTTGTAATACATCATTTAGGGCTTCCTCAACTGTAATGCGTTGTGCAAATGGTATTTTCCTAGTCTTGCAAATTACTGGTATTGCGTTTTCTTTTAACTCTAATTGTACTGGCTTTGTTTTCATTTGTCCTAAATTTTTAGTGAAAAGTGATGGGAATTTAATCTGTATTTCATTTCCGATATTTATTTCTTTATTATATTAAACTTAATTCCCAAAGAATGGAACTAGTTTCTGCCCATTAAGGATTTTATCTTTTTATGTACTATATATAATTGTAGAACTCCTTTGTTTGAGTTCAACCTGACTTTGACCATAACCTTTCTGATGATTTCGACTTTATTTCCATTAACGTCTGTTGTGCGAACTTCGGTATTCACTATTTTTTTTAAGGCATATTTTTACAAATAGATTTCTAATCTTTTAGAGATGAGGGAAACCCTGGAGCCGCAATTTCCATTTTACGTTTTTCCTTTGATGTACATAGTTTGTTTAAATTCTGATTCTGAATTTTTCAGTGTTTTGATCAAATATTGATCTTTTGAGTTGTTTTTTTCAGAATCTCTCACTAGGGTTCCTCGTGTTTCATACAGTTGTTTACAATTGCGTTCAACATGTCCGGTTTTTTTGCAGGGGAAACAAACGCGGTTATAGCTACAATCCTCATCTTGTTCAGCATTTTTCTGAATCGGACGATAAAGGATATGAGGTGACGCATTATTCATAAATTCTTTTGCCTGCTCTATTACGAGTTCGTGAGCTATTTCCTTTTTAGTGGCTTTATATGTAATGTTCGATACCGCAAGTAATTGTTCACGAAATTTTATGTCGTATAATCCGACCATAAACACAATTTTTAGCTAATTCACCCAGGGCTGAATCACATTCCTTGAAGGTTTCATTTTTTGCCTGATGTCGTAAACAGAAGTGTAGTCTAGCGATGTGCTTTGACGGTAGCGGGCAGAACTCTGAAGTTAATCTTTCAACCACATCGTCGTATTGTAAAGTTTCTGGTTCAACAGGTTCACATAACCAGTTAGCTACTTCTAAAACATTGATTCCTGCGAAACCTAGAAGTGTGGCAATTTTAATGTCGTTTTCCTTAACACTGTTTATCAAAAAGTGTTTTTCAAGCAGTTTTACATATAACGGCCATTTACTGGGATTTTCAACATCGAAATCTCCTATTCGTAGTTGTATCATGGTGGCCATTTTTTGTTCCAAAAATGGTTTTTCGGAGATCCTGTCCGACTGTCCCAATTTGACGCGTATGCGTCAACTTAATTTAATTCTCCAACAGATTTGGTAACAAAAAATAGGTTTATTAACAACTTTAACACAAAAAATAATGCATAGCTATAAGTTATACTCTAAGAAAGTTTTCTAACTAAAAACTTCTATTAGACAAAACGTTCTACCCTTCACGTTCTTGATTGTTTAACTTAATTAATAATGGCAGGTGACATTACACCAGTAAACAAGAATTAGTTAAATTTGTGGTATATGTGAAGAAGTATATCACCAAACCAGAAATTTATTATGAATAGTAGAGATTACAAAGTAATTTCTAAGAACTGTTAGTTCTTTTATTTATATATGTTTTCTTTTAGCAAGTGAATAAACTTACTTGTTAAGTTTAATTGGTGTGAAATTTTATTTAATATAGCTTATTGATGCTATTTGACTGGCGTAGTTAAAAATATCACTGGGAATACCACACAATTATGAAATAATTAATCAACATAATGTTTTAAATAGAAATTTTCTCTATTCAGCAGTATTGAAAGAGACTGTGTTTACATCTGTGTTTGATTACTGGTTTAAACTGAATGATATTTGTCAAAAGTTATTTTCTCTATCTGAGTAGCTTACATAATTGGTCATTTTACATTTTCTGAACAGCTTGATAAAAAGACCGAAGCACATATATACATAATGTTTATGTTATATAAAATTTAAGCAGACAGAATGAGACTTTGTTTACACCTGTGTTTGATTAGCAGTTAAGTCTGAATGATATCATTTGTCGGAGTTCATTTTTCTGAGTAACTTACATAAGGGGTCATTTTACATTTTCTGAACAGCTTGATAAAAAGGACAAAGAATATATATATATATAAATGTTTATGTTATATAAAATTTAAACAGACAGATGACTAATATATCATATGCATTTATTTTATTTAGATATCATTGATCCAGTTTTTTCAGTTTTAATTCATCACAGTCCTGCTGCACGTTTTGCTGCAGCATGGTGTTTACGCTGTATTGCTGTTGCTGTACCCTCTCAGTTGACCCCTTTGTTAGATCGTTGCATTGAAAGATTAGAATCTCTTAAATCTTCTCCTGAAGCTATATCAGGCTACTCAGCAGCATTAGCAGCACTTATTGGTGGTGTCTACAAGTGCCCTCTAGGTATTCCTCATGCCAAAGGCAAGGTAATATAAAACATTTAAATGTTTAAAGCTCTTGCTTTATACAATTTTTTAAATGTTTAATGTGTTTATTTTTTATGTATGATTTATATGTTAGTAATTTATTTATGTATTTATTTTCCTTTTTTGGTTAACTAACATGAAGGCTAGAGTTTTGATAGCTCCAAATTTTTTAATACTAATAAAATTATATCAAGTAAATTTAAGATCAATCAGTGTATATGCTTTGTAAAACAAGTTTATCCAGTAATAATAACTCTCCAAGAAGAATTTAAGCTTAAAAAAAGATAGACTTTTAAAAGCAAATAGTAAATCTTCCTCATTAAAATATTCAAAATAAAATTTCTGCTATCAAAATTAAGATCTGTAACTCAACCTACACATTAAATCTATTGTTATATTTTTAAGATCACAATGACAGTTTTTATATTAAAATTCATTCTCCATTTTTTTGAATATCTAAATATACTACCATTTTTGTCAATGTTATTTAAAGCTTTGCTTTACAACAATATGACTATTGAAAGGAGCAGATCTCTTTAAACAGTTTTAAAATGTCATACAAACAAAATAATGTATAACTTTGGATGCAGAGCATTTTATTAAATAAATTGTTATTTTGTAGCATCTAAATCATAAATTTATTCTTCTATATATATGGTTATTTGTTTCATAGTCATGGGCAAATCAGTTTTATAAACATATTAAAAATAGTGTGAATCAACAGTTCATGAACATAAAATAAATTGTGGTATTCTTTATGTTTAACGAGTATGTGACTTAGGGACAGATATCACATAATGGTAGGATGACAGATTAAATATTGATGGATCAAAACACAGGCATTTTCAATGCACAAATATCACATGACTGACTTCCAAACAATATTGCATGGTTTTTTGCAGTGTAAAATTACAGATTATGGAAAGCAAAAATTTGTGGATAATGGCCCAAGTGTGTCATGCTTGATGCTCAAACTTCTTATATGATCTCCCATGCAATAAATCATTTGATTATTATTATTTTTAATTGTTTATTTTTAATAGATATATTTGTCTATTTATCCAAAAGGAAATAATTTATTTTATTTTTATGTATTAATACAATAGAATAATCATCATTTATTTATGTGTGTGTATTTATTTGTAAATAAAGTGATGATGTTAATTAAAATAATTGATTATTTATCTATATTTATAGCAAATTTTTAACATCGCAGAAGACCTCTTGCGAACGGCTTCTCAGAGCAGCCGGCTGTCTGTTCAAAGAACTCAAGCAGGCTGGCTGCTGCTTGGAGCCTTTATGACTCTTGGTAAGTCAATTTAATAATTGCTATTTAGTGTAATTTTCAGAACATAGGTAATTTTTTATGAATTTTGAAATTGTTTGCGATATTCAAATTTTCAAAGATATTGTTAGTTTTAGTATTATTTGACTTTTGTCATATCTTTTTTTTACAATCACTTTTCAAAATGGGCAATACATGTTGCAACCTGATATTCAACAAATGTTTTGTATCATAATCAGCATCAAAAGTATAGTCATTGTCTAGCAGAAGGAAAATCAAAGAGAGAAACAAGAATTCATTATCATTTTCAACCATTGATCCATTACAGGATGAAAGTCTCTCCAAGTTTAATCCAGTTTCTTGGATCTCTAGCTGTCTTCTCCGCAACACACTAGCAAACATTTATTTCATTAGTCTACCTCGCATATGGGTTTTTGGATTATTTTATAATCTCTTGTAATCAAGTGTACTGTTATCTCTTCTAGCTACATGTCCAGATGATTTCATTTAATTCTTTCAGTGATATTAATGATAACCTGTTTTTTCTCTCATCGAATTATTTCTCTTTTGATCCTTATATTATTCTTAACGTACATGTTTCCATACTTCTGTGAATGGTGTGAAGTCTCTGATTTGTTCTTCTGTTAAGTGTCCAAGTCTCAGATCTGTAAGTATGAACTGGTAAAGTACTTTATCAAAAACCTTTTTCAAATATCTAAGCATGTTTTCTCTTAATATTAATTTATTTCTAGTAAAAAACTCCATCTGAGTTGAGTTTAATTCTAATTTCATCTTTTATATCCATTTGTATTAGTAATCTGATTAAAATATTTGTAAGTATTAATTTCTTCTAATTCATGATTATCAATTTTTATTTGTTTTTTTTTTTTGAGAAAATTCGTTGATCATTAATCTTTTTAGCATTTATCTTTAATCCTTCATTCTTACTTTCATCTGATAATTCCTGCAACATTTTCTGAAACTTTGAAATTTTATTTGCAAAAACAGGTACATCATTTGCAAAATCTAGGGGACTTAAGTAATCTTCATCTACTTTTATTTTCTTAGTTTACCATTTTAATCCATAAAATACTTCTTGGTCAAGCATTGGTGGTCGAGAGGTCAGCGACAGCTGCTTTACCAGCAGTTGTCCCGGGTTAGTGGGTTCGCTTCCCGGCTGATGCTATGACACATGAGAAAAAAAAACTTCTTAGAAAACTTCTGGATAAAGTTTTGAAAATATGGAATCAATTTACTACACACCCTTCTCATTGTTAATCTTAATCTAATCATTGCTGTTGCATTTGACAGATATTCTTCAGAATATGATAATATTTCCTTAATGATCCAATGCTTTAATCACTGTAGAAATGCTTATAGAATCAAATGTCTTTTCATAATCTACAAATTCAAAACATAATGGCAATTCAAATTCATTAGTTTTTTCTATAAATTCTTTCAATGACTGGATGTGATTCACTGTGGTAAAACCACTTATAACTCTAGTTTGTTCTTTTGAATAAAGAATTAATTAAAAGTTACCAAATAACTTGTTGGTGTATGTAATTAAGTAATGAAATATGGTTGCAACAAACACACAATCTTATTGTTACTGTTAATGCAGAGAAATAATACAAAAGAGGTTCTTGAGAATCAGGGTCTAAAAGAAAATGGAATGGGAGAAAACAATAATGATAATTTAGTTATAAATAATAATTTTTATTGAATTAAGTTAAGATGATAACTTTCATTCATCTTTTATTTAATCATATTCATTACAAATATCTCATATCAACTGTCGTACATAACATACATATATAAATAAAATTTTTATTAAATTTATATCATATATATTGTGCATTGAGTTACATATCCTGACTGCATTATTAAATATATATGTTATACATTTTTTTTTTTTATATATAGGATTTGTAATCATTGAAATGCCAGCTGATGTCTTCATTAATCTTCATCTTACTATATGATAACAATATATTTTTTAATAGTTGTAAATATAAATGCAGAAAATAATAGTGATTTAGTATGATTTTATTACCTTAAAAAAACTTAAGCTACTTATTTAATATTTTCGTTTCCAGAACATCACTCAATTTTAAAGAAAATAAGTTTCACTGCATTAGAAATTAAAATGACATTTCACTTTCAAGAATAATATCATAATTCAAATTATTTTATAAAATCATTTTTTTTACACATACATATTTCAATAGGACCTAATAAATAAATAATATATCATCCTTAGATATGTATGAATTTGTTTGGTATGTATGTACTCGTAAATGATATTAAAATGAATTTAACTGTAGCAATGATTGTTTAGTAAATTTTATAAGGCAATGCCTTGAGAAAATCATATATAACAGCGTAAATCTTTTATGTCACTAGGAAATGAAAGAGACAACAAGCAGGTCATTAAAAGAGAAAGATCTTGTTTTCATTTGTTTAAAAAAAAGTGTGTTCTTTTATCCAAAAGAAAAAGTTTTGTAACAATAAAGATTTGCTTATAAAGAACAAAGAGAAATGTATTTACTTAAGAACTTATATGTTGAAGAGAAATCTAACATGAATAGCTAAATAGAAAGATAACATTCATTTTAAATGGCAAATCTATATTTGAATTTGGGCTCAATAACAATCGAAATGCAATTAATACAACCCTATAAAAGATTTATTTGCTTTTATTGGAAAATAGGAAAATACACATTTAGATTTGAATAATATATATTTGTATGTGTTCATTGGAAATATATGAGAGCCCATGAATAATGGTAATAAAGTTGTCAAGGAAACTAAAATAATATTCAAAATGGTATAAAATCAAATTTGGATTTCTCATGCTTCTATTATATTGTCAAATCTTTCAATAAATTTTTGTAATATTTACGCACTTTCCATTACCTGAGAACCATATTGCATTATAGTGGATCGCATTGTTATCATTCTATAGATAAAATATAATGACAAATCGGATAAATATCTTGGAGAGTAATAGTTAGTAGCTCCAGATATTTTATATATATGTTGAGGAGAAACCTAAGCTATAGAACACTGTTATGATAACCAACTAAATTGGATTAAAATACCAAATACTTGTGAACAAAATTTCATTAGTGATCTATTATTAATGAATTTTAATCAGTGTTTAGATCATAAATCTTACACAGATATGTGATAGTCCAGCAGACATTGGATTTTAAAGTATACATATATTAGATATTTTGTATTTCATTAAATCCATCAACCATTCAATTCCATTTTAAGATTTATTATTTGTTTATTTAAAGGAATATTTAATGTATAAATTATATCTAGATCTAAAAGGGTTAAAGGATATTCCCTTTGCACCAATTCAGGATTATTATCATTATCTGGAATGTCCATAAACACTAATATAACCCTCTTTTATATAACAGATTGTTATGCATGAATCTAGCTCAGAGAATACAAGCTTTATAATTTACTGTGAGCAAGAGATGATGCTACATATATTCTAATTATTTAGAATTGAATGTCACTCGAATAATTTTAACAATGAAATAACAGTTTATTAATAACAATAAAAAATAAATAATTTAAGGTCTACAAAATATAGCTATACATATATAAATTAAGCTGTCTGATTTTGATTAATATACAAAAAAAATAAGAAATATGCTATCACATTGTGATTATATATGTTGCAATAGGTTTATATAAACACATATATTAGCACACAGACATGGTATACTGATTTATGAATATTTGAATTGTCATATAATAATAAAAAAAATATTAATTTTTACATTTATGTTTCTACCTGACACATATTGATATAAGCACACAAACATGCAGTATAATTTATGAACATATCTGAAATAAAAAAAAAAAAGAATAATTTTACATATATGTGTCTACCTGACACACATCAAAATATGCACACAAACATGCAGTATAATTTATGAACAAATTTAAATTGTCATAAACCTGTAAATAAAATTTCTTTTTTATAATACGTAATTAATTGTGTGTGCATAGAAATGTATGTGCACACTGATGTTTATATCACATATTTTAATTTATCAAATTAATAAAATTATTAAAATGATTATATTTTTCACGATTAATTCTATGTTGAAATATACATAACATCATAAAGATTTTCTTATTTTTTTTTTTTAAAAAAAAATAATGTCTATCTTTGACAAGTTACTGTTATTAATTATAAATGTCTTTAAAAAAATATTCTGGCAAATTTCTTTGTTTTCCAATCTAAAAATACTTTTAGAGTTTATGAATCAATTCTTTACTTTTAGATTTTTTTAATTCAAGCAAAATTTATTTACTTGTATTTTTAAGTTATAGATTTTAAATGTCATTTTTTTAAATAAATGATTTTATATTATTACTCACCAGCTGTGTTTCTTATGTATACGTTTATTTGGCTTCTCTACATATAGATAAATCAGCATACATATTAATCATCTCCATTTAGTCTAGGATTGGATAGGTATTAGACAAGCTAGCCATTTTTAGTCTACATTAGGGCTATGGAATAATGGAAGTTGACCCTTTTCCTCTATGTGAATCCAAACTCAACCATAACAAACTATATGGAGCAGATGCTGGACTTGTTGTCCTTGCCTTCAGTTATGTCTTTATGCTAGTTCTGTCCCAATCTGGACAACTCTAAGAACTCTTAAGAACCACTCAGACCCTATTCCCTAATCTTTTTTTTTCAACTCTTTTACAGCTAGGGTGTTGGAAAATATATTAGTTAACAATGTTTTTCCTATCTTGATTGAAAAAAGTTAATGACTTTTCAATTCACTTTAATCCTTTGAAAAACCATTTAATTGAATTTTATTAAAATATGTTATACAAGCATTACTTTAAAAAAAAAGATTTCTAAAACAGATAGTGGAATTTTATCAAAATATGTTATATAAGCTTTACTTAAAAAAAGATTTCTAAAATAGTTAGCGAAATTTTATAATGACCAGGATATCTATTGTAAACATAAAAACCTGCTTGTTTTAATTTCAAAATCAGAATTAATAAAATATTAATTAGACCTTTTTTTAAATGTTTAATTTATAATAAAAAAATTAAATTCAAAATTATTTACTCTTTACATTTATTCCAGTGTACTGTAGAAATATCTACAAAAAAAAAGTTGTCTCTGTCAATTTCTACTTTTCCTTTCAACTTTATATATATATGCACACACACTACTGTTGTTGTATGCTATGAAACCCATAACGTTTTCAATATATTGTTTATGATTATTTGATGAGAATTTTCATATATAGAGATTAAAATCTATTTTGATTACACTTATCAAGTGCATGAAAGAAACATTGGTCAGCTCTATTTTTTTGCTGTCCTATGTGAACCTGATTGGAAATTTTCACATTAAATATTACATATTGGCAATCAAGTAAACACATTTTTGTCAGAGCTTTCACTTTATTAAATAACAGTAGATATAATTTTAAAAAGTTCTATATTTATGATTGTACTGAAGCATTAGTTACTTTTTAATATAAGTTTTTCTATAAAAATTTTTATTTGACTAATAACATGTATTTCAATAGTTTGGTTTAGCTGAATGACAAAGTATAGAAATAAAGCAGACCAAAATTTCTTTCAGACATTTGTAAATCTAATCAAGATAATTTTAAAAAATATATTCAGTTTTCTATCAAATCATCATGAACAATCATTTTTTATTTGTGAAAATATTCGGATTAAATGTTACTCCATATGTATGTGTGTACATGAATGTATTTTAATAATCATATAGATCATAGATAGTTATTTGTTTAGTATTAATATCATAACAGCTATTTTAAACATTTATTTAAAATGTGTGTAGGTCCACCTGTAGTGCGATCACAAGTACCCCGCCTACTGCTTCTGTGGAAGAATGCATTTCCACGTTCCTCCAAAGAATTAGAATCTGAAAAGGCAAGGGGCGATGCTTTTACTTGGCAAGTTACTTTGGAGGGGCGAGCAGGGGCTTTAAGTGGTAAATAAATTTAAAAATTTTAAATCTTATAATTTGTAATATTAATGTTAATATTTTATTATATAATACCATAGAAGACTAATGATTCTGTAATTTTTAATCTTTTTAAATTTTTCTTAAATATTAAGATTACTGTTACATTACTTCTGTCATTATTCATATCATTTAGACATTTAATGCATAACTTTGTTAACAATTTTCTATTTCTACATCTGCTTTTTTTAAAATTCTATAATTTTAGGCTTTTTTTGCCTTTTATTCTTCACTGTTTTAATTACATATTTTCCATTTTTTATTTAAAATGTGCAGAATTTTTTTTGATATTGTTATTTCTGTATGTGATTTTTTTTACTTTCTATTTTTTATTATTGTATTAGTTCACATTCTTTGTAAGTAAAATAAAATCTGATTTTTAGTCACTATACTATTTATTATTTTTATTGCTGCAATAACTTTAAATTTCAAAATTATTTTTTACATTTTTGAGACTTTCCTTTTTTTTCTGTAGCTTCTCATTGTCTAGTTACAATTACAGTTTATTACATAATCATTGATTGACTCTTTTTCACCAACTTTCCAGAATTTCATAAGTTACAGTTATTCAGTTCTTCTAAATTAGGAATTTTTATATTTTCTTTTTATTTTGTACATAGCCTTGTATCAATACTAAATTCATTGATGAATTGGCCCTTTTTGTTCTTGTTTTCTTTACAGCTGTTTTTAACAAAATATTTACTATTTTCTTAATGAGTGTATTCAAATCTGAATCATTTAAAAAGTTTTTAACATTTTGAAAAGATTTGTGAGTTCTCACATAAATTCAATGAATATTTCTGAAGATAGCAATATCAATTGCTGATATATTCTTTTTTCTAGTAGCTTTTGTTTCTTTAGCTTTGCATTAACATATTTTACAAATTAATGATCATTTTCTATTATGAATCTATTAAGCACATTACAATTTTGAAATACATAGTTTTTGTTCATCAAAATATAATCCAATCATATCTATCTTTATTTGGATAAATCTGTGTCAATTTTCTCTCTGCATTTTTTTTTTTTTAAAAAAATCGTTGTGTACAATTTTTCTTTGCAAATTTCATAAGACTATTTTCCATTTAATTATTTTATTTCTATATACAAATGTACTTGTCATACCTTCAATAATATTTATATGTATGTACATATCTGAACACTGGTTGAATATCTTTAAAGTCTGAACTTGTGATGATACTATAATCTGATTAGTTATGAGAGGATCATTTAAAATTTTTAAATCACCAAACTATTATTTCAGCATATGGGTTAATATTTTATTCAGTTAATATTTTTTTAATATAATGTTGAATAAATTAATGTGCATGTATAAAAATAAACAAAAAATTATAAATGTAGTACAGGAAATAAATTAATTTAGTATCTTTAGTAATATGACTACTGTGCGTTTTTTTCTTAGTCATTTTAAACTTCATAATTTTAATTTTTCCTTAGGACATAGCAGCTGAAAAATGCCGTAAGAATGGACACTTTTATTCATTAGCTTTTTAAAATGCATTTTTGTTGATTATGTATTATTTGTGTAAATATTATTGAAAAGCTAAAGGAACTCGTAGTGCAAGAAAGAGAATGAAAAAAGATAAAATTTATTTCCTAAATATTATTGAAGTACTAAGATGGACATGCTGGAATTAGTAAAGAGGAATAAAAAAAAACCCCCAAAACAATCAGTAAATTTTTATCTATTGAGTATAAAAATACTTATGAATATATGAACAAATTTCTAATATAATGTAAATGTATACTCAGTATACATAGATGCTGAATTTGATTATATTATTTACACGTAAATTTAATAGAGAGAAAAAAAAAAAACAACAACAAAAAAAAAACACAAATTGATCAAAATATTAATTTTTTTAATGTTTTTATTTTATTTTTGATGTATCATTGTAAAGACAAGTGTAATATAATATAAAAACATATTTGTAAATATTAAATATATTAAAGTTAATAGTTATTGTTATTTAATTATTATTTTTTTTAATTACCAACATCTTGTAATTCTTTAAAAATATATAGAATCAGTGGTGAGAGTGTAAGAAGAGTATTAATTCAATGACTTTTTTTTTTTAAATCTGGAAAAGTCATTAATTCTTGATGTTCAACCAATATTAATATTGAATTATTTTTTTTTTTTAGTTATGGACAAGCAGAAAATGAAAACTGATCTTTTTTAAATATGTTTTAATTTGTTAATATTTTATAAAAATATTTAGTTTTAGTGTTCAAATTTTTTTGATATATAATATTGATTTACTTACTTTAGAGTTTAAGAAAAAAAAAACTATTCGTTTTCAGCAATGCATAGTTTTGTGACTCACTGTCAAGAATTGGTTACTGAAGATGTTATTAGACGATTACTAGCACCAATTGAAGCAGCTCTTTTAATGTTGGCTAAGTAATTTACTTACATACTTTGTACATATGTAGTAGGATTTGTATATATATATATATATGCGCTCAAAATTCTATTAAAATTTTTTTTTTTTTACTAGTTGAATATTGATTGTTGACTTACATATATGTATTGTACAAATAAATAAATAAATATATTAATAGTATGAAGGATAAAGAGATTAAATATATGTAAAAAAAAATGCTTAATTAAGCATAATGTTATAAATTAAAATAAATGGGAAAATATGTACTGGTGATATTAATCAAATATCATGTTAATGAAAGTATTGCATTTAAAGATTTATTTATTTATTTTTTTGCATTTATTCTGTAAATATAGACTCCTAAAGTATAAGAAAGTGAAACAATCGTTTTTCTTCAAATTTTTTTTTCAAAACTTCCGATCATTTCTTTTCAATTATTTTAATCATATAAGTTTCCACTTTTTGTAAAAAATATACTTCAATCAAGCAATTACCCACAAATTAATCTATTCTTATTAAATAACCAATTTACCATTACTTGTTTTTTTTTTTTTTAATATAATTTTTTTTAAATTTCATTTGTCATTTAACAAACTTTCAAATAATTGTAAATAATAATTTGCTTTATAATTTTCTGTTCAGTTATGACTTTTTTATTTTTTTATTTCAGCTTCCTATTTCATTGATTAATTAGATTCAGTTATTTTCATATCATACTTTTTTATTTATTAAATTTATTCTCACCATTCACAAGTATTACTGTATTATAGTATTTCATTTAGATAAATATTAACATAACAGGCAAACAAAAATTCTATAAACTTTTTTTCTATGCCTAATTATTCTACAAAAAAATTATTTAATCTTAAAAATATATTTTGCTGCAAAAGTTTACTAATAAATATTTCTCCATCTATTTTATAATTTCTTTTCAAAATAAGTAATTAAATATTTTAACTGCTCATATTTAGTGTACTGATAAAATAATGGATTTAAGAATTAAAGAATAATAAATTCAATTTTTCTAGATAATTCCATATTTTAACTATTCTTAAATTTTTTCTTATTTAAAGATTTTGTTTGTTATCTGGATTTACGTTTTCAATTTTGATGAGTAGTACACGATTGTCTCAGGTATATTTAAGTAAAAAAAAAAAGATTATATATATAAAAAAATACTTTGCAATAAAAAAAAAAAGCAATTAGAAGTGGTTATTTTTAATTTTTACACTTATTTGACTTAAAAATTAAAAATATTCATATGAAGGAAAAATTTTCATTGTAGTTATATTCGTCATGTATATACAAAGGAATATGCTAACATGAAGTATAAAACCCATTTGTCTAGTAGTCTTTTTTTTTTTTTTCAGTAAAGGAATTGTTTTATTCTAAATAGATTGTTTTTTCTGGAATTGATATTGGCTATTCCTGGTGAGCAGCATTAGTTCTATCTATTATCGATTGCAAAAAAAGTAATAGAATTCAAACAATTTACAGTGATTTAAATAACAGTAAAGCCAAAAATTTTGTACCTAATTTTTCCACTGTTTGAGATAATGAAATCTATTAGTAATCACAATATGAGTAGCAAGATTTAAATAATTAAATTGAAAGTAGATGAACTTAATTTTCAAGAATTTTATTTTTTAATTAGTGCTTATTTCAAACAACAATCATTCAATAAATATACAAATAATTCTAAATCAGTCTTTATTAGGTTAGAAATTTGTATATTTTTTTAACTTCAGTTACAGATTTTAAAATAGATCACATATTTATATTAATATTTATAAATTCATATGGGAATAATTGTTTTTTTAAAACTATTATCTTACTCTATTCATTTATACAATCTTATAGCTCTAGAAATTGTTTTTGCTACTTTTATTTTAAATACATGGCTATAGACATTGAAAAAGTATGTAAATGGCTTCTAACATATATTTGACTAAATCATTCTCTTCATTTAGCTTAAGCTAACCATTTTTCCCAATGGTTGCAAACTACATATTAATGTAAATTAGATAAATTTGGGTTTTAAAAATGTAATATTTAATCTATAACGAATGATTTAGCATTATTTGTGTTTTATTAAATGTTTATTGTTTGGAATAAATATTGGTTAAGAAAATTAAGTTTGTATGAATAAATACATAGTTTATGATTATTGGGAAAACTAAGTAGCTTAGCCTAATTGAAAATATCTGGTTTTGCTTAATTACATATGCAGAACTATTTACATATTTTTCCAGTGTTTACACCTGTGTGTTTGAAGTAATAATACCACTCAGTAATAGAGGTGTTAAGTTTTAACAAATTAATACAGTTTTTAATCATGTAATATTAATACTTACTTTAAGAAATGCAGATGATCTAGTTTTTTTTTTGTTGAATCAGAATTAATTTTTAATATTTAAAAGTTTATAATATAGTTTTAAATTTGATTTGCTAAAATGAAATTGCAAAAGAGCATCAATATTATTCAAGTATTATTAGATAGTTTTAATACTTTGTTGCTTAATTATTCAATCTGCCTTACTGCCAAGAATTTAACATACAGTTTTTTTACTTATAATAAGAGAATTATTATGTGATATTTTGCATAAGTTAAATTTTATATAAATCTGATTTTCATTTTAGTTTCATATCTTTCAATAACTATGATGCAGAATATAAAAATATTTTTAATAAATGTAAATAAGCACTACAACAAATGTTTACATTATATAAGATACACAAAAACAGATATATGTTCACTTGTGCATCATATTTCAAATATTTTGCATTCAGGAAACATTGGAATTTATTTAAATACAAGACTGCCTACATATATAACATATACAATTGTTGTTTGAGATTGTAAAAATTCTCGTAATAAAAATAAAATTAGAAGAGTAATTTAAATTCATTTTATTCATTTCACTTGAATTCATTTTAATTTAAGTTACATCATATATGTAGAGCTGGGAATTTGCTAATGAAGATCAAATTTTTAATTACAGGGTTTTTTTTTTTTTAAAAAAAAAAAAATTATATTTAAATCCTAATTATTATTAAGAAATATGAGTATTTTCAAAAGGAAAAGTGTAAATTCAGTATTTTGATCACATTTAAAATTTTAAAATCTAATTATTATCAAGAAATATGAATATTTTCAAAAGGGAAAGTGTTAACTCAATATTTTGATTTTATAAATATAGTCAATACATTTCTAATTTAGATTATTTGTTTATAGTACCTCAACTGTGATCAAATCTTATGGACAGCATCTGAAGGCTGGGGCTGCTACCGTGAGGCTCCGTCTCTACCAAACTCTCTCTCAGTTACCTTCTGAAACATTTGAAGGTAATTTTTATTGGCACACACACACTCACGTTACATATAATTGTCTATATATCATCTACTGATCATATTCATAGTTAATAAGTAGGGGTTTGCTTTTCGAATTCACTAAATTTTGTATTTTGTAAAAAAAATTTATTTCCTAAATAGAAAGTTGCTTTAAAAAATTCACATTGGAGAATTTGTGAAGAATAAAGATGAAATTGGAAAAATTTCTAAGGAAGTTAAGGGCTTTTTTTCAGCAAAAAATAACCAGAATTTTATAATAAAAAAATTGTTTATTTATCTTTAAGTGTTATAAATTTAATCTTCTTCAAAGTACTATCCATTTAATACAATACACCATTCTAAACATATTTTTCACTTTTTGAATTAGTCCAGAAACACAAAGGGAAACTTTTTAATTCTTGCGTCATTTTTTTTTTTCATCACTTCTAAGTCAGCAAAAATAAATAAATTTTGAAGCATTTTTTTATTCAAGAAAATAAAAAGTCATTGATAAATAAACTGGGTCATGTTGAATTTAATTAAAAATTGTTTTACACTCAAAACTGTTCACAGAGGAATTGTGGTGAAGCTTGTCTTTGCCACGAAATGGGAAGTTTATATTTTACTGCATCACATAAATGTTTCTGAGCTTATAGATAAAACATCTGACCATTAATAAAAAAAAATTATTGAGAGAAAAATGCTGTTTGCATCAATAAAAAAAAATATCAACATTATCTTGACATTGGACTTCACTTGCCATGCTTTTTGGGGATATTGGTAAATTTGACAATTTTATTAAATCATTCATAATCTGTTTCAAGCATTACAACTGTTTTAACAGAATTTTACATTATTCCAACTTTTCAATCATTACAAAAAATCGATAAATACACTAAACACACTCTACAAAAAAAAAAGTGCTACATGGCACTATTGCAAAAAATCGATAAATACACTAAACACACTCTACAAAAAAAAAAAGTGCTACGTGGCACTAACACTTTTGCATGGTAACATAATTTGGAAGATTGATGCAAAAGAGTCCCTGCATATACAACAATAGATACACTTACCAGAGAACAATTCTGGTTATTTTTGGGTCCACCTCGTATATTAGTATTACTATGTTGTGTGGTTGTATATAACTTGCATTTATGCTTATATATATGTATATTTGTAAATTATTTTTTGTTTTGCAAAAGGGCAAAATGCAGTAGAATAATATGTATATTAATATAAACCAGAAGTTATAGACTGACTGAAAAATCAACTCATAATTTTGATTACCACCACATAAGACGTACCTCATACTTTAGGTGTATTTTGAGGGGAAAACTGCATGTCGGCAAATATGGTAACTTATTAATATTTAAGGTCTAGAGTATGTTTACAGATAAGCCTAGTTAATAAATGGTATATATATATATTTGTAAAAATTGAGCAGAAATATACATATAATAAAAATTTATTTAAATGTCATTTGGTTGTTACTTTTACCGAGAAGCTTTCATTTCTCCACTGAACTGATTAATAACTAAATGCTAATAACTTTTTTTACAAATAATGTAGGTTAATACTTACTTACTTTTTGAAAGGTATAAAAAATTAACCAATTTTAATTTTTTGGTTGGTTTTATTTTGTCATTTGACAGTAAATATTGATATTAATTTTTAAATATTTTTTTCAGGCAGCTACAGTTCATTGCTGCGAGAGCTCGTGGCTGAGTTCACACTAACTGAGAACCCAGCAAATACAACAACGTCTTTGTTGCGCTCTATGTGCCACCAAGATGATAGTGTGATTCTGGGTTCCTGGTTACAGGAGACTGACCACAAGGCAGTAGAAGATCAGGTAATATTTGTGTGTATATATAATAAATTAGTATGTGTGTGTATTTATATGTATGCTTATTGCAGATTTTTACGGAATTTTTTTAAAGCAATTGTCAGTATATCTTGCAGATTGTTTTGTATGTTATTTAAATGTTTATGATTAAGTGTTAACAATTTTTTTAACATCAATATACATTTATTAAAAAAAAAAAAATGTGATTGATGAAATGTTGCTTAATTTTTATTATTTTTTTTTTTTTGCATTATTTTATTTGGATTTTACTAATAAATGTTACTAAAGTTTTTATTTTATCTTAGTAATTTTTCATTTTTATTACTAAAATTTTTTTTTTATATAAGAGTCTTCATTCTTCATGCTAAGTATTTTCGAATAAATCAACATGGACTAAATTCCAATAGAAAATAATTTTAGGAGCAGTAAATTGGTATCTATAGCATAATGAATGTATGATGTCATTTACTTTTATATATTGACTATAATTAACACATATTTGATAAAACAAAAATTATAAGTTAAGTATGAACAAAAATTAAACTTTTATGTAAAGTATATAAATAAAAATAGTTATGAATTTAAAACCTATCACTAAGTTAACATATTTTTTCCTTCACATTCATTGAAGTTAAAAGAAAATGAATTAAATATCTTATTTTTTCCTGCATAGTTATTTTGCCATTAGAAATTTTACCTTCAAATTTAAAAGATAGTAATTTTTTTTTTGAAAAAGAATGAGTTTTATGTTTAAAAATGAAATTTTTTTTTTTTTAATCACATAAGCAAAAGTTGTATTATTATTTTAAAAGGGACACCTCTCAGTAATTACAAATTTATTTTACATAGACAAACTTGTATTAAATTTTTATTCACAGTATTCTTTTTATTTCAATTTTACATTTAGACTTTGTTTTTAGTTGATCATATACTAGTTATTTCTTTTTCTAAGTTCTAAAAACAAACTCATATCTGAATTTCATTCATTTTGATAATTTCTAATTTTTCATTTAAGCTATAAATGTAGAATGTTTTTGAATAGTATTATATCATAACTTCAAAAAATGCTTTATAATGATTGTATAAATATCTGATATGATAATGTTGTAATTTATCACTTTTAATTTATGCATTAACTATGGTTAAGTTGTTAAATACTTAGAACTTTTTGTAATTATAGATACTATAAAAAACATAGTGAAATAAAAAGACATATATATATAAATATGGTAATATTAAATTATTAATTGTATTAGTTTTTCAAGTCACTTTCACATTAATAGAGAAAGATTATAATATAGTATATAACATTTTAAAATCATTAAAAAATATTTTTTTAAAATATAATCTTCCACATTGAGAAATGATTTTCTCTATATAAAGTTTAATGTTGATTATGAGAAATTATGATAGATACAAATGTGAACAATGAAGACTCTTGTAATCAATTTTTATAAGGGAGAAGGTAACTAAAATAACTAATGGAACCATAGCTAACAGTAGTTAATTATAATATTAACAAAATTGTGAAATAAAATAGAGTAATGCTTCTATTTTATTAAATAAATTATATAATACTATTACATAACAACAATAATTCTATCATATAAAAAAGTTTTTTTTCAGCAAATGTTTTATGTCATTCTCAGTATGATTGAAAACTATTTTAAAGCATTTATTTACATTGCATATATAGTTTTTTTTATATAAAATTAATTATAATTAAAGTAATGGAACAAAAACAATCTAAATATTTATAAATGTAACATACAAAAATAAAATCTATCAATTCAACAACATATAACAATTATACAGAATATATAAAAAATAAACTATATAAAAATATATAACTTTCCACTCATTTTTTAATTGACCAATTATTATTTAAGTTTAAATGATGTTTCTATATATTCCTAGTTATGTTTATCGCAGTTAATATAACGAGTTTCATATATTTTTTTATTATTAGGTTCCTTAATGTAGTTTAAAGATTTTATATTTTTTATACAATATTTTGTCTTCATATTTTAAATAGTAAATATATTGTACTGTATTTTATCCTAGTACAAGTAGCATTGGCATTTTAAATTAATAAATTCCTAATAAAAAAAAAAAAAATTTAAATATCTGATCAATTTAGTTTAAACAACGTGGGTGTAGATATTTTTGTGTATGCTAAAAGAATTCGAAAAGAGAGAAGAGATATAAAGAATATAATGAAACAAAAGGGGAAACTACTTTGTATTTTTGTAAAAATAAAAAAATTAAAAGTCACAGCATTCCTTCCCTAATTAAAGATGGTGAACAAGAAGAAAAAAAAAGAAGACTTTGTGGGCTAAATTCCTTTAAAATTGGTATACATTAACAGGTATCAATGGGAGTTGCGCAGAGAGACTAAAAAAAATCAGGACTATAAAAAAGAAAAACACATCGTGTGTCGGGGTTCTTAGATCTTTATTCCTGCAGAGAAAAGTAAAGATAAACGTGGAGAAATTATGAAAAATTTGCCATAATTACTCTTACTAATATGTTGAATCGTATTAAGATGTGTGAGTAGAAGAAGTTCTTTTGCCGGTGTTGCTTTTGACCTGATGTTGCGAGCTACCTGAGTGAAACCATTTCCTACTAAATGTGAAACCACGAAGACTGACGGATCACCAGAATATTGGACCGTGAATCCTTTCCAAGATAAATCCATGCATGGTAAATTTTATAAATCCTATATATGAACAAATAACTTACCGGTAAGTAACTCTATTAATCCCAATACTAGTGATTACTTTTCTTAGACTTTTAAGTGTAATAAACTGTCACCATGAGCCTGACCAATTAAAATAAAATATTAGCGGTAGTTTTAATCCCTATTTGTTTTTTATATTTTCTTCTCTTGATAATATTAAATATTTTATTTTGTATTAATAAATTTAAACAAGATTTACGTTGTTATTTAATTATTGATTATTATTATTCTAATTTCATTACAATTTAGCCATTATAATTCAATTAAATAAGTTGCCAATGCTGTACTGAAAACTCAATCCTCCGGATATTCTGAATAATTTCATTGTAACTAAAAAAATAAAAGGGCTTTGGCCACTAGATTCAGATACAGAATCCTGGCGCCTTTTCAAATAAATTAAAAGCTGGCCTATTTATTCTTATATTATGGTAGTTACATTAAGTGAAAGGGTGTTGTGTAACCAGGAAAAATAATTGCGTTCATTAAATCTTACTGAAATTTTCTGACGAAAAATTTAATAGATCGAATGTAATTTGGTCACTGAGTATGGGCAGTTCACTTGTAAAGAAACCCTAATTATACAGTGGACGTTACAATATATAATGCAGATTTATCATTTCTTCTACTATTTGCATTATTATGTTTTTTTGCTCTTTCATCTAATTGTTTCATTATATTTCCTTAGTAAATCATATTGCAATTTTCATAATTAATTTTATATACAATTATACTTTTAAGTTTTATATCATCTTTTGTTTTATAATTATATTTTAATTTCTCTAGATTTTTATGATTTGACCAGTGTATGTTTATGTTTTTATCTATATTAATTTTTATTTTTTATTAGTGTATTATAAATTTTATGATAGTGAGTTTTCCGTTATTAAAATTATCATTATTTAGAATAGAAATGTTATTATTTAGTTTAGGTAGTTTATAATTTAAAAATATATTTTTAATATTCCTATTATTATATTCATAGTTTTTGTATAATTTAATAAACTATTCACTATGTAAATTAGTTATCTTTGTATCTTTATTACATTTATCATTTTTGTATTTAAAATTTTTATTATCTTATTTTTTGTAGTAACCATGCTTATTGTGAATCTATTGAAATTGTTTTCCTTGCTTTATTGTCTTTAATGAAATGTTTCAATATAGTTTTGTTATCATAATTTATATTAATTTCTACATCTAAATATTTCATTTTAATGTCTGATTCAATTTTTGTAGATTTAATATATATATATTGTTATTTAATTTATTATAAATATTATTCATAGCTTGGTTTGTTAATAATTATTAAAATATCATCTACAAATCTAAATAAATTAATTACAAATCAAATTATAGTTATAATGGAATGTATCCAAATATTCCAGAATTAAAAATATATAAGTATTAATACAAAAATTGTATCTATACTTAATGATATAAATATAATACAAATTATAGAAGGAAGTTTAACATTAATACATAATAATTTATATTTTCATTACAATAATGAATATTGGAATATACGTAAAAGATGGGTAATGAGTTGTGCAATTAGTGGATTGATGTTATCAGTTGTCGTGTTTTGTATAAAAATGTACATGGAAATTCAAGTACAGTATAAGTTTTGTACTCCAGAAAAAATAAAAATAAAAATATTAGAGAAATATATTTTAGATTGTTAACTGATTAGGATTTAATTAATGATTAAATTTGCGAAGAATGTAATACGATGGAAAATATTTACGTTTAAGATAAGGAATTGCGATTGAGAATTGCCAGGAAATATTTTCTAATTACAAATATTTTTTGACACAATAGACATTGAAAATATTAGTTAAAAATACCAATAGGAAATATAAGACTGATAAAAATCAAGAATGAATTTTTGATTGCCAGAGGCAAATCTACGTATATAAATAGTTTTGAGCAGCAAAGTGTGTTTGTTCTCATCCCATTGAATTGACCAAGTGAGCGATTGCTGAGAGATTTTAATTGACCATAGCTGAAAGAAGCTTAAATGACAGTGCAGCACTCTAATGCAAAAACGTGTTCACAAGCAGCAGCTGACTGAGGCAGAGGAAACCATGCAGAGAGCAGCCAGTTGTGGAATGTGTCATGGGAAGTGAACCAAAAGTAAACTATATATATTGTGTTTTTGTGTAGCAATAACTTTTTTCTATTAATTACTTTCATCATTATTTGTGGTTATTATTCATTGTTTTAATTGTTGGTATTCTGAGTGCTTGCATTTTGAATACATAACATCAGTTTTTATAAATGAATTAGAAATTAATATATTTTAAAAAGGAATAAATCAAGAAATAATATATTATTCTAGATATGTAGATGATATTTTAATAATTGATAACAAGGAGCTATGAATATTTGTAATGAATTTAATAATAATGTATATAATATTAAATTTACAAAAGTAGAATTTGACATTAAAATAAAGTATTTAGATGTAAAGATTAATATAGATAATGATAAAATTATATTAAAGCATTTCATTAAAGACAATAAATTAAGGAAAATAATTTTATAGATTCAGAGCAAGCATGGATACAAAAAATAGTAGCTATTAAAATTGTTAAATATAAAAATGGTAAACATAGCAGAGATAAAAGTAGAGCTAATTTAGAAAAGAAACAGTTTATTGAATCCATGCTTGCTCTGAATCTATAAAATTATTTTCCTTAATTTATTGTCTTTAATGAAATGCTTTAATATAATTTTATCATTATCTATATTAATCTTTATGTCTAAATACTTTATTTTAATGTCAAATTCTAGAATATTAAAAAAAATATTTTTTAATTATAAATCATCTAAATTAAATAATAATAATAGTTCTATTCTAAATAATAATAATTGTGATAATAATAATTCTAATAAAAAATAAATAAAATTTTCATACTACATAGGAAGGTCAAATAGTAAAAATCTACACAAATAATATGTAATTTTTGTAAATTTTATTATGGAAATTGCAGTATGATTTACTATAAACATACTGGGAAAGAATTAAATGAAAAAGCAAAAGTTGAAAATAATGCAATTAGTAGAAGAGATGTAAAATCTGCATTATACATTCACTATTTAAAATATGGACATAAAATAGATTCTATAAAAAATATAAAACTTTTAAACTCTATTACAAAAGCCTAATAGAAGAAAAATAAATAAAACATCAATTAACTTAATTAATAATTGATCAATTAAAAAATGAGTGGAAAGTTATATGATAGAATCTCTGCAAATATTTTCTTTCCTCATTATATTACTATCAAATGAAGTAACTTACCAGCAAAGCTACACCTCAAGTTCTTCTGCAAAGTTGCATCTCTTGCTAAAAAACAGGAAGTTGACATCTCTGCAATGAAAAAAACTTCATTCATCTATTTTACCAACAAGATTATGCCCCTGATGTAAGAACTATGCTTAAATTAGGACTGATATTTGTTGGTGACCAATGGACCTAGTCAATGATGGAGTTGATAGCTGATGTCGAGGCAGACCTATTAGACAATCCTCATAAGTATAAACTAATCACCCAGCTTGTCAAGGCCATCCATCACAAACCAAACAATGCAGCTAATTATACTTGGAGATCACAAATTAATAACACCAATCAATTCTTTTTGGATAATTGTATAACTTGCCTTAAAAAAAAAAGTAAAAGAAATAAATTCATAATAATGAAAAAAAGTGAATATAATGACAAAATGAATCCATAAATAAATCAATTAAAATTCAATATTCTCCTAAAACAAACTCAATAAAGACAAATTCGTTTCTGGCTTGCTCTGTAAACACTATAACAAAGCTTTTATTAAATCAGAATATTATAGAATATATCTTTTATATCTTACCTAGAATGTTTGCTAATGTTAAGTTACACAAACCTAATTTTCCACTTAGGCTTATTTTGGATTTTTGGATGTGTGCATTATTTCAACACCACAAAAATAGTCAATCAATGGCTAGTAGGCCAAATTGGATACAGATCTTACACTATTAAGTCTTCTTTTGACTTCATTACTCACATTAAACACTATAAGCTAAAAACAGAATACAAAATTGCTTCTTTAGATACGCTCCATTAATCGGAAATACTCCATTAATATCGTCCAAGCTAAACTTGTAAAAAACAATTATCTGCAGACACGCATCACCTTTATTTATGATTTTTTAACCTGGCTCAACAACAACATTATCACATTCAATGGACAATATTTTCATATGACAGATTGTTGTCTTATCGGATTACTGCTTAGGGGAATCCTATCCAGCATATAGCTAAGTCATTTTGAAGGTAAAGTACTTATTAAATATTTCAGTACCACTCCCAACTTTATTTATACTGGACCTGAATCATCCATCATTAATATTCAATTGGATCTCCAGGCGCATTCCTCTCTATTGTTTACTATTACTTGGGGAAGGTTTGCACAACGATATTAAAGATTTGGACATCTGCATACATTGAGATGCAAGTCAATTAAATTACACTATGTGTGTCAAAGCTTTGAAGATCAGAGGCTTCACACACCCTAAATCAAACTCTCTGCACTCACACAAATTTGCAGGTCTTTCATAATTCCTGTTTCGTAGTTATTACTTATATAAATTTGAAGCCTCCTGCAAAATTAACATAGAACAATATATAAAAGATTTCATTAACATTGAATTCAAACCTAGACATCTCATAAAAAAGATAAAACAATTTTATCAGAAATTACATATCAATCCTCCCAAAGATGATAGACCATAGCTTCTACTTTCACACATCCATTCCCTTACTAAAAACTTTTATTAAACCTTTTCTCCTTCTTTCAAGCTAAGTTTTCAACCCCCCTCCCTTTAATCAATAGATTAATTAACAATTCAAAAGACTGCCTACACTCTGATCAGACTCTTCATACAGTGTACAAGATCCCATGCCTCCAAACTGGCCGCAATACCATTTGTTATGGTGAATCCCATGCATCTCTCTCCACTCGTCTCTCAGTACTGTTGCTTATACAAAAGAGCTCTGAATAAACCCGAATATAATTCCATCTTTGTAAACACCAAAGATCCACTGGCCATATACTTCATGAGTAAACGTAAAATCAAAGAAGCATGACTTATTTCCAACAATACCTATAGTATAAACTGGAAGGAAGCATGCTTCTCTCTTTCTAAAAAGTGGATTTTCTAATCCATTTTGCATATATTTAAATATTTGTCACACACATCTACCATGCTTGCTTTGATTATGAGAAGATAAAACTTCTCGAAAGCAATCAGCCAATTAATATTACAATTTGTACTTAGCTTCACCATTGCCTGCATTTTAACACATTTAGACATTACTTGTTTAACTGGGGAGTCTACATTTTTTTTATTCTTACATTTTTATATGATATATATTTTATATAATTGGTGTGTTATTTAATTGATAAATTTTACTTTTGTATGTGACATTTGTAAATATTTGACTTTTTTTTTCATTATATTTGATTGTAGTTAATCTGATATAAAAAGTGATAGATGTTACTATGTATGCAATGTAAATTAAGTAATCATAACTTCTTTATAATAGAAATGGTTATTAATGTGATGAAAAATAGTAATAAAAGTAGAAAGGATAGTGAAAGATGTGGATGGAGAGTGAATGATAAGAATAAGGTAAGACTATAAAATAAAAGTTGAAGAAACGATGGAAGAGTTGGTTGGGGATGAGTATAAGGACTGGTGTGGTGAAATAGAAAAAGTGGCAAATAAGGTTTTAGGTGAGAATATTCAGAAGAATAAAAGTAATAGGAAAGTGAGAGTTAGTAAAAGTGTAAAAGAGAGAGAAAAAAACATGCAGAGAATATAAGTGTGCTATTAAGAACAAAGAAAGTGAAAAAGATGTTAATATTAAATGGGAAAAGTACTTAGAAAAAAAGAAGTTGGTTAAAATAGATAATTATAGAGAGAGAATGAAATTGAATAGTAAACTGTTGGAAGATATTAATAAAAGTGGAAAAGATGGGAGTAAAAATTTTTGGAAATACATTAAAAGAAGGAATGTATAGAGGAGAGAGAATTAGTGTTACTAGATGATGAGGGAATAGAGTGTAGCTCTAGAGAAGAATTGGAGATAGTCTTAAACAAGTATGTAATGGATATAGAAAAGATGTTAGATGTGAAGGACAGAGTGATAGCAAACATCAGAGCATATAGTAATGGCAATATACGATTTACAGAAAATGAACTGAAAAGTGGAAAGGCAAGAGGTTTGCATGGATGGCCAGCAGAGATTGTAATGGATTTAGGGCAGGCGGCAAAATTAAAACTATTATCATGTTTTAATAAGATGGCACAGAAGAGAGATTTTCCGGGTAGTTGGAGTAATACAGAGTAAGGCTATTATTTAAAGGGAAGGGTAAGGACCGTAGAAAGTTATACAATTATAAGCCAATTGTGGTAATGTCAATGCTATATAAAGTTTTCTCATATATGGTGGCTGGAAGGATTGCAAAATGGATGGAAAAAAATAATATAGTGGAAGAAATGCAAAGCGGTTTTCGATCAGATAGGCATATAGGAGATAGTTTATTTGCAGGTACACAACTTACAGATATGAGTAAGAATACAGGTAGACAATTATATATGGTTTTTATAGATATAGAGAAGGCATATGATAGAGTAAATAAAAATAGATCATAGGTAAGTTTAGTAAATTTGGGAATGGATGGATCTTTAGTGGATATTACTAAGAAATTATATGAAAATAATTACTGTATGTATGAATTAGAGAATATAGAATCAGTGAAAGTTAAAAATGGGGTGGGACTAAGGCAAGGATGTCCTCTGTCACCTATTTTATGTTTGTTGTATTGGAGAGAAATGGAGAGAGCAATAGAAGACTAGGAAGAGAGGTAGAGATACCATTAAAAGGTGGCAAGGGAGTATATACATTGTTGGGTCTTATTTGTGGATGATGTTTTTTTTGTGTGCAGAAAGAAGGGAAGATATGGAAGTTCTGCTGAGGACTTGCACAAAGGTGGGTAAAGAGATGGGGATTAAATTTAGTGAAGAAAAATCAAAAGTAATGATGATTAATACTGGGGAAGACAAAGAATTTTTACTGGGGGATATAAAGTTAAGTGTAGTGAATAGATATAACTATTTGGGAATCATCTTAAGTAATCAGAGAAATTGCATGGACAAATGGGAGAAAAAATTGATGGGGATTAAATTCAGTGAAGAAAAATCAAAAGTAATAATGATTAATACTGGGGAAAGAGAAGACAAAAATTTTTTACTGGAGGATATAAAGTTAAGTGTGGTGAATAGATATAACTACTTGGGAATCATCTTAAGTAATCAGAGAAATTACTTGGATGAATGGGAGAAAAAATTGATAAATGAAGCAAAGAAAAGAAAGTGATTGATAAAGAATTTAACAGTGTTCTTGTATAATAAATTTGATATAGCTAGAATTGTATGGAAGGGAGTGGCAGTAGCAGGGTTACCATATGGTAATGTTGCATTATTTGTTAATAAAGGAGTATTAGATTACTTAGAAAAAGTATAAAGAGAAGTAGGAAGACATACATTAGATGCAGAAGTGTGGATAGCAAAGAAGGCAATTCAAGGAGAAATGGGATGATCAAGTTTTCATATGAAAGATGCAAAAAGAAAAATGAAAATCTTCAGTAGATTGCAGTTTATGGATAATAAAAGAATAGCCAAAATAGTATTTAATTGGGTTATGAATAAAGAGCAGGTGACAAGATGGGAGTGAAAGGTAAGGCAATATGCAGAAGATTTAGATAAAGAATTTATGTTAGTATTCTTATACAAAAGGTGGGATGATTGTGTTAGGAGAATTGTTGAGTGTTATAGTATTCAGGAATGGGATAGAAGAATAGATACATTAATAAAGAATAGAAAGTTGGAAAGATGGAGAGCTAGTATGGAGAGTAAAAAGAGTTTAAATATTTATAGAAGTAAACAGAATATTGGTGTGAGTAAGTTCATAATAATAGTAAGGAAAGTAGTTTACTGTTTAAGGCTCGAATGGGATCTTTAACAACAAGGGAATATACACATAAATGGAAAAATATGAGTCATTTAGTCTGCAAATTGTGTAAGGAAGGCATAGAAAATATTAGGTATCTGTTAATTGAATGTAAATGTCTGAAAGCAGAAAGAGTACAAATAATGAAGTTGTGGAAGAATAAATATGAACAAAGTGATTATACAGAAAGTGGCTTATTGGTTTTTATGCTGGGTTTGGAAAAGATAAGGGAGTTTTAGATGTAAAGGTTATGGAGTTAAGGAAGATTATGTTGTGGAAATGGGATGGAGCAGGATAGAGAATAATATGGGAAAACTTGGAGTGGAGAATGGAAAGGGAAGTCAAAAGTGGCTAACAGGTTTCTCTTGGTATAGTTGCTGAGAGATTCCTGACTCCGTATAAGGAGAAGTCACAGTGTATTACATCACAATGTTTTAAAGTATTTTACAATCACATTGAGAAGGACATAAAATATTTGCCGAAAGATGCTTTTTTGTATTATTGATATAAATAGGTAGAATTAATTCTGTTATATAATGGTATTATATGGTGTATTTAAAAATTGTATGAAATAACTGCATAATGAATTACATTTCTTTTTATTTTTGTTAATTTAGTATATGATCCATCTGTATAGAAATGTGGATTTTTTTTCTCTCCATGATCCAAGAATTGGTGGGCTTCATGATTTAATTTTGATGAAAGTCTATCATCATTCTCTCTTTGTTGTTGCTTTTTTAAAATTATTTTCAGTTCATGTCTTTTCAGAAAGTTTTCATTCTGTGCAGTACTATTGTCAAGGTTGATTAATATCTTAGATACTTATGTCCATTTTCCAATTTAATGAATTATTTTCTTGTTTTTGTCAAAAATTTTTTATAATGTAATTATACTTTCAAAATAACAGAAACTCTTTGTCAATTTTAGTGTACATCCATTTCATTTTCTCTATCTTGTATGCTTATGACTAGTTTATTGCTCTTTATACCATGTTTTATTATAGAAGGTCATTCATTTCATATCTTTTTAATTATTATTCATTTTTCTATAGATTGAATTGTGCTAGGAATTCAACTATTCACTATTATATGATAACATTTTGCTTCAGTAAATTTGCATCTATCTTTTTATTATAATTTATTTTATATATTAATAATTTATATATTTATAGTTACTTTTCTTTTAACACTTTATTGTTCATTATTGTCATTAGAAAATCATTTGCAATACAGTATGGTCATTTTAATTTCAGAAGATAAAAGTAAAATTAGAAAACTAGAGATAAAAAATTGAAGTGAGTTTTGCATTAATTATATCAGTCAATCTGCGAATCTTAAATGTATTCACATATTTCTTTAATCTTTTTACGTGACATTTTGTGATGTCTTTTAATTTCTTGTTTATTTTGAAACATTCCACTTTTTCTAATTATAGCTTTTAGTTGTATTTCATTCGCAACCATATCTTCCATATGAAAACTACAATATTGCCCTTCTTAAGAATTTCATATTTGAAATAATCTTTATAATGTAAATGAGATCTACCTTGTCCATGAAAACCATCTTTTGTTAAAAAGTTTGTGATCCTTTTTTTTTTGTTTCATAAGCCGAATCCAATGATTGAAAAATTTATAGTTACTAACACATTATCATTATAAATAGTTGTTCATAATATCACTTTTATAATACTATAAAATATTTTAATTCCATACTTTCACCACAGTTTGTTTATGAAATAGTTTGCCAATTAATATGTATTTTATATTCAATTACTGTAAATTAATATAAGCACTTCTGAAAATATTTTTGTCCACTTTTATTTATCACTTTTTTTTATTTTATAAATTGAAGCATACAAATACATTTACACACACAAAGAACAATTTTGTAGATATTTTGTTATTCTTGCCATTTCTTAGATGGAACCTAATCAAAGGCTGGATCGGGAAAATGTGAGTATTTTCTCCTTTCAGCCTCAGCTCCATTAAGCCTAAACACCTTCTGCCAAAATACGCATGCTTTGCATGCAGATAATAATAGATGGCAGCAGATGCATGGAGCTTATAATATTTTTATTATAGCTTACAATATTTTCTGCTTTGCTTTGCCACTAACATAATTTATTTGGCTTAACAAAGTAAAATATATTTATTTATACACATATATGCATAATGTAAAAATGTGTTTACCTGTTTATTATATAACAAAACGTACTTGAGAAACTGTGCTTGTATGCATAGACAGTTTTTGAAATATTTATTTTCATCATATAGTTATCTATATAATTGAATATATAGAGTGTTGCATATATATATAATTTTTGAAAGTGTTTTTATACTTTTGTTTGGGTGTGCATATATATATATTTCAGATATGCACATATATTTATATTTGCTTTTTAAATTTATAGAGTGTGGATAATCTCTATGTGTGTTAGCATGTGTGTATGCATATATTGTATATATTAAGTTTATAGATATATTTTAATCCTGAAAATTTGTATTTAATAATTTAATAGAAATGTAAGAAATAGAAAAATGTTTAATTACATAAACAAAATGATAAAAAATCAAATCATTTGACATCTGACTTGATTTTTTATCATTTTATTTTTTACTATTAAGGCTTTGGTGATTTTATATTGCTAAAGCTATTAATATATGGTGTACAAGTCCCATATGGCTGTTTGAGTTAGATAGCTGGATTGGAAGACATATGGATGTCTGACAATTTCAGATTTTCTACTCAATAGTTATACATTAGATAAAGTGCTGGGCTTGTCCTGGTATTTTTAATCTAATACTTGAATATCCTGGCACCTCACTGACTACGCCAGAAGCAGAAACTGGTCTGGAGTTGAGGATATTCTCAAGGCTTGTTAAGAGCTTATTTTGCAAGCTCTATATATAAGTACATAAACAGAATGAATTCTTTAATCTGAAATGTTTGGGAATAAGGAAGTTTGAACTTTAAATTTCTTTAAAATCAGCTAAATATTCATAAACATTATAAAATAATCTAAAAAGATTTCTTTCAGGAGATAGATTTTCTAATGGTTAATAAATCTTATGTCTATCATTATATGTATAGATTGGACTTATGTCATTAATTAAAACTAATATAGTGAACTTTTTCAATGCTAACTCTACTTCAAAACTACATCAAGGCAAACAATATTTTTGTTATGCCCTTTTCATATTTATTTCTTCTATAAGATAATTTAATTTTGCAAAAATCTTAATTTATACAAAAATTTCTAATTTTTTTTTGTTTTTAATGCCTTTTTAAGATTATTGAAACAAACATTAATTTTCCATTTTATATATTTCTAAACAATAATAAATATATTTTATAGAATCCAAATTGCTCATTATCCGGGTGTTTAATTGTTTTTTAATTTTTCAATAACATTTTAGTTATATCTTAAATGTACTATTCTAAAATCTACTCATTTTTCTGTTGGGAAAAAAATTATTAGTATTTATTCTGAATTATAAATTAAATTATAAACATCAACTTGTTCTTTTAAACCATTTCAATAGTTTACTGGAATTTTATCAATTTCATATATTTTGCCAAACTTTATTTTAGCTATAGTACAATTCCATCCTCCATTATTGCACAACTTACCTTTTTTTTTATTTATTTTATTTTTATTTTCTATTAATACATTTGAATAATAATAGAAAACAAATTCTTTTATTATCTTTACAATTTATCTGTCCTCTACACTAATAGTTTATCATTTTTGATTTAGTTTTAATTCTATATCATGTTTTTTTTTTAACCCAAAGTTTTTTTTTATAATTATTTTACCTTGTTACATTTTTAAATAAACAAAATGTTTTCGTTTTTTGTGCCAATTCATTGTTAATCTTTCTGTTTATGCTTTTACTTATAGTTAATCTAAGGCTTATTTGTTTTTATTTACTATGTATACTACACTTTTTTTTTGGCCAAACATTTCCCATTTTTTATTTATAATTTACAATATTATTTAGCTTGATAACATTTACTATTGTTGTTTGTTATAGTAGTGTAGTATATTTATAATATAAAGCTTTAATATATTTGCATAATATTTTGATACATTAATTTTGCAATTTAGAAGAAATATTCTATTCTTTCATGAGACAAATTGAAGTAATTTTTATAGAGTTGTGTACTATTGGTTCTGTGCACTGCATCGCATTAAAAGCTACAATTTTGTGAATCCAATTTGACTATGATAATTGTAGGAAAATATCAGATGTCACTATAGAATAAAGTTGAATGTATTGTGCTGGATAAAGATGGGGCCATAATGTGATAGTCAAATAATGAACAGAAATATGTTTAATAATATTTTGCTTTTGTAATAATATAATAGTGGAGCTTTTTGATAAGATGAATGGTCCTTATCACATTAAGGTCGAGGTTTATTCTATAGGTCATCAACATCTGACAATAAAGTGGCTATAAGATTAATTAAACTGCTACTTACAAGTGCATTTATACTATTTATGGATGGTTGAATTGATATTAATTATGATAGTTAGTTATTTCTGGTTCATGTCATAAGCATATTGGGGACTGAGTAGTAGAAAGATGAAATTTCAAAGCTCATTGTGTGTCCTTGAGTGGAAACTTTAGCCTTTTTCCAGAAGGATAACCGATAATCACACTCAAAGGCTGAGATCTTCCAGCATCTTGTTCAAGAAATCTATATGTGAATTTGTTAATTTGAATGAATATTCTATTTTCTAATCTATAAGGGATGAATGTTATCTTATTGGATAGTGCTTGTCTGCTCCGTAATAACTGTAAATCTTGGACAAGGCACACATATAGTTTAGGACATATTTAGAAATTTTTATTGTTTATTACATATCACATGACTAACTTAATTGCAAGTATTGATATTCAACAAAACAGTAATTGCTATATTATGATTCTGTCTTCTTAATTAGAGTGTTTGATATATTGCTTTAGAAATAGATACATTCTTTATTAGCTATAATGTAAGTTTACTAACTTTTGTTGTATTTTTTCTTAGTCAACAATTTTTAGGACCAACAGTGGATCTATAATTATTGAAACATTGTGTTTTATATGCATCTTTACACATTTTATCCAATTAATTAGATAAAATATGTGAAATTTTATTGGGTTTATAATTTAGACCTATGTTGAAATATTCAGAAGTTGTAACAATGAATGACTTCTGAATCCTCATGTAAGATATTAGTAAATTTTTATTAGATACAAAATGAAAATATAATATTGTTGAGATTATATATATATATATGATTAGTTAATAGAAAATAATCAAATGGTTTACTGCTCAGGGGTTCATAAGAAGTTTGAGCACCAGAAATGACAGTTTGATTCCAATTCAGTTTATCACTGCACCAGATTATGCTGGGCAAATGATGATTAATCTTCCTTGATATGGTCACATAATTTCATTATCATTTAGTAATGTAAGTCATATCACATCATTCATTACATGATTTGAGATGTTATGATTTCATTATATGAAGTTATTTGTAGAATTAATACAGTATAAAAGTAATTTATGAAAGTCGGATTTGTCTTACAAATAAAATTATGCTACAATTTATCTATTTAAAATTTATACATATTTGCATTGCTATTTCTAATTTGTATAATTTTAAAATTTGTATATATTTAAAATTTAAAATTCATTCTTTCTGTCAAATATTTATTTTAAATCTTTTGTTTCTTTCAGCTTCAACCAAACAGTGCTTCTGGATCTGGAGCTCTTGAACATGATCCTGCGACATTATATTCTAGAATTCCTGCAGTAAGAATATTACATTATTAACATGAAGATTAATCATTTAAATAAAATTGCACTTATTTGAAACTTGATGCAATGTCTATTTAAGTTCTATGATAATTTTTGTTTTGTATATTTTGTTTTATCTATCAAGCTTGCAGAGGTGAGGATCCAAAGTCTCCAGAGCACACAGATAGTTGTCTGTAAAGGCACTATCTTTTTTAGGATACAAAAATACATGAATATTTAATAAATATAAATTATAGCATTTTCATATATGTAGAAGCATATACACAGATATATACATACATAATCATACTTAGTGAAACTATTGATTTTGTCTAGTTTTTAAGATCATTCAGTATCATTCAACAAATTTAATCTTATTCCATATATTTAAATAATGTGTATGTGTGTTTAAATTTTAAAGATCATTAATGGCTAATGTGTTCATCTGTAAATTTGATAATGGAATATAATCTGTACGAATATCATTATTATTAGAAACATTATTGATCCATAATAAATGAAGATCTTTCCAAGTTTAATCCATTACTTGCAATTGATAGACTATCTTCTATATATTATTACTTCATTCCAAAAAAACTGCTTTGCCTCATTCTATATGAAATCATTTTGCAAGTCTCTTAAATTGTAATATATACATTTCATATCATTTCAAAGTTTATCATTGATAGTTATTTATTTTTTTATCTTTGTATTTAATATAAATTCATCATTACTAATGCTTAAGTACAACTTTTATTTGATTTCTGATATCGTATTGCTTTTAAATGTCAGTATTTTGGATCCATAAGTAAGCATTGGTAATAGGAATTTATAATTTTTTTTCCCTACAAATACATGTTTTTTCAATATTAAGTTGTGCCTATGGAAAATACTTCATTCTGAATTATTTCCATCTATTATATTTTCATGTTTATGCCAAGACTATTTATAATATTTAATTTATGTTAATTCATTACTAAAAATCTTTAGTTTCATAATTTTTTAAAAACTAACTTATTGTAATCTGTTAAGTATTAATTTTTACTTCTACATTTTTTTGTTTTTTGTTTGATAGCTTTTGTAACATTTCCTGTAGTTCTGTGAAAACAATTTCATTATCTACATAATTCAGATAGCTAATTTAGAATTCCACACATGTCCAAATGTATGATGGTTATTTATTTTTATTTTTTTATACTATTTCTTTGAATAGGTTATTTACTATATACATTTATACAAAAGGCTATGTTAGCATATTTGCTAAAGTATCCAGGATCTTAAATTTGATCCAGCTGAAATATGGATATTTTTTTTCAAATAATTGAAAGTTTTCAAATCTGCTCACCTTTTTTTTTTTTTTACATGTATCATTGTTTAATTGCAGCTCAGATATTTATTCAATTTTGGTCAAATTTTTAAAATTATTTCTATGATATTTATTAAGATCATTATAAATTCTCTATTGAGAACTTTGTTACCAAGTCAATGAAAAAAAGTTTTTTTAATAACATAGTTAATAATAATCTGGAGATCAATCTAATTAAGAAAATTTCTGAATTTTTTATAGATAGTCATGGGAAATGATGACCCACTTATTCTACTGGGAAAAAGCAAACAACTGAAGCTTTAAAATTTTATGTACATAATGGGGCTAATCATCACTACAATAATAATGATAGCTGTTATCATCTTATATAGCGATAACTGGTTTAGTAGCAGTTTGCTGCTAATGGATAATTACTGAATAAATCCAGTGCCGAATTTGATGTGTCTCTCCATTTAGATAACATGAGTTATTTTTGAATTTAAGATGATATTATTCGTGTTAGTACATAGCTACAGTATATATAGCTTTGGGATTCATTACAGGCATCCAAAAGCCTCACAATAGTTCAGGAGCCTGTTACAACATATTTTGATAGAAATAAAATTTTTCATTTTTATGGTTTATTGGTTACATTTTGTACTAGTACGTGATTTGCCATTTCTTGGTATAAATACGTAATTTTGTTCAAACTGCTTGATTTCTTTAGTTCTCTATGTGATTTCTGCCATACATAATCGATTGTTTTCTCATACTAATGTATTATGTTATTTTCAATACATATATCAATCATCTATGCATAATAAACCTATTTCCATGCCTTTTTAAAACATGCAAAGATGTTAATAGAATTGTTAACAAAATATTTGGTAATATTTTATTAATAAGTATTCTGTACTAAATGAATTGCTCTGCCTTTCATAATAAAACGTTACTTACTAAATAGTCTTTTTGAATCTAGTTTGTTGTTATATCTTCTGAAACTCATATGTGATTGAATATCTACTTTGATAATTTACATATCTTACATATTATTTTATTTCTGCTTGATTTGTATAATATTATGCCAAATTTCAGTGGTACCATTTTTATTTACATTTTATAGTATATGTGCTTATATAATTTATGTAACAAATGTCACTAAATCTATCATTTTCTTTATTTTGATGTAATATTTTATGTAAGTGCAATTTGTACATCTTACTTCAAATACTTTGTAGCAAAAAAAAAAAAAAATATATATATACAATGTGATTTGACAGTCTTGCAGTCTTCCTCAGAGTTACGATATAATGATAAATAAAATAAATATATAAATAATATAATGAACAAATGTAATCAATAAAATTAAAAGAATAATGAAAAATAACTAACACAAAATGAAATAAAGCTAAAATAAATTAAATGTGATAAAATGTAATTAAAACCGAATAAAATAATCTGGATAATATAAAGTAAAATATAAAACATTAAATTGAAATATATGATAAGATGAATAGCCCATTAATTTAAATATATTATCTTCTCCATTATTTTTTTTAATATTTGCTATTTATTAACTATTTCTTATTAAATCAATATAAACTGCAATTTTATTATCTCAAACTAGTAAAATATTTATGATTTTATTTTTATATATTTCTTTTTTCAACAGTGATCTAAAAATATATTCTTTTTATTTTTAAATCATATACAATATCTACTATTCTCTTATTCAATCTTCTGTTATTAATAATTTTCTTTTATATTTACTCCTTATTCTGCAATTATAAATATTATAAACCTTTTATCCCATAGGATGGTGCCATTCCTCAAGCACAATATAATTCCATCCCACTGGAGAATTTGCAGCCCATCTCGGTGACCCCTCTGTTGGTCAAGGTCATTGAGTTGATAATCAAGGACAAAATTCAAATCAAAATACTGCCCCATATTTCACACTACCAATTTGCGAAAAATGGCAATTCAACTGCATAAGCCATCAATCTCTTTAAAACGATTATCAATTATATCAGATTCTCCAGACAATTGAAGACGGTGGTAGTTCACCTTGACATCCGCTTCCTTTGATTCTATTCAAAACACCTTTTTAACCCTGCTTGGCGAGCATGACATTTCCTCTGGAATCATTAATGTCATTAAGAATCTCCTATACAATTGATCTCACTGAATGGGAAACGTTCTCCTCTCTTCTTCACCACATCCTCCATCCCACAGGGCTCCCCTCTCAGTGCCCTGTTCTTCATCGCCTACCTCAATCCACTGCTCCTTCTCAATTGAGAGATCTCTTCCTGGCGTCCTTATTTCAGCATTAAATACATCAATCCACCACTTTACCTACATGGACGACTTGGCCATTTTTCTTTCATCAAAAAAGCTAATTCACAGGCTTCTATCAGTGCTTAAGGAGTCTGCCTGGCAATTATCTTCTGGTAAGAACATTCCTGGTCCACTTACAGCAAAGTTGCAGAAGTTCTTAGACTTTTCTATATTTGAATCCATTATGGCCATGAGAAGATCTGTCCAAGATGAGCTACTTCAATCTACACAGAAAATTACATACTCCCTTTCCAAAGTATATATGTCCATGCTCACCAAGTCCTCCCTCATCAGTATACTAATATTCCCTAAAATAACCTATTTCACTCCTGTGATCAACTTTACTAAAGCCTTCATCAGGGAAGTACATAAACTGTGCACCAATCTGATTAGAGGGGGAAAAAGTGCAGCTATTAACTTGAGAGGTCTACAGAAACACCCAAAGCTCAGTGGACTGTCCCTACACTCCTACAATCCGTCTACAGATTGTTCCTACAGTATCCCAACTCCTCGCTCTTTAAAGATATATCTCCCACAGACAAGCTTTCCCCTGTTAGCACTGGCTGGCTGGCAACCTTCATATCCCATATCTCCAAGTTCATTGCTATTGCTAATAAGTCATCCTCTACAAAAATTAATTTCTGGGAAGCATATTATATACTATACCATGATCTTTCCGCAGAATCAATCCTTCTTCGGCTCAACAATCCCTCTGCTAATCAAGAAATTTACGCGATGGTTCCTTGAGCCTAAATTCTTTGACTTTCTGTTGAAAATTAACATTAATGCCTTGCCTATTAAACCTTTCCTAGTACACCGCTGAGGTTACTCAAGCATTAATTCCACTTGTTCCCTATGTCTCGAGAGAGGAAGAAACTTCACTGCACCTCCTCTGCCACTGCCTTTCCCTTCAACCCTACAGAGACTTTGTAGCCTCGATGCTTAAAAACAAAATGCCTACATTATCAACACTTATTGACAGCATACTACTTGGTCCCCCCCCCTACATCTTTGAAGCACATGAAAGTTGATTGTTATACATCCCTAAGGCTAATCTCTCCAGATAGAAACTGCCTATACTGGAAACAATTAAAAACTGGTTTAAGTGCATACATTCGGGATTGACTATTAATTACCTCCATCCTCAAGCCTATATCTTTGACCCTGGATATGAGGACATTGACCTCCATTATGAAGGGTCTGATTTATCTATGTAATGCTGTGAATTTTGCATGGACAAAAGTTGATGTCATCTTTGTACATTTCGAGTTATGCAAGCTTAGTCACCTATCTTCAAGATAGCAAACCTCGAGTCCTTCCCATAGGTCCTATGGATCACTATAGTCATCTTAGGTTATGTAATGCAGGATATATCATCATTGAAAATTTTTCTTCTTTGAATACCATTTAATGTATCCTATTTTTAATCGTATCATATGAGTTGTAACCAAATTACAGAATAAAATTTCTTATATTTTATAAAAAAACAACAACTTACTACTATTTCGATTTTTTAAAAGTGGGTTAAAAATCATTTATAATATTTATGATTTATAGTTGTAGAATAAAATGGTAAATATAAAGGGAAATTATTAATAGCGGAAGATTGATTAAGACAATAGTGGATATTATACTCATATGTGATTTAAAAATAAAAAGAATATATTTTTAATAAATAAAATAATGTTGAACAAAGAAATATATAAAAGATAAAATCATAAGTATTTTATTAATTAGGGGATAAAAAAATTACAATTTTATACTGATTTAATTTATGAAGAATAGTAATAATTAGGAGATATTAAAAAAATAATAAAAGAGATATATTTAAATTAATGTTTGTTCATGAATATATATATATGGACAGGAATATACATGTATTATCTATATTTATTTTATATTTCAATTTAATGTTGTATATTTTATATCCAGAATATTTTATTTTATTTGATTTTAATTCTATTTTATCACATTTATTTTAGTTTTATTTTATTACATTTTGGTTTTTTTTTTTTTATTATTTTATTGATTATACTTTTTTAATTTTATTGATTAATATTTGTTTATTATATTATTTTTTATAGTTTTATTTATAATTATATTATAGCTTTGAGAAAAATTACTGGATAGTCTAAATATCAGATTATGTGTGTTTATATATATATAATAAACAACTTTTTTACCATAAAGTATTGGAAATAAAGGGTAGAAATTGCATTTATATTCATATTTATATGTTCAGAAAATGCACTCATGCACATGAAAATTCAACTAAGCATGCATAGAAGTAGTAAGCTAATACTTGTATCGGTCAGACTGTCTTACCAACACCCAGTTATAAATTATCTTCATCATGAATATAGAAAATCTTGTAGTGGAAGATATTTATATAAATATTTAGTTTAATTGATTACTCTTTGAAAAACCATAAACTTCAAATCAATCGCAACCGAATCAAATTTTTGTAAAGATTTGTCTACTAAGTCTTTAAATATTCATTATATGGATGGTAATTTTTTTTCCTAATATTTTTTAGGAAGAGAATGGGGTAATTTAACCACATAGCTAAAAGTAAACATTCATTTTTTTTGAGAATTCATTTCATTTTTATCTCCAAATATTTTGACCCCTTTAATGAAAAGTAAATTTTTTAAGGATATAGTACATATATAAAATAAACATATTTAAAAACTTGACTGAATTTACAAAAAAATAAAAGACAGAAAAGATGATTATAAGTAGCAATAATATATATATTTATTGCTCTCCTTTTTAAGCATGAACACATTTGGATTCTATTTAGAGAGTAAATGACTAAGATATATTATGATATAATAAAACTCAACCCATGTATTGTATTAGGTTTTAATAAATTAAATCTCACAATTTTACCTATTTTTTTATTTGTTTTATATGGGGTCACATATCTTTTTGAAGATTATTTATTTTATTTCATTTATACTTTTCATTGGCATTTAAAACCTCAAAAATTGCTTATGAATATTATATAGAAATATATGTACATTAATATCTCTTCCTTGAAGTAATTAAGATAACTAGGCCATATCTTATGATATTCATGGAATAACAATTATTATTGGTGTTTACCATTGATTGCTTACTTGCTTAATTTGTAGTGAGAAAAAGTAAATATACCACAAATTCAAATAAATATTAGTCTGATGTACATATTTAAAAAAAAAGAACAGAAGATATATTCATTTTATTTTAACAGATATTATAATGTAATAAATTAAAAAAAATAAATTGCAAATAAAAAGTAACATCATTTAATCACAATTCTCTAGAAATTTTAAAAATGTTATTTTTTTTTTTTATCAATATATGCTTAAATATTTCACTTCCTTATATTATTAATTGATATAATTCAATATGATATAAATATGTGATTATTTATATTTATTAGATAGAAATTCCATGTATATTGTTTAACACTATCTTGATATATAATATGCTCAAATATTTCCACTTCTTCATATTATTAATTGATATGGTTTAAGATAATATACATATAGGTGTAATTGTTTGTGATTATTTGATAGGAAATTCTACATAGGTAGTTTAAAATTATCTTGATTAAATTTACAAATGCTTCAAAGAAACATTAGTCTGCTTTGTTATGCTGTTGTGCTATGTGAACGTAACCAAATAGTTTTCAATTAAAATAGATGTTAACAGTCAAATAAAATAGTTTATAAAAAAAATTAAATTAAAAAGTAATTAATGTTTGTGTATGATCAAAAATATATCTTCTTCAAGGCTTTTTTTTTTTTATAAATTATGAGAATATGTTTTTTTCCATTCTTGGAGATCCTTGGTCGAGGAGTTTGAAACACGGATTTTTCTTTCAATAATTTTTTAAATACTGTTGATTTTATTTAATTCAGATTTCATTTATGTCATGTTGATATTATTTGAAAAATATTATTGAAGGAAAAATCATTATTTAAAGTTCCTTATCCAATGTTCTTTGAAAATACAGAAGAAAATAAGAATGAAGTATTTAAAAAGAAAAAGATTCTTATGATTTAAGGGAAAAAACTGTACAGAAGGTGCTTCTGAAAAACTGTTTTATTTGATTTCCAACTAATTGTTTAATGGAGAAGTTTCCAGTCAGACTTAAATGGCATAGCAAGGAAATAAAATAGACTAATATTTCTCTTCAATGTTTATCACGTCTAATCAAGATATTTGAATTAACAATTTTTATTTAATGAAAGTGTTAATTATTAAATTATTAATTTTTAAAAAATCTACTTATATATTATATATTTATGGAAATTTTTGTTTAGGGTGAAACTATTCCAGGTCCTTTACCTTTAGGAGTAGCAGTTATTGACAGTTCTGTAGTTCTTTACGGACAGATTTTTCCTCGGGTAGCTTACAAACATCGATTACAGATGTTGGAACACTTTGCTGAATGTATAAAGCAAGCCAAGTCTTCCAGACAGCAAGCTGTTCAAATCAATATTTTTACAGCTGTTCTTAGTGCTCTTAAGGTATTATTAGAAAAGTTTAGTACAAAAATTTAAATAATTTGTCAAATATTTAATGAGTGGGAGGATCTTATGAGATGTTCAAGCATCAATTGTGGCAGATTGGGTTTTAATTCTCAAATCCATCATTACCATATTCTAAACTACTCAGATTAGCACAGTGATAGAATTATGGACTCAACTTTCACTTGATGCTTAAAATATCACACAATTTCCCAAATGATTAACTACTTGATTTTATACAAAAACATATTTTTATTTTGCTTTTTTTATCTTATTTTTTATTTATTAATAATTAAATACTATATTTTGATGTCAATAATGTTATTTTTTTTCCTTCTTTCAGAACAAGTTTTGAGAATATACTTAGAATTTTAATGGCTAGAAATCACATTAAATCAGTTATTTAAAATTGCTTAAAAATTAAAGTATTGAAATTTAGTTATTTTTGGTTTAAGAAACTAGGATAATAGTATTGAAAGTGATATTCCAAAAACCAGCATTATGAATATGTTGATTACATAAACATGTGTTTTAGCATGGATTGATATTTTATGTATGAATTCATTTATTTTGCAGCTTGAATAAAAATAAAGTTGTTACTATCACTATAGGAATTATATTTTACTTTTCAGAAAAGAATACACTTTCAATACAAATAAAATTGATATTATTTTTAATTAGGTAACTGTTCTTTTAGTTATATTTAGTAACCAATTTTAGCTAAAAATAAAATAAATTCAGGCAATTATTTTACATAAAGAAATTTGATTTTCTCCCTTTTTTTCATGTGTGTATTATTAAAATTTTTAACAATAACAACTAAAATCAGTGTATCTACTTTATATTACTTTTGCAGTAAAAGTATACAAATTGTAGCATAATAAGCATATTTAAAAAAAAACAAACAGCTTGAGATAGAAAGATATATCTATTATTCAGATAATAGTCAATGCTGATTGTAAAAAAGGGTGCCTATTATAAAGTAAATAGATATTTATTATCATAGTTTTTGATAGAGGAAATATATGCAAGAGGAAAAAGATTTTTCAATAAAAAAGTTTTATATAAAAATAAAGAAAGAAAATCTAGAATAAAATTAATAAGTCCTATGTATGTGGAACTCAGTAATACAAATATGTTTGGAGTGCATGAGTCAATTTATGATTCAACTTTAAGAAACATGCAGTATCAATGATGTTATTTCAAAATTACAACAAATATATGCCAGCATAGTTGTTATTGGATAAATGTATTTACTCTATTTATTGTAATATGGATTAAAGTGAACCATTGTCTAAAACATTATACAGTGCTAAACTATTATCAGAATAACATTGTGATTTATAGACATGATCTTAAAAGTGAAAATATGCTTTCTTTTTACATTGCATTTGCAAACTGGAATTAATATATATTTTGAAATCTAATAAATTAATAATTATGGAAGAATAATCTTTACAAAATAGATTATATAATGCCTAATCAAGGTAAAGGATAAATCATTCTTATTTGTGGTGATTATTTATTAGTGAAATCTTAGCTTGTATTGTTTATAATATATTTTTATTTTATATAGATTTACTTTTTTATCATGATATTGATTTATTTTCACAATAGAAACCATTGTGTAAGCAAATGATTATTAGGTATTTATAAATTTTTAAAATAGGAAATACAAATACTAAATTGGTGAATTCATGTATAAAATTTTGTTAATCCTTCTGTACTATTTTTTTTTTTTTGTTCAAATTCTTTTATTATTATTATTCATTCTAGTCTATTTAACATTTTGCTTCAAAGTTCAATCAGTATTTATAATAAGAAAAATCAGTTAATTTTCACACTGCGTACATTTTTTATTATTGTTGTCAAGCATATTTTAATTTACTGTTTTATATTTACAGCAAAAACAAAACAAAAAAATAAAATTTAAAAATTAACTGATTTTTTTCTTTCTTAAAATAGTGATTAAATTCTGATTAAGACTGTTAGCCAATCAAAAGTGTTAGAAATCGTAATAGTAATATGTATTCATAAGAAAAAATGCAAAGAAATGATTATCATATATTAATTCATATAAAACTACGAAAAGAATGAATATTTAATAGAACTTCATTAAGCATTACAGTAAAATTTTATATTTAAAATTAAATTTGGGTGATACAAAAGTCTCTCATGCATTTAAAAGAACACATTTGAATCATCATAAGCAGATAGTCATTTAAGAAACATCTTCTTTCACACTAATGTGTCAAGAGTTTTATATCATCTTGGCCTGTAAGTGTTGCCTCAAAAACATCATTGTTTTTTGTAATCTTATTCCCAGTTGCAATATTCTGTTAAAACAACACTTTCTGTATTTGTATTAAAAAAAAACAAAAAATAAAAAATTATAATGTTTTTAACTGTATTAGGCCTTTTTGTGCCAATTTATATAAGTATAAAATTTAAATTCAGTCAACACTTAAACAATCCCAATATCATTAACAATCTCAGTCTGTTGTCAAGACAACCTCTGTTTAATAAAAAAAAAACCTAAATAAACAATTAAATCATATTAAATTTTAAATATATATTTTATTTCATTATTTTAATAATAATTTTGAAATCAAAGTAAAATATATGAAATTTTAAATTTATTTAGTGTTTGGCGGAGACCAAGACAAGTTTTGGGCAGAATGACATTCGAAGAGCTGCCAATAATCTTGTCATGGTAGGTTAACAGTACTACTCCATTTGTTAAAATATATAATATAATCTTTTTCATTAATAAGTAATATGATAAATTTTTTAAGGGAGCTCTGACTAATGCAAATCCAATCTTAAGATGTGCTGCTGGAGAAGCTCTTGGACATATGGCACAGGTTGTTGGTGATAGTCGTTTCACTGCTGAAATGGCTCAACATAGTTTTGATAGGTATGAAATTTTTATTTTATAAATTATGTTGACAAAAATTTTATGATTATTGATTTTTGTTATTTATATGTGTGTTCTTAGATTAAAATCAGCTCGAGATGTTGTTTCTCGGACTGGACACTCATTGGCTTTAGGTTGTTTGCATCGCTATGTTGGTGGCATGGGTTCAGGACAGCATTTAAATACCAGTGTCAGCATTTTGTTAGCCTTGGCTCAGGACACAACCTCGCCTATGGTTCAGGTGAAAATTTGATGCTGTAGAAAAATTACAAGAAAAAAAAAATTCATTTGTAGAAAGTGGGAAATAGAGATATAGCAATTATTTTCCTTTTTTTATGTATGCATATGTGAGAGAGAGTGTGTGCATGCTAACATTATAAAAATAATAATATTAATATTGATTTATAATATGTATATAAATAAAATAAAAAATGGTAAAAGTTAATCTTTAAATATTTTTATTTGTTTAAATTTTATTATAAGGATAACAAAATATTGTTCAGAAAAATTATTTTACTAATCATATTTCCTTCAGTGTTTTTTTATTTTTTAAAAAAAATCTAAACTGACATATTGAGCATGTTAGAAATGGTGTTCAATTCAGATTTCAATTACTAATATATTATAATTTGTTCATCATGTCACAATCTGTAATTGAAATAATCTGAATCAATTTAGTGCATATCAATAGCTGGAAGATGAATTGGGTTAGCCTTTAAAACACAGCTGATAACATTTTATTCTTTAGTCCAAACTCTTACTAAAGACATCAATTTAAGGTATGAAGTGATTGATTTAGATTTTGAAAGCTTAAATTCTTATAAATTGTAATTTAAAAAAAAAAAGAAGAAAAATAATAATCTTTTGAACAATATAGCTATGTGTATAAATAAACAAATTTTTATTATTATATAAACTTATATTAAGATATAATTTTTCAAGTTAGTAGTATTGGAAGAAGTATTAAAAGTGCCCCCCCCCCTCCAAGTCTAATAATCTTTTCCTTCTGATTAATAGTCACTTGCAAATGTATATAGTTGTTCTATCTGCATAAAGAGTAGGAGAGACAAGGATTAAAGAAAATAGATGGAAAAAAAAAGTTAAAGATAAATTTTGTGACTTATTTCACATGCCAGTCCTTAACTCATTTAGTTGATATTATATAAATGGTTTTTTTTTTTTTGAAAGACTTTAATCATTTTGCATAATTATATCTCTTTCATTATATTCTATCCTCATCCATATCCTTTCAGTGAAAACAGTTAATATTTACCAGTTTATAATGTGTTTGAGATAATTTTTATAATATAAATTGGTATCTATCTTCCTAAAATTTAATTAATCTTAGTAAAACAATGGAGAAAGTTACAGTGAATGAATAAAAATTATTAAATGATTATAGCTAACATCTAAGATGACTTCTAAGATATAAAGGCACATTTATAATGTGTTTAGTGACGATTTTCAAGACAAATTTACAAATTAAATTTCTACTCCAAAATCATTGCAATGATGTGTAATTATTCAGTTTGTTCTCAGTTGAAACTTGCCTTAATCGAAGGGTTGTTATTATCTGTAATAAAATCATCCTTTGAAAGTCGTATTACATATTCCAGTATACCATTGAATAAAAGATTAATATGGAAAAAGAAAAAAATGATTTTTTTTATTCAAATTACTAGACTTTAAATCAAAGAAGAATTTACCTGACACAATTATTACGTCAAATGAAACAAACTGATACTAAACTTTTCTTTTTTATCTTTGTTAAGTTTTAACTTAAGTAACTATTGTTTAGCAAGAATTAGTGCTGTCATATCATGATAAATAAGTCTATATGTCAAAGTGTGAATACTACTTCTCATTCAGAATTTAAAATTTCTTTATTAAAAATGGGTATATATATATGAAGAACTGAGATAAATTGCAATATACTATTTGATACAAATTTTCTGTGATTTCTATTAATCTTAATCTTTAGAGTGAGAATCCCTAAACTTTTTTGGGAAAGAGTGATTAGATAATTTTTTAATGAATAGAGGATTGGAGGAAATATATTTTTTTAAAAGAGTTTTCTCATCCTAAGAGCAAAAATGATCTGTGACTTAAAGCCCAGAAATAAATGAAATAACTCGTATTCATTTATTAACTATACATTTTTATTAAACAAGTTCAGAAAAACTTACAATATATTAGAAAAAAAGAAAATAAATTAGATGTGTGCCATTGTTTGGATTCTCAGATTTTTGTAATATCAGATTGAATATGGGAAATATATCTGCATAAGAAGCCAGATGTTGATCTGTCGTACTTGAATGTATTTTTTTAATTTTTGGAAATTGATGTTCTGGTAATGAGGAATAAATTTGAATTTACTTATTTGCATTTTTTAATTGTAAATTTTCATTAGCTTCTGAAATAATTGCATTGAAAGAATTATGAAATAATTTGAAAGTTTTTTTTTTATTGTCTTTGAAATCAGCAATTTTTTTTTATAAAAGCTTTTTGTAATATTTTAACATGTTTACCATCTTCAGTAGAGATATTAGAATTTACCATATATTTATGTAGATTTTCATAATATGAATAATATGAAGAAAATTTTTTGTGTCAATTGATTTTTGAATAATATTAATTTAATTCAAAAACTTTGATTTTGTTGTATAATTCATTAATAAGTTGATTATGGTTCTGAAATCTTTTATTCAAGTCAAGGTGCTACTACCATTTGGGATCTGATAGTTTTGACATGAGTTTCAATTTATTGTTCATATAAATATCATATTTGCTTCTAAGTTCTGAAAGTCTTTTCAAAATATTCTCTTGATTTATTTATCAAACTTTCATAAAAAGTTACTTTTTGATAACACCGCAATTTTACCCATGCTCATTAAGAGTCTAATTTTTAACATCTAACAAGTTTTTTAAATTGATGAATTATTTTGATTTCTATGGATAAAAATCTATAGCAGAGTATATCTCTGTTAAAGTAGTATAAGTGAAATGATTAATTACACCAGAAATTACATTAGACATTGATTTTATCTTTGACAGTGTACATTATATTACAATTTAATCCTACAAATAATTAAATACAATCACAACTTAGAGATAAATCAATATCAGAGACTTCTGATCAAAAGATTAAATAAAATGTGTGAATGTATTAAAATATTTATTTAGAACAGAAATTAAATGGACATTGTTTTGGTAAAATTGAAATTTCTGAAAATGTTATTACATAAATTAGAGTTATTAATTTTTATCAATATGCATTTGAAATTTAAATCGAATTAAAAAAAAATTAAAAATTAAAGGTTTTTTTTTGATAAAATTTTTAAAAACTAGTTTATAAATATGTAAAAAATGATCACATATTATCTAAATTGTACAGCTTTATTTATATCCAACTCTTAAAGAATATTTGAATTCTTGATGTAATATTAAAATCAAGGGTTTTGTAATTTTTAGCTATATTTATAAATAAGCTTACTAATGAATGGCTTTGTTATGTCAAGATCAAACCTTTATTACATTCATGCAGTCATTTTGTCAGTTATTCAATTATCATTAACCATAGAAGGATTTATAATTGATAGTATATTGATAATTTTCCAGTTCTAACTTGAAGGTTTAGAAATTATAACTGACAACTTTTTTGATCTTATTCAGTACTATTATTTGACGATATTATTGCCAAAAACGAAATGTTTAGATTTATTTAAATATTTAACCAGGTTATATTAATGGTGATTTTTTTTAAGAGTAAATTCTAGATATATTTTATAAATAATGTCTTCTATCTTAATTAATTTTTTGTTAATTAGTGTTTTTTGTTAAAGTTCTCATTTTGTTTAATATTCATATTTTTATCTTTGATAATATAAAATGTATTTATCTTAATTCACAAAGTTTTATAATTGCCTAAGTCAAGTGAGTCACTTATTTATGTTACTTACTGAATCACTTCCTTCTTAATACTTATAGTATTATTTTGTGTTTATCACAATACCTTTAATATTTAAAATATTTTAATTGTTATGATATAGCGCTTACAAAATTTAATATCCATTTGATATCAATAGATACATGAGCCTGTGTTTAAAGATATTGATTTCAGAATGCTAATTGCTCTTAAGATAAATCATATTTTAGTAGTTAATTATTTTTTTGATTAATCTATAAAAGGATATATAGATGTTAATTTGTGATCCTAGGCTGAATTCCATTATGTACTGACAACTGACAGAACGTACCATAAAAGAGGAAAAAAGGTTTTAAAAAGTCTTAATTATATAAATGTTAAGATGCTTAGCTGTAATCATTTTACTACCCAGATTTTTACATTCTTCCCTAATCTCTATTCCATGAAGTGCTCAATTATACTTTATTCTCATTGATTTATTAATTTTTAAATGAAAAGCAGTTTATTTGTTAGCCAGCCCTTGATTTTAATATTAGAATAAGTCTGACACAAAATAACGGCATCTATAATCACAGGCAAAAATAAAAGATTTGTAATTGTGATATATTGTAAATAATAGACATAATATTCTTATTTTTTTTTGAGTGATTATTTGTATAAAATATTCTATTTAATCTTCTGAATAACGTACACTCTGTTATAATTATTAACTATTGTAATGTGTATACTTTTTGATATTAAGTTGCTATTATAATATAGTTATAGAGATTCCTAAAATATAAATTTGCCAATGATTTTGAGATTTTAATAAGTTTTACTCTGATTGAGAGCTTGATAACTTAACACTTTGAGCCCTAAAAAATTATCTATGATTCTGATTATAGTAATTTACAGATCATGATTCTTCATGTTTGAAATCTATAGGTGATTAAACCTCCATTAAACCTTTGTAGGTGAATAATTATACCAGAAACTACATAGGCATTGCTATTATCTTTAGCAAGATTCATCAGAGATGTATATATTTCTGTTTCTTGTTAAAAAGGTTTATGTGAGATACCTGGATATTCATGTAATATTTATTTAGATCACAAATTAAATTAATATATGTGTTTGATAAAATTATAGTTATCATTGAATGTTAAACACTTTTTAATTATTATATTGATGATGTTAAAAATAATTTTAATTATTTTCTTTACATGTTATTATTGTTATGTTATTTTAGTATTATTTGATTCATTTTTTAATGATTTTTCAGTGTATATTTATATATATGTATCATAGATTTACTAATAGTTTTTTCCCCCTTATTATTGTAGGTATGGGCATTGCATGCTCTTGCTCTTATTGCAGATTCTGGAGGTCCAATGTTCAGAGGTTATTTTGAACCAACTTTGTCACTAGCATTGAAACTTCTTTTGAATGTTTCACCAGCAAATATTGACGTTCATCAGTGCATTGCAAAGTGTCTCTCAGCACTTATCACAACAGTTGGACCTGAATTACAGGGGAATACTGGTACTATTTGTACTGCCCGTTCTTCATTTTTAGTTGCCTGTGCTATCATGCAAGATCATACTGACTCATTAGTTCAAGCAGAAGCTATCACTTGTCTTCAGCAACTTCATATGTTTGCACCTCGACATGTTAACCTATCCACACTTGTTCCTCATCTCTGTGTAAGTGATTATTTTGATTTTAAATTTTATTATTATTAGTAGTAGTACAGGATTTCTAACTTATCTATGTAGATCATTTCACAATTTTTTGCATGTCCCAATTTACATCAGTTATAAATCTTTATCATAATATATTAACATATCTTCGAATAACTATTTACAAAGTGTGAATATATTAAAAATGTTTTTATAAAGTTTATATTATTTTTTTGTAAAAAAAAAAAAATAACATGTATTATTTGAAACATCATATTTCTTATTGCATTTAAAATAATAATTACTCTATAGTTAACAATTTTATAATTAATAAAATTATTATTTTTTTATTAAATTTTTTTTTTTTAAAAGAGAAAGAACATAATATATTCGAATAAAATTAATTTGCTACAACTTGAATGATTGGATGTGATTTTCCAATAATGTTTGCTATTTTTTATAATATTTTAATTTAATGTGAAAATTTTACTACAAATTTGCATTTTTCAGTAGACATATTTTTTTTTGCAATGATTTTATTTTTGACATAAGTAGTACAATCATTGAGCAATAACAAATTAGTACAATATACAAATATCATCACTTGATAGTTTATTACCTTGAAGTATGGAATTAATGAAAAGTATGTATTTATTTTTGTATTCTAATTTTATATATATTGCAGATATCAAGTAAATTAATATTCCAAATAAAATGTCCAATAAATCCCTTGATATTGTTTTTTTTTTTTTTTGAATTAATAAAAGATTGTTTGAAATAATGTATTTGTAATTAAACTCTTTTCCTTTGAGCAATAAAACAGCTTGTAAAATTTATAATGTTGAGAGCCACTGTATACAAAAATATTCATTCTAAATACTTTTAAAGAATCTTTTCCATTGGTTAGTATGAAAATTTAGAATTTTTAGCATAAAAAATAAATTTTATGGGTTTGTGAGTGGGAGGGGGGGGGGCACTTATTATTGCTTAAATGACATCAAAATTACCACATCTTCATCATTACTTTTAGTGTCATTGCATTTTTCTAAGTGATTCCTTCTGTATATCTTATCTTCCAACTTTTGTATTTAGCTTTTCATTTTTTTATTTTTTTTTATTTCATCAGAAGAGAACCAGTCTAAATCTTTCTTTTTTATCTCATAGCATTAATTATGCTTGTTCACATGAAGATTACCAGCCGCCACAAGAATGCAAAATAATATCGAGAGAATTCTTTTATAGTCAAACTGTGTTATTTCTTTTCACAGAAGGATTTAAAATTGCTGATTTCGAGAATTATATTTATAAGTTGATAGATTATTTATAGATGTGTAGGACAAAATAAGATATGATTTATACTTCTGAACTTTAATTTTTTTTTATTACATACCTTGCCAATTAATAAATATGTTTTCTTACATCATTGCTAAAAAGAGAGATGACATCTGGAAATGCATACAAGAATTCTACAAAGAATTACATAGTAATAAATTAATAAGAAAATAAAGTGAAAAGTTTCAAAAACTGAAAATGTACCAAATGATTAGAAAAACACAGTAATAATATCAATATTTAAAAAAAAACATTATTAGAAATTACAGACTTATCAATCTTTTATTAGTTCTATACAAACTTTTTGCCAAAATAATTGTCTCATCTACAGTGAAATTTGGACTTACATTAACCAAAAGAATAAGATGGATTTAAAAATGGTTTTAACACAGTGAATCACTTCCAAGTATTGAGAGAAGTTATAGAAAGGACCACTGAATATAAGTTGCCATTATTGTTTATATTTTAAGATTATGAAAAGGCATTTGAATTTATAAGCATTTCTATAGTGAAAATAGACTTTATAGAGTTTAGACTATCAAAGTATAGATTTGGGATGTTGCCATATTCTGAAAAAAATATCTATCAAAATGCAATATCCATCATTAGATTGATTACATAATGACTTCATAAAAACTAATATTAATAAGTGTGCATGGTAAGACTATTCTATATCCAAATTTTTACCACAGTTTATAAAAGAAAATATTTTATGGATTGAAATTGGAAGCTAAGAGAATAAAGCTACATGGCAGTTATTTAAGTCATCTAGATTTTGCAGATGAATATGGTTGTTTTTACAAGTAATGTTTCAGAGCCTCAGGAAATATTGCAAGAATTATCAGATGCAAGCAAGAAAGTTGGTCTAAAGATAAGACAATAATAAAGAATGGTAATCATGAACAAGTAGTTAACACCTATAAATATTTTTATCAGATTATTAATATGAATGGAAACATAATGGATGAAATTAATCATAGAATTAAATTTGGAGTATTTTTTGGAGAAATACTTTAATGTTTAAAACCAAATATGCATGTGCATTTGAAAATGGTTTTTTAATAGATGTTTTTTTCACTAATTTTTAATATGGATTCAAGCCTTGAATACTTAAGAAAAGAGTAGATATTTCAGATCACATAATAAAGTATGGAGATAAATATTTTGGGAGTAATAAGAAAGAGTTGAAAGTGAAATAAATACTTCATTAAGAGAAAAAACTGGTATCATTGATATCATTGAAGGAAATAAGAGATTAAACTAGAGCTGCTCTGGACATATTGATAGAAGAGAATAATAGATGGATAGCTGCAGGTTTAAATTGAATTCCAAGAGTTTATAAAAGACTTAAAAAGAGATTATCTTTGAGATGGATGGATGAAATAAGGAAGTTTGTTGATATGGTAAAGAGAAGATTGACTAAAATTGGAGAAGTTGTGTTAAACTTGGAGAGATATTTATCCTACAATGGATCGATGATGATTGAAAATGATGGTGATGAGTATGCCTGTATGGTCACTAGTTGAAATGATAACTTTTCCAAAAAAAGTGTTGAAAACAAATTGTTTTGTTGAATTTAAGTTAATTGTAGAGTATATTTCTGAAAGGCATTTTTAGCATTATAAAATGAAGTGATTAAAAAGAAGCTTTTGACATTGAATGCTGGTTTAACAATGATCAATTTCTAATAAATTAATACAATTAAAATATTTAAATTGAAACAGACATTGCTATTGTAATAATAGAATTGGAAATAATGATTATGAAAGCCTTCAAAATATAATTAATAAAAATAAAATTATTATTATTATTTTTTTAAAAAAAGTCATTTTTATTAAACCTTGATTTAAATCAACCAATCCTGAGCAAAAGCAAAAAACAAAAAATCTTTTGTTAGTTAAAATGGTTATGTCGTCAAAAGTCAATCTGAATGACTGTTTTGAAAAATATTGTTTTATATTTAAAATGTGGCTATTTTTTATATTATTTGTTTAAACAAAAATTGAAATATGCTAAATTATTATTCTAAGAAGAATTATTCTAATATGGGAGCTCAGAATCGGAAAATAAAAAGGGGAGTAGTTTACCAGACGTTCTTTAAAATAAGCATATTTTCTGTTGTCTGTAGATTTTAAAATTTCATTTGTGATAGGAATAAAAATATTATATTATAATAAAAAAAAAAGAGAATTTATTATAATTTTCACTACCAAAATGCATAACTTATAAATAAAGGAGTGGAGTAAATCTATGCCATAACTTAGGAAGAGGGAAAAGAAACTGTTATCCTGCAGATTTTATTATTATATTTGCAAAATTTAAGAAACTCCATTTTTTTTGGTTTTATCTTTGAAGTTTAAAACTATTTCAATTATTTTCAGAAACCATAGCAATAATAGGTAAATTTTACAAATTATATTTATCCACTTTAATCACTTGCATATTTACTTATAATCTTTGTTTGTATATATTAATTTTTGTTCAGAGACTTATTAACAGAGATTCATCTCTATATTTACTGTTAATATTTAAACTTACTTTCCTTTTTTTATAAATTAAAAAAATACATATTATTATTTGGAGTTAATAAAAAATATTATGCAATTTTAAAGAAGTTCTAGAATAATGGTTAATCTATGCAGGAAAAAACAAAGATAGATGTGAATGCAATGAGTGAATTAATATCTCGTATTAAATGTTAAGAAATTATAAGTAAAAGGAAGATTTGTTTCAAGTTTATCATTTAGCTCTTAAATATTTAATAAAAGGTGGTAGAGAGGATTAGAAAATAATATTTATTTTTCTAATTATTATTATTGTTAAATAAAAATTACAAACACTTCAGTTGCATTTATCATCACCATGATATTAATGAGTATGAATTAGATTTGAGATATGTCAAATTTAATTAATTAAATAGTAACAATGCATGTAATATTTAAGAATTTACTTTTTGTAATTTAATTTCAAATTAACAAATCTAATTAAATTGTCTTAATGTCCATTTTGTTGTTTAATTGTTCTATTTAATTTGTTAAGATTTTGATGTCTTTTTTATTGATTTTAAATAATTTAAAATTTTATCATTGTCTCACATATAATTATTTGATGAAATTAACATGTATAGATTATTGAATGGAAAAATTCATACTATTCCTCATATATTAACATTATTAATTCATTTTATTTGATAAATAATTTTGAAAAGTATTAATAATTTAGTAATTTTATTGTATCATATGATTTTTATCATTTGTAAAGTTTTAAATTACAGTAATTCATAAAACATTTTAAATATTTTTTCTGTTACAATTATATTATCATCAGTTTTATGTGTAATTATTGTTAATCATTTATTATAGCGAACATTATCAAGTTCACACCTTCTTCTTAGGCGAGCTGCTGTAGCGTGCTTGCGACAATTATCACAGAGAGAAGCAAGAGAAGTTTGTGATCATGCTCTCACACTTGTAAATGAAAATAAAGATCGGTCAGAGTTAGGATTTACTATTAATGAATTAGGTCTTCCAGGTATTTTATTTGGCATGCTGGATACAGAAACAGATGGGAAATTAGTATCTGATATTCATGATACTTTGACTAGTATGTTGCAGTCTTTAGCTGGAGAACATTTACAGCAATGGTTAACTCTTTGTAAAGATGTTCTTGCTACATCATCAGGTAAAATATAGTCTTTGTTTTTATTTAAATATTATTTGCCTTAAATATAAATAGGTTTAATTTATACAATCTTTTTTTAGATACTAGTAACACTCCAGAAGAAACAACGCAGGAAGGAGATGCTGCTGAAAGTGTGGAAGAAGATGATGTGGCTAAATTTCAAGCTGGAGAAGAGGTTGTGACTCATCCTACGGTATCTCCCCGGTGGCCAACACGAGTATTTGCAATTGAATGTGTTCAGAAAATTATTTCAGTTTGTGATTCAAATAAAATACATTTTGATTTAGTTTTAGCCAAAGACACAAAATTAAAAAGTGGCAAAGGTAACTATAATTTGATTAAATTTAATGAATTAACCATTTCATTATATAAAAGCAGAATATTTAAAATAACTATATAGTTTATTCCTCTACAAAGCATTTTGCAATTAAAAACAGAAATATTTAATTAGAAATTGTAATAAATTGTTGGTGTATTTCATCATTATCATAAATAGCTACTATTAAACAAGTTACCAGAATTAAAAAAAAAAAATAAAGAGAGAAAGATAAAAGATAAAAATTTGGAAGTGAAATTTATGATGATTATGAATAGAAATATACTAACATGTAGCACCTATTACTTGTTTAGTCCATTTATTTAATCTCTTTTGATGCTGTTAAAATGTTAAATTCTGTAGCAAATTTTTTTTTTTCTAAAAAATTTCAACACTATGCCTAATTGTAATTCTCTTCTGTATTTTATTCTTAATTACATTCTTCTATTGAAAGCAATTCTTTGAGATAATCTTGGGTCTGCCATTCCTACAAACTCCTTGCTTAAGTTCATTATAAAATATGTGATTTTTATGCTTTAATTAGATATTACAATACCTAAAGTTAAGGCTTAATTTCATTAATTTACTGTATGATTATTAAACCTGAATAAAAGTTTGATTTTTCACTTCTTATTTTGAAATTTCTTCATTTTTTGGGCAAGATATATTGTTTTCTTGGCTAATTTTTTATTACAGAAAAGATTATCATTCTAAAAAGACGATTTGTCACAAATACTAATGATCACTGAAGAATTAAGTAATTAATAGAAACATTTAGTTCATGGCAGTAATACAATTTTAAAATTTATACAGTATATTTTATTATTGAACTAATCATTCGTTTTCTTTGATAATATTCTGTCTCAGTGGTTCATACAAATTGACATTGTCTTTTCTATTATCATTATCATATGGTGTTTATACTAATCCAGAAATATAAGAGTAAAAGTTACAATCTATGTTATACGTTCATTCTTACTTTTCTGAGTTTAATTCTATCAATATTCCTCAGACAAGCTAAATCATGGGATGAGGATTGATCAAAAGTCATTTTTATATAAATCTACAAGAAGTAACTAGAAACGACAGTATTGTAAAAGATATGATTTATGTTTCATGTAAATTTTGTTCTTTGGTATGATAAACTGAATCATTAGTACAGATGATTGCAATTATTTAAATTTTTTATATGATCTGAAAATTTATTAATATAATTGTCATTTAGTTTTATACACTAAATTGTCTAAATCTTAGAGACATGCTTAATTTTCTTACAACCTCAATAAAACTACAATATTGTTAACATGTTAATAATATGCTGGAAGATCAAGTTTCTACACTATGGATATTGACAAATATTTAAACTATCTAGAAACTAGAAAAGACAGATTGTTTAATGATTTCAGTAGGTAAATACTTATTTAAGATTATACATTATTATTTTTAGTAATGTAAATTGTATGATATTATTCTTTTACTACTTATTCTATTGTTTATCATGTTTTAACTGACTTAGGTAGAAACCATTTTTAAATAGCCCATTACAGGACAGCTCCTTATAGAGGAATAATGAAGAAATCAATATTATCAGGTTTTCGAATGTGAATAATTTTTCATCTTTGTTTTACATTATGGTTAAGAATAATTAATTGTCCAATTTACTCATCAGCATCGAAAAGTTAACTAGGTTGAATAAAGAGTGACTACCTGAAAATAAACCTTAAGCCTGGTGAGATCTGAAAATTTTTAAGTTTTATCTAATATGGATTCAAATCCTTGTGTTAGGCATGGGAATTGGATATTTACCTTTGCACAATAAATCCCATGTAGAAAATATATATTTGATTATTTATTTGAACTATATTTGTATGATTTTCTTTTATCTTAATGTTTCAATGATAGAACTCTGTCATCATGAAATTTTTATATCATTCATCATCTCTCTATAACTTTTGTGGCAATAGGGTTATGTGTTTATAATCCATTAATTATTTGCTATCATTTCTGTCTCCAATTTTTTGTTCTTGACTTCAATCTTTCTTTTTTTTTGTATGCTTTCTAACTTTGTATTCTTTGTATTTTGTTTGAGAAATTATATGAAGTGAATGATAAAAGATTTAACATTGTAAATATATTTGGACCTTATTAAAATTAAAGTTTATATTTAAGATTGATTATATTTTTATCAAATAAAAAATAATAAAAGTTATTTATGTATTTATTGTTTGTTGCGAATAAGAGCATACTAAAACCTCGTTTAATATGCATCAATAATTACAAAATAACTGTATAATGACATTTGAAGAGCTATGTGGATTTGAGCCTACCGAGATAGGTCAAAATACATTTTAGGAGTGTTGACATATGAATATATATATATATGAAGAATTTGCCACCAGATTAAATAAATAAAAAAAAATAATGGTAAAAAAGACATTTTAATGTAATATAAAATTACATTTTTATTTGTAAAATTATTTAATTTTTAATTTCTAAGAAGTAGATAAATATCTTAATACTCTTGTTTTATTGCTGACTTTACTAATAGCCTTATAAGCAAATTTCAATTATAAATTACTCCAGAAAATGAGACTATACGATTAATGTAAATGAGATTTTTTTAAAAAGATTAATATTATATATTTATATGTGTGAATGCATTTTGATATTTTAAAATTCTATTTATTTATTGTAGTGGATTTTCTGGTACTTCACATATCTGATTTAGTTAGAATGGCATTTATGGCAGCTACGTCTGATAGTGATCCTCTTCGCTTGGCAGGACTTATTGCTCTTCAGGTTTGTATATTGGGGTTAATGAAATAATGAATCAAATATGTATCAACATTAATTTTAATTATTTATATTCTATTATTATATTTTATTTTTTTCTTTATAAAAACACATTTCCATATGCTTAGGTTAAGAAGTAAGATATTTATATTTGAAATATGTAAAGTAAAAGTAAAAAAAATCAATTGCAAAATATTTTTATTTGCTAAATCCTAAAAGCAAAAAAAAAAAACCTTATTTGATTTGTTGCATTTTATGCATTCAATAGGAAGAATAAAAAGTAAAAACATTTTATTAATATAATTTCAATTGCAAGAAATGATAACTAACTATCAATAATACACTATAATTTAATATGCTACTGTATTATTCATATGGTAACTAATTAAACATGCCATTTTTTTTCCTGTTACACATTATGCCCTAAAAATGTATTTTTGCAGAAAGTTTTGATCAAAATTTTTTATATTGAAGGATAGCAGCACATTATGTTGATAAGTTCATAGAAATCACAAATGAGTAGAAAGATTTGAATCTTTGAAAACAGTTAATGAAGAATTTAAAGAAGTCATGTTTATATAGCATTAAAAGCAAATAGAAACCTTTCCTAATCAAAAAGTTTATGGATTGACACACAAAATATATATATCTCAAAGAAATTAAATTTAAAAGTAATATGCTAAAAATAAAATAATTAAACATGGAAATAAACAATGAATATCCAAGTCATTTACTGAAAACTAAGTTAATAATAATATGGCTACTATATTGTCATATTCTACTACAAACTTCATCTCAGAAACAGTACTTGTACTAGGAAATTTGGCAATTTTTTTTTAAACAATTTGCTCGACCTTTTCTCAATTTAATGATTGCCTTATTGAACTATTATCTGCAATTTACATTTAATTAATCCACATTAGCAAAAAAATTTTCCAGTATTTCTGTAATGTTAAATGTAACCTATTTCAGTTGGAAATTCTTTTCCCTATCTGTACATTTTATAATTTGTCATTTTTTTTTAGAACTATATCATATTCTGAATATTAAATTTGTCATTTTTTAAGAACCATATTGTATAACTGTTTTACAACTTTCTTTTATAGAAATAATCTTTTTTTTTACTTAAAAAAAAGAAAAAATAGTAAAATTGAACAATTTGCAGAAGAAAAACTAAATACTAATATAATCACAAAATGTAATAGAGATATTTTGTTTTATTCAAAGCTAAAACATTGAAAAATCTTACTCATATGGTGCACTAGTAATGTTTATTGTGACATTAATTTTTGCCAATGATATTTGTTGATTTAGCTGTTTTATGTTTAGATTTATGGCATTTTCACCATATTTTCGTTTCAACTTTTTTTTGTTTTGATATCAATATTAATCACAGTATTCAAATTCTGCTTTTATGGCTTATGATTAAAATTATTACAATGATATGCACTTAGAAGAATACTTTTAAACAAAAATATTACAGTATTTATTTCTAGATATAAAAGGAGATAAGTGAATTAAATTGATAACTGAATATTATGTGGCAAAAATATCTGCTGCCATTCTAGTGTTCATTGTATGTTTTTGCATTCATTGTGTAAATCTTACTTTAGTGAGGAAAATAACGTTTGTTCTATTAATTATTTGCTCTATAAGGCTTTGTTGTATCAGATCTTATTGTAAATATGCATATTGCATTATTTTTTATAAATTACTTATCTGCTTTAAATATAAACTGAAATGTATTATATTTGTTATTTATTTCCTATTTTTAATCTTTTTATTCATAGGTTATCTTCAGAATATTTTTTTTTATGTATATAGATAGAATATATACATATTGACATTGAATGAATAATTTTGCAGTCTGTATTACTATATGGAGTTTATATATTGTAACCCAGTGCTTTTGGCACTTGGTTTCATTTAGTATTATTTGTGCATAATCTTGGTGTTATTTTAAAAAAAAAATAAAATAAAATAAAGGTAATAATATTTAACTAATAAAGTGTCCTATCCCCTTTGCCTAGCTATGTTTTGTGTAGTTAGTCAATATTATTTCAATGCAGTATCATGCTTGTAAATGATAGACTATTCTAAGTAAAATATTGATATAATAGCAAGTTAATATAATCTTAAAATTTTAATAAGCAGTATTTAATTCTAATTAATTGTTTAGAAAAAATAATTAAATAAAGAATTACAGTAGTATTATTATAATTATAAATGAATGTCAGTTATCTAAATAATTTATTGATAATGTTAGTTTAATTATATAGTTTGTCTTATAAGTATTCAAAATTGCAAGTAATCATAAGTAAATAAAGTTCATATGTGTATGTGCATGAAAAATTAATATGCTTGACATTTTTATTTTTAAGTGTTTGCAGTAGCATTCTAAAATAAAAATAAAAAAGATATTAAAAAATTTTAACAATCAATTAATAATTAATGTAGTATTGTTTAATAGAACTTCTGATAAATTTATTTGGAGGAAAAATAATTTTAAAATTTAATTATAATCACCAATAATTATTGTTGGTTTGATTTTTATTTATTATTTTTATTTATTAAACTGTTTTGTAATACATTTTAAATAACCTTGAAAAACCACGTGATTATAGTTAGTTATACAATTTTTTGTTTATGTTGCAAATGATTTCCGTAGAGGTCACCGGAGTCAATGGAATTGCCTATAAATATTCAGTTCATTTTATTTTGGTTTAGTCTGGCTTCCCTTCCTCATAGTTAACAGTACTAAACTTTATAACTTTATTATTTTCGAGTTTTAGAAAAAAAAAAGTAATGTAATTTAGATTCAATCTACAATGCTCGGGTGTTATATTTTGGTAAGGCATTGTATTGATTTCTATTGTCTCTATAGTTTTAAAACTTTCTGTATTATTAGTTATTGTGTCTTGAGAAATTTGGATTTTTAACAAAACTAAAAAATGGAAAATTTAATGCAAATCATAAATAAAATTGTTGTTTTATCTGAAGCAAGTATTTATTAATATTTTCCTTTTATCTGAAGCAAGTATTTATTAATATTTTCCTGGTATAAAAGAAAGAAAGATAACGGAAAATATTAGAAAAACTTTAAATATTTTTCTGCGTTTTTTAAAAAATTAGATCGTCTGCGTTTTATAAATAATGATATTGCTGCATTTATTGTTGATTTATTTAGTTAATTTATAATCATTTGGAGAAAGAATTGGTATGCTGTATATTTTTAAAAAAATTATCTACATGTCTTTCTTTAAAATTAAGAAGGAAGTGAACTATTTAAAATAAAAGTTAGAATTATGTATATGTGTTCTTTAAAGGAAAAATTAACTATTGAAAATAAAAATAGGAATTAAATATAGTGCGTTCTTTGAGGAACGAAAAGAAGGAGCTATTTGAAATTAAAGTGCTAAAATTATGAAAAACAACTTAACAATGTCTTTAGTGACCTGAAAATAAAGTTTAATTATATTTTATATTGCGTGCTTTAAAAAAGAAATTTTATAATGGAATTCTTGTAGCTTTATTCATTTTTAATTCAACCGTGGTTATTATACTATAGTCTCCGGAAAAAAAATGCGTGGATGTTCTTCATGTTCTAGCTAGCTAATTATACGCGTAGTCTTCGAATAATATTTATGTTTGTTTCATGTTGTGAATATTTATCTGTGGATCCTGTCTTCATGATTGACGTTAAAATTGATTTGTTTATGTCTACTATATTTCTTTGAATGTTACAACTGCCAAGAGAAAAGGTAAAGGAAAACTTTTCTTTGAATATAAAAAAATACGTTTATTATTTCAGTGCCTTGGTTTTTTTTTTTGGAAGACTGTGGCTGGAGGAGAACTCTTTGTCTGGACAGACAGCTCAGCAGATAAATAGTTCTGCCAATGAGCAAATGTTTTTTTTTTTTAAAAAAAATTAATTGGTAAAATTTTATTTTAGTTTTATAATATGGATGTATGTTAAGATTTATATTTATTACGTAATATTTTAAGGGTCTTATAGCAACAATGGTAGATCTTACTACCACTATTTTGAGTCAAATTTATATTTGATATGAAGTTATATCTATGAAATATATCAGGTTTATTTTACATGCAACTGGAGATATTAACCTTGCATGTTGTGTGTTTAAAATATATGTTATATGTCTAACAGGTAAACTATTTTAAATTTATCAGAAGTGAATAATTTTATAATTTGTGCTATAACAGCATATTTCTCATTTAAAATTTCAGCGGAATTTTTATTTCATTAGTTGATTAATTTATTAATAGTTATTCTTTATTAGTATGTCCACTTTATTTTAGTATAAGCTTTTATGCTATACATTGCTGTTGAATGTTCCTTGCTTAAAGTTAAACTTATTATATTATTCTGCTTATTCTGTTCAGTCACTTGGCTGAGATATGTGTGTTTTAAATTCATTGGTTTCAGATATTGATTGAAGTATGCATTTTGATATTATTATTACTAGTGCATTTTGCTATCTTGCCTAAGTTTAGAGTTGATATATGCTTAATATCAGCATATTTTGATATTTATTCTGTGTTGGGCTTGGTCAGGATGGAAGTGTGATCCCCATAATGCATTGTATTCTCCATGAGTGGATTATTTTTATATCTTGTTCTAGTATATTCATATAGCCAGTGTGTTATGTCCCATGGAGAGGACTGTGTGGAATTTATACAATGTTTTTTTTTACATAGCCAGTATAGCTTAATCCCATGTGAGGATTATATTTTGGTGTGTGTTCCTTTTCCTTAGGTGATGAGACAAAATCCACACCTATATTTTTGCCTGAGAGATAGGCCTGGAAACCACCAATCCTTTTAATGAAGTATTTTTCCTGGAGAGGTTACTCAGTATTTTTGTCCCTCATGTGAATTTAGAATCCTTTTCCACCATAGAAGGTATAGATTATCGTGTTCTATTTAGAAGTTATGGCAAGGATAGATGTTAGATTTGAGATGTTGGTTCCTCAAGGTGCACTTTATCGTTAGTAGTGCTTTAGTGATTTGGATCAATAGCTGTATTGTGCTACTGAGCCTTGATAGTAATTCCCAAGTAAACCAATTGAATAGAGTTAATTTAAAACTGTGTATTTTAAAACACTTAATTATTAAAAGAATATTCAAACACAATGTTTTACTTTCATCAGTAGCTGAGAAATATTCTTCGCTGAAATTGTAGGTCAGCCATAGTTAAAATATCTAGTATTATTTTGCATGGACATTAAGTTAAATATTAATTTGCATGTATGACTTCTGATGGATGACCCATATCCATTTATAATTTATTTTAATTACAAGTTAGAATTTAGTCAACTCAGTGAGTTTAATATTTTTTTTAAAAAAAGAATAGTATTTGAACCCAGTTCATAATAGTTAAACAAATAATATTTATTTCTGTTTGTGTACTTAATATCATAATAAAATAGTTAGACAATAATTCAAAGCAAGGGATTTATTTTACCGATCTTTTATAAGACTTAAATTGAAGCTATTATTATTTGTCAACCATGTAGTTTCCCAAAATTTTAAATTGTGTAGTAATATATCAGTTGTATATTTCAGATAGTTATTTCAATTTAATATTTTAATCCTAAATTATAGGAATAGATTATTTTAGTTATATTATTGTAAAGAACAGTTAATATAATTACACATTTGGGATAACAGCGCTATATTGGTTTGTAGTATTTATAAAATTTTGTATACTTTTATTTTATTCTGAGTCATTAATAAATGATAGTTTTTTAGATCAATCTTCATTTCAGTTTCTTTTCTCTATGCAAAGTATGGTGTGTGTTTGCAAAATTTTGCAAAACATTTTCTTAAGACTTAAGTCATTTCAAATTCTAGAAATCTCAATACGCCAGAAAAGCAATTATATGCTAGATAAGCAAATTTATGCAGATCTTACATTTTTGATGATAGTTGTTTTATGAGAATTGTAAACTTCACATGAAACATTTATTTAATAATGGAATGAATTTTATTTCAAATTATTAACTCTGACTGCACATTATTCCTTTATCTTCTTAGTTAAATTATTGAGATAATTAGTTTTAAGTAATTTATTGCGTTGTCATAGATGATGGAGGGATATAAAAAGTACCCTTGTCTTTCTCTTATTCTGGCTGATATCCTTGGTAAAAGGCTGGCTTATTCTAAATTTTATGCAATTATTTTGTTTCAGTATTAGTCATATTAATATTTTTTTAAGTAATGATAATTGTTGTTAGTATACATTAGGACACCTTAGCTTCTAAGTGAAATGAATGTTTCCTATAGCCTACCAGAATGTCAGTTATGTGTGGCAACACAATACAGTAGAGCTTTCCCAAGATAAACAGAAGAACCCTGAGATGATCATCATTATTTTATTCTATTTAAAACTTATTGATTATCATTGCTTTTGCTTAAGAAGATCTTTATTGTCAATTGTACTATAACAAAGGCACTTTTCATTTTCATGTTACTCTGCAAGAATAAAGTTCATTTTAGATCATATTGGCAAATAATTTGCATAGTTTATATTTTTTTTAAAAGACAGTAAAATAGATGTGAGAAGATATCATTATTATTTAAAAGTACAAATGCTTGTAGCTCAGGGAATGTGTTTTTGATAAAGAAAGAATTTTATTCTAAATTATTAATTAGGGAATGATGGCAGCTTTCTCTCTCTTCCCAAGTTATTTATTTTACTTATAATGATTGATTTTATGATTTTAATTTATTTCTTTGTCTTAATTGCATATATCTGCAGCTGAATTTTTTATAACTAACTGACCACTGAGCATAGCTTACGTTTTATTATGACAGATCTATGGTTGTTTATAAGAGTCCCAATATATGTTATTTATTAGTGATTATATTACTTCATTTTATTAGTTAGAGTTGGATGCCCAACAATAGCGGAATTATTATGATTATCGAGTAGTTTTTAAAGGTTAGAAATGGTGCCTCAACTTAGGAGCATGGTGTTTAGGCATCGGTTTATTGCGTTGGAATATATATAGTCTACATATATATATATAAAATTACTCTGAAGATAATCTATGTATAAAGAAGTTGAAATATAGGAAATAAATAGCACAAATCACAAACTAAAGAATACACCTACAAAAATAATATAATAACACTGAAATAGAATTAGAACTATAGTGGAAGTAAATGAAGAAAAGATAGAATCAAATAAATTAATTATTGATATATAATAACTCATTAGGTTAAAAACAAAAGCAATTTCTAATGATGAATAAAAGGAAGGAAAATGATATCAATGATGAAGTGTCTCTGAGGAGAACTTTGTTTTTCAAAAAAATTAAACACAAAGTTACAACTATAGTGAATAAAATTCACAATGGATAAAAAAAAAAGCTTTAAATGTTAAGAGAATAAAATTATTCTGTGAATCATTATATATGTGGTTAATTGCTTGAGAGATTTTATAATGTATTAGTACCAGAAATGACATATTGTGTTTTAATTCAGGAACTTATAGCTTTCAAGTCCAATACTATCACTGATTAAACTAAATAGGGGCATGAATCATTGAATATAAATTAAGAAAAAAGTTTGTTAAATATTTTGTTAGCAGTGTAGCTTTGTATAGAACAAAAATTCAAACTATGTAGAAGATAGAATCAGTTGGAGATTTTTGGATATACATTAAAAGTTAGATTGTGTAGGTGGTAATAGGAATATAGTTATTAAAAAGAATAAGTGAAAAAGGAACATTTATTGTTGAAGAAGTTAAGAAAAGAATTTGGATATGATATAGAAATTTCTAAAATATGAAAAGAAATTTGGGGGGAAAAAGAAAACTAGTAACTATTTTAATAAAAACAGAATTTTTGTGAATATTTGAACAATAGAGCAATTGATTGAAAATTAGGAAGGTAATGCAGGATTATGTGTTGATGACTAATGTTATTGCTGATGAATTATAAGAGACTTCAAAATTTAATTAAGAATTCTCTGAAAAGAAAATCACAATGTTTTCAAAAATTTGTTTCTTTCCCCATTAGATTTCAGATTTTGCCTTTAACCATTATGAAAGTTTTTACTTGCTGGAGATGATATGATCAGGATGCAGGTAACCGCATAATAGAAACATTAATTTCCATGACAAATTCATGATCTAGTATTAAAAGGAAACCCAAAATTTAAGTCTTTTTGTCTTTAATACAGATAAGTTTTTTCAAAGCTTATTATTGATCCAAGTTATTTTAATTTCACAAGGAATTTATAGAAAGTGTACAATCTGTCTAAAGTACATTTTTATTTGCATTCTTATAAATAATATTTAATAATTTGATTTATATAGACATTCAAATAATGCTATGAATATATTTATTACAAAATAATAGGATTAAAATTATGTGCACATTAAATGAATATGCTATATATAAGATTGCAAGCATAATTTTTTTTATGCAAACACTATATATGATGATAATAAGTTTAATTATTATTAAATTATAAGATAAGAATCATATTATATATTACTTATAATAGACTCATGAATTTATATGCAGTTTTTTTACATATTATGTATAACATTTTTTTGATTGAAACTAAATTGCATTACTTATTTATAATGAAACTAGAAATATTAACTGTAAAAAATAAGTTATAATTTTTTTTCCAATTTTATTTTTATTATTTAATTAGAATAAAAATAATGTTCAAGGAGCTATTATATCTCAACTTATCTTCAATTAATGGACTAATCCATATTCCTATTCTGGAAATTTTTCTTTGGATTTTGGAAGGTATTTATAATGAACATTACCAATAATTTTGCTGTATCAATAACTTTGGGAATTGCAAATTTCTGTTCAATATCTTCATTACCAATGTGTGTGAATGACATGCTATAGCATAATATGTAAATTTGTTATTTGATTTGTATATATATATATTGTGCAATCCTAAAGTGAATTGTCTTAAGTCGCAATCAATCAGAATTGGAGTCTCAGGTGATTACTAATCCTAGAGGAATTGTAATGATCATTATAATATATAGTTGAAATAATAGCATCACAAATATCAAAATATTTAAGTTTATGGCTTATTCATGATGTCATATATAACTGCTACAATTTTTTTTATATTTACCATTTTAAAAGTGGATTTAGTACTTCAGTTAGTAATTTTATTATGATTTAAGTATATATACATACATACATATATATATAAATAAAATTAAACTCTTTAAAAGTCTTAAAAAATTACACAAAGAAAAGACATTATTAACATTAAAGTTTTGTTATTACAAATAATTATAATAATAAAACAGATCAGAGTATCTGTTTTTAAAATTAAGAGATACTTTTCTTACTATTGTTAAAAATTGTAGTAGACAAGACATAACTTTATGATTACATTAATAATGTTGTGAAGTTTGTTTTAATTATCAGTAAAATACATGAATTTATCTCACTAAGAGCAAAATTATTTATTTGATTTAATATTAAAATTATGTTAACAATACATTAGATAATTTAATTCACACAAATAGTCTGCTAACTATGTTTTAATAGAAGTAATGAAGCATAACATTTGAGAATATTTTAATGCATATGTTTGATAATTAAGAGCAGCTTGTTCTTAGTTTCTCTTTAATTCTTAATGTGAGACAAAAATTTTATGAACTCATATTTTATGTTCTATGTGAAATTTTATTCCTGTTTTGTCAATATATATATCTTCATATATATATATCTTTGAATCATTTATTTTCTGAGATACAAGGACATATTTGCATATGATTAGAAGAGGAACACCTTTTTTTTGTTTCTGTAGTCAAAGCATAATAAATTTTTTTTTTTGTCATTTTTAGCCATAGTATTTTGTATGTATTTACTAGGAATTTTTGATTCTATTGTGTAGAAAATTGGTATAAAATGCGACTTGAGAAAGTATCTATAGAAAATTATTTTTGTGGCTATATTTAAGTGTAAATATATTTTTGTAGAGGTACCTGTGTGATTTTTGTTTAGAAAGTAACAATTGATTGAGCAATTATTAGATGTTATTTTTTTCTAACTATATTTGTTTTATCATTTGTGATAATGTGGTTAATTTTTTATAAGAATGACTAGAATTTATAATATCTTTAAATGACAAAAATGCCATACTATTTTATATACTTCATTAACACTCATTCTCTTAACTGAGAAATATATATATATATTATAATTAATATTACCTATATTTAATAGTAAAATAAATGATTATATTTTAAAAATAAAAGCTATAGAAATTGTGAAAAGAAGGTTCATATTTTAAAATTGTTTATGGTTTTGAGAATGTTTTTATTTCAACTTTGAAAATTATAGAAAATAATTATGATTTTTTATTAAATTAATATTGTTTTTTAAATCACAGCAATAAATAATAATATGCCTATTTTTAGTTTTGGTTGGAAGTACCTTAAAGCAAATATTAATGCCATTATTATTTATAAAGTTGTGATTTTTTTTTTTTAATAGTAATTCTTTCCTTTTTTTGTTTATTTTATAAAGGAAATAATCAACAAATTTGCCAAAGTTCCTGAACCTGAATTTCCTGGTCACGTGATTTTAGAACAGTTCCAAGCACAAGTAAGACTTGGATTTTTATATATATTCTATATAAAAATACTTTTAAGGTTTAGATATCTAAAAATATATTGAACTTCCTGAAAGTAGTAATTTATGAATTGTACTTAATTATTTACAGTAATAATCAGAATTTTTTTTTGTTAACAGAATATTTAAAAAGAATCAGAATAAATCAAAGTTATTCAATGAATAATATAGTTCAATTTATTGTACATATAAAAGTGTTGATTTCTAATTATTAATTAATTCTTATTATCATATAAAATCAACAGTTTATATGTGTATGTTTATATTGTAATAGTACATGTTATAAGTAGATTATGAAGATCAAATACAAATATAAATAGATATATAAACTACATGTCATTGTAGTAAATGTAATTATACTAGATGATGAACATAATGGTACAAAGAAAAATGAAAGAGTACATTTATCCTAGTAATTTACAACTAAGTTATTTAACTTATTTGGGCCACATTGAAGTAGTTAAATGTCACATGATAATCAATATAATTTAAGGATTCATACTTTTGAGATGTATTCTTTAGAAGCATCAATTGAGAAGAACAGACAACAGTAAACAAATCCTAAAGATTAATATATTAAATAAGCAAAATAGCTTTATTATAGTTTTATATAAATTGCTCTTTTTATTTTGGCTTATCTCTTATTTGACATCAGATAGTCCACTGAATAATGGTTATAAGAAAACCTTTTACAATTAATTAATTTATTACCCCCTTTGAAGGCTATCGATTAATGATAATATTTACATGATTCATTGATCATTAGGTATACATTAACCAATTTAGGATGAGCCTATTTATATATTTTGCTCTGAATTTGTAACTGCTTCCGTGTTGTTAAATATTCACAACACAGTAGTTACAACCTTAACATTCTATAAATGTGCATTCAATCCCATGCCAATGTTCATCATCATAAAGCTGAAGTATCATAGCATAACACAGAGTACAAATCAAAATCTTCACATAAGTAATTACTATACAAAATCAAAAAATCAAGTGCAGAATTTATATATAATGTTCACGGGAGGTTTGCCTCAATATACATAATTGTAAATGGGTTAGTCCGTTTGCGTGCATATATACCAAACTTTAATTTCACACAGGTATGTGATATATATATGTTATCTTCTTAAAATAGTGAATAAAATATAATTGGTCTACTGAAATTACATATATATGATGACTTTAGCCCATACATAACTTTATTTCACTTATTTTATAAATACATTATTTGCATGATTTTAAAATTTAGATAGCTTTGGAGATATAGGTTTTCAAATTAGCTAAATCTTGCTTATTTAAAACAAACTAAACCTTTCTTATTTTATCTTGTATATTCAAAGATATAATCAATTATACACAATTAAACTTGAAAGAAGAAAATTTGTCAAAGATAATAAAATATTAAATAGCATGGACACATTTGTCACCTTTAAACATTCAGGGCATACTATGATATTGTAACGGGATTGGGGAATTGAGGTGGAAAGAAACGAAGGTTGTACCTGGGTGATGGCAAATCATCATCATTACCAAGTAAATTAAATTTAAAATTTACAAAAAGTATAATATTTAAGTAATTAAGTAAGATATTTAAGTAAGAGAGATATTAAAGTAATGCTTAATATTCCAAAAATATAAAGTAATTTTATATATTCTAAGATAGCATGAGATCAGAGAGATTTCTGAGATATGAGCTAGCTAACCTCTTAGAGTAACTAAAAGTATAATTAAAATTCACCAGCATTATAAGTAAAAGTAATTGTAAAAATTTCTCAAAAAATATAACTATTTCTTATCAAAATAAATCAACCAAAATACATCAATCGTAAATCAACAGTCAATCTTGTGACTGGATATGAAATGGGTCTAGTGGCACACTATAAATTTAGATTCTAATAAAACTAAACTAAAATAAAATATAGTGCATGAGCTTTAAAGAATATAATATGCGCCAACCAGGATTATGATGATTTATCATCACTAGATACCCAAAAGCACTAAAATACATCCCCATTCATATAATCAAACTGTTAGGCATGAATCTAGCTCAGTGAACATGAGATCTATAACTGTTACAGTGATCAAGAGATGATGTACATAATATTCTAAAATTTAGAATCAAGTTACTGGAATAATTTTAACAATTGAATACAAGTTTATTAACAACAATAAAAAAAATGATATTAAGATCTTTAGAATATGGCTCTACAATTAGAAGCCTTCTGATTTTGATTAACATACAATCATTAAAAAAACTATCACATTGTGATTTACAGTGATTACTATACAAAATTCAAGTTACTATTATAGCTTACAGCTATCTTTTAATGAGTTTACATAAATGCATATATATCCACATAGACATGCGTTTTATAATATACAATGAATATATTTCAACTGATAGTCTGCTAAGAATTAAAACAAAGATAGATGTTACAAAAAGCAACAATTTCCAATAAATTGTCGACTGTGGCAAAGACAATATGAAGATAAGAAGGTGTATGAAAATAGTTATAAATGTTTTATTAAGAATTACATATCTGCAATTATAACTGACACATAGGTTTATTATATACCTGTGTCTATATATGTAATATATAGGGTATATGAGCACAGACTTTCACATGACCCACCACTCTCCACTCTATCTAATAATACTGATACACAAGCACATATATGCTGAAAAGATAAATAATCACCAATATACGTATTTCATGCTAAACCAGCAATCATCAGTTGGTCCAGATTATCATCTCCCATACATATATACTATAAGGGCTATACATTGTAGAGGTGTCTGCCCATCCTTGCATATGTATTTAATGGATTATGTCGTCTACATGTGGGATTCAGATTGACTTTAGGTTAACATGGGTGTGACAAGAATCTCGGCCTCAGGGTGGCCTTTGAGCATTCCATCATCAGATTTTCAATTGGATGGACGGTTGTAAGAGTTGGAGTGTGTAGTAGATTGGAGCCTGTCCATTAAAGTATGAAGATTGTCTATCTTAATATATATCTGAGCACTTATAGTATATATGTATGATAGATGATAATCTGGACCAACTGATGATTGTTGGTTTAGCATGAAATACATATATTGGTGATTATTTATCTTTTCAGCATATATGTGCTTGAGTGTATCAGTGTTATTAGATAGAGTGGAGAGTGGTGGGTCATGTGAAAGTCTGTGCTCATATACCCTATATATTACATATCTGCAATTATGTAAAGTAATATAAAAAAGAATTAATTATGATATAAGAAAACAAACAGAATTTTACAGAAAGCTATAGAAGAGAATCAAAGTAAAATATAAAACAATATCTTAATATTGAAAGGAAAGTTATTTTACTAATGAGAAGAAAAGATAGTATAAATTATTGAAAAGATATATGACATCATGAAATATGCAAAAACGTTGCAGAAAGAAATGTATAGTTATAAAGAAAAAGAAAATTAAAGTAACCTCTGAAATTATATCTTTTAAATTGCCCAGCATTATACATAAAGAAGTTAATATATGTAATTAAATCTATGAAGAGAAAAACTACAGGAATTTTAAAAGAAGCAGATGAAGAACTTGTGAAATTATTGGTAAAAGGACATACAAAATATTTAAATGATAAGGTGAAATGTCCGTGCATATAAAACTGTATATGTAAATAAAAAAAATTATTTATTTTTGTCAATATACATGGATTTTTTCACTTTAATAACATTCTCTTTATTGGAGAAAATTACTCTAAAAATTTACTTGAGATGTCATCTCAAAAATATATTTTTAATTAGAATAGAATTTGTATGCAAATAAAACTAGTTGTATACAAATTAGATTACATATTTATCCCTCATTGTAAATGAAGAGGGAGGAAGCAGCTAAAATGGTTAGACCGGATTAAAGTTGGTGTTGATTTGAAGTGATAACTGATCAGTAGTAAAGAATGGTCAATGATAGGTTAGTAGATTGACTAGCAGTGATTAAATCTAAAATGGAAATAGCGGCAAGCAAGAAGCCGTTACTTGTTTGTATATTGAAAAGGTTATTACTAGTGAAGAGTAATTAATTTAATCTTTAAAAAACCGTAAAAGACAAGTTGGGAATGGTTTATATATAATGTATAAATTGTGTGTGCTGATGTAAGAACTAGTATTGTGAACTTTAATAGATTTATTCCATACATCAAATTATATATGATTATTTCTATTTCAAGAGACATTTGATTTGAAAGCAAAAATATAAAGACCGGATTACTCCTGGAGTGAAAGAAGACTATTTTCATCTGAGCAAAATACAGTGTATGAATATTAATGGACTTTTACCTTTTTATGTTATTTGTACCACATCATTATTGATATTAAATACATCTTATTATATATACATTTTAAAGTATATTGTTTATTTATTTATTTCCCTGGCTGGTCTTTAGAGACCCTCAGGACACAACAATTGGCACAGTAATGACAGAACTTAACAGGATAGAACTTGTAATACATAATAGAGTGGTGTAAGTTGATAGTTGTTAGATCCAGAGAAATTAAAGGGATAAAAATAACTGATGACACAGAATAACTTCTACTCTGAATAATAAATAGTGGCACTAAGTTCTGCAATCTGTTAATTTGATATAACCAACATGGACTTGTGGAGAAGATGTGTAGAACATGTGGAATATTTTATGTTTAAGAATAAAGTGGAAGATGAGCATCTCAAAATGTTGACCCTTCTTTATTTTGAGGTCCAGACATTATACAGCTTGCAAATAGACTTACTGATCCCAAACATCTGGAGGAACTTCCATATAATGAAGTTGTAGAAATTTTAAATGGATATTTTTTTTCGAGTGTATGGAAATGGGCAGCATGACTGAGATTGGAAAACCAAAAACATTTAAAGCAAGAAAAATATGTTGACTACAATTTAGCTCTAAGAAAGATTTTGATCTGGAAATTAGTGATGTATTATTGGAACAATTATTATATGGCATTGAAAATGAAAATTTTCGAAAAGTATTGATCAGCAACCCTGACCTAAGTTATAAAAGAGCTGTGAAGAAATGTGACACACAAGAAGCTTTACAAAGTAATGCATTGGAGTTTATAGAGCCACAACAATCTGAGAAAATTTCACTAATAAATCAAAAAGTAGTGGAATTTTTTACAAAGCCCTGTGGAAAACCTAGACATTTTAAAAATAAGTGTAAACACAGAAATAAAAATTGTGGAAACTTTGACCAAAAAGGTCATTTGGCTGCTATCTGTTATTTTGTAAAAACGAACTATAAACCTGGAGGAAGACTAAAATATGAGAATGTTAATATAAAAAAGCTGATTGACAGAGAAATGGACCACATATTTTTATACACAATTATTTGTGGTTAAGTAATAAAAATGGAAGTGGACAGCAGGATCAGTCTGTCAAAAATATTTTGTAAAGCTTGAATTAAAATTAGCAGAAAATATAAAAGGAAGACACCACTTCAAGATACAGATGTGATGGCTATAGACATAAATGGCAATAAACTTGATATTTGAGGAAAAGTGCTAGTGCCTGTAAAATTAATTTCGAGTGTGGAATGGTTGACATTTTACACAGTAAATAAAAACTTCAGTCCATTGTTAGGAAGAAATTGGTTCCAACCACTGAGTATTCAGATAAATGTGAATAGTAATGCAGCTATAGCAAATTGGATATGGAAAAAATCTAGGACTCCTTGGACTCTATTAGCAAAGCTAGAACCACTTGTAAAAATGATAAAAATTGGGACACATTCTTAGTAGGAGAAAAAACATGGATTTACGACTTAGTTATATGTAAATGGATACCCTGTGAAATGGTGAAAGTAATATCGAAAGATATAAAAATAGTAAAATTACAGAATGAGTGGGAGTTGAAAAGACATGTTAAACACCTTCGCCATTGGTATGAGGATATTTAGCCAGATATTTATCTAAATAAATCCTTAGAAAAAACATTATAGAAAAAAGATTTTTTATTGGAGAAATTTTATTAATGATTCAGACTAAGTTAAAGTAATTGATGTTAAACAGGTGTTGGTGCAAGAGGAAGAAAAAGGCAGAACTACTTCAAAAGAAGAAGAAAAGAAAGTTATTCCCAAAACTTCGTGTAAATGTAAAAGTAAACTACCTGATGAGTTTAAAGATAGTAATAAATTAAATCCTTATTTCTAGAGTAGGGGAGGAGTGAAATGTGCATGTGTATAAAACTGTATATGTAAATAAAAGAGGATTTCTTCATTTTAATAACATTCCCTTTATTGGAGAAATTTTCTCTAGAAATTCGCTGGAGAGATTGTTCCAAAATTATAAATTAAATTAGAATAGAATTTGTATGCAAATAAAGCTAATTGCCTACAAATTAGATCATATATATATTTATCCCTTGGTAAATAAAGAAGAGGGAGGAAGCAGCTAAAATGGTTAGACTGAATTAAAGTTGGTGTTTATTTGAAGTGATAACAGATCAGCAATAAAAAATACTCAATGGTAGACTAGTAGATCGTGTAGCAGTGATTAAATCTAAAATGGAATAGCGGCAAGCAAGAAGCAGTTACTTGTTTGGGTATTGAAAATGTTATTACCAGTGAAGAGTAATTAACTCAAACTTAACCAAACCACAAGAGACAAGTTAGGAATGGAGATGGTTAATATATAATGTATGTGCCGAGGGAAGCCCTAATATTGTGAACTTTAATAGATATTCTTTACACGAAATTATATCTGCTTTTTTGTGTTTAAGAGACATTTGATTTGAAAGCACAAATATAAAGACTGAATTACTTCTGGTGCGAAAAAAGACTATTTTCACCTGAAAAAAATAAAGTGCATATGAATATTAATGAACTTATACCTTTGTATGGTATTTTTACCACATTATTGTTATTAAATAAATCTTAATATATATATATTTACATTTCAAAGTATATTGTTTATTTATTTAGTTCCCTGGCTAGTCTTTAGAGACTCTAAGAATATAGCATAAAGATTTACCAGATTATTGGAAGAATAAGGTGAAAACGAAGATATTATAAAATTGAACTTTGATCTAACCAACCAAAATAACAAGCTGAATTTCAAAATGATTTTAACACAGATCATATTCAAGTACCGAGAGAAATTTATAGAAAAGCCAAATGAATACAGTTGTCTTTATGCTTTGGATTTGCAGGTTATGAAAAAATATTTGACTCCATAAATAGTTCCATAGTTTTTAAAATTTTGAAGCTTCAAGTTATTGAGCTTAGATTTTGTTATATTCTGAAGATTTATTAAAATGCAGTGGTGCTGATTAGAATACATGGTGACATTAATAACAAAAATATTTTTTTTTTTATCTATTCTTTTACCTAAATTTTTGATCTTGGTTTTACTTTCAATCTTGTATAAATTAAATTAACCATAATAATTGTTTGTCTTATATAACTCTTTAATACATTTTAAATGTATTCTTACATTTTTATATTTAATTATGTTTCTATATTCTAATAAGATCTGTTTAAAAGTAAGAAGATTAACATTTATAATGGTGTATAATTGGGTGATTATATATTTTCAATATTTTTTATGATAATTTTATGAGAAGTATTTAGCACTGATTAAAATATAGAGTTAAAAAAAAATAAAAATAGAGATTATTTCAAGTCATCTAAATTTTGCAGATGATTGTTAAAAAAATAAGACTAAAGTAGAAAGCTAAAAAGATTAAATAATGTTCATAGTTTTTTATAGAAGGAAATAAAATATTGACAGTCATGGATTAAAAGAAGTTAACAACTGTAATTAATTTAAGGTTATTAATACAAATTGAATCATAGTAAATGAAGTTAATTATAGGATTTAAACTGGATAGAGTGCTTTTGATAGAAATAACATAAAATTAAAAAGAAATAATGTGTATGTGTTTGGGAAAAAATATTTTTTTAATAAATTTTTTTTTTTTACCACTTTCTCTTGAGATTTATGTGCTTACTAGATTTATGGATTTGATTTTAGATACGTAAAAGATTAATACAGAGATATCAGACTTCAACAAAGTATGGATATTTGTTTGGAGTAACTTTGAAGAATTGATGGAAAATACTTGTTGAGAGAACAAACAGATATTATTGAAAGAATTAAGAGGCTGAAATAAAGCTGCAATGAACATATTGCTAGGAGCAATGATAATAAACAGAGACTAAACTCTCCATACATTAGCACCACTCAGTGTAAACAGCTTGTGTAAGCATAAAGAATGGTGATCATATGATGTTAGCAATGATAATAGTATGAACAATTGCATTTGTAAACTTAATTTTAAGAGACTGCCAATATTCTAGATTGAAACCATGTGGAATTGGTGAATAATATAAGAAAGTTTTCTAGAATTGTGTGGAGAAGAGAAATAGAACTGAATTTGAACAAACTATCACTTTTCAGTAGATTGATAATTATTAAAATGATGATGATATGAAATTAAATAATGTAAAGATTTCATTAAAAATTTATAATATTGTTTAAAATATTGAAATGCTAGAAAAAATTGTGTTAAGTTGATGGTGAATAATGTCAAATTTCTATCAATAATAATCAATTATTTGCATTTTGTTGCAGTTCTCTTTATTCTAGATGTCTGATTAGAGAATTTAATGCACTTATTGACATTTAGCAAAAAGTTGGATATAAAGTATGGCAACCGTATTTAAGTTTTTAATGTTTTAAAAAGTTTATGATATCTTTTTTTTTTCTTCTTAACATTAAAAAAAAATGCAGTTCTGTGTTGGATTTATTTTTTCACTTTATTTTGTATCTAAAAATTATTTATTAATAAAAGATTGAATACATTTTAATGAATATGAACATAAATTAATAACAACAACAACAAGAAAAACAATATATAAATGTTTGGAAATTGAATTATTTTTTTTATCTTTTATAAAACCTTTTAGGTAGGAGCTGCACTGAGGCCTGCCTTTTCTCCTGACACACCTTCTCATGTTACAGCTATGGCCTGCCAGGTAAATTTAAATCATGTTAATTCAATATTTAAAATGTTTACTTTTAACCAATTAAATAGTTTTGTTTTTATTTGTTTGTTTTTAAAAAAGGTTTGTAGTAGTTGGATTGGTAGTGGAGTGGCACGAGACCTCAATGATTTGCGTAGAGTTCATCAATTATTAGTTTCCTCATTGAGTAAATTAAAGAAAGGAGCTCCCGCAGCCCAACTTTACAGTGAAAGTGCATCAACATTAGAAAAGTTGTCTATTCTGAAGGCCTGGGCAGAGGTACTGTTAAAATATAAAAGTGTTTTTTTTTTTTTTTTAAATATTGCATCATTAAAAAATATAATGTATTTTTATAATAGTGCTTAATTTAGAAAAGCTTTTCAATAAAAAAAATATTTTTCTTTACAAAATAAACTTGTTATATAAGTTTTAAAAGTATTACTAATTAATTTATCTAATTACATATATAATTTTGAATATTTTTTTATCGTCATCCTTTTTTAATCACTGTTTTCAAGTTTCCAATTTTGATTTAATTAGTGTATAGAATTTTTTCTAAAGATAGAAATCATAGATGACCAGTTATTTTTTTGAATGATTATTACAAGTTAACTTGTAAATCTAGATTTTCTATTAAACACTAACTTTAAAGTCATTAGAAAGCAAATAAATGTGAATAATAGATAGTTTGCATATGAAATAAAAAATTATAAAATCAAGTTGGCATCATAGAATTAAATATTTATTCACCAAAAACGAAAATCAGTCACGAGTAAAGAAATTGAATATTTCACTATTTTTAAAAATTAACTTTCAAATATCTCTGATTTTTTACTGTTGAGAAAAGAATCTGTTGCTTAATGGGGGAAAAAAATATTTGCATTATAATTTATTTATAAATCAGTAAATAATTATATGAATTGTTTATAAATAAATCATTTTGGTGTCAGGTTATTTGATTTATTTAATTATCAGTTGTCTTTGTTTTTCTCCAAAGTTGTATTCTGTTAGAATAAATAAATAATTTCAAAATTGTGGCATTCCATGTTCTCTTATTAGCATTGCAATTGAATCATTGCCATATTTTTTAGAGAATGTATATGCATATTTTTTAAATTCATAGACTATATAAAGTAAAATAAAAAATAATAAGGTAGAATCATTACTTAGTTAATTTATTCATTGGATTATTTCATATTGCAGACAATTAAGATTTTTGAAGTATTTTTTTTATGCCCACTATTAGACAATTATGAAATTTTTTTTTTTTAGTAAATAAGTTTTTGTTATAAAATTTGATAAAGAAGACAACATTGAATGTTTAATTCTTATGCTCCTCTGATTATATTGGCAGACAACATATTAAAAATGTTTTTTTCTTACTAAGTGTATTAAAAATTTTGTATTTATTGTCATAAAATTGACAATATATATATATATTTAAATACATACACCAAATTATATTTAATGTTATTGTTTCTTAAGGCATACCTTTGATTCCCTGTGAGGTTTCAAAGGAACAAGCAGAGTAAATTTCTATTCTTATTGTTGCAGCAGTCAATACCATCTGATTATTCATATGGTAAATGGACATAGATGGGCTGCTGCCCATCATACATCAGACAGGATGATAAGTTTATTGGATTTTTATCTCTTGAGTTTGAGATCATGAAATACCATGGTCTTTTGCCATAGTTGCTTTATAGTTCTTAACTGAAATATCAGTTGAATTTGCTTGAATGCAAATGAATGCATGTGTGAATGATTTTTTTATTATTAGATATTTACAATCGTAACAAACAAAATTAAATTATGGTCTTATTTCCAGAAGGCTGTAAAATCTTTAGCTAAAATAGTTAATAGTGGCTAAAGACAGAGAATGCTAAAAATCCACTGCTTGCAGGCTATTCAATGATAAACTTTTATTTAGCGACTTAAGACCAAATCACATGTAAGTGAAAGAAAATTGCAGGAATTGGACAAAGTAAGTAGAAACCAGAGACAATTGATTTAAAAGGTGGGCATAAAAGCACAAATATTGGAAGCACAAATATAGTGGGATTCATTGTAAATAAAAGTGAAATATCATTATGAAGATTGATAATAGATCAGACAGAGTGGAAAGATTTGTTATTCAATTTAATTGAAAATACCAGATGCAGATAATCCAGATTTATTTCTCAACAAATTCTCATCATGACAAAGAATTAGAGGATTTTTATATAGATATAAAAAATGCTTTTGATCAGACCAAGCAACATTTTAAAATTAAACATGGGAGATTTTAATATTAGAATTGGAAAATGATTGAAAGATAAAAATGCTGTGAATAAATTTGACTTTAGAGATTGAAAATGAGATAGAACACAGACTTTTGGAATTTGAGAGAAAAAGAAAAATTGTATATTATGTAATCTCTTTTAAAAAAAGCTAAATGTAAATGGGCATGGAGACATCCAAATAAAGTTAAACAGAATTGGATTATATTTTGACTAACAGAAAATATCTATTTCAAATGTGCAATGTTCTTAATAGATTCAACACAAAATGTAGTTATCAAATAGTAAGAGAGATACATGTTAATGTAAAACTAGAGAGATAAAGGCTATGTATTGGCTTTAAAAATTATTAAAAAAGTATTGTCAGTTGATATTCCTAATCTTCAGACATACTCCAATGAATTTAAATTAGAACTTGCAAATCGTTTTTAAAATATTAACAAACTTTCAAAATAGTTCAGACTTGATGTTAAATTAATAAGACAATAATTGATACACTATTAAGAATTGCAAGAAAGATAGCTAATATAAAAAGCAGCAATTTTCCAATAAATTTTTTACTTAGACAAAACAATATGAAGAAAAAAAGGAATATGGAATTTTAAAAGTATAATCCATTAAAAATAATTGAATATGTAGGGTTTTGTAAAATGATATAAAAAAGAGTTAATGATATAAAAAAATAAATTGTGAATTGACAAGGAAAGCTACAGAGGAGAATAAAAGTCAGAAATGTAAAACATCTTGGAATCGGGAAGAAAGTTGTTTTTGCAATAACAAGAAAAGATGGAACGATGACCAAAAAGAGAGATAACATCATAAAGGGTGTAGAAGATTATATAGTAATAACAAACAAGGTAACAAAATAATTTTTACAATACCACATTTTCTAAATTGCCATGCATTTTAAATGAAAAAGTGAGATATACAAATAAATATATGAAAGAAGGAAAAGCTCAATGAAATTGGTATCTTAAATGAACTAGCGAAGTAGAAAAATTGTTGATAAATTTATATACTAAATGTCTAAATAATAAAGATGTACCAGATGATTGGAAGAATACAGTAATAATACTCATATTTAAGAAAGATGATTAAGAAGATCAAAATCTTTACTAAGATAAATACAACTCGTTTGGAGCAAACTTTGAGTTCATACCAACCAAAAAAACAAGCTAAATATCATTGCGGATCACATCCAATATTGGGAGAATTTATAGAATATATTAGTGAATATAAGTTACTATTATGCTTTGGATTTGTATCTTATGAAAAGGTATTTGAATCTATAAATATTTCTGCAATGATTAAAGTTTTGGACCATTATGTAGACTCACAATATTATATTGTGAAGAATATCAAATTGCAAGAGCAGTCATTAGATTACTTGGTGATATTAAGAAGATTAACATTGATTAGGATGATTTCACATCTACAAAACTTTTTATAACAGGTTTATAAAATATTTTCTTTCTTTAATTTGAATGTAATAATAATAGTCATGGAAAACTATTCAGGAAAGTTTAAAATTTTAATAAAAATAATATCAAAGCATTGCTTTCGATCAGGTCGGTCATAGTTATAGAACTATAATAAAATATATAAATAAAATAAATATATACATTAAAATTAAATATTCCATTTACTTGATAATGCAATGCACACTTGTTTATTGCATTGATGTTACTTGCTATAAACCATTTTTTTCAATCTTTATGTTCAGTACAAATAACATCAATATTAATAGGATCAAATTTATGTCCAGATTTAATTTCATGTTACAAAAGTATAGATTTAATATTAGAGCCTGTTTTGCATGTTTATATAAATATTTATATTGTGCTAATCTTATAGCACAATTGGCATGAGATTCTCCATAATAAATTGCATTGCATTTTAATTCATTGCATTTAATTTTATAAACTATTTGTAGAGGATTGATTTGGAGATAATTTATCTTTAGTATTATTTAAAATTTGATTAAGATTAGGAGGTGTTCTACAACTGATATTATAATCATTTGAACAAATTGTTTTCATTCTTTTAGATATATTAGGTATATAAGAAAGGCTGATCCATGCATTATTATTATTAAAGTTTTTAGTGTTCAAAGATGAATAAAAAAAATTTTAAGAGTTTTATTTAATAAATTATAATTATAACCTGATTTAATTAAATCTTTCATATAAATTTCAATGTTGTTTATTCTATCTGCTTCAAACATACACAATTTAAAGTTTTTATACAAAAAACATTTAAATCCAGCTAATTTATGAGAAATTGGAGTAAAGAATGAGGGTCAACTGCACCACAGATATTGATAGGCTTTATAACCATTTTATAATTAATTTGTGAATTTGTATGTTTAATATACATATCTAAAAACTTTATACCACCAAATTTATCTTAGAAGAGATAATTCATTTTTTAAATGAATAATTGTTTTCTCTTTAGCATATATAAGAATATCATTTACATATCTTATATATAAAGGTGATGTTACTGTAGTGAACTTTTTTGGAATAACTTCTAATTCAAATTTATCTAAAACAATTCTACAAATAATTCCACTTAAAGGTAGTCTCCTAGGCCATCCATTATCCAGTGTATAAAATTCACTGTTAAAAAGAGCTGTATTATCATTATCCATCCATTTAAGAACATCAATAATAAAATTTATTTTGTACATAATTGGTAATTTTTTCATTGGGAACATAATGAATGTCTATATTAAAAAAAAAAGGTTTCTAGCATTTTTTTTTTTTGAGTATTAAATATAATTTATTATTAATAAATACTGACTATAATTACAATTTTAAAAATATTTACTTATGTATTTTTTAAAAATCCCAAAAACAATAAAGACAATTTCATGGCTAACAGAAAAAAAGTAGTTTGTGTTAAAAATAAAAAACTTTAAATCAAGAATATGATGTATCTAATTTTGTCTTGATGGAAAATGTAATTAAAATTTAAAACTAAAAATAAATAAATAAATTAGAAATAGAATGAGTGTTAGATAAAGACAAACATTGTCAGAACATGATTTCCTGTAAAATCTAATTTTAATATTTTCTCATTGTCAGCAGGAGACTAGTACTAAAGATTAAACTGATATTGGAATCTACAAAATATATTTAACTCTTTTATTTATGACTTTATTCATTTCTTATTTTTACATAAACTTTTCATGGCTAATATAATATGATGTTCATAATCTAATCCCAATGCCAATATAAAAATTTAAAGTAGGATAGTATACATTTACATAGATAGTTAAGAAAATAACTAAAAATAAAAATTGATTTTGTGGCATTATGGTCAACAAATAATTTAATCTAAATAAATAAATGGCAATTGTATGTTAGGGATATATTTAGATAGTACTGGATATTTTTTAGTACTCTTTCATTTTAATAATTAGACTATTTTGATTCTGTAAGAGAAATCAGATAGTTTTTATTATAGAGAATAATGTTTAATCTTTGTAAATACACATACTCTTATTTTATAATAATAAGTTTAGCCATTCTATAAAATAAAACCAAATAAACAAGTGGCAGTGAAAATAATAATTTTCAGCCCGAAATATTTATATAAAATTAATTTTTTTTAAAGCCATATTGTTAAAAATAAATACTTTAAGTTATATGTTTTAATTTGTAAAAAATTAATAGTATGAAAAGCTACAATTTTGAAAACAACGTTGTTTTTGAAATCAATAAGCTAATCAAAGACTTTTAATGTATAGAATGAAAAGTTAGAGACATTGAGATTGAAAAACAGTTGTACAGAAATAGTGGATTAGCTTTTGAGTTTTGGAGGACATATATTTTGGTTAATAGCTGAGTAGTGATAGAAATTGTTATTATTCAGTATTCACTCTGTATTTAGCAATAGATGTGTATCAGATGATTACTTTTCTGGCCAAATAATGCCTAGTGAGAAATGGATGACTTGCCAAGAACTAAAATGGAGCTTTGTACTATACTAAACTTTATTTACACCAAATATACATATATATGCACAGAATAGTTCATAAAATATATATAATTTGTGGTATTGTAAGGGAATTATTTATTCATTTATAGAAAATAAGTAGTTTTTTTTTTTACCAATGAAAGTTTGTATTAAAATAAATTTAAAAAAAAACCTCTTCATTTAACATAAATATATATTTTCTTGTATATTAATATTTAAGTTGAAACTGTAGAATTAGTTATACATTTCCAAGTCTGTATGTTATTAAATAATATTTTTATGCATATTTGTGGACATTAAGGAAGTACAGTAAAATAGAATTATTGTTTAATAAAAGAATAAATACATATCTGTCTAATGTAAATGTTCAAACTCTTTAATTAATTTATTTAAAACTGATGTAGTTATGATGATTTTATTTTATTTTCATCAATAAAATGTTATTAGTTTACTCAATTTATTCAAAATGGGGCAGTTTATTAGTTAAGAATTGTTTAGTGTGCAATCATCATTTGCAATATCTTTACTTTATGCTAGCCTGAACTCAAAAGCAATAAGAGAACAGCATTAATGAAAATATAGAAAGGTTAAATTAGTGTCTGTAAGATATTCATTTATTCCCAAAGATGGTGCCCAAATACACTACAAATAAAATATTATCTATAGCAGATTACACTTCTTGCTTATTTGTTATGTAATAGGAAATGAATCTTTAATGGTACTCAGTATTTTGAAAATATATCATTATGCAATAATTTTAAATAGAACAGAGTACTTTGTTTGATTTATAATCAGTTATTTGAAATTATGCATTAATCTTGCTTAAAGATCAAAAAAGTGATATGCATTTGATATGATTTCAAATCATGTTTATTATAAACAAATAGCTTAACCTAATCCAAGTATCAATAAATATATATTCCATTTCATGGATAGTAATGTAAATAACATGACTGATGAATCACAATATACTTTCTAGATTCAAAATTAATTTTTGTATTTGAAAATATATATATATTGATTCTGTTTACAATTTTGTGTTTCTATGTGTATCTATATTATATATATGAAATTTAGTTCTGAACTTGACAATCTATAATTTCAGGTATATATTGTTGCTATGCAACGTCAAGAAGAGGAAGAATTGCACAATACAGGAGAAAGTCTTATAAGTTTGGTATCTCCAGAATTAATTTCTCTTAGCAAACATTGGCTAGCTTCTCTTAAAGACCATGCATTACTTTCTCTACCGGTGGAATTTGCAAGTCAGTTACCAGTAGAAGGTGGAGCATTTTATAGTGTTGAAACAATTGAAACAGCCCGGCCTTACTATCGATCATCATGGCCTCCAATATTGTATGCTGCATCTCTTTGGTTAACTAATGGAGGTTTTGAAAATGTTTCGGATGAAAAGGAGGAAGTGAATATCAGTGGAAGTACAAATTTAGGCCTTGGTGCTGTTAATGCTGCTTCTAGCAAGAATCCAGAGGAAATAAATAATGATAGATTTCATCTTATTTTTGGTAAGTTCTTTTGTATTCTTATGGAATTATTAGATTTTAATAAGTAAAGAAGTATGTAAATATTAAAATCATTTTAAATATTAAAAAATCCTATTTTTTTAATTTTTTTTTTTTTTTATAGCATATTATTGGTATAGATTTTGACGAAGAAAAAGCCATTTATGTCATATTATAGACCCAAATATATAAAATACTATTAGAAATTCTTGATCAAGAGTTTTTATATCTTCCTATTTTTTGCATTTTCCATTAACTAGCACATTACTCTCTACTTACACCATATATCTAATTAAGTGGTATTTTGGGTATCTACGATTGTATTGATTTTTTTTATTAGATAATATTTATGACAACTTTTGTTGTGTTTTTAGGACATACTTATTGTTTTTAGAAAATTTCAGAGTATGAAATTTTCAAATCATCTTTAATCATAGTATATTTTTAGTAATTACTATGTTATCAAAAAACTTTATAATTTGTTGACTTATAAAAAAAGCACATTTTTCATTTGATTCCAATTTTATATAATGTAGATAGTATGTGATTTGCTAGCCAAGAGAAGATATAAAAAAAAACAGAAAAATAATAAAAACTATGATCATTAGATAATTCTAAGGCAGTTTGTAATTTGCTTATACTGAATGATTGTTGTACATGTAATTAGAGGAATTTGAACTCAGGATTTTTCAGTCTATTCATCCACTCAATCTCAAGTAAGTGATACACATGATCACACATATGCAAAAATGATACATGTTTTCCAATATATGTATTTTGTGCAGAACTAGCATTCATCAATTGGGCCAGGTCATAATCTCTCACACACATACAATCGGTACTTGTCCATTAAAGTTTGAGAAATTGCTGTTTTAATATAAACCAAACACTGATTGTATATATGTGTGGAAGATTATGATTTGGCCCAACTGATGAGAGCTGGTTATGCACAAAATAACGTGTATTGAAAATCATGTATCTTTTTCGTGTGGGATCATGTGTCTTGGTGAGATGTCGTGGAGGAGATATAGTCTGAAAAATCTTGAGTTCAAATTCTTCTAATGTATGTTGTATTTGATGTGCTGTAAAAATTAGATTTTCTTAGACAAAGTCAGAAGTTGCTGTGCATAGTTCAAAGATTCTCTCTCTCAAATTGTTATATACGGCAAAGTAAATTAATTTTATTTCTCACCCTCTATAACAAAATCATTTTACCCATACTGATGCATTTTGTTGCTCATGTCATTAATAATTAATATGATAATAAAAAGAATTGTTTATTGAGTTTCAAAAATATATTCCTATTATTAATTTAATATATATATACACACATATTACTTTAATATATATATTAATGAAGTAAGATTTCTATTTGTCAAAAGAAATTTAATTATTTAAAAATAAAATTTTAAAATATCTTGATAAGATTTTTTTTTTGTCTCGAAATGTAATTCCTAATTAGGATTCAATTATGAAATTCTTTTATAATGATCAAAATTTTTTCTGAGAATTACATTTATGTAAAAGTTATGTAAGATGTTGTGGAGATTCAATGGACTAATATACTAACTAACTAGCAAGTTGGATAATTATTATAATTTAAGTGTATTTTTTTTAAAAATGTCCATATCTCATTACTGAATGAGTCAATATTTTTTTAATTATTTAGATGTATATTTGAATGTGCTTCATGCATTTTTTTCTAAGCTAATTATCATAGTATTGGTCAATAATTATATGGATACTAAATTATTTTTTTTAACTAGAACATAAAACAAGATAAATGTTGCCCAAACATTTATTACCTGGTAATTGACAAGTCAAGTAACAGTATGTGATGCAGTGTGCTGTGGCTTCTTAATCAAAGTCAGGAATCTCTCAGTCACTATGAGCAGAGAAACCTGTTAGCCACCTTATCTTCTCTTTCCATTCCCCACCCTAAGTTTTTCCCATATTCTCTATCCTGCTTCATCCCATTCATCCAACATCATCTTTATCCACTTTATGGTCTTTATATCTAGATCCCCTTATGTTTTTCCAAAACCAGCATAAAAACCAAGAACCCACTTTTTGTATAATCACTTTGTTTATATTTATTTTAACTTCATTAATTGTACCCTTTCTACTTGTAAGCATTTAATTCAGTTAGCAGATGTCTGATATTTTTCATGTCTTCTTTACATAACTTGCAGACTAAATCACCCACATTTCTCCATTTGTTCATATATTCCCTTGTTGCTAATGATCCTGTTCAAGCCTTAAATAGTAAATTACTTTCATTGTTATTACCATAAATTAATTCACATGCAATATTCTCTTCTATATATATTTAAACTCTTTTTACTCTTCATACTAGTTCTCTATTTCTCCAACACCCTAATTTTTATTAATGCATCTATTCTTCTACCCCATTATTTGCCACTATAATATTCAACAATTCTCCTAACAGAATCATCCCACCTTTTGTATAAGTACACTGACATAAAGTCTTTATCCAAATCTTCTTCATACTGTACTACCCTTCTCACCCATCTTATTGCCTGTCCTTTACTCGTAACCCAATTAAATACTGTTTTGGCTATTCTCTTACTATCCATAAATTACAATCTACCAAACATTTTCATTTTGGTTTTTGCATCTCTTATATAAAAACTTGATTATCCCATTTCTCTTTGAATTGCCTTCTTCACCATCCATACATCTGCATCTATTGCATAGCTTCTGAGTAATCTAACACCTCTTTACTAACACATAATGCACATTACCATAAATTAACCCTGCTACTGCCACTCCCTTACATACAATTCTTACTATATCATATTTATTTTATGAAAACTGTTAATTTCTTTATCAGTTTTTTTCTTTTTTTCACTTCATTTTTCAATTTTTTTTCCCCATCCAAGTAATTTCTCTGATTACTTAAGATGATTCCCAAATAGTTGTCCCTATTCACCACATTTAACTTTATATCCCCCAATGAAAATTCTTTCTCTTCTCTTTTCCCAGAATTTATCATCATTACTTTTGATTTTTCTTCACTAAATTTAATCCTTATTTCTTTACCCACCATTGCACCCATTTTCAGCATAACTTCCATATCTTCCCTACTTTCTGTGCACAAAAGGATACTATCCATACAGTAATGCCACCCAGTGCAAATCTTAGTAATTAATGGATGCAAGAAGGTCTGTCCATAAAATCGCTATCTAGTGTCTACTCATTTAATATCACCAGACTAGTTTCTAGCTTGTGGCTTTTATCAGTGAAGAGCTTTGGATCTGAGAGCACTTCACCTAGATCTTCAGATCTAATGCAATAGGAAATAGTAATCATGTAATAATTGGTAAATCTATAATTATGTTTTAAATACATATTTTTTTTTTTTTTTAAAATAAGTATGAAATAATTATAAGATATTATTTCTTATTGTACTGTGATACTTTATATGGTTTATAATATATCTGATTAGTATTGGATTTAAGAAAGAGGTTTGCAGAATCAGTTTATTTATTATATTAAGGAATACTGCTGAAATTTAGAAATAAAAAAGAATATTATGGTAAAAAGCACTTGTTAAATAATTTTAAATAATTAGTTTAACTATGTATGGTGCACAAAACTTGTGCCTATATTATTATTTAATACACATTGCTTGAAAATGAATAAACTTTTTTGTATTTTATATTTATATCATATATATTTTTTAAAGATATAACAAATTAATGTTTTTTGCATTATTGTTATATTTTTAATAATTAGTACATCGTATAAAGTATATATTTAATTTTCAAGTGGTTGTAGTGATTTAGCACAGTGGTAGAATGGCTGACCCAAAACAGAATGGTCCAGGATAGACATCTCAATTGAATAACATTAAAAAAAAATATCGACTCAGATTAACTGAATGGAATTGTCAAAAGCTTAAGTTATAACTAGGTATTCTAATCTTCACAAGATCTTCCAAGCACTTTATGATTTCATATATTATGTTTATTTTTGAATCCATTATCTTTTCAACTTTTCACTTTACAAACCCAGAAATGTCCAATTTGTTTATTTATTTATTCTTTTTTTTTTTTTTTTCGTCTTGAATGTTGTTCTTCATATTTGAATGATCAAAGTAAATTACTACCAATTTAGAAATATAAGTCTATGATTCTTTGCACTTTCTTTTCAATCACTAACTTGAATACAAACTTTGACAATTGAGAGCCATAACTTATTTTTGTTACATAGGTGAATGTGAGCTTTCATACATACAACAGGCAATGGAAATGAATGTGACCATTACAACTTCAGGAGATAAAAAAAAGATAAGTTTACGATGACTATAGAAGCCAAATCTATGAAACAAACATGTTGACTCAATTTTCTGTTTGATATTTTGTGATCTTTTAACTATTTCTTGCAGAAAATTTTTTTCTGAAAAAATTCAATACCACATATTTTCTCAAATAAAGGAATCAGCTTTGCATTTCTTTAGAATATATTAAGATGCTCAAGTTCACTGTAAAACATCCTTTTAGAAAATATGGTATTGCATCATCCATTTTTCTTGTCCAATTCAACAAAGGTTTGATTTTACAACAGTGGATTCTGTAGTATTACATCCAGTAAGTTGAAAAACATATTTATTTGTTTTATGATCTTGCCAATATATTTTTAAAATTTTATGAAACATTTGCATCAATAGAGAGTGTCTCTTTTCTGTAATAAATTAAGTATAATAACAACATCTCTGTACAGCCAATTTAGTGTTGCAATTTCTTGTGATGAAATATCCTATATTTTAACTTTATAAAAGCAGTAGCATCACTTTGGAATTTCTACGAAGATATTTAGATTGATTTACATTCTCAAATTAATACGATTCAAGCTAAAGGTTGCTAAGAATTTCTCTTTCATCGTCAACTGTAAATAACCTACGTTTTTTAAATATTAATTATTAAACCAAAGTATTTTTATGTTGCATTCAAAACAATAAATACCTTCTGTAGATCATGTGTAGAACTGGATAAAAATAGCACAACTTTCAGCATATTATAAATCCAGAATCCAAGAAGTTGAAGTTTTTGTTTTTAATTAATTTAAATTAAAAATTCCATTATCAAATCTCTATCACATCTTAATCCCTGTTTTTTTAAATACTATTATTATAAAAATTGAAAGCAATGTTGGAGCAAATACATATTCTTGCTTAATTAAACATCAGATTTCATTTCATATGCCTCAGATTTTTTATCTTTGTAATAAGAAAGTCTATCATTCCTTCATCTAGGAAACTATAATGCAAATATCGACATGGGTAGTTAATTATATCTTTACCAAGTCAACAAAAAATATATAAATCACTCTTTTGTTCCTGACACTTTTCTTGCATATGCCTGGCAATAGTGCTATTTGATACTCCAAAACTATAGCAAGTTTTTGATAACATTCATCTATGACTGGAAGCAACTTATTCAATAAAATTTTTGCTATAATGGATAATATTTGTATTTTATGATAAATACTGCAACCTTGCCTATTATTTTTATTTTTAAAAATTGGAACATTAGGAGTGTTCTTAAGATTAAATGGTACTACTTTATGAGTTTATATATTCCTAAAACATTCCAAACATTTTTGAAGCTAATATAAAACTTTTCTGGATATTTTATCAGGGTCTGCAGCTTTTCCATTTTTAAGATTACAAAGAGCTGTTTTGACTTCTCATCTGGATATCTTTATGTGAACCTAAATGAATAGATAAAATAGATATATTATTAAAATTTATCATCTCAATTTTAGTTTCATTATTCAAAAGATGATCAAAATACTTCTTTCACTTGTCAAAATATCATGGTATTCGTATAAGAGGGCTATTAAATGGTTTTAATATGATCACGATAGTATTATAAAAAAAAGATTTAGGGTGATCACTATCAATATGTATATATCCACAGTTTTAATCCATTGGTAGTTTTCTCTTAGCATGTTGAAACCGCTTGAGGGCGTAATTTTTATGTAAACAAACACAATTATAACAACATCTAAGACAAAATAAATAACTTTTTTAATTTTAACAAGAATAATTATTTCTCCAAAACATCTTCGACAAAAAAAAAGCCAAACTGTAAACAAACAATACATACTTCAACAAACAACTTCAAAATTATATTCAGCGGCATGCAAGTTGAAGCTTTAACAAGATGACCTGGAAGAGATCTTCATGCTTGTTTACATGCTGCCACATCCACTCCGCCAGGTTGGTGTCTAGCGATTTTCTGGTTGGGTCACACTCTTTCTTGTTGCGCCATTTGCGCTCAATGTTCTGGATGTATGCACCTGTACTGGGGTTCACAAAGTTGTAGTGATGGTTTACTGTCATGTGGTTGTAATGTGCAGCCTTGAGATCTGATGTTTTGTAACCCTTCCAGCAGTCCGAATAAATGGTAGAGGCAGGTTTTATGTTCTCACAAATGATCTGCAGAGAGTGGCTGCAGATTGACAGGGAATGGCCACAACGAAGAATTCGCCAGTTTCACTGGCACAGCCCATCAAAGATCCACTGCTGTGGAAGTATTTTTCCCTAGTGGTTCTTTCTCTGTTCTGAATAAAGTCTCATCCACAATCAATCCAGGCCTGCCAATTTGGTTGCAGGGATGAGACATTAGATTCTCACGACAAAGCTCATGCAGTCCGTTGGTCCAGTGGACCAGAGCACATCTGGACATGTCCAAATCGCCGACGGCCCTTTCCACGGTCAATTCCTGATGCTCCAATGGTAGAGGAGATGTACGGCCTTCACAAAATCAAGGCATGAGCCCTCGAACCAGGTCCCTTGGCGAATCGAACAGTGGCGGCCACTGGAACTGGCCTTGCATTTGAAGTGGTAGCTTCCACAATGATAAATTTGCATCTCATGGCCACACAAACACTTCTTCACCACTGGCAGTACTCCATGATGCTGTAGGAATTGGATTGCATCAGTTTGTGTACACGCCAAATTCCAGACTTTCAAATTGTTAACTTTGACTTCAGCATTTTATTTGTCTCGCGCCAATGTGAATTGGAGCGTGATTTTTTGCAGCCCCCCCCCCCGACTATGGAAGCGGACTGAGTTTCTCACAATTTTTTTAGGTCATACTACCTCATTGGAGTTGGAAAAGAATGACTTGGTCATGCAGATTTGAAGAGTTTTGACAGTCTCAATTACAGATACCCTCACAGAATACCGTAGCGAACTTTAAAATGGGATTGTTTGTATAAACTGTGTAACACCAAGTTCACCATAAGTGTGGCGGTGGCCGCTGCGTCAGAATAAATGTCATATTTTTTTTGCTGTAGCATAGAAATAGGTGTTGCAGTAATAAACGGACTATTTATATGCTTAAGCATTGAAATAGAACATTATACAGGGGCGTGGCAGCTGAAACGGCATATTTCTGTGCTTTTGCATAGAAGTTACACCCTCAAGCGGTTTCAACATGCTAAGAGAAGAATACCCCATAAAAAATGTAAACAATAAAAAACTACAAACAACATAAAATATATAACAAAACCTAATAAAACTGAAATAAATATAATTAAACCCAAATAAAATAATCCAGTTAATATAGAATAAAATATACAATATAAACAGAATATAGATATAAGTGTATTCCTAATTATATAAATACATATTCAAGAACAACTATTAATCTAAATATATTATTATTATTTTTCATAATCTCTTAATTACTTCTATTCCTTATAAACTTAAATCTTATTTTTATTATCTCCATCTCAATAAATTATTAAATTTTATATTCACATAATTGTCATTACAACAGTAATTCATTTATTACTTTTTTAAATCATATAATATCTATTATTTCCTTACTCTTTTTTCTGTTAAAATTAATATTTTATATTCATTATTTTTTTAATATCTAAAAACTACAAAAATTATCTTTTAAACTTACCCAATTTACTTCAACCTTTTTAAAAAAATGTTTTTTTTTTTATTAAAAAAAATAATACCCTAGCTTCCTCTATTACCTATTATTTAAACTTAATATGTATATGCACTAAAACTTTTATTATATATATTATTTATACACTTTAAACTTTTATTATTATATAATTCTCTTATAAACTTATATTATACTGCTTTATATGTAAATATTATGCTAAATTTTTCCTAATATTTAATATCTATAAACATACTCATGTTTATACTCCTATGTAACTTAACCATTTTTTACAAGCCATATTTAATTTATAAATGAGTTTTTCTTTATATATTTACTTCTACGTATTCCATTTAAGAACTATATCTATACCAATCTCATCCTAATCCCAGAATCCCTATTAAATTTTTGTTTTATCTTTCTTATTAGTATTGTTTCTTTTATTTTATTTTCTTTAATATTGTCTGTATGTAACATCAGTTTCATTGAACTTTGTGTAAATTTGTGTCCTGTTTCCTTCATATGTATATCTATCAGTGATTTATTATCTGATATGTTGTTTTAATCTTGTTTTTAAAGAATTTTTCGTTTCTCCCATATATTTGTTATCAATCCCACCATCTAGCATTTTATCACATGCACTCCATTAATTATTAATCTTTATTATATCCTATGTATTTGTTATCTATTAAACTTAATGTCTTTTTTATTAACTATTTTTGTAGTAATTATTCTTTTGCAATTTTTATTAATCTTCTTTATAATTTTGTTAAACTTATTTACTATAATATTATTATTTGTTTTATTCCTATATATCTATTTTCACCTTTCTTTTTTTCTCAACTTTTTTCATTTTTATTTATACACTTTTTTTTCAATATTCCTTTTAATTATATATACAGGGAAATGACTCTGTTTTAACTCATTGATTATTAAATCTTTTTGTTTAATATAGTCTTCTTTCCTTGAACAATACATTGCAGCTCTGTATATTCTTGAATATGTACAACTAATTTTATATTTCCTATCAATACAGGGCTGTAATGCATTGTTCAAGAAAAGAAGACTATATTAAACAAAAAGATTTAATACTCAATGAGTTTAAACAGAATGGTTTCCCTGTACATATAGTTAAAAGGAATTTTGAAAAAATAGAATATAAGATAAATAAAAATGAAAAGAGTGAAGGAAAAAGAAAGGTAAAAATAGATATATAGGAATAAAAACAAATAATAATATTATAATGAATAAGTTTAATAAAATTATAAAGAAGATTAATAAAAAATTCAAAAGAATAATTACTATAAAAATAGTTAATTAAAAAAAGAGAAAATATTAAATTTAATAAATAAGAAATATATAGGATAAAGAAATAATTAATGGAGTGTATGTGATAAAATGCAAACAATGTTTAGATAGTGGGATTGATAACAAATATGTAGGGGAAATGAAAAATTCTATAAAAACAAGATGAAAACAACATTATATCAGATAATAAATCATTGATATATATATACATATGAAAGAAACAGGACACAAATACAAACAGACAACATTAAAGAAAGGAAAATAAAAGAATCAATACTAATAAGAAAGTAATATATATTATAACGATCCGGAAGAATAGGTGACTTAACGTATCTACACTACAGGGCACGACTAGGCATTTGAACCTAGAAAATTTATAAAGAAGGCAGATACGTAAGTTAAAAAAAAAAAATTATTTTATATATTTTGATTCCGGTCGTTAGCCCATTGTCACTAGCTCAGTGGAATAGCAGAGATTTAATTTTATAAATTCTTATCTAAGAATATTTTTACAAAAGAATAAAATAAGCCACTGCCAGTAATTATACACACAAACATTTATTTACGCACATATATAATATTTAAAATTATTTTAGTATCAGTTTTACATTTTAAAATTTAACTTACATTTTAAACTTTGATTTTAGATTTTAATTTTTATTAGTTCGCACCGATGGGTTTATAAAAGCTTGTTTTATAATGTTGAGTATATATCGGTTACACAGATAACACGGTTAAAAACATTTCAAAATAAACATAAACGATCAAAATATAAAATCATTGGTGGAATTGCAGAGGGAAATTTATGAGAAACCCAGTGGCATTCATCATAAGATGCCGCATTGACACCAATAACTTAAAAGACATCCGAATAAATACGTTTTAGATACTCACCGTAAGGTATCATTATTTACCGAATGTCTATATATTTTGATCAAATATGAAACCAAAACATAATTAACCGATAACGAATCCATGCAAACGTCTATACCCAACTTAAATTTAATGCATTTTTATTTAGAGTATCGAGTATGAATATACTACATAGATTTGCATTTGAAAAGAAAACATTCAATCCCTTATTTAACCTTAGGCCAAAAGTTCGCAGCTAAACCAACGTTAATCCATCTGATATATCTATGTATTCAATATAACATGAATACGGCAGCACAAAATAGGTTAAGAGAAGAAATTGACTCTCGCCAGATAGGAATACTACATCTATCTGACGATAAGAGCAATCAAAAAAAAAACTCCATAGGAAGGGACAGCGGTCCTTTTTGCCGGCTTATGATCCCATTCCATAGGCAAAACGATTGTGTGCGGCGTATACAGCGATTCTGCATGTAGCGAATCTCGTATTACATCTACTAGTTACATCAATATATCCAATCCATTGACCCAATTCAACTACGAAACAAATAACTTAAGATTACCCTCCCCTAATATAACTTTACAAATCTATATAGCCATTCATGCCCGACTTAACTTTAACATTTATATAATTTAGTCTAACGAAAAACAAAAATCATAATAAAAACTTAAAAGAACAAAAAAAAAAATCAATGGAAATGATTTTAAAAAGAAATACATCAAATTAAATTATTCGTTAATAAATTAAGTTGGTCGGATAGGATTCTATTTCTATAAATTAAATACTGGGAAAGTTTATATTTTAGAGTTTTTAGTGGTTTCAAATTAATATTCATTTAAGTTCTAACATGCTTACGGTTTTAGAAATGTTCATTAGTTATACTTCTTGCTGTTTTAGAAAAGTTCATCCTTTACAGTTGCTTGCCATTTGGAATCCAGCGTTAAATTCCCCCGATGATCCTATGGTCCTCAATATAAGAAAAGCGATGTTTCATTTTCCTTTTTTTTATAACAACTGAAGGAATTGAAAGTGCGTCTTTCAATCCCTTCACCTCCGACTTAACACATCTCCGTCTTCTCTTAAATTTTCTTTACTCAACTAAAAATTTATTTCCAACTTTTTCTTTTATATGTAACTTTCGGATCCAATGGCCGTTACGTCATCAATGATGATGATCCTTCCGTTGAGGTCCAATTTCCCGATGGATTTCTCTCATTTGCTATTAGTTTCTATTGTTTTCTTATCTGACCGTTGCTTATACATTTAAATGCCCAAGGGCTAGTTCACTTGGACTAATTAAAATAATCATTTCCATTTTTCAATAACATTAATTAATTTGTTTTGTACAAACTTAGATATATTTTTATCTTTAAATCTTTACTGAAAATTTAGTTTTAAAATACTTTTTCTTTAATAAAGTTTTATTTTAATAATTTTTTTTCATCTGTGCGATTTTATATATATACGAGTTTATGATGATTTTTTTAATTTCCAATTTTTAATTCTTAAAATAGAAGTTTTTATTGGCAAACTTTTATTTTTTTCATGTTTACTAATAATAAAAAAATAATGTAATGGTGTATGTGCCCGTTACAATATATAAAACAATACAAATGTGTGTTAAAGATACTAATGTAAAATTTAAATCTGTTAGAATAAACCATACTCACATTGATTACAAATTATAACTCAGAAAACAATTTATAGTCCTTGATAATGAAGGGTAAGCCTTCGAAAATGTTCGGAGATGTAATAATTTGTTGATATTTATCTCTAGATATTGTTCTTATATCATACTTTGTTTTCTGAGTTATAATTTGTAATCAATGTGTGTATGGTTTATTCTAACAGATTTAAATTTTACACTAATAAGAAAGATAAAACCAAAATATAATTGGGATTTGGGATTAGGATGGGATTAGTATAGATATAGTTCTTAAATGGGATATGTAGAGGTAAATATATAAAGAGAAACTTATTATATAAATGAAATATGGGTTGTTAAAAATGCTTAAGTTATATAAGAGTATAAACGTAAGTATGTTTATAGATATTATATAATAAATAAAAAAAATAAATATAAATAACATTTTAGTGCATATAGATATTTAGTTTAAATAATATGTAAGAGAAGGAGCTAAGGTACAACATTTTTTAAAATGAAAATGTTCGGTAGATTGCTGTTTATGAGTAATAAAAGAATAGCCAAAATAGTATTTAATTGGGTTATGAGTAAAGGGCAGGCAACAAGATGGGTGAGAAAGGTAATGCGCTATGCAGAAATTTTGGATAAAGAATTTATATCAGTATACTTGTACAAAAGGTGGGATGATTGTGTTAAGAGGATTGTTGAGTGTTATAGTGGTAAGAAATGGGATAAAAAATAGATGCATTAATAAAGAATAGGGAGTTGGAGAGATGGAGAACTAGTATGGAGAATAAAAAGTTTAAATACATATAGAAGTAAATGGAACATTAGCTATGAGTTAATTTATGATAATAGCAAGGAAAGTAGTTTATTGTTTAAGGCTCAAACAGGATCTTTAGCAACAAGGGAATATATACGTAAATGGAAAAATAAGGGTGATTTAGTCTGCAAGTTGTGTAAGGAAGCCATAGAAAGTATTAGTCATCTGTTAATTCAATGTAAATGCTTGAAAGCAAAAAGGCTACAAATAATGAAATTATGGAAGAATAAATATGAACAAAATGATTATATAGAAAGTGGGTTATTGTTTTTTATGCTGGCTTTGGGAAAAAGATGAGGGATTTAGATATGAAGGCAATGGAGTTGACAAAGATTATGTTGTTGAAATGGGATGGAGCAGATTATGGGAAAACTTAGGGTGTGGAATAGAAATGAAAGGTAAAGTGGCTAACAGGTTTCTCTGGGCATAGTTGCTGAGAGATTCCTGACTCCGTATAAGGAGAAGTCACAGTGCATCCTATCATATCACATGAAAAACAGAAAACGTTTTTTTAAAAAGGTTAAAGTAAATTGGGTGAGTTTAAAAGGTTACAATTTTTATAGGTTTTAGATATTAAAAAAATAATAAATAATAAAATATTAGTTTTAACAGAAGAAAGAGTAACAAAATAATAGATATTATATGATTTAAAAATTAAAAAGAATATTAATAAAGGAATTATTGTTGTAATGACAACTATATGAATATAAAATTAAATATTTTATTGAGGTGGAGATAATAAAAATAAGATTTAAGTTTATAAGGAATAGAAGTACACCTGGGTCTCGTTTTATGCAGTAGATGGGTTCCTCAGAAAACGCACACAAAAAAATCACACAAAAATAGACTTGACTTATCTTGAAAAATGGTGGATACTTACTGCAATTTTCAAAAATTGCACAAAAGCAAAGCAACAATGTAAAATTACTTTAAAATTCACATAAAAAAAAAATAAGGAAATAAAATATGACTAATAAAAAATTTCAAATTTGAAAAAAAAAGATCAAGACAAACTTTTTTTACGTTTTTTATTACCTGCAGTATTTAATTTTATTTAAAACAATATATTTTTATGCATAATTTACAGTAATTTACATTTTTTCATACATGTACAGCATTTTAATGATTATCGCTATTTGACGATATGAAAATGTTTTCCAATCGCTGTTGATCCTCCCCATTCCGCTAAACAATCTAAAATTGAAATTTTTGTTTCCAAAGAAATTCATTTTCTTGGGTGTTTTTTCCTCTCCATTAGGGTAAACTAAAAGTTTAAAATAAAAATAAGAACTTAGGCTTATGATAATAAAAAGACACTTACATACTCTTTTTTTAAAAAGCAAAAATAGAATGTGATTTAAAATGCAAAACAACAACATGCATCGTATAGGCATCTATAATGCTTGAACAGATTTACATTATAATCTTGTAAAATTTAATGTGTGTATATAAAATGGGGAAATCCTGATTTTAAGTGAATTATGAACTTCTTTATTACATGAAACCTATTACAGTACTATTATAAAGCGCTGAAATTATTAGATGGAAGTCAAACTCTGATAATGTGCTATTACTTTAAATATGATGTGTGAGTGCACAAAATTTATAATATTTAAAGTAATAGTGCATTATCGGAGCTCAACTTCTGTAGCAACAAGAGAATTTACATGTAAATGGAAAAATATGGGTGATTTAGTCTGTAAATTATGTAAGGAAGGAATAGAAAATATTATGCATCTGTTAATTGAATGTAAATGTTTGAAAGCAGAAAGAGTACAAATAATGAAGTTATGGAAGAATAAATATGAATAAAGTGATTATACAGAAAATGGGCTATTGGTTTTTATGCTGAGTTTTGGAAAAGATAAGGAGATTTAGATATAAAGGCCATAGAGTTGACAAAGATTATGTTATGGACGTGGGAAGGAGCAGAATATGGGAAAACTTAGAATGAGAATGGAAAGGGAAGGTAAAGTGGCTAACAGATTTCTCTGGGCATAGTTGCTGAAAGATTCCTGACTCTGTTTAAGGAGAAGTCACAATGCTTCACATTACATCATCACATTTTTATAGTTAACCAAGGCATATTGAAAAGGGCAAAAATTTAAAAATTGCCGAAAAGAGCTTTTACATGTTATGATTATATCATTATATTACAGCCATTGAAATATATTATTTTGTTGTTATATAAAGATATTTTGTTCTTGAATATATATATATAGTTAGGAATACACATGTATAATTTATATTTATATTCTGTTTGTATTATATATTTTATTTTATATTAACTGGAATTTTATTTGGGTTTAATTATATTTATTTCAGTTTTATTAAGTTTTGTTATATATTTTATATTGTTTTTAGTTTTTTATTGTTTACATTTTTTATGGTATTATTTATATAGTTATGGATTTTATTTTATTTTGTTCATTATATCATAGCTCTGAAGAAGACTGCAGGACAGTTGAAATGTAGGTGTATGTACAATAAAAGGTTTTTGCTAAAAAGTGTTCAAAGTGATTTGGATAAATTGGATTTATTATTGATATCCAAATATCTTCTCAAAGTTGTGCCAGATTATATTGACATATTAATATGTTTTGCTTTTTTTGAAAAATATATATATTATAATTTTTTGTTATGAATATATGTAATATAGATTATGAAGATTAATGAACTATGAAGATAATGCTGTGAAAAGAACTTGATTCTCAACTGTATATTAGATGTGTAAAAGCAAAAACTTTTATTCTTTCAATAAGGAAGTCAGCATATTTCTCTAGTTATATTTAATTATCTTCATAGTTCAATAACCTTCTCAGTCTGTATTATATATGTGTGTTGCATATGAATAGCATTATAATTTTTTTGTAGGCATCTGTATGGAGGCTCTTTGCAGTCCAAGAGCTGAAGAACCTGTTGAATGTGTTACTCTTTGTCTTCAATCTTTATGTAAACTTTTGGATTCTCTTTGGGCTAGGAATCAGCTTGGTCATGATTCTGAGTTATCTGTTGAACTGTTGAATGTTTTACATAGACTTCTGCTGACAAGGGAACTACCTGTTGTTCAAGTACTTGTGATAGATGTAGTGAAACAAGTTATTAAGGCTGCACATGAAAACCTAGAGATACAAAAGAAGCAACTTCTCAAAGGTAATGATAATTAGATTACTTAAGAAAGTCTTCTGATAATATGTATTTTTTTAAAAAAATTTTAAATATCATATATATATATATAGCTATAATAATAAATAGAAACTTTTCTCTTGTAATCATTATGTAATTTTATTACAGTTGTAAACTGTAGCAATAAAAAGTAGATAAGACATCTTTTAAATGACCTACTGCAGTGCAAAAGCTTCTACATTTAGAACAGGAATGGGAAGTGGTGTCAATTTGAATGGTTTTAAAGCCTTATTTTATTTTTTAGCTAAGATTAGTTAGATATCTATTTACTGATCAATGTTAGTTAGTTTTGTCAGTTACTTGTGGACTAGTTACTTGTAAGAAAAATTCTAAGCCTGATTGGAACCTGAAAGTTTTTTTAAGTTTTCCAGTTCTGATTAGAATCCAAATCAATAACATGGTGGGGTGGTTGTATTGATTACTAGATCATGAAACTTTAATAAAATTGTAATCATTGGTTCACAGATTTGAAAATCTGAAATAATTATCTTAAAAAAATTGCTGATTAAGTTACATAAAACAATCATTTATTATTTTTGAGATTAAGTAATGTTTGTGCACTATGACATCAAAGTATAAAAATTATTTTTAATTGATTAACTTGTATCTTTTCCTGCACCATTTTTTAAAAATCAGGAATTAAAACAAAAACTTTTGCTGACTAATCAATCACTTTTATAAGTATTAGATAGAACATTTTTTTGTGTGTGGGATGTCATTGGATATATATATTTTAAAATATTTAGTCATTTAATATATATATATATGTTTAATTAAAATTATGAATAGTAAATTTATATTGGACTATTTCCATCATCTAATATTAAGTATTGGATGTCTTTAGAAAAATCAACTTTATTTAATTTTTCCAATTACATTCAACTATTAGTAATAACACACAGGTTAGTATATGCCTCATGTTTCAAGAGGTATTATTCTCCTCTCTTCAGATAATGCTGGCCTGATCAGTGATAGTACTAGCATGGGAATCGAATCTGGACCTTTAGATTCTGAATATTGAATTTTGAAGTAACACTTTAACCAATTGAGCCATATTGCCAAAGGCAACAGCCAGTAAAAAATTTATATATTTATCTTCCTCCTGATTTCTCCACTTTTCCTAAGAGCAAAGTTGATTAGTGGTTTACATGCATTATGTATAATCACACTAGTTTGACTTCTGGGGTTATTTACCATTGACATGTGAGCAGCTTCTTTGAATTTTTATTTTATTTTAGTTTTTCCTCTATCCAATATTTTTGTATTTTTCCAATTGAACATATGATATGTTCATTGACACATAAATGGTTTACTACCTTAGAACCTTAGACACATCTTTATCTTTGAGGTTCCTTCTGATTTCTCTGCTTTTCCTAAGAGCAGAAATGATTGATCGTTTACATGCATTATGTATAGTAACACTAGTTGGACTTATGGAGTTATTTACCATTGTCATGTGAACAGCTTCTTTGAATTTTGTTTTAGCTTTTCTTCTATCTAACATTTTTGTATTTTCCCAATTGAACACATCTTCACTGGTACATAAATGGTTTACTACCTTAGACACATCTGTTTTCTCTCTTCTAATCATCAATTTGTGCTCTGTCCAATATATAAATGTATCTAAAATACCATCATCATGAACATTCTGGAAAACATAGTAAAGTTTATTTTTCATTTTTATATAATAATGGTGGTTTTATCAGTTATGATATTTTTCTACCATATTTTTTCCGAACAAATAGTCCAGCAGTTACTTATAAATTAATTATAATATTTATACAATATCTATTTTTATTATTATTTGGTGCCATCAAGTTAACTTTTAATGATTAAATTAATAGAATTTCTCTAGAGTGATTTATTATCTTTTTAACGGGGAAGCCCTTTCATCCCAATAATCATCACCAACTTCTATAAGCATTATATGTTTTTATAATGAATGACATGGTCATGATGTGGACACAACAACAATTTTAACCTGATCATTTGTGCTTCAAGCAAAAATTCAAATCTGATCATACTAAGTATCCATTTGTTTTTGGTGTCCATGGAATTTTCAAGTCTAATTAGCATCATAACTCAAAAGTAGATCACAATTCAAAAGCATTAATATTTTCCTATACTTTTTCAATATTCAACTTTCATAGCCATAGGAAGTTGCAGGAAATTCCATATCTTAAAAAAATTATTATTTCCTGTTTTAAAGGTATATAACAATCTTTTTCAGGTTTTTATTGCAAGTCTTGTCCAGTGTTAGTCTGTGGCAAATTTGTTGATTATTGGATTCTTTTTTATTGATAAATGATTTATTATGTATTATCTGTAGATTTAACTGAAAAAAAAATTGAATAATTTATTGACTGGAAGTTAAAAAAAAATTTGAGTACCAGATGTAATAAATCTGGGCCACAATCCACATATCTTGATCTCCAGAAGATGCATTCTACACTGCACCAAACTACACAGGCCATTTTATAAATGATTACACTGATTTTAATTGTTTTTTCTTGTTCCAAAAATGAATAATTATTCATGATTTGTACTGATTTTAATTTTTTTTCTTGTTCTTCCTAAAATGTGCATTTATTCATTTTTAGATTTTGTTTAGCAGACACATACAATTATCCTCACGATACATATTTAAAATAAGAAAGTTTATCTTCCACATTTTAATCTTGAGGTACAATTTTTTAATTTATATAATAGCTGTATACTATTGATGTCAATAAAAATATTAAAATTTTAAAGAGTTTGTCACAGAAAACTATTAATATGATAAGTAGATTATCAAAGATTTGAAATATTAAAAAGGTCTTTAACTAGTAAATAATATATAATTAGAGGAAATTTGAACCAAACTTTCAAGCTCCCTTCATCCATTCCATCTCATATAATCGATACACATGACCACATACATGTGAAAAAAATTAATGATCTCCAATATATGTATTTCGTGCTGAACCAGCATTCATCAGTTAGTCTGAATTATCATCTCTCTCTCTCACACACACACATATATATATAATCAGTACTTGGTTTATATTAAGATAGAAAATCTTCAAACTTTAATGCACAGTCTTCAGGCTTCTCTACTTTCCAACTCTTAAGTCATCCATATCATTGAACATCTGATGATATATCCAGGAACATTTAGTTCTCGTGTCTGCCATTCTCCAACTACACCAAAATATACAGGACATTAATCTCTTCTTGATGAAATTCTTGCTTAAAATGTTATCATGTGTTTTGGTTTTATATATATATATACTGATTCCATTACATTTTGAGTAAAATTTTGACATTTCATGCTTTTTACTCAAAATATTTCTTCATTTTGTTCGAATGATTCTATAATATTTAAACTTTTTCATTGTCATTTATAAAATTTTCAGTTTTTTGGCTGATTTATTATTCTCATATTTAATAATGTATCCATTCTTATTCTTTATCCTGGGAAATAATAATTTACTGGAATATTTTTACTTTCCCTACTATTATCCTATTAATCTAATTCTTCTTCATTTTTATAAATTTATTTATTGTCTTTCAATTTCATAAGCCGAATTCTAATTTTCTCTCTTTTTATTTATTTTAATCTGACTTGTATTTTAGAAAGTTATTATGAGAAAAGTAAGTTGATCCATTTAAATATATGTAATATTGTTGTAATGAACTTTTGTTTTTTTAATATTTTAAAATGAAAGAAAAATAGTAATGAAAGTTTTTTAAAAATGTATTTAGAACATGTTCCTGCAAATCAAGAACCTAAAGAAAGTGATCTTGCAGATACAATTGTAGGAGAAGGAGGGGAAAGTGGGGAAATTATTCCTGGCAAATCAGTTGTTTTTGCTACTTTAGAAATTTGTCTGTGCGTTCTTATACGACAGTTGCCAGTATTGAATCCTGTTTTGCCAAGTCCAATTACCCAAAATAAATCAATACCTCCTGCAAATGAAACACTTCTCTCATCAGCAGTGGCTATCATGGCTGATCTTCCTTCACTATGTTCACCTGCAGGTAATATTAATTTCATTTGATTTGGAGATTGGGCTGGAGATAATACTTATTAAATTTTAAATCGCTTATTTTTTTTATTCTTCCAATTTTTTTTTTTGATAGGAAGTGTATCTGTACTTCCTTCAATACTTTATTTAACTACTGGAGTTCTGCGTGAAATGGCTCAGCGAATGGTAGATGTGCCATCATGTAGTAGTTCTGTTAGTACAGCTCTTCACAGTATGCGTACTCTAGCTTCATCTCCATATACACGAGATCCTCGATGCTCTGAAGACTGGATCAAGCTTTTGCAAAGTTCATTAAGTTCTATTTTGGATCTTTCCAAAACTGGTGAGAACTGATTATTTTTATTGGCATCATAAGTTCGATAGTTTTTTTGTTTATTTATAAATTCACTTTTTTTTTCAGGAGCCGAAGATAATAAGGTTGATGATGTCAGCATGATGCTAGCTGTGGCTGTGTTTATTATTTCTGCTCCCTGGCAAGTTACGAGCGCAATTAATCTTCAGTACCCATGTATTAATATGTTCAAGCGTTTAGTTCAGTCAGAAAATTCCATAGTAAGATAGAATTTTTCTTTCTTTTTGTCTGATTGATTGCATGTTTTTTGATCATGATACATTTTATAATTTTTTGTTCTCTGTCTAGGTTCAATTAAAATGCTTACAAACATTGCGATCAATTTTTCAACATCCTAATCGTGTCATTTCAACTCCTTATATTCACGCCCTTGCTCCCCGTATAATTGAAGTATTATATGCCTACATCACTTCTCAAAATGAGGCTGATCCAGCTGATATAATTGAGCGTATTCAAATACTAGAAACTCTAGTTAATCTTTCAGAAGATTGTAATAGTAAGTTTGTGAAGAAAGTTAATTTTATTAATTTCTATCCATTAGAGTAACCAACAGTTTTTTTTTTTTAAATTGATTTTCTTTCTTTTTTTAAATATTTAATTAATTAAATTTGCTAATGAATTTAATTGCAAATAGAATAAAGCTTTGGCTTAAGTGCTGTTCACACTTTTATAGAACAGTTTATGCTATTTTTATTATTTTTTTCTGATTTATTTAAAAATATTTATGAAAATTATTTTAAAAGTAATTAATGAAAGCTTGCTTTATGAATTTTATATTGATTTCTTTTGTTAACAGTTACTAATAATTTGACTTGCAAATAATCAAATAATTAGTTCCTCAAGGATGCGTGAATTTCAAGCATCAAAAATAACAAGTTGAGCTTTGATCTATAAATATTTAACTCTCAAGTTCTCATTCTAGTACTTTATTAAAATGTACAGGGTGTTGTCTTAAATATAACTTTTTTTCTAAAAATATTAATATTAATTAAATTGCTCTTTATGCATTTAAGTTTGAGGTTCTGAACTGTGTCTGGTTTTGTTTTTTCTGTTGCTTGAATTTTTTATGGATTCCTTAACAATAAACCAAGCCATTTGATTATTTACTTCTTTTATTTAGTCATTGTATTGACCTGGAAGTTATTTATATTGGAATTAATTTAAATGGATTGATGAATTATTATTTTTACCACTTTTTTAAAAAAAATAATTATTGGGAATACTTTGATATTGGGAAGAGAAATTGTTATTTAAAAGCATTTACAGCAGGTCCTTGACTTACATATATTCTACTTTCGTACAATTTGCTATTGCTATTTTGTACAAAGGCAATAGAAAATGACACAGCATATTAGAGAACTTTTTATCAAGAAAAGAAAAAGAAGAGTACAACTCAACTATCTCTTGATAAATTTATAAAGAAAATGCCAGATACTAATCAATAAAGTATTATTTATTTATAAAATACTACACCTTAAAAAATAAATATTTTAAAAACATTTTTGATGTGGTTTTTTAATATTGTTTTTGCCAAACATAATAGTTTTATTTTCGTACATTTCAATTTTCATACCTGTTTCAGGAACCAATTAGGTAAGAAAGTTGCAGGCCACCTATATTTATCTAATTATTATTATTTTTTTGTTATTTAGATTTTTTTTTTTTTAAAATTGTTAAATGTAATTTTTCCATAAATATAAAAAAATAATAGGTACGTAGTGTTAATACTATGATTTTGAACACTTAATTATTTTGAAACAGATGTGTTGTTTCATGTATATACTGAAGTTTTCCCGCCTATTTTACAACAGTTTCAAATTAAAATGTTACCGATATAATATGTTTATTTGTTAGAGCTGAATGTTTTCCAAATTAAAATGCAGAAACATAATTAGTTTATCAAAAATGATAGCGTCACTTTCTTGCCTTAGGCAAAAGAAGTCAACATGTTTTTGAAAAACATGTCTGTCAGCATGGGTGAGATAAAAGAGAATATGGAAAAACATCATGGGTAGTAGAAGAAATTCATGGCAGTTATTAATAGATTGATTGTTGCAGTTACTTCACGGTAAATCACAACTCATTCTATAAAGAAGAATATAGATAATCGGACCAACTAAGTTTGAAGCTGCTGTGGCCATTAGTTGAAGGTGGTGTAGTTAGTAAGAAAAACCCATAGCTGCCAAAGGATTACATTATGAAAAAACCAATTATTATTACAGTAAATGCTAAAGTGTGTGACTAATAAGAAATAGTTCACTCTTCCATCCCACACCATGAGGAAGTCATGAAGATGAAAAAACATGCCTAAGTGACCACCAAAAGAAAATATATGCCATTCAGCTCTAAGACAAATCTCTTTTTAATGTAAAGATTTACCAGTACTGAATCACCAATAGATAAATTTAAAGATAAGAAAACTCTAAATAACATTTGAAATATTTAAAGGTAAGAAAAGCATTTTGGAAAAGTTAAAATGAAACATGGTTATTTAAAATGATTAATTCAACAAAATGTTATATACCGAAATAATTTTTTATAGAATAATATAATTGCCATTATTGTTATTAAAATAAAGAGAAAGGAAATTGAAATACATTTTGCTAACTTTAAACTTGCTAAACAGAATATGGAAATTATAAGAATTAATTTAGGGAGGACATATCTTGATATGTGTATTATCCATAAATGCCTTATGTTTAACCATACATGAATTAAATATGCGAATATATATATGAATTAAATCTGCATTTATATACATGAATTAAATATGTGTCTATATACATGAATTCAATATGCTTCTACATACAAGAATTAAATATGCGTCTACACCCAGGAATTAAATATGCGTCTATATAATTATTGGCTACTGAATGATTAAATGAAAATGATTAAATCAAACTTATCTAAGAGTATATTGCAATAAGGAATTAATAGACATGTCTACGAATTATATATATATATATATATATGTGCTACAAGGAGAATATAAACTCACATAAGGAGAATTTAAACTTGAGAAATGATAAGGGAGGTATCCTTGATGTACACATGGATATCTAAATAAATCCCTACTATGTGAATGCTGGAAGAACAAGATTATGGAATATAAATGATGGACACTGTATGATCATCATTAATGGGATCAAGCATGAAATAGATTAACTGATCTATGGAACCTGAACTGCAATGAACTATTAGGAGTGTTATCCAAATACTGTTATGTAAATAAATTGTGGTTATATAAAATAATATATCTTGTCAATTTCATTTCATGTTATCCATTTTCTAGTGTACTTGTTCACAGGAATCTCATGTTTCTGAGCTGATCTGGATGAGTAAGGTTGTAGTGAGATGGAATTCTAGTGGCGCTGTTTGGGAAACTAAACAGATTTTTAGATGTTTTCAGTCTCTTTAATGCTACACCCTCTAATGAGCAGGAAATGTAGGGGGGTGGGGTGTAACATCAGCATTGGGTAATGCCAGTCAATCATTCCTTTCTGCAACATGTTCATCAGGAAATAAATCAACCATATCAGAGGGGATAGAAACTCCAGTCCGGTTACAATATCTTATATTTATATATTTTGAACTTTATTAGTTACTAATTTTGTCACTTTCAAATAAAATAATTAATACTTTTAATACTCACAGTAGATTTATGAAAAAATGGAATTGATTATAATTCCTAATTATCCTGAATGTTGTAATTGTATGTGTATTTATTAAGTATAAAAAAATATATTTAAAAACTATATCTATTTCATTTTTCATATAAAGCAAAAAAAAAAAAAAAAATGTTTAATGTAAATAGGACTTAGTTCCATTCTAATTATGATTAGTAATGTTTTAGAGTTTGGTACAAATAATAAAGACTTCCTTTGAAACTAGTCTATGGGCTTTATATTATTATTATTTAAAATTCAGAATTTGGCTATTGCAATGATTTTTAACACCATATTTTATCAATGAGCTAATAATAGAAGGGACTTAAATGCTCTCATAATATATAAATAAATATATTACTAGAAAGTGTTTGAAAATTCATAAAAACTCATGAACAATATTTTAATTTGCTTATTAATAAATAAGAAATAAATAGTATGTTACATATTTATCTTATAACGTGTTGCTGATCATCATGTGTTCAGCAGAACTTTGTCATTAAGTGCAATCATAAATGAGTTCTGCATTGTAATTTAATTTCTAAGAATCGTTTTATATTCATAGCTACATATTTTATAATTTTTTATTATGTTTACACGTAAAAACATAGTTGCATTACTAATATGAAATAAATTTGGTCTATATAATATTTTAGTTTGTTTTTTGACGCTCTAAGCATTTTGTGTTTTTTTTTTCTTTTTTAAATTTTTCGTTTTGACCCGTGTGTTTGTTGATTTATATTGTGGCAATATGAAATAATCCTGTGATGAATTCATCCGAAGTCACAAAGAACTTGATAGAGTTTAAAGCAATAAAAACTTTATGCTAAATATTTAAAAAATGAATATCTAAATAAAACAATCGGGAACCTTAAAATCAAACCAAAAGTTACCCTATTTATAATGGTTACACATGATTGTACAATAAATGAATATTTGGATCAAATATATTGATTTTAAAATGAATAAAATGATCGTAAAAGTAAATATTCTACAAATTAATAAATCCTGATATTATTTTATACAAAAACATATCATATTTAATATTTTATTCCAATATGAAATTGTCTATAAAGTTACTTTTATTATACTAGTTTGATGTTGTAAATAAATTTTGTTTAATCTTGACTTGTTCATTATTAATTTTATTTAAAGTTGATCAATATTTTATATTTTAATATTTAATATATACAATTATTGAATTTAAGATCTTAAGAAATCCTGCTCAGATTTATCTTATTTAATTTCTTAAGGAGGGGATATTCCAGTGTAAAGTTTTTATATTTTTGGACAGACTAGAAAAAGGCAAATCTATATTTAAGAAAATTTAATGTAAAAGTATGAAATTAGAAAAACTGTAAATAAACTCTTAAGTGCTCAGTATGTATCTTTTTAAAATAAGGAATTGGAAAAGTTAAAGGAACATACAGGCAAGTTAAAGAAAAAAATATAATTAAATATTCTTAATTAAGGTTTTTAATATTATTTGATTAATTTATTTATAAGTATATTCTAAGAAAGTAGGAAAATAATCTATAATTAGTTTAAAGCAAATTTTTTATATTCAAGGGCTTGCAAATAGCTTAATAATAACTATATAAAGAAGCCACATTTCTAGAAAGTATTTTTTAGTATTGATTTTATTCAGGTTATGATGGAAAAGTTTTCTATGGAAATGATGTTCAACATGATATACTAATTGCAGCCAGCAGTATACTATTCTTACTTCCAAAATGTAATTTCTTAACAGTGAAAACATGACTTTAAAAATATTAATCTGAAAATGACGGAGATGATATAAAAGCCAACTTTTTTTTCCTACCCTAATAGCCTAATAGAAGTTTGTCCCTAATGTCCAAAAGTTGCCTTAGCTTGTTGAAATAGAACAATATATAATATAAAGGATTCAAAGATCCAAAGTTGGAGATGGTGTAAAAATATATTAATAAACTATTATGCTGAAGACAAATCCATACTTTTAGTAAGATATTTGGATATTAAGCTTACTAATTATTAAATCTTAGTAATATTATTTATTTCATAAATATAATTTAAAAAATAATTGGGCATGCTTTTATTTTTTTTCTCTCTTATTTTTGTAAAATATTTTTTTTCCACTTTATTCTTATATATCGATTTTACTTATTGGAACTTGTACTGTATTTAAAGTTTTTTTAATGTGGTTGAAACAAGCTGTATTTGTATTTTAATGTTAGCATATTTTGAATTATAGTATACACCTTCATATAAGATACATGTCAATGTATAAAGAATTTTGTATCAGTAATATATGGCAGGTTAAACTAGATAATGAAGTGTATGTATTGCAGCCTCTTTTAAATTAGTTTTTTTGTCTCTCTCTTTAGTTGAAAAGTGTTTGAAAAAATATTTTTTTGCCATATCAGTTCAGGTTTACAATTTTATTATATTTGTGTACGTGTATAACCATTAATATATTTTAATTAAATCGTTTTAATAAATCATTATTAAGTCATTTTACTTAAAACATTGCATAACATATAGAGTTTATTTATATTTTTGAGCATGCTTATGCTTTAGACTAGGGTATTATGATATGAAAGCATTATTTCAATACGTGTAATTATTTGGAAAGGAAGTGATGCTACAGGAATCTTTTGATCATAAATGATGCTACAAAATGATGTGATTCAATCCGACTGTCACATAGGTGGTTGTAAAGTGCTGATGATCATGAAGTATAATTGTATTTTTTTTAGAATTTTTCTATAAGATTTTTATAACATGGAAATAATGATTTGATTATCATCAGCAGCTTCTTAATTATTAATTGTGAACCAAGTTCCCAATTTTTATATTTGATAAAATACTTAAGAACTTTTTTGTATTAATATATAAATGATGACCAAATAATTGCATTTGTAAATAAAATGTACATCTTCACACAACCATGCATCTATCTCTTTTTGTCTTTTTTCTTTTCCTTCTGTTAACAATATATAAATTATGTATGAAATAAACAGTTTGCTTTTTGAACTTAATTGTAAGCTGAAATAAAATGAAAAGTGAAAGTTTTTATTTCTATAATTTATCTTGTATTATATAATACTCTTGATAAATAATAGGACGATGATATCCAAAACCTGATTTGCTTTATTTATGCTATTAGCAGAAATATTATATCCCCACCTTCTTCATTCCATAAAATAAATATTTTTAAAAATTATTAAGCATGAATAGAAAAATTTATTATATTAATTAGATATAAAATTAGAGTTTGTCTCTTTTTTTTTTTTTTTTAAATGAAGGCATTTATTTTATTACTGGTATCAGTATAGAATGTAAAATTGTATGAACACCTAATGCTATGTAATAATGTTAGCAAGTAGTAGTATTTGTATGTATTTCATGGGTAATAAAGGGCCTCATTTTGCTTAGTACCCCTAGATAACTGCTTAGGTTTGATTATGCATTGACCAGGCTTTGTATATACCTAATTTTTATATATTATTGAGCAATCCTTAACAATGGGAAAAGATAAATTTGTCCATAATGTTGTTTTCAAATAATAGATAATGATTTCAACACAATTAAAATAAAACAACTATATAGTTGTTTTATTTCAATTGTGTTGGAAGCATTATTAATTATTGAGCAAACAAAATAAACTTAAAAAACTTAATACAGAATAATGAAACATAAACTTTCATATTTTTTTTTGTAAATATTTATGTTGTATTAAAATCAGAATCAAACATGATATATTTGGTAACATCTTAAATATATTTATTAACTTAAAATGTTTTGATTATAAAATAATACACATTTATGTATGATATACAATTATATCAAAAACAGTTACTTAAAGTATTAGTATGATATTTTAATTTATGTAGATACATTTATCTCTAAAATATTCTATTGATGTAATATTTCCATGGATCATTTATTCCTGGTATATTCAGTACCAATAATTGAATTAATTTTGATAAATTTTATATGAAGATAAATCGTTAAAATTGTTGTGTTAGTGTACAAGATGAAATATATTTGTACTTTTTAACATTTGGTTTTTTGTTATTTTATATTTATTTATTTATCTGTTTCAGGAATCCATTTACTTTCTCTATTAGTGCCTATTTTAGTGTCTTTTCTACATGACGTGTCCACAACCAATCACTCGTCAAGGACATTACATGATTTTGTACTTCAGCGTTTGATGAAGATAGGACCGCTGTATCCTCAACATTTTCGTAAAATAATGAGTTCAAGGCCTGATCTTCGTACTCGTCTGGAGGCTGCTATTCGTGCCAATCAAGCAGGTAACAAAGTTCCTTCCAGCAGTCCTGCTTCTAATCCAACTCCTCCAGTCCCAACAATTAAATTAAAAATGGACTTTGTTGCCAATTTTACTGGCTAGTTCCTATTCTGAGCAATACTCCATTTTGTACAGTCATACTATATCAATGTAGATACTGCAGTTGTAAAGTTTTTATTTAAAAAAATAAAACAATTAAAAAAAGTAAAGTTGAAAGTAATTAAAATTAGATTAAAAAAAAAAAAATGAAAATTTTGAATAAAATAATTTGTAGTTGAATATTCTATTTAAATAATAAAGTTTAACCAAAGTTACTTTTCATATCAAATCTATTGAGTTTACACACACAAAAAAAAAAACATGCTGAGAGTTGTATTGATCTACAGAAAGTTGTTTGATTGGCTATTGAGGATTAGATACAATCTTTGATTACGAAAAAAAATAGCATTAAAATATCTGATAATATATATATATTTATGTATGTGTTGTGTTTTTAAGCCGTGATAATTTGATAAAAGTATTTTTTTTAAAAAGACTTACTGTCAGATTATTCAAATTTGCATGTTAAGTGAAACATGTAAGTAATTTGTTTTTTAATCTTTTAGTTTTTTAAATGCATTTTTTTAAAATGCTAAAAAAACGAAAAAAAAAAATATTGTACCTTAATAGCACTGCTAAACTAAATTAATTATTATTAGTTTGAAGGTAGTAGTTTCAGATTGGTGATAAGGTGGTCTCACTATACTGACTAAAAACAAAAAAATGTTGATTTTAATATGAAGAATATTTTAGCAGTGTTGAGAATGATGAGATGTTATATTCCCACAGGAATTAAATCCATGGTTGTCTTAACATTAACTTCAACGACTTATTTAATTTTATTTCATGACATAAACTTAATAATATTTACTTATATTGAATTTAAATATGTTGTTTGTTTTTTTGCTTTCTATTAGCTAAGTTTTGAACTGGCACTCAGTCTGCATTATCCATATTTACATTATATTTTAGACATTACTAGCCAATTTCTCATCTAGTAAAAGTAATCATATAGCAACAATACAATAATTGCTTAATAATTTAAAACCAGTTACTGTTAATAGGAATAATTCAGAAATCATTTGCAAAAAGTTCGTATCTGATGAAATTAGGGAACGATTTAATAAATAATACAATAAAGCATCCTAAACAAATGCTAAAATCTTATGCCTTTTTTAGAAAAGAATTTTGGCTAGAATAACACCAAATACAACTATTATCAGTTGTTTGAAGACAAAACTGGAGTTTTTTTTGTTATTAAAATCATACTCGATAACATTTTTACGAATATTATAAATGCATAATTTATTTCATAGGAAACTTAGTATTATTCATTCCTTTATGTACTGTATTAGTTGAATTTGGTATAGCTGTGTTTCGTTTGGCATAGTGATGGAATGATAGATTTGAGGGTTAACGGCTTTTGACTGATACTGTATCTAATACTTTTAGTGCTTGAATGTCACATGATATTCCAGACAAATAATCTTTTGATTATTATAATATCGAAATTCAGAAGAATAAGTAATCTATAATTAAGATATATGGAGAAAAATTATATAAAAAATCGTATCCTGAAATCTGTGGAAGGGTTGTACTTCTTTTTTTGCTTTCAATATAAAAAATGTTGCAAAAAACAAACCAAACATTGCAGGTGACTTGACTTGATCTTAAGTTATATAAATTCTTATCGGAGTCTTGAATCTTTTTATTTATTTATTTTCATTTTCAACCAGTTCTTTTTATACCTGACCATCTGAATGTTCAAAACTATACTTATTCCCTGGCATTAGCCTTAGATCCACTCACAAATACTAAAACTGTATTAAGCTTTCATGTAATCAGATTTCAAAATATTCATTGCTGACAACGACCATAATAAATCTGCAATCATAACAATTTTATGATAATAAGTGAAGGATAATGATTTGTGATAAATTCAATCAATGAAAATAATAGATATTATAAAATCAAGTGAAACAGGGACTTGTTTACATTAGAAATTCTAAAATGTTATAAATTTTACTCTGAATTGATATATACTTTGCAACTGGAATATAATCTTTACAAAAAATTCTAACAAAATTATTGTTTATGTATATGTGTATATTTGTGCATGCATGTATTTATATACATACCGAAATAAAAATTTTCGTAGATGAAAGATTTATTATAATTTATAATAAATTTCAGAAATAACTAAAATATATAACTATATCAACTTAGCAACAAAATAACATTTGCCGTCATTTGATCAAGGATGTTATTAAATTATTTTGCTGAAATGTTGGTAGCTATATAATTTAATATTTATATAATATAAAAATAACATAATAGAAAATAAAATGGAAAATAGATTTAAGAAACCAAATATATTTTCAATGCATAATCATAGCTACCAAAACAACAATATTTTGTTATTACAAATTAAAAAAGCTATTTTTTACTTAATTAAATGCTATTGGATCTGATTTATCACATGTTCATTTTGCAAAATAAATTGTATGTACATAAAATTTAAAAATTGTTTTTAATCTCAATCCTAAACTCCATGAACAATTTTATTTTTTTAATCTCTTGGTGGAACAATATTTATATCAATGAAATATTAACGAGCAATTGTATAAAATATCTGAACTTTTGGCTCAAGTGAACGTTGGATTCCAAAAATATCTCATGTAAACTAATATAAATACATGAATTTTGTATAAGTGTGCCAATATTATGATTTTTTTAAAAAATACTTTGGATTTCAATGAGATAGTGATTTGAGAAACTTCTGACATGCGAAAATTAAATGAGATAGTTATTTGAGAAACTTCTGACATGTTTAAATTAAAAAGTGGAATAAACTTTGTGGAAGTTCCATATGTATCTTATTTAGATTGTATGGTCACAATTGTTGGACATGCAGATGATTTTACCATCATGCCTAAAAGGTTTAATAAATCATTAATCACTAATGATGGATATCATTGATGACTTTTTAACTGAAACCCATTCTTTCGTACATTCAGAAAAGATGGTAGTTTGATAACTGGTCTCATCCTGTAAAATTTCATCAGAATTAAATACAATAAAAACTGAACTAAGTAATTATTTTAATAAATTAATTTTTGATAAGATCCAAAATGTATAAATAATCAGGTCAATCAACATTTGGGTATACTAAATTATAATGCACTCTAGATTCAACTTCATTAATAAATATCAGTAAAATTATTCCATAGCAAGATAATGTTTCTAAGGCAATTCTATTATTTATTTTTATTAAAAACTTCAATATTTCCTTTGATATTTCATGGAATTAAATTGATTTATTCTAAATTCAGCATCTTATATTTAAAAACAAGAATTTTCACATTTTGCTTTAAAACATAAATTCAAATTCTTAGTATTACAGATTACAAAATTAAAATATTTGCTACAATAAATTTAACCATAACACTAGCTTTTAATGAAATTAAAATATTTTTGGAAAAGTGTTCTCTTTCTAAACAAAGACTCTGCTTAAAATTTATTGTTCCACAAATTCATGTAAAATTGATGTTTTAACTTATAATCAATCGCAACAAAAGTTTTTCCTTAATTGTATATTCTGCTTCCGATTAAACTTTTATTTGTGATTTTTGCAAACATAAGAATAAGAGAATGAATCGTATTTTTTTCAGAAATGTATATCTTTTTATGAACTTATGCAACAAGATAAACTTGAAATATCTAATAGCTAACTTTTTTTTTTAACTTTCATATTGTCCTAGAGTGTTATATACATCCAGCACATGGTATGGTAGGTTAGTTATGAAAGTACAACGCTTTAAAAATAGTTGCACATAATTGGAATAATTAATTCTTAAAAGACTTGAAATATTTACCAATAAATATTTTTCTTAGAATAGGATATCACAAAGTATATATTAGAAATTTTCTGCAAAATAGTTATAGTAAAAAAAAATAGGTCCAAATTTTAAATGCTATAAAATTTTTTCATTATCTATATATTATTCTCTCACATGCACACACAGAGTTGCACAACATAACAAATCAATAAATAGTTTTAATTAAAACCAATGTTACAATCATTGAAGAATTTTATTTTGAAAAATTTGTGGAAATTCAATGATTATTTAATATATGTTAAAATGTTCTTCCAAAAAAATCTGGTAGCAATACTATATTTACAAGTAATTTTTAAATATAGGCGATTTGAACTCAGACTTTCAAGCACCCACCAACTACCCAGACTATCTCATATAACTGATATACATGACCACACACATGTAGAAAAGATAAATAATCACCAATATACGTATTTCATGCTAAACTAGCACTCATCAGTTGGTCTAGATTATCATCTCACATATAATCAATGCTCAGTTTATATTAAGATAGCAAATCTTCACACTTTAATGGATAGGTTTTAATGTACTCCAACTTCCAACTTTTCAGCCATCCATATCATTGAAAATCTGACGATGGAAAGCCAAATCCCATGCTGATGCCAACATTATTGCCATGCCCATGTTGACCTGAAGTCATTGTGACCCCTCATGTATAGGATCTTATCCATTTAAATTCATAGAAGAGGGATGGGCAGGATACAAACTTCATATGTAAATATTTGAAAACCAGATTGGAGTAGATTGAAGCCTGTCCATTAAAGTGTGAAAATTTGCTATCTTAATATAAACTGAGCACTGATTATATATATGTGTGAGAGATGATAATCTGGACCAACTGATGAGTGCTGGTTTAGCATGAAATACATATATTGGTGATGATTTATTTTTTCTACATGTGTGTGGTCATGTATATCAGTTGTATGAGATAGTGTGGATAGTTGGTGGGTGCTTGAAAGTGAGTTCAAATCTCCTATATTTACAATTAACCTCCAGTTTTGTGAAAAGTGCCTGGTTTTCAAATATTTGAGTAATTTTTAAATACATTTAATTGAAGTAATGACCACATATTTTTTATTTTGAGTTTTTATATATTGATTGAAAATTATGACATCTAATTAATCTTAAATATTAATGATTAAGATTCAGTAATAAATTTCTATGTAAAACTAAATTTAACTTATAAATATTTTATATAAAAGTAATGGCAAAATTAGAACTTGACTCAAATCCACATTTAAATTAATTTGGTGATGAATATTGCAAATCATTAATAATTTATACTACAAATAGTTATCTATTTACGTAAACTCAGAAAAGGTAAAAAATTAAAAAAAGATGTGATGTACAAATCAAACAATCAGAAATTCCTGTTTTTTTTTTTTTTTTACCTATGTTGTGAAAAAATCACTCGTGGATCTTTCATTGTTTTAATATATATTGAAGCAGACATACTGTTCCATGTATATATTCAGAAGACCCCCCCCCATTAAAAAGACTAGCATGATTTGTTGTTAAAAAAGAAAAAGAAAAGACTTAATAATGTTTAAGGAAAACTAAAAATTTCAAGAAACAAAGAAATAGTGAAAATTGACTGCAATGAAAAAAAAAAAAAGATAATTTGGTCAAATTAAAAAGAAAAATACATTTAAATGTGCAATTAAAGAAAGTATAAATCTTTCTTTATTAAAATTCATCAATCCAAAAAAGAAAATCAATAAAGTAAGAAAGAAAAAAATATATTTAAACATTAAAAAAAAGATAGGCTTATTTTGTATTTCAAAAAAATAATTCGTAAGGCAAAATAATTTAGGTGTTAAGTCAATGCTCCAGGCAAGGAAATTTCAACACATAGCCAGATAATTGAAAACGGTCTTCTACCGCCAAAAAGAATAGCCAATGAGCTGGAGGAAATGGCACGAAGGTGGATGAAAACACACACCAATTGAAGTAAGGGTCATGTAATCCGTTCTGATGGGCAGAGAGAGTATAAATAGGCTGGAAAATTAGGATTATTAGGAGAGTGTTTTTTTTATCAGTTGTATTGGATAAAACAAGCAGAGAAGTATAAATAGGCTGGAAAATTCGGATTATCAGAGAGTGTTTGTTTTTTATCAGTTTTATTAAGTAAAGCAAGAGAGAAAAATCTAGCATATCCATGAAGAAACAATTTAACATGGGCGGTTAGCCCGCTTTCTCTATCCACGATCATGAAGTAAGCTTCAGTCTCGGTCTACAGTGCCATTCATCAAGCCCCAGTGTTATTGAAAGAAACAATTCGAAACAAAGCAAAACTCTCCATATAGTAGTGCCATCTTGTGCTATGTGCTAGTATGAGATAGTGATCATGTGATGTTTAGTGGTTTATTGAAAGAAAACAACAAGTCAAAAGGTAAGCATTAAAAATAATTCAATTATTAATTCTATAATAAAGTTTATAATAAAAAAATTAATGGAGTAATATGAAAACATTGTGTTCTATATTCAAAATTATAAATTCTTTACCAACACGGAAATGCTGATAACAAACTTATATGTCTATGTTAACTGAAAAATAAATATCTGAGCTATATATCAGAATAATTAAATTAAGATTATAAATAAAACTTGATAAACTTATGGGTAAAGATATATGTCTGTGGCTGACCAAATAACAAATATTCATGCTATATACTAGAACAATTAAATTAAGATTATAAATGAAACTGCTGATAAACTTATGTGTAAAAACATAGGTCTTTGGCTGACCAAATAACAAATATGCTAGAATAATTAAATGAAGATTATAAATGCTTACATGCATATTGGTTATGTCTAAGTAGAATAATGAAACTTATGTGTATAAATGCACATTTATACTTGATTGGATTATAAATAGTCCACAAATCTGGAATTGCTTATATTACCTATTTACCTACCTAAAAAGGATATACAGATATGGAACAAATGGTTAAAAATATTCATGCAGTAATGTTAGACATCTACTTGATAAAAGATCTTTTGACTTTTTCACACAAGATAAATGAAAATGAATCTTCACATGGATACACATGAACTCTGTTAGAAAGACTTGCAAATGAATTATTGTTAAATAAAGTGCTTCTAAACTTCTCATAATTAAACTGAAAATGAATCTTTACATGGATATGAATGAACTTTATTGGAAGGACTTGCAAATGAATTGTTGATAAATAAAATTATTATTACTTAAAAATTAATTTTAGTTGTTCAGTTCTATTTTTGCATCACTTGTCATTCATTGCATTTGTTCACGAGAATTTCATGCCTCTTGAGCTATGTCTGGCATAACTAGACCTAGATAAGTCAGGTTGTAGTGAGATGGAACTCTAGTAGTGCCGTTTGGGAAACCACAGAAATTTCTAGGTGTTTCCAGTCTATGGTGCTACATTCTCTGATGAGCAGGAAATATTGTTGTAAGGGGGGGTGACATCTGTATTGGGGAAAGCTAATGAATGGTTCCTTCCTACAATATGCTCATCAAGAAATTGTTACAACCAAGGTAATAAAGGGGTTGTACGGTGGTCCGGTTACAATATATAATATTTAAATATATGTTACCTGTAGAGGTCCCTACTATCGCATTTTACACACATATTATCGAGGTTATAGCCTCAGTAAATATTAATTACGTATATTATATATACTAAACTTAATGTAATTATAAGGGACTTGAACTCAAACTTTCAAGAATTGGAGAGTGGAGAAGATTGAAGCTTGTCCATTAAAGTTTAAAGATTTGCTATCTTAATATAAACTGAGCACTGATTGTACATATGTGTGGGAGATGGTGATCTGGACCAACTGATGAGTGCTGGTTCAGCTGAAATACATAGTATTGGAAATCATTTATGTTTTTTTCACATGTATGTGCTCATGTGCATCAGTTGTATAAAATATATAGATAGTGTAACGGTCAGAATCGTCTATCTCGCTAACACACTGCATAATTCAAACCCCAGACACTAAACTGAACATTCTAGGAGGGGTTGCCTTCTAGATATACTAAGTTCGAATCTAAAGTCCAAATTTCACAGCGCCACCTACGTGATAATGCATCTGATGCTACAACTAGTATAACCTTTTACCGGTGCCTGGTGGTCAGGGAGAAACAAAAGACTCTATACTAAGATAAGTTTGGGTGGCTAATTAACGTCTATGGATTTACAAAAGAAATGCAGAAAATATATATATATCTAGACCGAGACAGTGATAGGAATCAAATAAAATAAGAGATAAAATTTAGTTTTAAATAATTGCACACAATTTATTTATATAAATATATATATAAGACGCCACTGTCTGCTTATATGAGACAGGGACGCGTATTGAATAATTATTGGCATTTATATTTCAGTAATGACAAAAGATTTTAAAACAGAGTGATATATTCTATTCCTCGGGCTAATAGCATTACGATAATGTGCTTGATGAGATAGGAATATGTGCGAGGTGCTTTGAGTAAATAGACAAGTTTAAGACAATATTTGAAATTAAATGTTCTAAAATATTTATTGATTTCGAGAATAGTAACGGACTAAAGCTTACTAAGCAAATGTGGGAATGTGATCAAAGCATTTATTTGAGAATAATAATAGATTTGTATTGGGAGGTCAGTATTGCTGACAGTGAATTTATAAAGTTGGAGGGTGTGACTCGTTTAAGTCACGGATGCTTTGTAAAATAAATATAAAATGAAACAATATTGAAAATCCGGAATAATTACGGAGGGCATCTCGCCGCTAACCCGTAGGAAAGTATTTTGACGAAACAGCCGAAACTTAACGATTGCATTAAATTCCCAGGGGTGCCATTTGTGAACACCCTCTGCCTGGAAAACCGCAAGCATGGAGAGAACGGCCTTAGCCGTGTAAAGAATCCTTGGAAAATAAAACAAAGCGGTCTCAACAACCAATTCATGTACCAGCAATACGAGACTAGTGTATATAAAAACATACTAAATGGGTTTTACTTGTATTAAGAGAAATGCCCAATCAAATTCCCTGAAATTCATTTAAAAGGGTCCGCACATTCTCGACATCAATGATGAACTTTATAATTAAAATAGAACACGGTAATTAAAATAAGAAAATGCATGCTTGCGGGTTTGAAAAGTAAGTATAGATTTATATACGCAATCATGCATTTGGGGACACATTTAATCATTGACTTCGCACATACTCTTATATTAGATTAAAATCAATAACATGTAGATTTTAAACTATGTGATTATGTTACATTAAAGAAAAGAATCGCCCTCGAACGAGTGATTTGCAAGACAATAAAATTGGAAAATTATAAATTTAAAATATGCCTTAATAGCGGCATCTTATTTTCAATAGAGGGAATAGTTCACTCGGTCAAAGACGATTCTGACACATTATCATAATAAAATAAAAGAAAGCTTTATAAATAGAAAATATTAACCCAAGGATAGAGCAAAATGTTGAGTATATTTAACTACATGAAAGAAATACATAATGAAGTTGTGAAATATAAGAAAACAATGTTAAATAGCTATAGCATGTTAGTTAGTGATCACAAGAGCTCTTGGGTTAATTTAGGTTACCTCTGGAGAAGCATTTGCAGGTAGATGTTCGGCAGGTTTTATAATTCAGCAGCAAAATCTGGAATGTTCATATTTGGCAGCGGCAGCAGCAGTTTCGGGATCCGTGTGATAAATTTTTGATGGTATGGAGCAGCGGCTGGCTATTCCGATGGGACATAGCCATCTTAAACGCCTCTACTCGGACATGTCAAGGTTAGCAAATTATTAGAATTTTAGAACAACTCAGAAACTTTTAGACAACTCAGAATTCTTTAAAAGCTTAAACCTTTCAGAGCTTAGAATAGCTTAGAAAGCTTAGAATAGCTTAGAATGGTGAACAAAAGAAAAAGATCCTTTTTATAGTAAAATTTAACAATAGATTTGTCCTGGGGCGTACAAAATTATTGGACTTATCTGCTGTAATTAAATCTATCCGAATGTCTAAAGGAATTCAACATTAATTAATTTCTTTTGTTAACTTCCCCATCGACATTCGAATTACAAACTAGATTTAATTAAAATTACTGCTACTAATTAAAGAAAACTTAAGTGTACAGCTGCTGTTTTTAGATAACTTATATAATTAAACTATTGTCCCTCATTTATTTTAACAGAAATATTTGGGATGATTTTTATTAAATAAAACGAAAATTATTTTATTTTAAATTGTAATATTTGAATCTATCCACTAAACGAATATTTACTAAATGAATTTTATTTTAAATCAAAATATATTACGACGGTAATATATTTGTAAATAGATCCAAACAAAACAACTAACAATTTATAATTTTGATATGTTTTAAAATGGATATCATAGTGTGTGCGCAATTACGACTTATATAACTTACTTTTTAATAAATGTAAATTATGTGAACAAATACATAATTCATAATATTTTATTTTATTTGGGAATAAGTTATATATATAATATGAGCATTGTGCTCGTGGTTTAAAATTAGGCGGGATTTTCGGTATATAAGTGTATTGCAGACACACTACGATAGATTGGGGTTCAAACTAAGGTATGAGGGTAGGAAGTAGGTGAGAAAAGGTGAAACGAAGATCTGCAAAGCAGACCTTACTGTTTCACATTCCCTTAGTAACGGAACAAAAAAAAATTGTTAAAAAAAAAGATCTTACAACAGGTGTCCACCTATGAAGCCTGCATAAAAAAAAATTTACAAGATAACCCATAATGTACAGGATATAAATATAATGAAGAAACGAAACTGAATTATATACCCGGATCATATTAATAAATCTACCGTCTAGCGAACATTTTTTAATATCCCCCCCCCATTCTTCCAACAAAATTTTATTTAAGAACTAAATTTAACACTGTTTATATCCGATCTCCTGTTTATATTATTCTGTGACGTGTCCATTTCTTTTTTTTGTGTTGTTGTTGTGTTTTTTTTTAAAAAAAAAAAACTACTATAATCCTGGGTCTGGTGGGTAATAACTGCTTTTATAATTTGATGACTGCAGTCTCGGATTATCAGGTCTCTTTACCTTGTCTGGCAGTTCTTTGGCCCAGGGACTGAAATCCAGAGTGGTTAAGAATTCGGCCATTTCCTCCACCTCTTTGATTCTGCTGCCCGCCATCAGCTGTTGTATCGGTAGCGGCATATTCTGTTGAACGGTACGTATAATATGAGTATCAGAAAACGCAAACGTGTTCAGTGATCGAAGGCGATTGACCTGGCGAATGAAAAATTGCGTGTGTGTTTCCTTGATCGCTCCGTACTTTTCCTGGCAAATGGTATTTAGAATTCCGCTCTGCCGATCCTCACTCCAATAATATCTTAGTAACAGGCTACAGTAATTCGTAAAGTTGTTTGGTTTTTTCACCAACAGGCCCCACCAATCTTTTGCATAGCCATATAAATGATGGCTAGCGATAGCAGTCTGTTCATGCGGATCCGTTTTATAAAACTGAAAGAAATCCCGCAGGCTATCCAGGTGTGGGTGGGGGTTTTCTATTTCTCCTCGAAATATTTTAACCGTTAATATCTTAGCAAGTTGGGTTTGAACCCCGAAATCTGGAATTAAGGTCCTGTGGATTGTATCTATCCCACTACCATGCGCTTGAGGAGGTGGTAGATCATCGTTAGAGGCCTGACATCTTTGGTTTAGGTCCACTGCTTCGTTGATACTGTTTGTATCGTCAAGTTCTGTTTTTGCTATCAGGACTTCGTTGTCCAGGTATTGTATTATTTTTGGCTCAGTTTGATCTCGGCATTCGCTCATTTTTTTCCGATTTCCTGAGCAGTATTCTTCCAATTTCCGTTGGAGAGCCCTATATCCTTCTCTCGCTTGTGCCAATTCGTCGAGGAGCATCCTGGTAAACTTTTTACACTCCGTCTCTTTTCTTTGGGCTTCCTCTTCCTGCTTTCTTGCCCTCTCTTCGCTTCTCTTATATAATTCCACCAGATCATCCAGATCGGAATCTTCCTTGGTCGTTTGCTGGACAGTTCTCATACTCATTGGAGGAGATTCAAGAAATCCGGATGGGTCCGGTTCTTGATCAGCGTGGTTGTTGTCCATATTACCCCTGGCTTTGGATGATTATCGTGATCGATGATGATGATTACTTTTTATTTTATCGCTAACTATATTAATATATCTTTAACACAATGTATCGCACTGATAAAGAAAATGTTTAAACTGTTTTACGTGGAGCTTATTAAAACTAATACGGTAAAAAAATACTCTTATTATTTTTCCTTGTTTAAATCTCTGCGATGATTACGTTTAATTACAATTTTATTAATGGCTAATAGGCTATCTCCCTCTCGGTTCTGTCGGCCTAATTGCTGCTTTTATATTTATCACTTAAAACCCCAACTACTGCCCTCTTACTACTGCTAAAATTTCTCGCTTAAATCTGCTGCCAACATATATATTTTTAACTGCCCGTATATATAAAATCTCTTAAATTCTACCTGTCAAAATATTTCGCTAAAATATATTTTTAAACTCAAGCAAATTTTATTTATATATATTAACATTCGCTAGATCCGGGTATAATTATTTCTTTCCTTCTTATTTAAGATTTGCAAACATATATATTTATTGACATAATTATTGATCCGATTCACGTCTCATTATTTGGTCTAAGAAAAATTTACACACGTTTAGAAAAATTTCATACAAAAGAATTGAGCCTGGTGACAAAATTTATTTTAGAAGTAACTCCGTTTAGTGAAATTACCCTTGGGCGCCATGTCACCAGTTAAAAATATCCATAGACTGTTAGCTTCCCAAAATTAATTTTAATAACTATTCCATTTAACTATGGGCACTCGTTAAACATTCACATTTTTTTTTATGTATATTGATTACAACATTTGTTTTATCATTATGCTATATTGCGTGTTGAGCCGATGAAACTTTATTTTGATAGAAAATACAATATTTGAAATATTTATAATTGTCACAATATTCACTTGGGACAATATTTAAGTAATTTACGCTATGTGTACATAGCATGATTTAAGTGAAACAATGAATACAGATAATACAGATGGCTCGTATCGCACTATAGCATGTTTGGACAAGTTCTGATTATATAGGATAAGTAATTGAATGCCTGAGTCAAACAAAATATATGAAATATACACGCAAATAGATAATATAGAGTTTGAAAAATATTATATATCAAAATATAAAGGATTTGAGTAATTAAATGTGAAAACACAATGCTAAAATTAAACTACAGGGATGTGGGTGTTTAAATAATTAAGATCTACAGGGATGTGGGTGTTTAAATATTCGAGGCCCCATGTTGGGCGCCATGGACCCGGAAAAAAAAATTTACTATGTAACAGTCAGAATCGTCTATCTCGCTAACACACTGCATAATTCAAACCCCAGACACTAAACTGAACATTCTAGGAGGGGTTGCCTTCTAGATATACTAAGTTTGAATCTAAAGTCCAAATTTCACAGCGCCACCTACATGATAACGCATCTGATGCTACAACTAGTATAACCTTTTACCGGTGCCTGGTGGTCAGGGAGAAACAAAAGACTCTATACTAAGATAAGTTTGGGTGGCTAATTAACGTCTATGGATTTACAAAAGAAATGCAGAAAATATATATATATATCTAGACCGAGACAGTGATAGGAATCAAATAAAATAAGAGATAAAATTTAGTTTTAAATAATTGCACACAATTTATTTATATAAATATATATATAAGATGCCACTGTCTGCTTATATGAGACAGGGACGCGTATTGAATAATTATTGGCATTTATATTTCAGTAATGACAAAAGATTTTAAAACAGAGTGATATATTCTATTCCTCGGGCTAATAGCATTACGATAATGTGCTTGACGAGATAGGAATATGTGCGAGGTGCTTTGAGTAAATAGACAAGTTTAAGACAATATTTGAAATTAAATGTTCTAAAATATTTATTGATTTCGAGAATAGTAACGGACTAAAGCTTACTAAGCAAACGTGGGAATGTGATCAAAGCATTTATTTGAGAATAATAATAGATTTGTATTGGGAGGTCAGTATTGCTGATAGTGAATTTATAAAGTTGGAGGGTGTGACTCGTTTAAGTCACGGATGCTTTGTAAAATAAATATAAAATGAAACAATATTGAAAATCTGGAATAATTACGGAGGGCATCTCGCCGCTAACCCGTAGGAAAGTATTTTGATGAAACAGCCAAAACTTAGCGACTGTGTAACGATTGCGTTTAATTCCCAGGGGTGCCATTTGTGAACACCCTCTGCCTGGAAAACTGCAAGCATGGAGAGAACGGCCTTAGCCGTGTAAAGAATCCTTGGAAAATAAAACAAAGCGGTCTCAACCAATTCATGTACCAGCAATACGAGACTAGTGTATATAAAAACATACTAAATGGGTTTTACTTGTATTAAGAGAAATGCCCAATCAAATTCCCTGAAATTCATTTAAAAGGGTCCGCACATTCTCAACATCAATGATGAACTTTATAATTAAAATAGAACACAGTAATTAAAATAAGAAAATGCATGCTTGCGGGTTTGAAAAGTAAGTATAGATTTATATACGCAATCATGCATTTGGGGACACATTTAATCATTGACTTCGCACATACTCTTATATTAGATTAAAATCAATAACATGTAGATTTTAAACTATGTGATTATGTTACATTAAAGAAAAGAATCGCCCTCGAACGAGTGATTTGCAAGACAATAAAATTGGAAAATTATAAATTTAAAATATGCCTTAATAGCGGCGTCTTATTTTCAATAGAGGGAATAGTTCACTCGGTCAAAGACGATTCTGACACATTATCATAATAAAATAAAAGAAAGCTTTATAAATAGAAAATATTAACCCAAGGATAGAGCAAAATGTTGAGTATATTTAACTACATGAAAGAAATACATAATGAAGTTGTGAAATATAAGAAAACAATGTTAAATAGCTATAGCATGTTAGTTAGTGATCACAAGAGCTCTTGGGTTAATTTAGGTTACCTCTGGAGAAGCATTTGCAGGTAGATGTTCGGCAGGTTTTATAATTCAGCAGCAAAATCTGGAATGTTCATATTTGGCAGCGGCAGCAGCAGTTTCGGGATCCGTGTGATAAATTTTTGATGGTATGGAGCAGCGGCTGGCTATTCCGATGGGACATAGCCATCTTAAACGCCTCTACTCGGACATGTCAAGGTTAGCAAATTATTAGAATTTTAGAACAACTCAGAAACTTTTAGACAACTCAGAATTCTTTAAAAGCTTAGACCTTTCAGAGCTTAGAATAGCTTAGAAAGCTTAGAATAGCTTAGAATGGTGAACAAAAGAAAAACATCCTTTTTATAGTAAAATTTAACAATAGATTTGTCCTGGGGCATACAAAATTATTGGACTTATCTGCTGTAATTAAATCTATCCGAATGTCTAAAGGAATTCAACATTAATTAATTTCTTTTGTTAACTTCCCCGTCGACATTCGAATTACAAACTAGATTTAATTAAAATTACTGCTACTAATTAAAGAAAACTTAAGTGGACAGCTGCTGTTTTTAGATAAACTTATATAATTAAACTATTGTCCCTCATTTATTTTAACAGAAATATTTGGGATGATTTTTATTAAATAAAACGAAAATTATTTTATTTTAAATTGTAATATTTGAATCTATCCACTAAACGAATATTTACTAAATGAATTTTATTTTAAATCAAAATATATTACGACGGTAATATATTTGTAAATAGATCCAAACAAAACAACTAACAATTTATAATTTTGATATGTTTTAAAATGGATATCATAGTGTGTGCGCAATTACGACTTATATAACTTACTTTTTAATAAATGTAAATTATGTGAACAAAAAAATAATTCATAATATTTTATTTTATTTGGGATTAAGTTATATATATAATACGAGCATTGTGCTCGTGGTTTAAAATTAGGCGGGATTTTCGGTATATAAGTGTATTGCAGACACACTACGATAGATTGGGGTTCAAACTAAGGTATGAGGGTAGGAAGTAGGTGAGAAAAAGTGAAACGAAGATCTGCAAAGCAGACCTTACTGTTTCAATAGATGTGCTTGAAAATTTGAGTTCAAGTTCTTTATATATATATATATGTATATTCTGCATCACGGCTAATAGTAAACTTGCTCCTTAATGGAAAATTTAAATTTAAGCAAGAAATCCCAGAAAATTTAACATATATAAGTAGATGCCTGCCTAATTATATTTTTAATTTTTATATTTGTTTTCTTTTGCTTCTTATTAATTCCTCAATTCTATCCCATACTTCAACATATTGTATATCTATATTATTGTCATATTTTGTATATAAGTTTTTGTATAGTTTAACGGTCAATGAATGGGTCTTAAATGTATCTGCACTACACGGGCGCCATCTAGGCAGTTGAACCTAGAAAAATTTATATAGTAGGCAGATACGTAAGTTAAGATTCAAAAAAAAATTATATATATTATTCTGACCATTTGCCCAAGGTCACTAGCTCATAGAGTAGCAGAGATTTTAAACATTTTTATAAGTTTTAATAGATTTCTATTCTCAAAGTATATATTAAATATTTAGAACAATAAAATAAAAGAAGCCACTGCCAGTAATTAACACACAAATAGATTTTTACTAACGCACATTTAAAATTGAGGAATAAATTTATTTTTAGATATTAACATTAATATTTTTTAATTTTAAATTCAAATTACTATTTAAATAGACCGCACGGATGGATATTTAAATTATATGTTACTTTAGCATGTCGAGTATAGATAGTCTACATAGATTTTTTTTTCTTAAAAACTTATCAAAACATTCATTCAATCTCAGACTAGAAGTTCGTAGCCAACCCAATGCCTGCTTCTAGATATATAGTCGCAATCAATGCAATATGAAGATGCTAGCATAAAACCACGCCGACAGGAATGTGCATCTGACAGCGTGATATTATTTGAAGGAAATGTTCCATGTCCAGAACAGGAAAGTACATCTGTCTGACTAAGGAATGATATATGGTTATTTTTAAAGAGTGCTACGTATGGGGGAGAGTGGTCTTTCTGCCGTCTTATAACTCCCTGTCCATAGAGCTAGAAGGGGTCAGTGGTGCAGGAAATACATCTGCGATCATTTCAACGATATGACTGCCTCTTTGGGGTCATGCACTCAGTTGGGCACATTGTCCTGTATGCTAAACTCGCTTCACATTACATTAATATAAACACCCATATGTCCCTTCACAATCATTGCCCTAACTACGAAACGAATAGCCTGAAATTAAAATCCCTTAAATTAAACATAAACAAATTTAAACATAGTTATTAATCTTTATCCATGCAGCTATCTACACCCAACTTTAATTTAATACATTTTATTTAGCAGATAGAAATAAATAACCTAGTTAAATACAAACATAAATAATTAAATTTAAAAAAATGGAAATGATTGAAATAGCAAACGTATATAAAAACAAATATTTATAATTGATTTAGAGTTCTATTCTTGGTCAGATAAGAGTACATTCATTTATATTACTTTTTTTTCTTTGGATTGATTACTTATTGACGTTATACGGTAATTATTTAAAAGAAAGTTCAATTGGTAAAAATTTATACTTTACGGATTCTGCAGATTTTGAGGTCCATCTTCGTGATCACTTATGTAGATTGTTTGTTCTTCCTTTTTAAAAACGAAGCCACTAGGCATTCTTTTTTGGTTCCTAACTGTCATAGGGAGGTCTCAGCTGGTTGTCCGGAAAATTAAATTTATTGCAGACTTCCACATCGTGAAAATCTGCAATATAGCTAGTTATAATGACATATTCATAGTCAGCTCTCAGATAACAATTATAATAATAATTTGGCTTTTATATTTTTATTAGTCTCTTATCATCCAATCTTTGGATTCAACTGGCAAGACGTCACTAATCCTCTGGTGTTTCAATTACGGTCCATGTTGACATTTCTGGTGTTTGCATTGGTCATTTAATTTCTTTGTACTCTCTTATCTGACCCTTTAATTTATTTTAAATGCCTCAAGGGTCAGTTTGCTTTTGAACAATCATTTAATTAATAAGACAATCATTTCCATTTTCTAAGATTATAGAAATCAACATTATTTCTATTTCCAAAAATATCAAATCTTTATATCTTTACTTTTTTTACAAAAAAAATTTCTTACAAATATTTTTATTTTTTTAAAATAGTTTTTAAAGTTGTCCATCATGCGATTTATATATACGTTAAACAGTTTTTAAATTTCAGTTTTTAAGTTAAGTTTTTTTTCTTTTTAATAAATCAATTTTTTATTTATGATCCTTTTTATTTTAATTTTAAAATAATGTAACGGAATATTATATTCCGTTACAATAGGGACATTAAAATTATTTTGTATATTTTAATATCTGGCTTAACTATTTAAAGTGACTTCTTACAATTTAACCAATTTTAGTAATTATGTTGTTATTTATGAAATGAGATCTTTCAAACATTTTTAATGTGCACTTTTTATATAAAAATTATAACTATTCTCTTTCACTTGCTATTGATGCATTTCCCTAAACACATAAGTATCTTATGTGATATATCATGACTTCTCCTTTATGGAAGTCAAGGATCTCTGAGCCAGTAAGCCTGTATAAACCTGTTAGTCTCTAAAAGTTTACATCTATGTTATATTTAATTTTTACAGTTGATCTTGGTCTATTTAGCATCTTTTAAGTCACTTTCAATCATTATTCAAATTTGACATCAATGCCCTGACCCACTTTTTATTTTTATTTAATTAATGCTTATTTTATATATATAAATTCTTATTTCCATTCTTTCCAATGTTGTCTACATTCTAGTAATAAATGACCAATTTCAACCTTTTCTGTACATAGTTTGCAAAACAAATCTCCCAATTTATTCTATTTATTAATATATTCTCTCAGTAATAGTATCCCTGCTCATATTGTAATAAAAAGATTATTTTCCTTTCTATTATCATAAAATGATAACTTGATATATAGATTTATTCTCTTATTTTTTCTATCTGGTCTCCTCTCTGCTCTTTATTAACAATAATATTTTTTCATGCAATCTTTATTTCTATAGAAATTAGTAATTCTCATTAACATATTTTATCCCCTTTTTTATACAGTTAAATTAATATAAAATCTTTGTCCAGTTTTCTTTAGTATATTCCACTTGCTTATTCTGTTTGTTGTTGTCTTTCTCTTAAAATTCCAATTGGAAGTTATTTTAGTTATTCTATTCTACTTATAAATTGCAATCTTACATATATTTTTATCTTAACCTTTTGTGTTCTTCATGCAAAACATGATTATTATACTTTCTCCAGAATTACTTAATTTTCTGTTCATATGAAAAGGAAATATTCTTTCATATTATTCCAAAAGTTACAATAATTTAATAAAAACATTTGCTAAGATTCACATTATTATATGTTAGGTTAATAAGAGGTTCCACATTTAAGAAATAATTTTAGATGGATTTTTCATACAAGTCATTATTTTGGAATAATGCATTAGTAGCAATAATTCTAAATTTTAGTTTACTGAAAAATCATTTATTACAAGTTTGAGTAATCAATAAACATTGAGTAATCCTACATTCGTATCCTCTATTAATTTCTGGATATTGATTCATTGAGAAGAAGCTATTTTTTCTTTTGTTTTAAAAATAAATGGCTTAGGTATAGATTAAATACAGAATTAGTGCTCTTAATATAGATATTGAAAATAAGCAGAAAGTGCAAGGAGCCTATAGCATAAGACAGATAATTAATATAGATAGTTACTTGTCTTGGATCAGATAAATATATAAGAAATTTAAGCTCAAAATGTTAGAATATGTTTGAGTTTCAAGTTTGACTAAATGGTAAAGAAATAAGTACTTATTAAATGAGTAGGTACAGATACAATAGAATTCACTGTAGAAAATCAATAGCCAGAAAATAGTTGGCAATGTGGATATAGCATTACCATCTAGTCATCTTTTTCAACTATTATCAGTCTACTGTAGGATAAGGTCTGCAAGTTTAATCTAGTTTCTTTGATCTTGAGCTTCTTTACAACACATCAACATACTTCCTTATTTCATCTATCATGAATTTTTTTTAGATCTTATACAATCTTTTGGAATCCAGTTTAAGATTTCAACAGTCCATCTATTACCATTTTGTCTAGTAATATATCCAGACCATTTTATTTCAGTATCTTAATTTTTTCAATAATGTCAGTTATACCAGTTTCTTCTCTCTCACATATATTTCGTTTTTGATCTTTTTTTTTTGTTACTCTTAACATACATCTCTTCAAACTTCATTAAATGATCTGAAGTCTGAATTGCTTTTCTATTAAAGTGTCCAATTCTCTGATCCATAAATAAGAACTGATAAAAAAAATCGATCAAAAAGTTTTTCAAACATAGTTTATTTTAATATTAAGTTATTTCTACCTAAAGTATATCATTCAAGTTTTTTTTAATAATTAATTTCATGCAGGATGTTTCCATGTGTATTAATAATATGCTCAAGTTATTTCTAGTTGTAACTTTTAATTCATGATTATCAATTTTTATTTTCTTCTGAGAGAATCCTTTGAATCTTTTTAGCTTTTATATTTATTCCTACTTTTTTACTTCTATCTAGTATTTCATGAAACTAAAGCATTCCAAAATGTAAATGATTTAAATTATCTCCACTTATTTTTATTCTTTTAATTCCACATTTTAATTCATAAAATACTTCTTATAAAACTGCTGTAAAAAGTTTTGGAGATATGGAATCATTGTGTTGTATACCCTTCTCAGTTTTTATCTTCTTAGTATGACCACATAATTAATTATTGCTGTTGCAGTTTGATGAATATTCTTCAGAATATGATAGTATCCAGGTATTTACATCTTAACGATCCAATAAAATTTCATTTTGTAATCTACAAGTCCAATTTTCAATAATTAGATGTAAACCATTATGCTAAAACTACTTTTAAATCCAGTTTGCTTTTTTGGTTGGTTAAATCTAAAGTTTGTTGTAAGCAAGTTGTAATAATCTTGGTAAAAATTTTATGTAGAACTGGTATAAGACTATTGATGTATAGTTGCTAATATCTTTATCTTTTTATATCAATTTTACTCCTGCCTTCTTTCAATCTTGCAGTATATCTTTATCGTTTAAACATTTAATGTATAACTACCAACAATTTTTCTATTTCTTTACCTGCATCTTTTAAAATATCAATTATAATTCTATCAGTTTCTACAGCTTTTCACCTCTTCCTAGACTTAATTGCAGGTCTCACTTCATTTAAAATGTTAACAATGCAAATATAATGTGTGTAGGGAATACTTTGTTTTCTTAATTATTTATTATTGTATAATTCTTCTACACATTTCATGATATTATTTCTCTTTTTAATAATAATTTGGATCTTATTGCAGAAATAACTTTCAGTATTTTAAATATGTATTTTACATTTTCGAGACTTATTTTCTTCTATAGCTTTTCTTGCCGAATCATAATTATATTTTATATTGTTAACTCTTTTTCTTATCATTTTATAAAACTAGACATTCAGTTCTTAATTGGATCATTTTTAAAAATTTTCATATTTTTTTCTATATAAATTGTCTGTTCTGAGTAAAAATTTACTAGTAAATTGCTGTTTTTTTTTTTTGTACTAGATATGTCTTAAAGTTTAAAATAGTGTATCAGTTCTTTTATTGATTTCATTCACATTTGAACTTCCTTATAATCCCATTCTGCTGTTGTTTCATTTGGATGTTTCCATGCCATTTTCTGTTTAGCAGTTTTCTCAAAGAAAATATAGTGTACAGAATTTTCTTTTCTGTAAGCTTCACAAGTCTATGTCCTCTTATTTCTATCACTATAACCAAATTTACTCACAATCCTTTCATCTTTCAATTGTTTATCATTTCTGGTAGTAAAATCTCGTTGAGTTTGAAAATGTTTGGTCAAATTTAAAACCATTTTGTATATCCATATTGTGTAAGCATAGGGAATAGTGATTATATGACATATAAAAATTCTCTACATTTCATCAGAATGAAAACTTGTTGGGGACATAAATCTGAATTATTTGCACTTGGTATATTTTGTTAAGTTGAGTAACTAATCTTGTCACAGATATACTATCAATCTTCTTAATATTGTTATTTCATTTTTTATTTATAATGAATCCCATTCCACTTGTGTCTCCAATTCTTTTTAAATCAATTATCTTTTTACCTTCTAACTTTATTGTAGTGTCCCATTTAATATCGGGCAATATTTTTAATTGATAGTCTTCCCTTCACTTGAAAGTAATCTGCTGTTATATATATCTAAATAAAATATCATTGAATAGTAGACAGAATCTGCAATCAGGACTTTTAACAACTTCCACTTTTGGTAGCAACTGATGCTTTGGCTACTGGCATTACAACCGCCTGGAAATAAGGGCCATTATTTTATTTTATGAGTTGTTATTATAACTGTCTATTTAAAAAAGCCTATTCACACATTTATTTCTTTCATCAAAAAAAAAAAATTGTTTCTGTTAAGAACTATCAAGCAACTGTAGAAGAAAGACCATAATGTTTTTTGATCTTCAACTCGAAAGTTAAAATGTCAATAAATTCATCACGCTTGTTGATGTGTATTGATGAATAACCTATCCTTATTCATTTGTTGTATAATTACAGCTGCAGTGGCAATGTATGAAGAGGATGTTAAGAATATGCCCTGCTTGCTTTTTTTAATATCTAACAAAGGAAGCAAATGTCTTCTTTCAGTTAACAGCAAATTTTTTTTTCATCCACTATCAAGTATATATTGATTATTCAAGCTTCCAATAGAAACTCTGGACTAGTTCAAATGAATAGAGAAAGGTGTAAAATATATTTTAGAATAATAAATATTTTATTTCATATCTTGGATATCTGAAAAAGATATGATTCAGTTGTTGCTAAAATGATATTGCAAAAGAACCAATTGAAAATTATTTTTTATGATACTTAGCATTGTGAAAACATGTTGAAACTACTTACTTGTATCTGATTATTGCTTCAGAAGATAATTGAGACTTCATTTCCAGCAAAAGCTCTATTTAGTAAACTCTTTGTTTTCTCAAATTTATCTTGTTTTAAAGACAATAAATATCTTGCATTTTTCTTAATTATTAAAAAAATAAAATGAAATTCTATTTGAATCATAATTCTATTATTAGAGCTTCCCCCTTTTAAAAGTAAAATTTCTAAAAAACATGTTTTGTTTTGTTAATGACAAATAATATGGTTTATAATCAGTAAGATTTTTACATTTATTTTGACTTACAATATATCTATATATTTTTCTGCTACTTGTGCTAACTTTTCATAGGACACTACCATGTTTCCCTGAAATTAAGACCTAACAAGAAAAATAAGCCCTAGCATGATTTTTCAGAATGCTTGTAATATAAGTTCTACTCAAATATAGACCTTCATTAAGATCGTCAGTCAGGATTTTTTTTTCATTAGTTGAATATAAATTATAATGGTACTTATGTATTTTATTAAACAAAAGCAAAACTCTCCATACAGTAGTGCCACCCTGTGCTAACCAGAGTAATCAATGGATGCCAGAAGGCTTGTGCATAAAATCCCTATCTAGAGCCTACTCATCCAATATCCCCAGACTAGTTTCTGGCTTGTGGCCATCATCAATGAGGAGCCTTGGATTTGAGAGCACTGCACCTAGATCTTAGGATCTAATGCAACCCTACTTTACTACAAAACTATGAGAATGAAATTGAAAACACAAAAATATTTTCAATCTAAGCTCAATAACTTATATAGTCATATGGGTCTGAACTCAATTCAGCACCCATACATTTTGGTGTCTTTGACTCTTAAGCAACCATAGCCACCACTATCCTGTATGGAGAGTTTTGCCTTTGTTTACAATTATGTGCTAGTATGAGATGGTGATCATGTGATGTTTAGTGGTTTAACACCAATCCTGCCTAATAGGATAATGGTGGCTATGGTTGCTTAAGAGCCAAAGACACCAAAATGTATGGGTGCTGAATTGAGTTCAGACCCATATGACTATATAAGCTATTGAGCTTAGATTGAAAATATTTTTGTGTTTTCAATTTCATTCTCATAGTTTTGTAGTAAAGTAGAGTTAAAGGTGGCTGCTGGAGGGTTGCATTAGATCCTAAAATCTAGATGCAGTGCTCTCAGATCCAAGGCTCCTCACTGATAATGGCCACAAACCAGAAACTAGTCTGGGGATATTGGATGAGTAGGCACTAGATGGGGATTTTATGCACAAGCCTTCTGGCATCCATTGATTACTCTGGTTAGCACAGGGTGGCACTACTGTATGGAGAGTTTTGCCTTTGTTTACAACAATTATGTGCTAGTATGAGATGGTGATCATGTGATGTATTTTATTGTTGAACATTTTCAAGAAACATAATTCTATGTGCATAGATAAACATTTTTTTTGCATAGAGAAACAATTTCCTTTCAGCCGAATCTTGAACTTATGATAATCAATTTATTGATTTAAGGAATGATTTAACAAACTTTTAAAATTTACCTACCACAAGCCAATATATCAGAAAATGTATAATTTATGTAATTTAGGCACTTATTTATATTTAATACTTAGATTTAGAATGTTTGACTTAGTTTTAGAATTTGATCCCAGTAGCTTTTAAATATTCAAGATAAAAGAAAAATCATTTTTATTTCTTAAATGTTATTTTCCCTCCTAAAAGAGTTTAAATACTGTAAGTTATTTTAATAATTAAATTTTAGGTTTAAGTTAAGTTGAACTTTCCATTAAAGAAAAGTTTTAAAAAAGAATACCCAAGTGGGACTATTATAAGTAATTTGGAAAGTGTTTTCAATGTGCACCCTTGGTAACTGATGGATGTAGTTGTGGTCTGGTATGAATCTTCATAATTTAATATGCCGTGTCTTGTAACAGTTGTACTTAATGTGGTGTCAAATACAGAAATATTTTTTGAATTTTTGTGCTTGCATTTTTTTATCACTTTTGTATGGATAATCATTTTTAATTGTAATCATTTTTGTTACCACATCTATTTAGTAAGTCTTCTGTTAATATTTGATTTAATGGTAAATTTAAATGGAATAATATTTTGACCCCAGACAAGTTTTTGTATTTAAATAAATGTAAATATCCCAGTGCATATCGCTAGCTGAAAATTAAAATATTCACTGAGGGCATTGCTAAAAAAAGATTTTGAATAAATGTATATTTTTGTACGTGAATAAATGTAGATTTTTGTACACGAAAAAAAATTAGGCATTCCCTGAAAATAAGCCCTAAAGTGTCTTTTGGAGCAAAAATTAGTATATGACCCAATCTTATTTTCAGATGAAACACTATATATGAGATTGTTTTCAATTTTTTTTAAATCAGGTACCATATTAAGGTTAATTACTTTTATCAGTGATTCAAATCCCAAAATCAGTATACAGTTCTCATTATTGGACTAATGATATGTGACTGTTAAGAAAGATGGTGATTGATAAATACATGTATCATTGAAAGTAGCCAATGTATAATATTTTCTTATTTAATAATATTATTGTAAGATTGAAACAAATATATTTTAATACAAGTATAATTTATATACTTGAAGTTTAGAGGTAAAATAAGGGATTTGAACACAGATTTTCAAGCTCCTTTCAGCTATCCACCATCTCATACAACTGATACAATTTATTATTTTGTATATCAGTGAATAAAAAATGCCAAAAACAGTGTTATGTAACAAAAAAATATATTAATTAGCAGATAAAAGTTTCCATAATATTTTGTTCTGTAATTTCTTTTGATAATGTTTATTTTAATAATAATTTGTACATAATTTAATAACACAATAATTATTTTTAAAAATCTGTCTAAAATTTGACAAAATCATAAAAAACTGAAATTATTTAAATTTCAGAATCTTTTAAAATTTTTATAAATTTATGATTGTATACCATTATTTTGTGTTCATTGTATTAATGAAATATATATCAAATTTATTTTAGAGGCATCCAATACATATCTTGATTCAAAAGAAATATCTGTTTAAGGGATAGACATTTTTGTTTTTTCAGATCTCGAAATGCATTTATTGAGGGTTTGTAAAGTGGTTGCAAGAAGTGCTTTGCTTTAATTCCTAATTTAGTGAAATAACACAGCTAAAACATTGCTGAAGAGAGGAATTTATTTAAATCTTGCATTTCAGTTTAATAGTCTAAACGAATTTATACTGGTTGCCAGAGTTTGAAGTGCAAATTGTCAGAACTTATTATGGGCCATTAATTAGAAATTGGATATGTGCTTTACATGCCTATCTTCTAGTAATTTGATTACCTCAAGTTAGAATAGATGTTTCAGGAATAGCACAAATATTGTGAATTACTTGACACTACTAAAAGTATTTATTTTTGCATTTAATTTTATTACAAATTACAATATCCATTGTGTCATTTCAAAGAATTTTAAATGATGAAAAGGATTCTTGCCGATAAATATAAAAATGCTCGTATTGCTACTATTATATCTTGAGAATAAATTTTTTTATCCATATGAAATATTTTTCAACCAATTATCTCTCACTTGATTTTGTTGTTTATGTGCCATAATTTTCATGGTGATGTTTTATTTTTAATTTAAAATTTTTATTTTGTTATCTAATTGTATATATAAAATGACCATAAGTAATTTTGAATTTATTTTTTCTCATACAAAGTAGCAAATGAATTGAAAACTTCCTATCTAGTTTCATTGCAGTAGTATATGCTGATGTTTGATAACTTTCAAAATCATATTTATAGTGACTTTATGATTCGCTATCAGATAATACAATTTGGTTTTAGACTGTCTTAGAAAAAGGATTTCAAGTGTAAGTTAAAACAATGAAGTATAAATTTAAGGTAATGAAAATAATTTAAAATATTGTGTATATTAATTGATCAATAATTTGTTGAACAATAATTAGTAATCTACAAACATTTTATCCGAATATCTAAAATATTTTTAATTAATAAAATCTTTTAGATTTTTAAATTAATTAAATGTTGTGTTTATGATCAGGTTGTAATTAATATCCAACAACTTTATCTATCTGCTTAATATAAATAGATTTGAAATGGATTTAGTAATTATGAGAATATTTTAAATCGAATTTATTTCTAATGCAAATATAATTGAAATTAAAGTGTTTGTGAGCCTTTAGCAGTTAGAGATATTTTTATCTTGTCACAAGTTTTTTGTACTTAAATTAGATGAGTTCAAAATGTATAATAACATATGTAAATATAGAAACAACTTGCTAACATAAAAATATTGCTGACTCTTCGTTTATGCTAGGGTTACTAAAACGTTTCACATGGTAAGTGTAATAATTGCAGCATTATGAAATTCAAACTCAAATGTATATTATACATTTAAATAATCTTATATGTGGTTAAATAAATAAAAAAGAGAAAATGTTGGATAATATTGCCTTAAAAAAATACCAAAGGCTAGAATAATTAATCGATATCAAATATGAGATAAGAAAGATAATCCCGATAACACATAACATTTGATTATTTAAATAGCAGGTCAACACAACACTTCTATTTGCTTAATCAAACAGATTGCTTTATTTCATTTGGAATGAATCCAGGAATCTCATATTTTTAAATGCCACTATCACAATTAAACTAAATTGCTAAGGATATAGGAAACTAATACTACGAGTGAAAGGGCTTTAGAACATGTAGATTTAAATAAAAGTCTTAGTTTTTAAAATGTTTTATTTTGTACATATGATTAGAGAGAAAAAAATGATCAGAGCACAGTTATAAAAATTGGATAAATAAATGAACTATGTGAATATATGCAAATTATTGAAAATTGCATAAAATTGTATAAATACTAAATTTGTGAATTGTATCGTCAATAGTGTTAAATGCTCCTGAGATTTTCTTAAGTTGACTATTTTAATTATAATTAATATGAATTGGTATAATTAAGACATAAAGTAACCCAATTTCATTATACATTTTTATTTCTGATTATATATGTATATTAAAAGATTTTATCCATATTCTAGTCTGTCACTGCTTACTTCAAAAGAAATTGGTGATACATTTATATATATATTGATAAAAATGTATTACAGTTTAGGACTACAATATGTATGACAAGAGAAATAATATCTATTTACAAGTAATGGCATTATTACATTTCAAATCTGGGTAATTATAATGTAATTGGGCTTAGCCACTTGATGGCGTTGTTGGCAGTCAAAAACAATACAATGCAATGTTTGGAGCCGCGTGATTTTTAAATCGAATCGCTGTTTTTTTTTTTGGTTATTAATTTATTGATTGCTATAACTTTTTTTTTTCATGCCTTTTTATTAAAAAAGTTGTTTAATTTTAATTTTGTATTTAGTAAACGACAAACTTTTTTTTTATTTTTAAATCGCTGTTTTTGGACAAAGCTGCTACTCTGCGATGTCTATTTAGCGATGTCTTTCGCTTAATTATTGCTTTCTACATAACAAAACAGCTGTGTAGGGTTAGGTTTAGGGTTAGTTTTAGGGTTAGTGTTCTGTTGTTTGTAATGCTAAAATAAAAGATATCAAAATTGTAACCGTAGTCGGACAAAAGAAAGAAACTCAAAAACTTTTTTAAACAACAACAAACACATATAAATATCTTCTTTACTTATTAAACATGTTTATAATATGTGCTTTCTATGAAATTTACGAAAAATCGTGTATATTTTTATTGGACAGCACAAATACTCTGCTTCTGTTGTCGGCAACTGCGAAAAAGTTATGCGTTCGCCATCCATTTTATCAAGTACGTGGTATTTCATGTGAAAACGAGATTTCGCACACGATATCGGCCAAATTCTTTTTTACCTACCCTCGGCAAGCTTTTACACCTTACACATTCTCTAAACAAGGGTGTGGCCATTTAGAAAATTACTATAAATTCATGTTTATTAAATTAATTATAAATACAAATATTGTGTAACGTAGATTGTAAAAATTTGACAAATCCAAGTAAACACATATATATCAAATTGTACACGAAAGGTAAGTGTGTGGATTGACAATAACTGTCGTGAAGCAGAAATAGGCCGTATTATTTCTGTGTTATGTCATCATAAATGGCCTTCTAATGGCTAAGACAAACATAGATGTTTTCTATAGCCATAAGTCAGGCCTTGTAAACGGCATTCGTTAGGTGTTTTGGTGAGCCAGAACACCATCAAGTGGCAAGCCCGATTACGTTATAAGTACCCAAATCTGTCTCATATTACAATTTAAATTTGGTGAAAAGAACAAAAAAAATCTTCCAAGACATGTTTTGCCAGCACTTGTACTTATATTATAAACTTATGTTTTACACAATAAACATTATGAATGAAACATTGTCACAAATGTAGACTGCAATTTAAGAATATCACAGATTTTATACTCAAATGATAATGTATGCATTTTGTATAGAATGCTATATAATATTACAACATTCTATTTTTGTATATGAAATATGTAATCAGCTGATGTGCAGTAAATACTTTTTTTTATCACATTATGCTGAATGGAATATATATTAAGGTATGTGATAGTAATTTACAAAACAGGACAAACAAAAAAAAAGAAAGAATAATAATATATGTATAAAAGTATGCTTTATTATTTTGTTTCTATTTTAATTAGTCTGTTTTATAATCATTATTTTCTAATACACAAACTATAAATCTAATCACAAGCCATGTGTCAAAAAAGTTGAAAGCAGTTTTATTATCGTAATTTATTACTCGAATCATGGCATATTTCTTCTGTACTACGCTAAGGAATTCTTTTCAAATAGAGAATATAAGTTTTATATTTTATTTTAAAATGTTGTGATTAGGTGTTGTGGATTTTAGTTTCTATAGTTCTGGAACACTGAAAGATGAATTGGAATGTTTGAATTTAAAGAGAAAATCATATTGTTTTTATATGTACTAATGACCAGATTTCTTCTTTGTAAATGATTCTTTTTGTTTACAAAGTAAAATTTTTAATAGCAATGAAAGAATGCAGGTAGTAAAATGGGATTTTCACTTATGGTTAATTTATTTAATTTTTAAAATATATTCTTTGCTTGCTTACATGATTTATTTACATATTATACGGCTATTATAATTTTTTTTTTAAAGATGAATAATAGCCATAATATTTCACCATGATCAAATATTTTCTTATTATTTGTTTATATTTTTCCAATAAATTTTTTTGAAGTTAACAAATTAAGGAAACAAAATACATTTATTTCATGCTTTACAAAATCTCTAAATAAAGCTAAATACATTTTTAATGTAAAGTTCTAATTAAGAAATACAAAAAAAAAAAACCCTACTAAACATTTCGCCCTCTTTTCATATATATTATTTACAAAATGATTTCCATTATAATTACTATAAAGTGTCCATAATTATTTTCCCACCAGAGCAATGATCAAAATAGTTATTGTTTTTTGTGCAGTTTGAGGCAAATCCTTCAAGCATTTCATTGGTTAATCCGAGCTTTTCAGGGATATTCTGAATAATACTAATCACAGTTCTGAAAATAAAATAAAAATTTTTGTTAAAATATATTTAATTATATAATCAATATATCATTCAGGTCTTGTGATGTTTGAACACCAAAAGTTAAGCTATGATCCAGGTACCTTTGCTTCCTAGATAAGATTAAACTCCTATGTAAGAATATAAAAGTAAAAGCATTACAATTGAATAAATTATTTTAATTATAATTATTTTAAGAATATATAACTGAAACGCAGGCTTAATATATACCATGTGTCTTATATGTAATATAGGGTATATGAGCACAGACTTTCACATGACCCACCACTCTCCACTCTATCTAATAACACTGATACACTCAAGCACATATATGCTGGTTTAGCATGAAATACGTATATTGGTGATTATTTATCTTTTCAGCATATATGTGCTTGAGTGTATCAGTATTATTAGATAGAGTGGAGAGTGGTGGGTCATGTGAAAGTCTGTGCTCATATACCCTATATTACATTTAAGAACATATGTTTATTCTACTTTAGAGTAAATGAACTTTGATGAATATCTATAATCCACATCTCACTAGCTCTTAATCAGTGATGTTTTGCGTAGTTGATGAAGGTCGTAGTCTAGAAATGAGTCTGAAGATGTGAATTACAGAATTATCAACTAGTATCATTTGATTAATCAAGTTTACAATAGATGACTGGATTAGAATAAACAGAGAGGTTAAAAACATGTTGAATGTAAGTGGATAAGGTCATGTGGTAATAATATAACATTTTAAATAGTTACTCCTATACTATTTTATAAATAAATATCAAAAGGATTTAAAAATGAGTTTAGAAAGTTGGAAAGTAAATTTTTAACATTATTAATTTGACTGCACAGTAATCTTAAATATGCTTTTATAATAAATATTTATAAAAATAGGATTATTAATATAATACTTTCCCCCTCCTAAATAAGTGAAGTACAAAATATAATACATGCAATGTCCAATCAGTGTGTTATTTTTACATATCTGATTATGATGAACAAAAATAAAGACTAATATGGAAGACATGTTAAAAAATGGATAGACTTAATTAAACATTTCCAGTTTGATAAAATATTTTACTAAAAAAACGACAGTGATTACAGAAATAATACAGTATATATAATTGAGCAATTGTTAAATATTTAGTTGTTAGATTAGAATCAAATTTGTTATTTTTATATGTGACAAAATTATATGCTTATTTACAAATGCATAATTAGGTATTTTGTACCTTCAGAAGCAGAATCCTTGGATTAGGTCTTTCATGATGATATTTCATTGCTTCTAGAAATTTTGGTCTATTATTCCCCAGACTAACTCTGATTAATCATTCTACAACTGTAGCAAGGGTACATTGGATTGATGATTATTCAGCTTACCATGCTTTAATCTTGTTTAGTTCAGTAATTACTTTTGTCTTTAATTAGTTTTTATATTATATTTTGATAAACATGTTATTATAAATTCAAGATGATCTCTTGATATTTCTTGGATTAGTTTATTCTAGATGCTGAAGTAGTGTATACAAAACAATTCTTAAATCATTATACTTTTATAATAGATAATTTAATTATTTGTAACTATTTATTGCATTTTATTTACTTTTTAAGATCAACTTATTTCACAATATCATTTACAGTCTAAATATCAGTATATTTTATATTTCTCCTCCTATTTCCTTAATAGTCATTATGAATTGTGATAATTTATATCATTACTTTATTTTTGACAATACAACTAGATTATTTCTATCTGTTGCTAAATTCTTGCTGTGAAAATTTTTATTAACTTCACCTATATAAGTTTAAAGTGTATTATAAGTATTGGGAATCATTTGTAATCTTTCAGATTCAAATTTTAAAATCTACTGGCTGTTCATTTGTTTATGTCTTTTCTTTATCTGCTATACTTTTATAATAGATAATTTAATCATTTGTAACCATTTATCTCATTTTATTTACTTTTTAAGATCAACATATTTCACAATATTTACAGTCTAAATATCAGTATATTTTATATTCCTCCTATTTCCTTGATAGTCATTACGAATTGTGTAATTTACATCATTGCTTTAGTTTTGGACTGGATTATTTTTATTTGTTGCTAAATTCTTGCTGTGAAAATTTTTATTAACTTCACCTGTATATGATTAAAACATATTATAAGTATTAGGAACTATTGGTAATCTTTCAGATTCAAGTTTTAAAATCTACTGGCTGTTGATTAGTTTATGTCTTTTCTTTATCTGCTTTTGTCCAGCTTGTCAGCCTCATTGCAACTTATTAAAAAAAAAAAAATTGTCTTTTATATTTGACTTTATTATCATGATCATTATTTTATTTGATAATCTTTTTACAAATGTACCTTATGTCCAAACTTTATTCAGAATGATTTTGACTCAAATATTTTTTTCCAATAACATTTTCTTTCTTTCTATAGAATCAATCAGAGTTTCTTCACTAGTCATTATTAATATTAATTTGTTTCTTAGTTTTCCACCTCACTTATACTTTGGCTATTGATTTTCCCATAGATATAGGTGTTCAATGTCTATGAAGGAATGCTGTACATATCAATTTTTGCATATTGGTAATTTCATTTTTTTCTAAATTTGCTTAAATTGTTGAACTACATTTTCTATAAAGTTATTTGACTCTGAATGGAAGGAAAATGACTGTGAATCCAATTTTTTTAAGAAGTGAAGATAGTTCTATTACTAAAAGTAATAGTTTAAGATATCCATAATGTTCAAAGATATCTTACAATTTTGTGATTGTTTTGTCTGCTACAGTGTTTTTTTCTAAGTGATATTCTGCTCATTTGGAGAGAACAACATTATCTTAGACCAAGAAAATTGAGTCTTTAATGGAAATTTTTTCAGTGACTGGCATATGATTATTTTTTACTTATTTCTCAATCTCTGAGAATTAAACTATCAGACATAGCAATGTGCTAAAACTTTATACTAAATCTGGACGATCTATATGAAGTAGAACAATTTCTTCCGTCAATCATTATTAAAATGCTTTTCCTCAAATACAATTTTCATAGATAGACAAAGATTTTTGGGCTTTCCAGACTGTCACTCTATTCACAGGTTTATGAGCAGGCAAACCATTTCCAATTTATTTCATGAACAACTGATAGCTTTTGTTCACTTTGTTATTTTATTATCAAGTGTTTAAGTATTTGTATATGGTTAACACCATCTTAGAACTTTGCAATTTTTCCTTATCTGGGTTCCTTGTTTTAAATACTTGCATTGTTTATACATTAAATTATAATTGTATAATGTTACTTCTCTTTATCTTATTATTCAAGAATTAAGTTGTCGGGCAATAGTTTGTCAGTAGCTAATTTCCCAATAAAAGTTTATAGTCAGTGTAATTTCCCAATAAAAGTTTATAGTCAGTTATTTCTTTGGATTTCACCAAATTCCTTGATACATGTCTTATAGGCTGTTCATCATTGTAAACTGGATGATATATTACAGTACTCAGTTTTCATCTATAATGTAAATAATAACTTTTTGGGTGTTATCAAAATGAAACAACAATTTTTTTGATAACAATAAAATCTTAGTTACATTAAATACATTTTCTGAATTTTCTTTCACATCTAGTTTCATTTTTTTTTTTTAAAGCTATAAAATGGTGTTAACATGGATCTCTTTTAAAAAGAAAACTATCAAAGTAATTTATGAATCTAAAGGAAAGCTTATAGTTGTTTAACATTTCTTGGTCTATTATATTGGTTCACAGAAAAGTACAAGTTAAGGCTTATGGGTGCTTCAACTGCAGATCCCTTAAAGACTTAAGTTTCACAAATTGATTAATCTCATTAATCTGTGTCAAATGATTCTGTGGGCTATAGTATCTCTGTTGGAATTAGGTGTGGGATGGATACTTGCGAGCCTTGTTTATCTTGGTGTATGATAGGCAATAGATAATGTGATAGGTCACTTTCTACTCTTAGTAGCAGATAACACTATCTCATCATTATTGCCCTCCAGTATCTCCTCCATTTTTTTATTACTCATATATATTAACTGTTTTCCACTTCTGATTATCATAGCTTTTATCTGGTTTGAGTTTATTATATTTCTGCTATTCACTGCATGATAAATATGTCATGAAGTTTGTTTGCCATTCCAATTGTCTTTTGTGTTTGGTTGTGATACTTATTTGTTTAGTTTTAAATTTTAGCATACAAGTTTAGACTCTATCTTTTCTACTATTTTAAAATTTTAGTTTATTAATCATTTAGTATTTTATTTGTTGGTCCCTCTATATATCATACCAAACAGTTAAATTGTTTATTGCCATCATCAGAAAAAGAAAAAAAAATTAACTTCTTTGGGATATTAAACGATTGTCTCATGCATCATATTTGATTGGTCGAAATGTTGTTTTATTTTTTTTTTAATGATGTTAAGACTATAAACATGATATCAACAGAAATACAGGCATTTGATACATCTCTAATGTAGCTTTCTAAAGATGTCCTTAATAAAAAAATCTGATGAAATTTGGATTTTTTATTAATTTTTTGTTGTAACAGGCGCGTATAATTTTTTTTTTGTGATCAATTTTGTAATTCCCATGAAGCAATAAAGACAGAAAACTTTTATTGGCCTCATGAGTTAAACAAAATGGATTAAAAATATGCTATTCACAAACTAGGCTTTCCATGGAGTCTAAACATAATTGCAGAATATCGAGCTCGTAAGTGTACAATTTTAAGTTTTTAAGTTTTTGAATAATATTTTAATTTTTTTTTAATTATTTGAAAAATGATTAATTTTTATTAATTTGTGTTAGTGTGTGTATATAAATTCAATATTTATTTATGCTCATATGAATTCATATGTACAGTAATTTTGTGTGTTCTAATCCACTTATTTGATAAAAATAATGATTCTCAAAAGGTTTAATAATTTATTATTATGTTTATATGGTGTGTTTGTGTTTACTCTTGTGTGCTGTATTATAGGTAATGATTTACAAAACTAATCAAATGTACAGAAAGATTGCATATGCAGGCAAAGAATCAAATTCTGATTCTTGCCTATGCCTTGATACTCATGCTGTCAAGTCACCAGTTTTGCCATATTATTTTCAAGTCTATAGCTAATAAATGGACTATATGCAAATAAATTATATCTATGTGATCAATAAATATAACAAGATAGCATCACTGGTATGCATAAAGAATATAAACATCACTGGTGTCCATAAAGAATATAAATATCACTGATGTATACAAAAAAAATAAAATGAAAGAGATGAAACTCATTTTATCAGTGATATAGACAGTAGCCTGTAATTTCTAGTTTTAAATAGACAAAAAGCCAATTGTTATGATGACAAAAGCATATCTATCTTCTGCAAATGATTTGTTTTGTATATTTTTATTAGGATGAATCTTTTTCTTATAGACATCTTTGAGATTTGTTAACCTTTGGGGTATAAGATAAAATGAAGAATTTTATGCGAATACTTTTGGAGATCCTGAAACTATGGATTATCTTAGGAAAGATATTATATATGGTTTGAAAGATAATTTTGTAAGGAATACAAAGAAGTTATTTTTTGAATATGTAATTTAAATTTAGTTAATGATGAATTAGAAATTATGAACAAACAAAGCAATAATTATGTCGGCTGTTGAAATTTCTTTTCTTTCTTATTTTTTAAATAGTAATTACTATTTGTCTTAGCCTTATTGTTTTTCATAGTTTTTGTAGTTTCTATCAATGTAATTTTTTTTGCTCTATCATTATTAAAACTGAAGTTTTTATGAAAATTGTGTCTAGAGTTAGTTTTTAAAAAAAATTCTATATGGCATTCTACATTCAAGCAATTAAAGAGGTCTGTTGAAACATATGACCTTCAAAAGTTTGATTATCCACCTTTTTAATCTATATTTTCTATTTTATTAATCCTTGTCTGATTCCATTAGTGGTTATATAATTGTTGGAGTTTGAGGGGTTTTTTTTTTTTTTTTTTAAGATAAAATTACAGTTCCTGATAGGAACATATCAATGCTGCCCATACACAAATTATTCTTGAAATTTGGAAATAAAAGTATTTTTCACTTTCAACTTAACCTCCAGTTATTGGCAAACTGAATACCATGAAGTGTGCCAATACACTGCCTTTTGATACAAAGGGTTTACATATCAGTTTAATATGATGCTCTTTGGATTGATCAATAGTGGTGCTGGTCTAATAAGATATTTGGACAAGACCCTATCTCCTGATATTAAACAGATTGCCACTATCTATGTATATGATGTGATAATTGCATCATCCATGATCAAAGAATATCTTCAGTACCTGAAACCATTCTTGAAAGAGTGCTTGATAAAGGGATAAAGTCAACTTCAAGAATAATATGCTAGTGTGCAACAAGGTAATCTTAGATCACAGCATTGATTGTAATGGGATCTGATCTCATCCAGACAAGATCAAGGTGATCCAGACCCTTCCAAGACCAATTAATAAAAAGCAGATCAGATCATTTTTGGGACTGTGTAACTTCTACAATTGTTTTTACCAAAATTTTTCTGACCACATCAAACCATTGTGAAACTCATTAGAAAGGATGAGAAGTGGGTCTGGACCAGTGAACAAGATGAGGCCTTTGCAAATATTGAAACAGGCTTCTTAGGACAAACCATGTTAGCCTATCCTGATTTTAACAAATCATTTCTTGTCCAGACAAACTAGTGGTTTTGGATTAGAGGTAACTATCCCAAATCCAGGAGGATGGCCACTCCGGAGTCATCTACTTCATTGCTGGATCATAAAGGGTTCAGAAATCAACTATATGGTTATGGAGAAGGAAGCATTAGCAATAGTGTGGGCATTTCAAAACTTTCAACAGATGCTTCTCAGATTGAAGGTGATAGTGATCACAGACCACAAGAGCCTTGAATTTGTCAACATCTATCTGGCTAGCTGACTTGCTTGGTCAGATAGAGCTTGCTGCTACAAGAATTCAATTACAATTACTGTAAAGGATCCAAAAACATCATGACTGATGTGCTAAGTTGAAATCCATGTTGGTTAGAAGAGAAAATGTAATGGCAGATGTAGCCTACATCATGAACATTGACCTAATGTTAGATGAGAATGTAGAGAATGATTAACATGTGAGAAACTGTCAGAAGATGTATATCCGAGCACCATAAAATATTAAAGGGAGGAATTCTGTGTGCACCAAAAAATCTTGAGACTTATAAGCTAGTTAACCAAGTCTTACTATACAAAACCAGCCTGAATGAAGATGAGTGGAGAGTAGTAATACCTAACTTAAGACCCTACTTATTATTTGTTGATATTGGCACTATGAGGCCCACAAAACTGCATACCTTTAAAAATTAGTTTTACTGCCTAAAATGGTATGAAGACATCTTGAAAACTCTCCAAGATTGTCTGGTTTGCTTAAGAACTAAGCCAGTAAACTGAAGCTGTATTAGCTCATAATATCTGTTATACTAGAAAGACTGAATGAAATCCTAGTGATTGACTACTATTTTTAACAAACAAAAATACTTGTTAGTCACCTATTCTTTTTGAAATACATTTTGCCTTATCCAATATCCAGGCTAATTCTAAATATACAATCAAAGTATTAGACACCCTTCATTTTAGAGAGAGGGGAGCCCATGATCATCTTAACCAACCGATCATGGCATCCCTTTCACATCAAAGGAATGGAAAAGATAGGTGGAGAAATCTCGAATAAAGCATGTGCTTACCTCCATTAGGAATCCTCAAATCCTTGTGAACATGTAATTGGGGAGATCAGGTGTTTGTTCAGAACCTATCTGGAAGGTCAGCATAAGGGCTGGATAAAGAAAATGCAGAGAGTAGTCAATTACATCAACTGGAAGATAAACAAATCAACAGGATTTATGCCCATCAGGCCAAAACAGCCATCTTATTTAATAAGTATTAGTCTATGGCTACACAACCAGAAAAACACTAAAAATGATAGACCAGAACTGCATAACTGCTTATAATCCATGGCTCACCAGAGAAGAAAAAACAAGCACATGTATTTAAAGTGGGGGCATAGTCTTAGTAAAAATGTCCCATGTGAGTAATCAGCAAGAGGGTACATTCCAAAATTTCCATAATAGTTATGAGGGGCCATTTATCATTGTGAGTTGCTCAAGTCTAAAAGCATATTGGGTGGGTGAGGGAGGAGAGATTTACAGCACTTACAATGCAAACCATATTTTGGCCACATTAAATGATCCTAATCATCCAATGACAATTGTGAAAGGAACTAGAAGCTAAAACAGAATTTCCTAGAAACACCAGGGAAAAGAGAAATCTGTATTTAGATACCAAGTGATATATGCAAAAAAATACATGACCAGGGCAGTTAAGCTTTGGTGAGGGTATGTCACAATGAGCACAAATGCAATTGCTGAGATACCTTGAAGCTCACAGATTAGAGAGTGGATTCCTACAAAGGAAGGATCACTCATACATTTAGGTAGAATTTCAAATATCTGAAAAGACTCCAATGAGATCAGGATAGAGGCTACCAAACAAATTTATGCATCATCTATGAAAGAGACTCATAACCAGTTGGAGCATAACCATGAGACTATCAAAGGTTCCTAGATCAAAATCACACAAGTAATGATACTGTTTGGAGGCAAGATAGTATGTAGCAAATCAAACAGTCTTAATAGTGCAAAGGAATGAACTAAAATCAATATTTAAATGAGGCATTTATTTATATAGTGCTATGTTTATAAATTGTAATAAACTAAAGATTAGCCTTTCAAGCTAATGTACATGTGCTTTTTATGAATGTTAATAATAATAATAAATAAATGCCTCATTTACATATGTTTGGTTTCATTTAAGAGTGACATTTTGTAAATTCTAGATAATTTCATTGATGTCATTCATTTAGACATAGTAAACAGTAATTTAAAGTGATTGATTTATCCTCATGCTTTCATATCCAGTACTTAAGACTTGCCCATATATAAGCATTTGGGTTGAATGAATAAGTGGATTTATTTATTCATTCACAAAGACTTTATCTTGTGTTGGAAATGAAAGTATTAATTTATTATTATTAACATTCATAAAAAGTGCATGTACGTTAGCTTGAAAGGCTAATCTTTAATTTATTGAAATCAATATGGTGTTATGGATCATGCCAATGAATGTATGTGGTACTAAAAGCTCATAAGTGTTAAAATTTTAATTCATGATAAAAATTTTAAACCTATAAGGATAGGGAGTTGTAAGGATCACTTACAGTCACCAGGAATCTACCTGTCTCAGTCTAACCAAGTCAAGCCATAAAAAATTTAAACCCTATCAATAAAAATACCTTAATGATGAGCGAATGCACAAGTAGTAAATACAGTTTAATATTTTTTATTTCTTTTAAACCTTAAAACAAATTATAATTAAAAAAGAAAGGATAACGATAATTATAAACTTGCGATTCACATATGTATATATATATGTTAAAATATATAAGCCCAAAAGTGATTGTTCTATGCATCATTGACTGACTTGGATGACCACAGAAAAGAGTAATCACATGAAGCAATGCCCTCATGTCAAACTATTGTTAGGTAACCAAACATGGAAACAATAAAGAAATTATGTTAGTCCAATAAATCTATAGTGAATACATAATAATAGGTCAGCATGTCCAGATATGAGCTGCATGTGTTCATGATTGGAAATAACATCAATCTCAATTTGGGTTGTACAATAATATAAAATAAAAAAAACTCCATTGTTGGAGGTCTCTTGTATGAAAATCAGCCTTCACTAATGAATGTCAATGTTGTTATTTCTTTCAAATGCAAACTATAGAACATCATGCTTAAATTAACTTTAGAAAATCAAATTAGCGACCTTTGAAAAGCCGAAGGAAATACAAATTGACAAAAAGAAAAACAAACTATAACTACATAGTAACAAGTTAAATAATAGTTGATAGCTCTGCATTATCAGTAAAAGAACTAAAGTGGGCAATTATTTTTTAACTCACTAGAAATTTAAAAAAAACTTGTCTGCCAAGAGAGGAAGTTAAAAGTGACAGAAAAGTCTATGCATCAATGTTACAGTACAATGTGTAGGTACTAGATAGTTATGTCATAAAGAAGCCAATGCCATTCTAATACCTGATAACAGAACTTGGGCAACAAGAATAACCAAATGAAGGGAAATGATGAGTCTACAGTGTTTTATTAAGATTTATTTCAAGGGAGCCCATGTGAGAATAGTCCGACCTTTACCACCAGTGAAGTTCAAGAATGTGAACTCTATGCAAACTTTACCCTATATAGAATAAGCTGAAGTTCACTCATTCCTCTTATGCTATTTTAAAATCATGACAGATAGAAATGATTATTGTAATCCATTTTGTTTTTATGTTGGAGAAACCTTTGTAAATTACCATAAAACATGATTTATCCATGAAAGTTAGGGGAAAGGCCGTTAATTTTAGTTAGACTTTTTTTTTTTAAAAAATAAAGTTTAGATTAATGTTCCCAATCCCAATATCTTTATGTAAACCATCCAGTGGGAAGTAAAGGTAAGATTTTTTTATCTCTACACATTAATTTCAATCATTGTGATGGAACAGAATTTTCGTTGTTTGTTCATGATTACAGTAATCCATGTTTATTTTTTGGTATGACTGACTAACACACTTAACGTGAAAAGTCTTTCCTATAACATTAGGGACTTATACTATTGAATAGGAAAGAAAGGGAGTCCCTAAAGAGGAATAAGAGGATCTACATGTGAGATGGACAATCATTGGAGTTTATCATGTATAATATTAAATTAGCAATTTAATTTTTTTGTTGTGTTTAATAAAATTGTTTATTCATTTATTTTTGCATTTAATGTAAATAGTGATTATCAAGTGAATGAATTTCTACTGCAGGGAATGGAGGCAGGAAACTTGATAGTATTGCATCATATAAGCAGTAGAAAATCATCCCTGGTATTGAATGCTAAACAAATTAATCATTATTGTTAGACATTTTGTTGGTAAATAAATTTTTTTAATTTGTTTCATATTAAATTTGGTCTCATATATTATAATCCATGTACACTCGTTCAAATTTAATACATTATTTAAGTGTACATACGCCCACATAAACTTACCCAATTAAGTAGAATGAATCACTAAAGCTTGTATGATAAGATTCCTATCTACATAGAAACAAATTAGCTAATTTTTTAATTGATTTCATCCCTGAAGAAAGCCAAAAGTGATTACTCCCTGAGTTTAAACACTGGTGCATAACATGGTTAGAAAGGGGAAGAGATTTAGATGAACTAATTCATATCTCATCTGAATTTAGTAGAACAGTGAGCTAGCATATTGGAGATGGATGTGGTTGTGTTAGATACTTCAGGGCATGTTAAGCATCATCCTGAAGAACCAAAGTCCAACTGTAGATAGATTAGTTCTCCCTATCTGTATATAAATGCATGGCCCATTACATTGGTCTATTATTTGCTGCCTGAACTTTCTGTAGTAAAGGTCTTTTTTCTCTTTTACATAATATGGCTCAAAATTTGTACAGTTTGAATTCCATAAACACTTTTCCAAATTTTGTCCAAATTTTTAAAAAGGAATTGCTGCTTCAATTGTTTGATTTTGCTGACACTACAATATTATTATTATTAGAGAATATTCTTTTTAAACCTTATAGCAGTTAATCAATTTTTTAGGAAAAAATTTAAGTGCAGTAATTATTCCAAATACTGTTGTTAAAATTTTTGAAAATCTGTTGCTATCAGAAATCTGATGAAAAGCAACATTCAGACAATTTTTAAAGCTGAGATCTTTTACATTATTGTCAGATCTTATGTTAAGGACCAAATACACTCTTGTTCAAATGTTTATTCACTGTAAATGTATAATTACAAATTTATTTGTTCATTGGTTTTTGTAATTACAATGTTAGATATAGTTCACTCTAAGTTTTCACTTGGCATAAAATTATCATTAATGCTAATTTCTGGATTGTTTTACTCCATTTTTGCTGTACTTTTTTTTATTAAAAAAAGTGGTTTATATAGTCAGAAAAACTTCAGATAATTCAATCTTGATTGGGTATATCTATACTTCCTTCTGTTCTTCTTTAAATAAGTTTGAAATCTTTTATTGTATTTCTTAAGATATGGGGAAATTTTAATAACAGGAAATCTTTTGAAGTTTCGTTATGACGTATTTAATTTAAGGAAAGAATTATTCAAATATATAAGTGTAACGATCAGAGACATATTATCCAGATGTAATTGCGGTTAAAGAAATATAAGATATTTAGGTCATGTAGAATTAAGAAAGCTTTAGGAAGGTTTTATCTATAAACAATAAAGATAGTGTAATGAAATATGTCAGTTAAGTTGAAGAAAAATATATATGTGTGTGATTTGAAACTTGGCGTGATAATAAAGTGATCGATAAATTATAAACATAGTGTTAGAAAATATATCAGAAACATGCATTGTTTGAAATACAGTTGAAATATAATGAAGTTATACATAAATCATTAACGGAGTGGGAATAATTATAGTGTTTAAGTCAAGTTAAGTTAAAATATGAAAAATATATACGTGTGTCATTTAGTGAAGTAGAATAATTAAGAGTTTATATATGTAGTGGAATAAAGGTTAGTCATCGAAATATAGCAGAGAGTTTAAAATGAATCTAGGACAGGTAGGTAAAATGGTGAACCAGAGCAGGTGTGTTTGGATTGGCTAGCGTTGTAAATGCCAATCATCATACTAAATATAATAACTAAAGTAGCAAATCACAATATAAGAGAATAAAGAATGGAGATAATCAGTAGAGAAGAAACTATAAATATATTAAGAAGGGTTAATTAAAACATCTATGTGTACAAGGTCCCAAACTAGAATGGACAACCAAGTAAATGAATTGAGGGATGGATGAAAATAATGATATAGAGAGAGCAGATATTACACAACAAGAAATGAAAGATAGACTAGACTTTAGTGATGTGATGAGTATGCTCATGCAATTGCGAAAGAAACAACAACAGTTTATGAAGGAAGGCAAGGACAGGGAAGAAAAAATGGAGGAAACTAATAAAAGAATGATGGAAACATGGTGTGTGAAGATAGAAATGGACAGTTGCAAATGAGTTGCTGAAGCTATAGAAGAAATGAGTAACTTATGAGATATAAGATACAAGAGACAGGGAATGGACAGGAAAGGGAAATCAAACTGGATGAACCAGAAAGCATAGAACCATATGGGTACGATGAACCGAATAGGTCAGAGTGTAGATAAAAAGTCAGCATATTTAGATCTGAGAATGAAAGTAGTACAGCATAAAGTGGAAATGAATAAGTTAGATAAAAGGGAGAAAAATTGAAGTCATGAGATTAGAGAATAATAGAACACTGGCAAATGTGCAGTGGGACATAAATCAAATAGTAAGAGTAGTAGAAAGGTTAGATTCAAAATTAGAAGAGTATAAGGAGGTCAGCAAGTAACAGTGCAAATACAGAAATGAAATACATCAAACCAAGAGCCATTGTGGGATATACTGACATGGGCAATGAAAATCACATAATCTCATCAGGTTATACCAGTTTTTAAAAGTATGAATCTTCTCCGGACACCCAGGAGAGAGCCCTACATAGCACCTGGAGAGCCTCGAAAGATACTTTAGCTTCAACAGGATGAATGATGAGGCCAAGATAGCAGTTGCCTGCAACCATTCACAGGGAGAATCACAAGTGTAGTGGGACTCACTGTTCCATAAACCACTAATGTTTGCAGAGTATCATAAATCTTGGTTGGCCAATTATTGAGTGAGGAACTCCAAGAAAACATTTTACACCAGGCAATGAAGAAGAAATAGAGACCAGGGGAGTCATTCATGACATTCTTTTATAGACAGGTGGCACAGTTGAGGATGGTTACATTGCATTCACTCTCTGAGCAGTAGATTACACATATAGTCAAACATAGCTTTCCTGGAAATATGGCACAAATGGAGATGTGTAGGGAGTTGATGGAACATATGGCAGAAACCTTGACAGCCTTGGATCACAGTAGAAACAGAATGGAGCCTCAGGCGGCAAAACCAAGTAGGAAACATCATCAGGTCCGATTAGCAAATCTAGGATATGGCAAAAGAAGAGAAATGGAGATGGCTCTTCAGATATGCCCAAAGTTAGCCATCAAGGTGAAAGACATCTTTATCAATGCACTATTCGATTCAGGGGGTCAGATCTCTAATGTCTCAGAAAATGTTTGGTAGATTAAAGGATGGTTATCCAGAGATCAGGACACTGCCATTAAGATCAGTACAGGTGCTTTGGCTAATGGGAAGAATAAAGCTAGCATCTCAACAGGTCTACATAAGGATAGAGATGGCAGGAGAAAAGTTTGACCATATATTGGTGATCTTGGAAAGTTTGATTCATTACATTATATTGGGTTCAGATTTTATGCTCAAGATTGGGTGCATACTGAACTACAAACAGGGCTGTGCTAAAATTAATGGCATCCTTCTGAATTTTATAAAAAAACCCAAGACAATAGAGAAAATTATCAGGAAGAGATTCTTGCACAGAATGCCTTGATGGAGGTAGAATGGGAATATGTAGTGGGTAAATCAACATTGATAGATGATAACCAGAGGGATAGGCTAAGGCAGATTCTAGAGAGGTATAGCATGGTATTTCTCAGAGGTTCCCAGGATCATTCAAGATTATGACCATAGAATAAGACTCATGGAGAACCAGCCATATTGGGATTGTGTTTACCCGATATCATACCAATACAAGCAAGAAGATGATGAGCAGATAGATAAAATGCTTAAATGGGGGATTTATTTTGAAGTGTTCATTCTCATTTAATCCTATCATGACTGAAAAAAAGAGATGGATCTATCCTGTTATGTTTAGATGCACACCACCTAAATAAAATAACCAATTCCAGACATTGATGCCGCTTCACCTATAAGTGATTTACTCATAAAATTTAAAGGAAAAAGGGTATTTTTTACATTTGATTTGACAGCCAGTTACTGGCAAATCAAACTACATCCCAAAGATCAGAAATACATGGCATTTCAGTATGATGAACATGCATACAATTTCAATAGGATTCCATTTGGACTGGAAAATGCAGAGCAGGGTTTGTTCGATGTTTGGACCAGGTATTAGATGATAAGATAAAGATCATCATGATATATGTGGATGACATTGTCATTGCATCTGAAAACATTGAGAAATATTTCAAACATGTGGAAAGTTTCCTAGAGGAATGTAAAGGGAAGGGCATCAAGATTAATTTGAACAAGAGTCACATAATGACAATTGAAGAAAATAATACCAAACCTGGAGAAAATCAGATCCATCCAGGAATTCCCTACTCCTTGGAACAGTAAATCTTTTCTGGGATTGTGTAATTTCTACAATCGATTCTATAGAGGATTCTCAATGGACATGGGGCCACTATTACATTTGCTGAGAAAGGTAACACCATGGACATGGGATGAACATCAGAAATGCAGCTTTCAAAGAGTAAAGGCAGGTTTTTTTAGAAACAGTTATGTTGGCCTATCTGGAATTCAGCAAGACATTTTTCATACAAACTGATAGTAGCAGGTTCGAATTAGTAGCCATGATGTTTCAAATACATGAAGGGGGTCGACACAGGGTCCTTTGTTTTATTAGCCATTTGCTGAAAGGCCTGGAACTTAATTATACTATGATGGAAAAGGAAGCTCTCATGGTGTTATGGTCTTTTAAGAAATTCAGGCAATATTTGGTCAGTTCAGAAATTGTGGTATTGACCGACCATAGAAGCCATGAGTTCCTTAATCATAGTTTTCTGGATAATAATAGGTTGTTGAGATGGATCTTGTTCCTGTAGGAATTTAACTATAAAGTCGTGTACTGCTGAAGAATAAAGAACATTGTGGACGATCTGCTTAGTCAGTACCCAATAGCGAATAGTCAACACATGAAATATGAGGAGGCATACATCACTGTAACAGAGATATGCAGAGAACATATGATAGCAATTGAGATGGCATAATTTAAAGGAACACTAAATGAAAGATAGTGAGTGCAGACAAATTGATAGACCATTTACAGCAGCAATCCATATCAGAAATAAAAGGAAATACTCTATGGAAGGATCGAAACTACTTCTGCTTAAAGGGAGGACTCCTACAACAGATACTCAAGAGAAAGAGGCAGATGTGTATTGTCATGCCTATGGCCTTGAAAAAACATAATTCAATATGTCCATGAAACATATGGACATTATAAGGTAAACAAAGTAGAGGGTTGGATTAGACATTGGTTCTATTGGCCAGGGATGCATGCTAACATTGCCAGTGTTATTAGAACATGTGCCACAGTGCTAGAACTAAGCCACCTAATGTGTTGGGAGTAGGCTCATTACAGCTTGTATACACTGATCAGCCAAACCATATATTGGCCATCGACTTTTATTGTCCAGTGCCTGCTTTTTATAAAAAAAAGGTACCTACTGGTCACATATGACTTCTTAAAGTTGGTGGCAGCATATCCAGTTACTCAAGCCAACTCTAAGAAAACCATTAAGGCTCTAGAACAACAGCTCTTTAAGACTGGGAATCCCCACCAGGATCTTATCAGATCATGGGACTCCATTTATGTCTAGTGAATGGAAGAAATGGATCGACAAACATGAAATAAAACATATTGACATCAATCTGCAACCCTCAATTGAAGCCATGCAAACTTGGGCATTTATTTTGTGTATATATACCTGATGATCATCACAAGTGGGTAAAGGAAACACCATGGATAGTAAATATGATCAATTGGGCAAAAAAATGAGTCCACAGGTTTCAAACCCATTTGCTTACATTTTGGAAAAAAACATCCCACGCCCATTTGACAGTAGGTTATCCATGGGAACCAAAGCAATAAATAGAAGAAGGGTAATGGAGCAAGTGCATAACCAGATGAGAAAGATGGTGAGATAAGAAGACAAAGGTTAAAGGGCATGGAGAATTAATTTGGAATAGGTGATGAAGTTATGGTGAGGGTGCACCCTGTGAGTCACCCAGTTCAAAGAAGTTCCAACCCATTTATGAAGGACCATACACTATCTGAAAATAATATGGGAATACTGCTTTCATAGCCCAAACAACAGAGGAAAAGGGAACGTACAATGCTCAATTGCTAAGGTTATTTTGGAAAGAAAGACAACCTCCAGATAAAACCTAATAGCAAAATAAGGACTGGACAGATTCAATGGTACAATAATTTGGAAAGAAAGACAACCTCCAGATAAAACCTAATAGAAAAATAAGGACTGGACAGATTCAATGGTACAATAATTGGAATGGCCTGGATCAAGATTAACAAAGATGGACTTATATATATATATATATATATATATATATATAAGTCCATCTTATATATATATATATATATATATATATATATATAAGGGAAGGGAGAGCCAATAAATGGCCAACCAGTTTAAAAGGACGTACTATGTATAATTATTTACCCAAATTGAGACCAATAATTATTTAGAGAGAGTAGTGAATGAGATCATAGATTGAGGCAGAGGTGTGTAGGGATGGACATTTTACTAGCAATCCTCTTAGTACATAGTAAGCCAGCTCTGTTATATATTCATGAGTGAGTTTCTGTGGTGCACCAGATGTTAGTAGGCAGGGAAGATAGGGATAAAGAACCTCTTTTCATATCAAGACACTGGATTGAAAATTCCAGTTACATATTTGTTATATATTGTGAGTCACTGAAACATAAACCAAAAATATATGGCAAAAGAACCCACATATAATGATACATCAGTAAGAAATTCTGAGCTCATTGAACTAGCTGGATAACAAATTCCAATCATCAAATCTACCTCAGTATAGTGATCATTATTATCACTTAGAGGCCCATAAGGTTTGAAATGTTGGGGATGAACAGGTTTAATCGAGTAGCAGAGATATCCTGTGGACTCAAACCTGTATTTACAATCAAGGGGCAGAATTTAACCCACATCATTTGGTATAAACAGATTAAATTGGTTTGGTGGTGCTGATGCGATCAATGGAGTAGAACATAATTGCCTGGTTGCCTCTAGACATATTCTCACCATCACTTAACCAAGATTAAGAGTATGTTGATATGATAGGGTCATAATAGCTATACCTAAGTTAAGAATTGAATGGCTTTCAATCCATTAAATTCTTTAAAAAAAAGAGGGAAGGGTGTAATGTGATGATCGCACATACTGTGATCACCCATGTATATATTTGATATTAAATAATATTAAATACTATAGTTTTTTTTTGAAAATATATAAATAATTAAAATGGTTAAAATCACTTAAGAAAGGAATGCATTAATTACTGTAATGAAATAAAAAAGAGGAAAATGGAATCAAACAAGATTCTTATCTTTTACCCTTCAAAGTTTATATTTTGAAAAATATAAATATTAAAAGTTAGAAATAGTAGAATTGTATATTAAGTTTAGTATGAAAATGTAAAAAGGAGAAATAAATAAAAGGGGAATCAAATGATTTAAAAAAGTGACATTTAAGAGTTTTAAATGAAGGTATAAGCAGAAATTAGATTATGATAAAAATTTAAATCTGCTCTTCAAAATACACATTTTGACTAAATGAAATACATATGTGAATATGTGTATAAAGAAGGTGAAAACTTATTGTATGTTTAAGTGAGAACAATGTTATTATAAAAAAAGGGGAAAGAATATAAAATCCATATTATAAAATATTATGAAATTAGAAATTTAAAAAGAAATTTTATGTAAGCTGTGGAAGAAATTTTTAAAGTTAAAGGTGTGAAAAAAACCCTACAAATTCCAATGAACAATACTTTAAGATAAGAGAGAAATTCTGAAGAGAGACATTAATTAATGGAGATTTTGGTGGAAGAACTTGAGTTGAGAAGAAGGTGAGTATTAAACCTTTGAGGAGAGCAGACAAAAAAAAGCTGAGTAAAAGACATCATTTAAGACTGACCAAAATTTGAATATGAGACAAATCTACTATATGGGTGAATCTTCAAAAATGTGTGGCTAAGGGCCGTCATGATCATTGGTTTTTCCAAACCCACCATTCTCGTTCGGTCACCTCACCATGAAATAACTGCCGGTGTAGTGCCAGCCTGATCATCCTCCTGCCATGCCATTAACACCCTAGTATTGTGAAGCCATTGTGTATAGGAAGAAGAAATTTCATAAAAAAACCGGATCTGAAGAATGGCCATCTCTACTAAAGAAGTGGAGAAATCCCACAGGATGGCCAGCAAAACATTAGTCAATGTCAAAAGAAGAAAAAAACCCTAGGGAACATAAAAGATTGACTAATATATATCACGTGTGCACATACTCTTCACATACCATTATATGCAATTGAAATTTCTAAATATTAGTGGGATAGATATGAATTAGACTCAAGTCTAATACTCGAAAGAAAAACTATAATTATAACTTTATTTCAATATATTAAAGACATTCATATGATTTAAACATACATAACTATAGCATTAGACTTAATGATTTTATTGTATATTTAAATGTTTCAAGTAATTTTCTTTGTTATATTATTTTAGTAAATATTTTATTAATAGATTATTCTATCTGTCTTGTCTCATTTTCTTCACCATTGCAAATAGTTCAATCTACCCGGAAGGTTTGTTTATAAAGAGTGCTTCATTTGAATAGTAAGTAATACATGAGGATAGTTGTGCAGTATTAATAATCCCATTAAATTTTATAAATTTACCAAGTGCTGTAACTTTAATAAGTGCAGCATCCAAAAGACATCTGGTTGAGAAAGATAACCTTGTGGCAATATTCGCATTGTTACAGGTTCGATCAGGTATGTATATAACATTGGTTATATTTATATGTTTTTCACTTGGAGTAACAGAAATAATTCAAGTTTCAGATTTTTTATTATTGTGTTGTTATATTATATTGGTATATTTAGTTGAATATGACATATATTGTTTAAAGCGATCGACAGATCACGCTTAATTCCATTATAGTATATATATAAGGTATTATTGTTAAAGCTCAAAGTATTAAATAAAGCAGTAATCAACTATATAAATGTCAATTTAAATTGGTTATAATGAATTTCCATTATAAAAGTCCAATGTAGGTGTCCAAAGTATTCATCATAAATGTTATTTCAACATGAATTCCCAAATGATTTTGTTCTATTGCATGCTTTTGTTCTACTGCATCAAATTTAAATATTTGATCAAGTACTTATTAAATTGTCTTAAAGCAATTGTTATCAGGTAAATAATAAAAGTAAAAATTAATAATTTGGTGAGATATGCAACAGTGGAGAAAACTCATCTGCAAGATGCTTCTCAAACTTGATGGGGAGTCCTTTTTTAAAAAATCAATAACTTTTAATGAATACAAACAAGCCCTACTAGCTGGAGTGAGGAATATCAAGAGATTATATGACACCAGGTGTTGCAAGATAAATGGCAGCTTTTACTTCATTCTTTCATAGGCATGTAGCAAAATTATGTGTATTTATAGCCAGCACACTATCCAAACACCAAATTATTAGGATAGTGTGGCATAATTTTTTCATAATGTTGAGCAAATGCTCATTGAAACAGAGCAAGACAGTTGAGAAAATGATCAAGTTACTAAATGCTTCTGGTAGTACTAGACCTGCATATGAGGCCAAAGATTGGAGATTTAAACCTCAAGATAAAGAACCTACAATAAATAACATGAAATATGGCCAGTGGAGAAACTCTTGGCATGCATCTAGAAAGAAATAGTTTTCCAGTAGCCCTGAAAGAACACAAATATTCAGGCAAACTGGAAGTGATTTAGATCTCACTAGTGCAAGGTAATTTCAGAAATCAAAGGGTGATTCACAATCTCTGGCTACTCTAAGAAATATCAGAAAAAAACCACCTGATAGAAATTAAACTAGTAAGTAGAAGGATCCAAATGCTTGACCTTATAATAATGAACTCAAATTGTATAATTGGAAAATGATTAAAAATAGAAAATGTTTATAATAAATATGAGTAGAATTTTTATTAGCATCCAAATAAAACTTTGAAAAAGAGAAGTTTAATAAATAATGAGTATAAATCAAAATAATGACATCCAAAAATTTTATGGGTAACTAGATCCTAAGTCTGTTCTTTGAACATAACAGAGCATGGCAAAATAAATAAAAAAATTAAAATAATATATTTAAAAGAAGAAAAATGTACAAATAATATTAAATCACTCATTTCTTTATGTATATATTGAGCAATGATGAGTAAGAGAAAAAAAAATTATCGATCAAGATATGTGTTGTATATAAAAACATGTAGAAATTCTCGATCATAATTTATGTTTAATTAAGACATTTCTCTGCAGAGACATTGATATTCATATGGATCTGTGCATAAAATTCCTGTTATAATGATGCACCAGTAGAGAAAAGTCATGACATAATTAAAAGTGTAGCTGAAAGGAAAATTCCCTGTGAGTTAATAAGGAATGCACAGTAGAGATAGTACTGCTATTTGCAGATTCCAAGACCATGTTTTTCACCTGTGTTGCATAATTTTTTCTCATGCTGTAGTTACAAATGCCACAAGAAATTAAATATGGTTTAATTAGTATAGAAGTAATCTGTATGTGCTATAAAAAGTCATCACATTGGATAACTTTCTATGTACTTACTTATTGTAAATGTTGCTCTTTGTGATACCTATCTATAAGGAAAATATAAAATTTTGGTACTTATGTATTAGTCCTGCAACACTTATTAGACCTGCTGCACCTTTTCACATTCATATCAATCTGCTGATAACTTTGTAATCTTGTGATCTGACCAAATAATGTGTACACTTGGATCTTGTAAAAATTTAAAATGGTAAATTCATCAAAACAAACCACATGTACATGTTATTTTCACAAGGTTTATAAAGTTATTGGCAGGCTGAATATGTATGTGAAAAGACATAGCATATTATTAATATGTGTGACAGAAATTGCATTCAATTAATTGCAAAATTAAAATATTTATAAACTTCTAATATAAAAATGCTATTAATTTTATTATTTATTTATTCTAATGTATCATGTGTAACTATTTTAGCAGCATATATGTATATGTGTGAATATGTACTGTAACTCAGTTCACCCAGGAGGAAAGGTTCACCTGTGTTTGGGCACCATTTTCCATATAGATCAATTGTAGTTTTTCAATTTCAAAATAAACATTGTGAGTTTCAAAATTATGAATTAATGTTAAAAAATACATTTTTTAATGACTTTCACACAAAAAATATAAAATATGACACAGAATATTAATGTCTTACAATTTACTAAAAATATAAATTTCACCCAAAAATATGAACAAAACAATTACAAAAATAGTCTAAAATATTATCAATAAAACAAAATATACACATATGATTCTTACTGTGTAATATATAACAGGCATTGTTACAATGAAACAATCAATTTGTCTGTTCTACTTTGTTTTAAGTAGATCAAATTTATTGGTCCAAAATGGAGACTTAAATTACAAAATTTCTCCTTAAAATGGACATTTACTTAATACTAAATTACAAAAATTATCTAAAATATCAAAAAACTATAAAATGTACACATATGGTACTTTACCATGTAATATAAGAGGAATTATTGCAATGAAACAATAAATTTGTCTGTTCTACTTTATTTTAAATGGATCAATTTGGAACAAAATGGAGACTTGAAGTATAAATCCCTCTCTCCCAATGAACACTTGATTGTGTGGTATATCGATTGAATGGGATTTTCCCACAAAATGGTAATAATTATTTTTAAAAAAAAATAAAAAAAAATAAACAAACATAAATTATAACAATTATTAATTTATAATTGTGAAGCTCATGATGTTTATTTTGAAATTGGAAAACTACAGCTGAACTGTATGGGAAACAGTGCCCAGATATAGGCAGAGCTTCACTCCTGGGCAACTTGAACTACAATACATACCCACACATATAGATATCACACTGCTAAGATAATAACAGGATACAACATTAGAATAAATAAATAATAAAATTAATACCATTATGAATTGAAATCTGGACACTTAAAATAACTGACACACAAAAAAAAACTCATTTTTATATAAGATCAGATAAAAAAAAAACTTGTTTTGATACCAGATCAGGTAACATTGCTGGGTTTATTTGGTTTTAATTTGATGTGATCACAAGGTTATACATTTATCGTGGATGTGAAAAGGTGTACCATCTCTATGTTGCAGGATTAATATATAAGTACCAATTTTTTTTTAGTTTAAAAATAAAATGTATATAATTAAGATTGGCCATTGCCTAAGGAAAGAAATTGATGCCATTTTACTTCTAAATTTGATGCATATGTATGGATGTATGTATTACACAAAACATTTTAAAATGTTTATTAAAAAAATAATGTATATATTTTTTATAAATAAATAAAAAGAACTCTTTAATAGATAAAAGTAAAGATATTTTTTAATAAATCAAAATACTGATTAAAGCCTATTGTAATGTAGAAAATTTTAAAACTACTATTATAAAAAAAACACATCTATTCTTTTGATTAAAATTCCAATGGATTATGAAAACAAAGAAATTGAATTATAACTTTAAATATGTAAAAATAACTTAAGGATTATAAACTAATTTACTGAAAATAAGTTAATTGTAAATGATTGTACAAATAATTATTGAAACTATATAGAGATCAAATTAAAAATCGAAATAATATATTTCGTAAATAATCTGATCAGTAAAGGGATTATATTTTACTAAAAATTAGTAATATTTCTCACCGATTAGATAATAATATTAATCAAGGTTGTAATTAAGAAAAAGGAAGGATTAACTAATTAATTTTAAAAAAGGAATTTGAATTAATAATGTGGATAGCATCAGACAATGATTGGCAAAGGTATAAAAGTTACAAAATTTCTATTGTATTGATTCTGCTGAGTTTTTCTGTTAAGAGTCTTATTTAGTTTACTGTCAATTCAATAGTGCAGTATACTCAATCTACTGCTAGCTTACTGTACAAAATTTGCTGATTCCTTCATCAAAAACCACCAGTTCATCAGAAATACACAGCAATATATGCACATGTCTTAACATCACCATGTGCTGCTAAGCTGTTCACTGCCTAGTTCTTTCATTTGACCATCTAAAATATAGTAAATATCTTTGGCCACTATTTCTGAGACACATTCCCATCATCAGAGAAGATTATTGCTATACAAGACCCAAGATATATACTGACCTGGAAAGGAGTAACCAGCTGCTAAAAGAAGCCAGGAAAACCAATTACAAACTTAATCAACAATCAAGAAGACAGGAGTGCACTCCAGAAACAAAAACTATAATAAAACCTAGATAAATATAAAGATATATGATAAACTCAAAGGCTAGACAAATTTTATTCTCTTTACAAACTTCATAAAACTAAAAGTAATTGAGTTTATCTCTATTTACAAATGGACTCATCTATAGTAAATAACACTATGATTAATGGATTTTAATTTATTTTATATTTTGATTATTAAGCTATATTTTTTTTGCAAATAAATATGTTGTTTTAAGTTGTTAATTTGGCTTAATTCCCTTTTTCCATACCTCACCATATAATATTAATTAAAATCAAATTGTGTCAATTATATATGTGTGTTTTTAATATACATTGTTTGGTAGTTTGAATCATGTCAGTTTCTTACTCTTTGTGCTAGACAAAGGAATCAAGTGCTTGGAGTGTTTTAAAACCTTCTTTTATTGATGTGCCAGACAGATTTGTCTGGTTTGTACCTGAAGATTTAGCCTCAATATAAATAAAAATATCTGTAGGAGAGGTGTTTGCTTTTTGCAATTAGGGAGGGGTGCAATGGTCTTGAAAGATGGCTGCAGGTTGTATATTTATATACCATCTCAATCTGACCGTTAGTTTGGGTAATGTGTAAAAATATTGACTATACTAACTCCTCTGCTTGTATAAAGTATTGTTGTTAAAATTTAAAATATTAAATAAAACAGTAATTAGTTATATAAATATTAATTTAATTTGGTTATAGTCAGTTTTCATTCTTCAATAGCATTCCTACAGGATCAGCAGAAAAAAGGTAACACTCATATAAATAGCCAAATGGTGATGGTTTTCAAAATTCCTTTCTGGTTTAACTATCAGATATCCAATTATTAACAAATGTTGGAAGGTTATTTTTAAGTATCTGAAAAAATTCTATATTTAATTGACTTCTGGAAAATTTTATCTGATCTGGATTCAAACGAAAGTCATAGGCATTATGGATGAATGACTATACTTATACTTTTAACTTTTTTATATAAATATCCAAAAGGCTATTTATTACATTCTCTTTTATTTTATAATATCTGGATACTACAATGATTACATAAATAATGATTAAACAATCTTAAATAAAAAAGTTAATACTAAAATTATATATAATTATATTAATACTTACTGCATGAATTCTGGATATAACATTTTTATGCTGTCTATTTCCATCAATATTTGGAGTTGACAACATGCTGCTGTTAATTTGCAATCTTCATATGTTACATCAAAGACTTTTTTGCATTTATCATTTTTTATAAATAATTCATCATCAGAAGTACTTAGGAGACGTGGTGATAGTATTGGTGGTGCAACATTTACTTGTACATTATTTACTCCTCCAGTCACACCAGAATTTCCTGGATTTGAAGTAGGATTAGCCAATGCTTGTGCAAGTAGAGACAATATTTGAAAAATTGCATTATTAACTAATTGCAAGGCTAAAATTAGAATATTTATGGGAGTATAAGTTTGTGGAGTTGATCCGGTACCACTTCCAGGAAGACCACTACCACTTCCAGGAAGACCACTTGATGATGAATTTCCACCTGTTGGTGAATTTCCACCAGTTGGTGAATTTCCACCTGTTGCTCCACTTACTGGTGATGTAATTCCTGTTAATGCGGTAAGTAGGTTATCAAGCAGACGAATTTCTCTGAACTGGCTGGAAACTTGTAAAGCAACCACCAGTATTCCAACAATGAATAATTCTGACTTAGAGAACTTCTAAATAAATGAAAATAAAATTTAACATTGCCTAAAGAGGTTGATAATCTTGAATTTTGAAAACATACAATAACATAAAAAGTAAAACCTACTTGCCTATACAGTTAAACCATCAATTTATTTATATAACATATATACGAAAAAGATGCATTTATGATATAAAAAATATGTTCTACAATGATACATTGAAAGGACTGGCTAAACATAAATCAAGTTAGGCAAGTTGTTGAAGACACCCCAGACTAAGTTAAAATGTTAATCAGATATGTTTGCATAGAATTTGTCATAAAAGTTTTAATTTTTACCTCTTGTGTTGAATGTGATATCTTCATTGAAGGACTGCTATTAACATTTAATTAGATATAAAGTGATATATTGAATTATCTATCTACTTATAACATACAAAACGTGAAAAAAGTATAAATTGTAATACAAGGCTTTCTTATCAAATGCCTCAGGAATTATATAACATCTGAAAATTCAAAAATAAGAAGTTTAGTTTTGAACTGTAACACTTAATTGTCGAGACTGTTGCTCTATTATTGTTAATACAAGGGTGAGCCAAAAATTATGCACATTTTAATGGTAAAATTTTCTTTAATCAACTTTCAGACAAATATAAATACATCACTTTTCAACATTATCTACCTGCTTTGCAATATATTTTGTTCATTTTCCAGTAAGATTTCATATTCTCTCATTAAAATCGTTTTAAACTGAGTTACGAGCCACAAATGCATCACTATCTTCACCTCTTTATGAAATGTAAATCTTCAGTCTTATAAATCTTCTTTCAGGGTATCAAACAGGTTATAAACATAATGGTAAAAGACCAGGATTATGAGGGAGATGATCTAACACTTAAGTTTTTGGAGAGTTTCACCACTGCCAATGCATTGTCATGCAACATCCCAATGCCCTTATATAGCAGTGCTAAGTATTATTAGAGTTTTAGCTTTTTAATGAGCATCTCATTGCAATTATCACTATTGTTGTTGAACCTTTTTCCTGATAATATTTTACTATTGGCCCTTCAAAATTCAAAAATACTGTAGATATCAGTTTTCTATTTGACTTTTGAATTTTTTTTTCATCAGTGATTGAGAATGTTTCCATTTCATGCTCTGTCATTTACTCTCAGGCTTATTGTGAATCCATTTCTCATCACAAGTACTGATTCTTTTTAAGAATTTTCACCTTCCTTAGAATATCAGTTCATCTTTTGTTTACAGATGTCTAAAAGCTTGTTTGTGTTTTTTCATGAGTTGTTTTGGAACCCATCTTACATAAAATTTTTGAAATCCAAGTCTGTCTTGGATTACTGCATAGACAGAGTTGTGGATAATTTACACATGATTAGCCACACAATCCACTCTGTCTCATGTTTTCAATAGAATCTATTTGTGTATATACATATGAATAGATATTTGCCTCTATGGCTGACATGTGGACAACCTTTCTTGAAATTATTTATCTTTAATATACACTTTTTCCTGTTAAAAGTATCTTCTCTATATTGTGCACAGAGTTTTTAGTAAATATTAGCTCCAGACACATCTCAGACCACAAAAATCGAATCACTGTATATTGCTTTTTCATACAGATTACAAGTGGCTAACCCATGGTTTTTTCACTACAGTCATATTTAAACTGACATTACATGTAAAGATAGTGATATTGTATTCATACTGTTGACAAGATAGTGGCCAATAGAATTTTAATATAATTGGAATTTCAATAATATTTGACTTACCCTCATAAGTGACAAAAGTTCAAAATAAACAAACATTTCAGAGAATGAATTAGTGACAGTTATATTTCTGATTGCGATATTTACTGATATTTTGTAAAACAAAAGTTCAAAATAAACAAACATTTCAGAGAATGAATTAGTGACAGTTATATTTCTGATTGCGATATTTACTGATATTTTGTAAACCTTTCATGCCCTTTATTATCTATCATTTCTTTTCATCATAAAATTATAAACATAGTTTTAAAAGATTTCCTATTTTGTTTAAATAATATCTGTTTTATCCCATTTGCCTATGAATTATTTTACATTATGTAAATTTATGAAGCGTTGTTAGCCGAGAGGTCATAGCAGCCGCCTTGCAAGCAAGTAGTTGGTTGCAGACGGTTGTGGGTTCGCCTCCCGGCCAATGCTATGACATATGGAAAAAAAAAATTAGAATAATATATATTTATTGGAAAAAATATCGTATTAACTTTTAATATGCATTTCAACCAAGCCAAATCTTTTTGTTAAGTGAAGTCACCTTTACCTTCTATCTATCTATCTATTTATCTATCTATCTATCTATCTATCTATCTATCTATCTATCTATCTATCTATCTATCTATCTATCTATCTATCTATCTATCTATCTATCTATCTATCTATCTATCTATCTATCTATCTATCTATCTATCTATCTATCTATCTATCTATCTATCTATCTATCTATCTATCTATCTATCTATCTATCTATCTATCTATCTATCTATCTATCTATCTATCTATCTATCTATCTATCCATCTATCTATCTATCTATCTATCTATCTATCTATCTATCTATCTATCTATCTATCTATCTATCTATCTATCTATCTATCTATCTATCTATCTATCTATCTATCTATCTATCTATCTATCTATCTATCTATCTATCTATCTATCACACCCTGCCAATAGGATGACCCATAGAAAACATTATATGTCGATAAATTAGGCTATACTTTTATTTTCTTTAGGTACAATTTCATAATCTTATTATTTAAAATTAACTTTAATTTATACCAGCAATTATGAGACCAAAATATCTCATTAAACAAGATAACTTACCCTTTAACATTAAACAAATACCAAAGTATCTTCTCAATGGCATAAGAATATCAAGGTACTCCTCCTTATTAAGTATCTCGATATTCCCATGACTAACAATAATACCTACATAAATATAATAAAATATCTATAATCATTAACTTTATATGAGTTCATTAGTAAGTTCTTACATCACTTTACTATACAGTATATTGTTTCCAATCATTACTATTAGTATAGAGCGATAATTAATACTACTACTATTACTACTACTACTACTACTACTACTACTACAACTACTACAACAACTACTACTACTATTACTACTGCTACTACTACTGCTACTACTACCTAGACTACTACTACTACTATTACTATACAGTATATTGTTTCCAATCATTACTATTAGTATAGAGCGATAATTAATACTACTACTACTACTATTACTACTACAACTACTACAACTACTGCTACTACTACTACTACTATTACTACTGCTACTACTACTGCTACTACTACTACTATTACTCCTACTCCTACTACTACTACTACTACTACTACTAGTAGTAGTAGTAGTAGTAGTTTTAAAACAGCTTTATTAAGTAAAATGTTATACATAGTGAAAAAAATAGGTAACTTACATTATTTCATTAGTTACATTGCACTTTACAGTGAAATAACAAGTATTGAAGTGGGAAAAGGTCAGTTAATGGGCAGGTTTTATGACAATAAAACAAATAAATAAAGTTCTTCAGGTAATGTTTTTTCCGTATGTAATTGTGGGATTGTGATTAGGTTGTTGGCATCTGAATTAATTGCCAAGTGTCTGTGAATAGTCCAAATGGGGCAAGTATTTGGTCCCTCTTCTTTATTGCTTGTAGTTTATTAAGGTAACTTGTTCTGTATTTGCGAGAAGTGGGGTTGAATACAAAATGACAGCGCACAAACCAGAGAGTGAAAAAAAGGTACGTGTGTATTCTGATTGAGGTAAAATTACCTGTCTGTATTGAATTAATTAATAACAATAGTATGGTATCATTACTCCCAGTGAGTGTTGCAATTAGTTCTCTATAAATGTTAACAGCACGACAGTCAGTGATAATATGGTTAATGGTCTCCTCATCCCTATGACAAAGCACACATATTGTATTGAGGTTGGCATTTTTCATTCTTGTTGTCAGAAAATAATTAGTAGGTAAGGCATCAAGATTAATCTTTACTAAGAAGTCAAGATATTTTGGTTCTAGGTGCCAATATTTGAATTTTTGTATGTGTCTTATTTAATGTTGAAAGACTACTGCTATGGCAATGAGTGGTAGAGTTTGCATTTATAATTTGATATGCATCCCAGTATTTTAATTTATTTGCTGTTTGATTATTCTGCTTATTGTACATATTTATTAAAACTAAAAGGTTATGTATGAATTTGTTACTAGTGGGTGGAGGTGTATCTGTTGGAACTATTGGAATGAAAACTTCACCAAACTCAAAGTTGCTGATAATTTTTTGAATAGTGTTATATGCCTTTTGAAAAAAAAGTAGTAATGCTGTGTAGTGAAAGGCCATTATCTTTGGAATGTTTTTGTAACTTGTTGATACTAATGGATACAGTTTTTTTGTTCCAAATTAACTATATGCACAATGAATTGATCTTGCGAATAAATGAGTTGGTGAATTTAATAATTGGGGCATAATAATTAATTTTAGGAAAAATTAACATATTGATCAAAGAAATTTTACTATGAATTGATAAATATGCTTTAGTTAAAGAATTGATTAATTTATTGATTGAATTTAGTAAGTTATTTTGTATTAAAATTCTGGCTCGATTTGTGGAAAGGTGGAAAGGTATTCCCAAAAAAGGGTGGGGGGCATGAAAGTTTATTGTCTTAATTGGTGAGCCTGTGAGTAGGGACCACACAGCCATTTTTTTCTGATTAAATTTCAATTGATATTGTGTTAAATATTTTTCTAATATTTTATGTAAATCTGGTAACATTTGTTTTGAGGGGAGGAGGACTATTACATCATCCATGTAGGTGAGATGCTTAATTGTTTGTCTAAGTGTATGGGAGTACACACCCGGGAGCTTTGCTTCTATTTCTGCAAGAAGTGGATTAATAAAAGTGATGAATAGAAGCGAGCTGAGTGGAGAGCCTTGTGGTATAGGAATACAACTGCAAATATTGTTTATTCTTAATAATTTTTGTCTCTCTAGTTTTGCATTAACACATATCTTACATCTTACTAATCGATGATCACTTCCTGTGTTAAATTTATTAAGAACATTACAATCTTGAAATATGTATTTTCTATTAGTCAAAATATAATCCAATTCTGCTGTACCTTTATTTGGATGATTCCATGTCCATTTCCTTTTAACATTTTTTTCAAAAAAAGAATTTATAATATAAAGTTTTTCTTTTTCTACACACTCCACAAATCTATGTCCTCTCTCATTTCTATTACCATAACCAAAATTGCATCCAGCACTTTCATCTTTTATATGTTTACCAATTCTAGCATTAAAGACTCCCATAATAATTTTAAAATGTTGTTTACTCTGATCAATATCCTTTTGTACATTCATATAAAAATCTTCTACTACATCATCACTATGAGAACTTGTTGGGGCATAAACCTGAATTATCTGCATTTGGTATCTGCTATTAAGTTGTATAACTAAGCTTGCCACTCTGTCTTATGCACCATCAATCTCCACAATGTTGTTCTTCTACTTTTTATTTATAATGAATCCTACTCCACTTGTATTTCCAATATTTGTGCTTTTATAATAAAGTACATATCCACTTCTTAAATCAATTATCTCTTCATCTTTTCTTTTAACTTCACAAAGTCCAATAATGTCCCATTTAATATAAGACAGTTTTTCTTCTAATTCTTGCAATTTTCCTTCACTTGAAAGTGATCTGCAGTTATAAGTACCTAAATAAAAAGTCATCATCAAATTGCAGCCTGGGCCCACAATCGGGATTTTTAGCACCCTTCACCTTCAGCCACCAATCACTGCCTTGATTGGTGACTTTACAGCCTCCTGGGAATAAGGGCCATGGTTTATTTTTGTCTGTCATAATTGTATATATGTATTGGAAAATATTTATCATTTACACAAACATTCATTTCTGATATTAGGACCTAAATTGATAAATAAGCTTGTTAGCCAATATGATAATTGATCCTAATTCTGATATTATAATTTATGATTTACATATTACAATAAGAGTCTCATTGCTATTGATTTGATTAGAGATTTAAATTAATGATGAAAGAACCTAAAGTTTATGCTTATCTATTATTGCAAAGCAAATACTTTACATAGCACTTTGTATTAAAATTCTGAGTATACCTAAACCACAGCCAATCATGTTATGAGGCTGACTATAACTTTTACTGTCTTGCTAAATGGCCTGTATTTACCATCTGATAGTTGGTATTAATGTAATGGATCATACATTTAATTCTGGAAGAGTAATCTTTAGGAGTTTTATAGATCATACTATCTTGTTCATAGTCGGCCATAAGGTCTTACGTAAATAAAATTGTAAATTAGAGTTTTGAAATATTTTTAAAATACAATCATTAGTGAGAATGATAATTAATTAAATAGTCGCACAATTTATCTTGGATAATCTAATGTACTTTCATGTACTGCTGTGATGGGTCTTTGCGGTGTGGCCATGACAGGATTATATCGTAACAGTTTTGTGTTATATCATTAATTTTGCCTGTTATGATCAGGATAGACTTTTCCATTACAATATATATATATATATATATATATATATATATATATATATATATATATATCACTATATATATATATATATATATAGTGACCATCTGAATGGGCACAAGGAATAGAGATGCTTTGTATCTGCTTTAAATACTTATATTATATTAAAAAAATGAAATAGCCTTAGAATTTTAAATTTTTTTTTTTTGCTGGAGATTGTTTAAAGTTTAGATATGGATTGCTTATTCAGTTGATTGACCACTTTATAAGTATTCATTATTATTAGTGTGGTTAATGAGGTATTTAATGCCAGAGAGAGGGGTGGTTATTATAGGAATTGGTATATTTGGGCAGGAAAATGCAAAGTTATCCTATGTTAGTATAATATTGGTTGAATAGTTTCAAAATCCTTTATTCATTAATACTTATCTTTTTTGTCAACAGTTAATAGCAGTTTCAATTATATTTAGTTAAGATAGTTTAATATTTAGGCTGTAGTACATGTGCATGCATGTGTGACTCTGCATCATTTTCATTTCATTTTCATCGTTTAATAACAGCAAACAATAGTACATTCACAATTAAAAAACATTTAAATTACAGTAATTATCTTAAATAATTTAACAAATATATATTTCTTTACAATGATTAATAGATAGTTGAATCAATGGATTATTTTACAAATGAAATAAATCATTAATCATTTTTGTTTAATAGTTAATTAATATTCATTTTTCTTTCAAGTTTGTAAAAGCTATTTATTTTATTATTATTTTTATCTTGATTTAATTGTAAAGATCAGAGTGATTTTTTTTTTAGAAAAGATTTTTTTTTGAATATGTAATTAGCTGAGATAGAAAAGAAGCATGGGAGTAACCTTGTGAAGAGAAATGACCTTTGTTAAAGAGAGCTGTTTAACAAAGATCTCCAGCAAAAAATTTGCTTATTATGTAATGTAATTGTAGCCAGTAAACAGTGGCTCATTATTGTGAAATTAGAACTAGTTGCTGAAGTCAAATTGATTTTAAAAAAGACTTTGGAGTAAAACTTCGAAGGGATCTTAAGAAATTTATTATGGGAAAAGTTAATTAGAATGCAATTCTAAAATTCTAAAAAAAAAGGTGCATCAGCTTACTTTACTCTCTTTAATTTAAGCATTTTGAATTAACTTCTTCATAACTATTGCTTTTTTTAAAAAAATGTATGTTAATAATGTCCAGTCTATATTACTTCACTTAATTGTCATTTTAAATAGGAATAAATTGCATGAATATTATTGTTGTATCATTAACCAACGTGTGTCTTATAATATGTCTGGAAAACACATGCAGAACTATTTTACAGAATATATTTTAATTTTTCACTATTTTCCATGTTATGTTTTTATGAGGATTAAACATAAAATTAAGGATATGCATATTTTGATAAATCATGCCATGTTTAAATTCATCATAAAGAGATGACAGTATTTGTTTGTCTGGTATTCCTGGAAATAACACATATTTTAAATGAAGGAAATAAAATACTTCAAATTAAGTATTTGCTTAAATCAAATGGAAGGATAAAAATGAGGGTAATTTTTGTTTTCTTCGATAAAGATGGAAAATAAAACAAAGTATTATTAATTGAAGAAATACTAATGAGTCATGGTATCTTAATTGGAAATAATCAAAAATAAACTGTGCATATTGTAACAATCCGGAGAAGGTAGACTTACAAAAACTGCACTACAGGGTGCCATCTAGGCATTTGAACCTAGAAAAATTTATAAAGTAGGCAGATACGTAAGTCAAAAAAAAATTTTTTTTTTTTAAATATTTTGGTTCCGGTCATTAGCCCATGTCACTAGCTCAGTGGAATAGCAGAGATTAAATAATATAATCTAAGAGTATATAAAAAAAGAATAAAATAAGCCACTGCCAGTAATTAGCATACAAACATTTATTTATGCACATATATATAAGATTGAAAATTGTTTTAGTATCAGTTTACATTTTAACATTTAACATTATTTTTAACTTTACTTTGAATTTTAATTTACATTTTAATTTCTATTATTTATAAGTTTACATTTTAATTAAGTTTGCACAGATGGAATTATAAAAATTTGTTTTAATAATGTTGAGTATAGATCAGTTACATAGATTACAACGGTTAAAAACATTTCAAAATAAACATAAACGATCAAAATATAAAATCATTGATACTGACAATTGCAGAGGGAAATTTATAAGTAACCCAATAGTATTCACCATAAGATACTTGCATTGTCACCAATAACTTAAAAGACATCCGAATAAATACATTTTAGATACTCACTGTAAGGTATCATTATTTATCGAATGTCTATATATTTTGATCAAATATGAAAACCCAAAACATACTTAACCGATAACCAATCCATGCAAGCGTCTATAAACAACTTAAATTTAATGCATTTTTATTTAGTGTCGAGTATGAATAGACTACATAGATTTGAATTTGAAAATAAAACATTCTATTCCTATTTAACCTTAGGCTAAAGGTTCGCAGCCAAAACTGGCATCAATTTATCTGATATATCGATGCATTCAATGTAATACAAAATACGGCAGCACCAAAAAGTTAAGAGAAGAAATTGCCTCTCGTCAAATAGGAATATGACATCTATCTGACAAGAAGAGCAATAAAAAAAACTCCATAGAAAGGAACTACGTTCTCCGTCTTATAATTCCCTCCATAGGCAAATGGGTGAGTGCGGTGTATGAAACGATTCTGCCCATAGCGAATCTGATATTACATCTACTAATCACACCAATATATCCCATCCATTGACCCAATTCAACTACAACACAAATAACCTAAGATTACCCTCCCCTAATATAACTTTACAAATCTATACAGCCATTCACGCCTGACTTAAGTTTAACATTTATAGAATTAATTTAATGAAAAACAAAAATCATGATAAAACTTAAAGAACAAAAAATAAATAAATGGAAATGATTTTAACTAAAAAAATATATCAAATAACATTATTAATATTAATTTACATTGGTCAGATAGGATTCTATTTGTATTTTTTATATATGGAAAGTTTTTAATTTAATGTTCATAAATTATAAAGTTCTTACGGTTTTTTAAACAGTTCATCTTTATATGTTCCTTGCCATTTGAACGTGAATTCCCATGCCGTCCTAAAAAGATTGGTATCCATTTAGCCGTTGTTTTATTTATTCATTCAGAGGTTTTTTCATTTAGTTGGTCCTCAATGTAGAAAACGATGTTTCACTCCCTTTTCTTTAACAGCTGAAGGAATTGAAAGTGTGTCTTTCAATCCCTTCACCTCCAATTCCGTACTAATACATATAGTCACATCGTAATAATAATTAAAAATAATTTTCAAACTTGTCCTTTTATATTAATTTGAAGGATTGAATTTACACTGTGTCATCAATGAGATGGTCTTTTCGCTGAGGTCCGATTCCATTGCTTTTCTCTTCATTGGCTATTAGTTTCTATTGTTTTCCTATCTGACTGATGCTTTTACATTTAAATGCCCAAGGCTAGTTTACATTTAACTAATTAAAACAATCATTTCCATTTCTGATTAATTAATGTGTTTTCCAAGATTAAAGATATATTTTTATCTCTAAATCTTTTTAAGTTTTTGTTTTTAAAATACCTTTCTATTTTTAATAAAGTTTTATTTTAATAATTTTTTTTTATCTGTGCGATTTATATATACGAGTTTAAGATGATATTTAATTTCAATTTTTAATTCTTAAAGAAAATTTTTAAATGCGAACTTTTTATTTTAACTTCATGTTTAATAATAAAAAAACAATGTACGTCATCTTTGATCGTTACAATATATTAAATTATAAAGTATTAAATGCTATTCAAGAAACTACTAAAAATAATTGTGTACTTAGTTTAAAACTACAATGGAATGAGTGAGATAATTCCCGTCCAACAGTAACTAAGTTGTCTTGTATTTTCATCATAATAAAAGAAATTGATTGCTTATGTATGATATAGTAACTGAAATAACTTTGTTATGAACATCAGAGATGCTGAGTCCTATTTAGGATGATTATATTTGTTTGGTTATGCTATATCAGTTTATTTTAATTTAAATTCAGTTTGGAATGTGTCCCATATTGTTTCATAAACCTGGAGCAGAGCTTTGCAAGTGAACTTTTATTTTAAGTTACAAAACTAATAACTTTTGTTCTTTTTTATTGCTTTTCATAATTAATGTATATGATAGGTAGATAGGCTTATTTATTATTATGCTTATTTATAATTTGGGTTATTTTGACCTTCAATACCATCTCTGAAGTGTATCCAAATGAGGAATACACTGGTAAAAATTGATTGTGTACAAATAGGTCTTATTGTTCTTTTATGAAAGTAAAAAAAAAGAAATATTTTTAAAAATATATTATTAGAGAGGTTTACATTTATTTTGCATACTTTATTATCTCAAAGTGAGAATTGTTTTTTTTTTTGAATCAATGAACATATAATAGAAATAGTTTGCAAGATATGAAAGAAAGTTCGTTCGTAATAATTATATATATTAAATTTTAAAAATAACCTAAAGTTTATTCTGAATTAAAAGTTATACCTTAATGCAATATTTAATTACCATGTTGCCTGCATAGTGTGTAATTTAGAGTTAATTTTATATATATATTTTTGTTCGCGGGTGTGTGTTTGTTTTGCACAATTATGACATTTGTTTGATAAAGTTCAGTTTGTGAATATTTTATGTATTAATTTCAGACGCTGTCATATTCTACTGAGTTGAATGGATTGGTATGTTATCTATATGTATTTATCTGCCAGTGTGTATTTATAATGTTCAATATTTAGAAAAGCTATGAGAATGGAAAGAAATCTGATTGCATTATAATGTCTGTAGGGATAAAAGATCTTGCTTATTTAGTATATGTTAATAATTTTCCATGAGTAGAGCCTAGTTTATATTATATGTGTATGGTTAAATGATATTTTTTTGAAGTGATGTTTTCTTAGGGCCCTGGTGATGAGGAATAAGTCCCCACCAATAATGTATTTAGAAGTAGATGAGTTATTGTTGAAGTATGATTAAATGATGCTTAGGAAGTTATGTGACGTTTTTCTTGGATTCTTGGTGATGGGCAAATGTTCTCCACCAACAGTGTATTTAGAATCAGATGAATTATTGTAGAAGTGTTCAGTAAGAGTTTATCTGCTCCTCATGTAGATTTCCCTTATAATGTATAGTATGTATAATCATGAAAATATAGCTATGTGTTAATTAATAGGTGGCCAGATAAATTGTTAGATTAATTCTTGATGTAGTATTAGTGTCTTATTTCATTGATGAATTATGACAATGTCCAAAATAAAATAATTGTATGATATTTTCTTAATGAATGGAGAGTTTATAGAAAAGATTATTTTATATTATTGCTGCTTGAACATGCACACACACGCATAATATAAATAATATCACGTATATAAAGTATAGAATTATTGAAATTAAAATGAGAAATAAATGCTTTTGAAATACATTACATTAATTTAAATAGAAGTATAAAGTATTGAGATTAAAACGGGAAATAAATATTTTAAAATACAGTGTATTTATTTAAATAAAGGTTATAAATCATAAAATCATCAGAATAAACATGATTTTGTTACTATGCATGAAAGGTATACATAATTAAAAGTGACTATTTAGTCAATTAGAGAAAGTTGCTTTGTTGAGAGCCAAATATAATTAATTTGATTTATTTTGTTAATCAAGAGTAATATTCTCTCAAAAGTATTTTTTTTGTGCTAATAATATAACATGTTACTTATTTATTGTCATGTAGATGAAACATGTAGGCAAAGTATGTGTTCGAAGTCAGGATATTTAAGTTTTGTTATTAATTTGCTTTGATAGTAGGGATAATCCCAAACTGATGCTCAAAGTCTATTTGATAATTTAAAAATCCATAAGACAAATAGTCCATTTGTGAATATCATGTTAAACCAAGTTTATTTTATTGTAATATATGATTTGTTTTAGTTATTTAAAATCTTAAAACTGTGTCTTGAGTTATTCTTGTATACATTCATGTTTTCATTTCCACATTTCCACATTTCATAAATCTATTACAAAATAGATATATTATTTTAGAGTTATAATATTAAATTTGCTAGTGTCTGACAATATTGTTTTTCTTAATCCAAACATTATAAAAGATCATTCGCCACTTGTTAAACATATTAGAAAGGTTGCCAAGTCAGTATATTCATTAGATGATGATATGAGATTAAAATACCCTATTTCTGTCATTATCTTATTATTGAAACACAGTAATATATTTAGTCAATTTGTTTCATTACATTTTATCATACTTTAGAATTATAACTTATGGGCCAATGTAGTTTATTTAATTCAACTGTGTTTGTTAAAATTCTCTGAGATCTTATTGTTTATTTCTTGATTGGCATTAAAGTAGTTGTTTTGATTATAATATGCCAAGTCATAGAATTGTTTAAGAATATAATTATAGCAAGCTGATATATGTTATACTTGGATGAGGGAAGAAATTAAGTTTAAAGTATATTTTAATAGACTGTGCCATATAAACATCATAATTCTTTATCATGCAATTAATTAATAAAAAGGATTTACATTATATTTAATGTTTTGTAATATTTTTTCTTTTATTCACTTATAATTATATATCTTATGAACTTCCTATAGCCTCCCACTGAGCTGAGCTGAACATAGACTTAATTGAAGAGTCTCAGTAATAATTTTGTATCATATATTTTGTAATATTGTTTTATTCATTACTAGGACTGGCGCCTGGACATTTTGCTCATGTAATGTATATCAGTGGTGTTGGGAGTGTAGGTTATAGGGTATGTTTTCTGACACCCAACATCGAGCTTGATAGATACATTGTGGCATCAGTAGATGCATTGTGGCCTTGTGGACATATTTCGGGATTGATGGGCACATGTTTGGTTACAGTGGTGATGATTATAGACTGTGTTTTCTGTATGCCCATCATGGTGGCTTGAGATATATTTGACATCTCAGCAGATAGATTGCAATACAGATTTTGTTGTATGAATGTGGTAGCTCAATCAATTGCACAATGATAATGATTGGACTAGGTTTTCTGGTGACCAATGTGGATGTGTGGTGTGTAGTGGAGCTACACATAGTCTAGGTTGGATTGTGGTGCCCAGATGTCTTGGCATCAAGTAGTTTGGTATATTTTTCAGATTATTTAACATTTTTTGGTGTGCCAACTTTGGACATCAATTGACATTGATTGGTTGATGATTGGGTAACTTGGCATGATTGATTGATGATGATGATCTCAGTATATGTTTTTTGTACAACCAATGTGGTGGCATGATTGATTGATGATGATGATCCTGGTGAGGTTTTCTAGCACAACATAGTGGCCTGATTGGTTAATAGATGATTAACTATAGAACTGGTTTTTGTTGTCCAGAGTATTAGGCCCAATGATGATGATTATAGTGAGTTTTCTGGTGCGCTAATGTAGCTGCATGATTGATTAATGGTGGATAATTATAATACTAGTTGTTGATATTTGATGTGTCAAGTCACAATGATTAGATATGGAGTTGGTTTTCAAATTCCCAGCATTTGATGTATGGATACATTGTGACATAGATAAGACAAGTTGTGGCTTTATGGGCTTGATAACTATAGTAATGTAGGTCTGATAGGATTATATAGTATACAACCACATACCAAATTTGATAAATGAAAGTTGTATGGTATTGTAAATATTAATTATAGTTTTGAATGGTGCAGAGAACTTAACTTAATAATCATACTTATTAAAATTGTGTTGTCTTCAGTATTATATAGAAGTCAATTTAATGTACAGTATGAGTGTGGGTGAATATAGAGATTTTATCCAGCTAACTCATTAATGTTTGGATCGATATTGTCAGAGTATACAGTACAATAATTTTGCTATCAAATGTGGAAAACGAATGTTGCATGAAATAACACAACTAAACATACTAGAATGACCTTAAGTATTTGTAAGTGATGATGGGAAATTTAAATTGTTTGATTGGGGAGGGGGAGTGAGGCTGATGTACCTTTTCTTTGTCTGCAAATATTAATAAGTAAAAATATAAAGTACAATGGAAGAGTTTAATATTGATAAAGATTTGGGCAGGTCCCAAGAAATATTATCTCCAGAGGTGATTGTATTGTCTCCTGATATAGATTCGGGAAATGAAACTATAAACTTCCCAAGTAAAGAAGATAGTAGGGCAGAAAATGTCTCATTGGGAGGAGCATTTGATTATTCCAGATTAATTGATGAAATAAATAAGAGCTTTAGTAAACAGATGTTAGAGATGAAAAATAATTCAGATAAACAGATGAGAGAAATGAATGATAATTTAGTTCAACAAATGTTAGAGATGAAAAATAATTCAGATAAACAAATGCTAGAGATGAAACATAGTATGATGTTAGAGATGAAAAATAATTCAGATAAACAAATGTTAGAGATGAAAGATAGTATGATGTCAAAGGACGATTTTAGAGAGATGAAAGATAGTATGATGTCAATGGAAGATTTTAGAGAGATAAAAGATAGTATGATATTAGAACTAAGGGTAAAAATGTCAGAAATAGAAGAAATATTCAGAAAGAAAGTCCAACAAATAGAACTAGAAGTATCAGAAACAAAATTGGAGGTAGAATTAGAAAGGCTAAAAATGATGCCAGAGAAATTATCAGATGTTGTTCATTCAGAATCAGAAATAAAAGAAGTAAGATTAGAAATAGAGCTAGAAGTATCAGAGGTGAAGTTAGAAGTGCAAGATAGTAAAAGTCAAAGCATAGAAGTGAAAGAAGTTAATGAAAATATTGATAGCCAAATACGCAAACTAGAAATTACGGAATTATGTATTAAAGGTCAACTACATAAGAGTAGGTTAAATGATAATAACCTAGTATTTCCAATTAAGGATAAAGGTTGACTGATTGCTAAATTAATTTATAAGAATTACAGGTTATATGGTGATGAACTAAAGGCATACCAAAAGGTTGAGGAGATAGTTAGTCAAGAACTAAAATTGGATAAGAAGGAAGTTATGAATGTGTTTAATGATTTTAAGGAAAACTGTGATAAAAATGATGAGATTATTAGATTAATGAAGTTGGGAGTGTTTTCTTTGGGCATGAAATATCCAGAAATTTTAAGAAGCAAATTAGTAAAAATTACTGATATTACCAGCAATACGTTTAAAGATAAATATAAAGGTATAGTTTATGAGTGTGCTCTTAATAATGTAGATTGCAATATGAAGAGGAATGTTTGTAGAAAGGTGTTATATGCAGGTAGTAAACATGTAATACCTAGTATAGAACAAATAATGGAATATTGTAATCATGTTAAAGAGACTGATAAGCTAAAAATTAAATGCAAGTTTAAAAAGACACATATATTTTGTATAGACTGTCTTAAAAAGAAAAAAGTTATTGATCTAGAAGAAAGCTTGAGAAAGGCCAAATTTAAACTCAAAAGAGCAAAAGGAAAGTTAGTTCATGAAAATACTCTTAAGAAAGTTAAAAACAAAGAAAAGAATAGCCAAAAGGTTAAAGTTAAATCCCAGACAATAAGGGTGAATTCTCATGCAGAAAGATTTGTTAGAAGAAAATAAATCAAGAATATATGCACAAGATTTAAGAGGTACCTATAAGATTCATAGCTTAATACCATATCCAGATAAAGTACCAGATTGTTAAGAGATGTGAGAATATGAAAATTCTGTATGCATAGTTTCCTAAAGTGTAATTAATTTTATTTGTGTTGTTTAATAATGATTAACATGACCTAACAGTGTTACTTAATTCATTTTTTTTCTTTTATAAAGACGGGGGATTTGTGACCATCTGAATGGGCACAAGGAGTTGAGATGCTTTGTATCTGCATTAAATAGTTATATTATATAAAAAAATGAAATAGCCTTAGAATTTTAAATTTTTTTTTTGCTGGAGATTGTTTAAAGCTTAGATATGGATTGCTTATGCAGTTGATTGACCACTTTATAAGTATTCATTATTATTAGTGTGGTTAATGAGGTATTTAATGCCAGAGAGAGGGTGGTTATTATAGGAATTGGTACATTTTGTCAGAAAGATGCAAAGTTATTTTATGTTAGTGTAATATTGGTTGAATGGTTTCAAAATCCTTTATTCATTAATACTTATCCTTTTGTCAACAATTAATAGCCATTTCAATTATATTTAGTTAAGATAGTTTAATATTTAGGTTGTAGTACATGTGCATGCATGTGTGACTCTGCATCATTTTCATTTCATTTTCATCTTTTAATAACAGCAAACAATAGTACATTCAGAATTAAAAAACATTTAAATTACAGTAATTATCTTAAATAATTTAACAAATATATATTTCTTTCCAATAATTAATAGATAGTTGAATCAATGGATTATTTTACAAATTAAATAAATCATTAATCATTTTTGTTTAATTGTTAATTAATATTCATTTTTCTTTCAAATTTGTAAAAGCTATTTATTTTATTATTTTTATCTTGATTTAATTGTAAAGATCAGAGTGATTTTTTATTTTTTTAGAAAAGATTTTTTTTGAATATGTAGTTAGCTGAGATAGAAAAGAAGCACGGGAGTAACCTTGTGAAGGGAAATGACCTTTTCTAAAGAGAGCTGTTTAACAAAGATCTCCAGTAAAAAATTTGCTTATTATGTAATGTAATTGTAGCCAGTAAACAGTGGCTCATTATTGTGAAATTAAAACTAGTTGCTGAAGTCAAATTAATTTTAAAAAGGACTTTGGAGTAAAACTTCGAAGGGATCTTAAGAAATTTATTATGGGAAAAGTTAATTAGAATGCAATTCTAAAATTCTAAAAAAAAGGTGCGTCAGTTTACTTTACTTTCCTTAATTTAAACATTTTGAATTAACCTCTTCATAACTATTGCTTTCTTTTAAAAATGTATGTTAATAACATCCAGTCTACATTACTTCACTTAATTGTCATTTTAAATAGGAATAAATTGCATGAATATTATTGTTGTATCATTAACCAACGTGTGTCTTATAATATGTCTGGAAAATGCATGCAGAACTATTTTACAGAATATATTTTAATTTTTTACTATTTTCCGTGTTATGTTTTTGTGAGGATTAAACATAAAATTAAGGATATGCATATTTTGATAAATCATGCCATGTTTAAATTCATCATAAAGAGATGACAGTATTTGTTTGTCTGGTATTTCTGGAAATAACACATATTTTAAATGAAGGAAATAAAATGTGAGCTACTTCAAATTAAGTATTTGCTTAAATCAAATGGAAGGATAAAAATGCGGATAATTTTTGTTCTCTTCGATAAAGATGAAAAATAATACAAAGTATTATTAATTGAAGAATTACTAAAGAGTCATGGTATCTTAATTGGAAATAATCAAAAATAAACTGTGCGTATATTAAATTATGAAGTGTTAAATGCTATTCAAGAAACAACTAAAAATAATTGTGTACTTAGTTTAGAACTACAACGGAATGAGCGAGATATTTCCTGTCTAACAGTAACTAAGTTGTCTTGCATTTTCATCATAATAAAAGATAAATTGATTGCTTATGTATGATACAGTAACTGAAATAACTTTGTTATAAACATCAGAGATGCTGAGTTCTATTTAGGCATGATTATATTTGTTTGGTTATCCTATAGCAGTTTATTTTAATTTAAATTCAGTTTGGAATGTGTCCCATATTGTTTAATAAACCTGGAGCAGAGCTTTGCGAGTGAACTTTTATTTTAAGTTACAAAACTAATAACTTTTGTTCTTTTTTTTATTGCTTGTCATAATTAATGTATATGATAGGTATATAGGCTTATTTATTATTATGTTTATTTATAATTTGGGTTATTTTGACCTTCAAGACCATCTCCAAAGCTATCCAAATGAGGAATATGCTGGTAAAAATTGATTGTGTACAAATAGGTCTTATTGTTCTTTTACGAAGGTAAAAGAAAGAAATATTTTTTTTAAAATATATTATTAGAGAGGTTTACATTTATTTTACATACTTTATTATCTCAAAGTGAGAATTGTTTTTTTTTTGAATCAACGAATGTATAATAAAAATAGTTGCAAGATATGAAAGAAAGTTTGTTCGTAATAATTATAAATATTAAATTTTAAAAGTAACCTAAAGTTTATTCTGAATTAAAAGTTATACCTTAATGCAATATTTAATTACCATGTTGCCTGCATAGTGTGTAATTTAGAGTTAATTTTATATATATTTTTGTTCGCGGGTGTGTGTTTGTTTTGCACAATTATGACATTTGTTTGATAAAGTTCAGTTTGTGAATATTTTATGTATAAATTTCAGATGCTGTCATATTCTACTGAGTTGAATGGATTGGTATGTTATCTATATGTATTTATCTGCCAGCATGTATTTATAATGTTTGATATTTAAAAAAGCTATGAGAATGGAAAGAAATGAGATTGCATTATAATGTCTGTAGGGATAAAAGATCTTGCTTATTTAGTATATGTTAATAATTTTCCATGAGTAGAGCCTAGTTTATATTATATGCCTATGATTAAATGATATTTTTTTGAAGTGATGTTTTCTTAGGGCCCTGGTGATGAGGAATAAGTCCCCACCAATAATGTATTTAGAAGTAGATGAGTTATTGTTGAAGTATGATTAAATGATGCTTAGGAAGTTATGTGACATTTTTCTTGGATTCTTGGTGATGGGAAAATGTTCTCCACCAACAGTGTATTTAGAATCAGATGAATTATTGTAGAAGTGTTCAGTAAGAGTTTATCTGCTCCTCATGTAGATTTTCCTTATAATGTATAGTATGTATAATCATGAAAATATAGCTATGTGTTAATTAATAGGTGGCCAGATAAATTGTTAGATTAATTCTTGATGTAGTATTAGTGTCTTATTTCATTGATGAATTATGACATTGTCCGAAATAAAATAATTGTATGATATTTTCTTAATAAATGGAGAGTTTATAGAAAAGATTATTTTATATTATTGCTGCTTGAGCATGCACACACATGCATAATATAAATAATATCGCGTATATAAAGTATAGAATTATTGAAATTAAAATGAGAAATAAATGCTTTTGAAATACATTACATTCATTTAAATAGAAGTATAAAGTTATTGAGATTAAAACGGGAAATAAATATTTTAAAATACAGTGTATTTATTTAAATAAAGGTTATAAATCATCAAATCATCAGAATGAACATGATTTTGTTACTATGCATGAAAGGTATACATAATTGAAAGTGATTATTTAGTCAATTAGAGAAAGTTGCTTTGTTGAGAGCCAAATATAATTAATTTGATTTATTTTGTTAATCAAGAGTAATATCCTCTCAAAAGTATTTTTTTTGTGCTAATAATATAACATGTTATTTATTTATTGTCATGTAGATGAAACATGTAGGCAAAGCATGTGTTCGAAGTCAGGATATTTAAGTTTTGTTATTAATTTGCTTTGATAGTAGGGATAATCCCAAACTGATGCTCAAAGTCTATTTGATAATTTAAAAATCTGTAAGACAAATAGTCCATTTGTGAATATCATGTTAAACCAAGTTTATTTTATTGTAATATATGATTTGTTTTAGTTATTTAAAATCTTAAAACTGTGTCTTGAGTTATTCTTGTATGCATTCGTGTTTCCATTTCCACATCTCCACATTTCATAAATCTATTACAAAATAGATATATTATTTTAGAGTTATAATATGAAATTTGCTAGTGTCTGACAATATTGTTTTTCTTAATCCAAACATTATAAAAGAACATTCACCACTTGTTAAACATATTAGAAAGGTTGCCAAGTCAGTATATTCGTTAGATGATGATATGAGATTAAAATACCCTATCTCTGTCATTATCTTATTATTGAAACACAGTAATATATTTAGTCAATTTGTTTCATTACATTTTTATCATACTCTAGAATTATAATTTATGGGCCAATGTAGTTTATTTAATTCAACTGTGTTTGTTAAAATTCTCTGAGATCTTATTGTTTATTTCTTGATTGGCATTAAAGTAGATGTTTAGATTGTGATATGCCAAGTCATAGAATTGCTTAGTATTATAATTATAGCAAACTGATATATGTTATACTTGGATGAGGAAAGAAATTATGTTTAAAGTATATTTTAATAGACTGTACCATATAAACATTATGATTCTTTATCATGCAATTAATTAATAAAAAGGATTTACATTATATTTAATGTTTTGTAATATTTTTTCTTTTATTCACTTATAATTATATATCTTATGAACTTCCTATAGCCTACCACTGAGCTGAGCTGAACATAGACTTAATTGAAGAGTCTCAGTAATAATTTTGTATCATATATTTTGTAATATTGTTCTATTCATTAATAGGACTGGCGCCTGGACATTTCGCTCATGTAATGTATATGAGCGGTGTTGGGAGTGTAGATTATAATATATATATATATATATATGAAAAACAAAAACAAGTTATTCACGTAACTTGCTATCACTTGTTATTTATGATCAATAGATGGTGTTTTACCAAAACCACCAAAACAAGTGTAAAATTTGTTTACATAAATGACAAAAGAGTCAGAATTAACTATCTCTTTCATTTGCTCACCCTCAGATCAGCTGATTTCAAGCTATTTGCTATCATCAGTGAAGGACAGAGTTAGAAACTAGATCTAAACACTGACTCCAAGTGTTTATGCAAAACATTTCTATCAGTTTGCAAGCATGAATTTTTTAGACCGGTAAAGTCTTCAAACTCAGCCTAACAAACCAGATATCTATATGGGTCTGATCTCAGTTCAGTTTCACCACATAGTCAAAGTCTCTGCAATATATATCATTGCAAGAAAACTTTAAAGGTACATTTATGAAAAACAAAAACAAGTTATTCACGTAACTTGCTACAAACACTTGAAGTCAGTGTTTAGATCTAGTTTCTAACTCTGTCCTTCACTGATGATAGCAAATAGCTTGAAATCAGCTGATCTGAGGGTGAGCCAATGAAAGAGATAGTTAATTCTGACTCTTTTGTTGTTTATGTAAACAAATTTTACACTTGTTTCAGTGGTTTTGTTAAAACGCCATCTATTGATCTCATATATATATATATATATTGTACCTATATTGATATAGGCACATATCATTTTATCTAAAATTATTATTAAAGTAATCGTTCATAAAAGAAAAACATAAAATTAAACGTTGAAGAGTTTATTGCAGTTTGTTTTAGAAAAAAGATAAGAATTACATAGTTTTCTAGCGTTAGTTTTTGAAATAAAAAAAAGCTACAATTAATTAATCCTAAGGGGGGAGGGGGAGTCTTGGTTTGAGACATGAAACTAAAGGTTTACAAAAGGAAGTAAAGAGTTTTTATTAGTATTCGTAAAAATATAAATATACAAATCTCTTTTCATTCAATTTTAATTAAAGAAAAAATAATGTTAAAACTAAATAGTAAATTGTATTAAAATATATGTGCGTATATATTTGAGATTTGTAGGTAAATAAAATGTATGCGAAATAAAAGAAGATTATCATTAAAAACACGGCAATGGCTATTAATAAAATAAAACAACATCTCTGCATGGCTATTACTAATTAAGCAATCTTCCAAAACACGTTTATCAAAGGATTAATTGATAAGGAATTCGACAACAGATCTTTGCCGGAGATATCAGAAAGACAACAAGGCGCAGATATAAATAGACCTTTTTTATCGGACAGTCAGTCAGTTCCACAAATTAATTGAGTTGAGACCATCAGTTCACAAAGTTATTGAGAGAGTGCAGTTCAGAAATTAATTGAGTCAGCTAAGAAACAAAATGCAGTGCTGAGAAAATTTTGGAACGCACGTTCACCTCCAGCCCAGATGTCCGAGAAAACAGCAGATCTGCCCGTGAAATAATGTCAGCTTAACATCTTAGAAAATCTCCGTCAGTATCTATTTGTCTCCGATAGCAATAATCGTGAAAATCAGGAAACTCAGCAAGGAAACGTCCCAGCCGGCTGGTAAGCATTTATAATGGAAATATCCTCACCGAAAGCAGCCTCCAAAGAACAAAATTCTACGTCAACATTCAAAATCCTAGATAAAACATTTGCTTATTTTCGTTATACTGTAATAGCCATTGCATTTCATTAATTCGTGCGAATCCTCCAAGAGTCTAATTATATGAACTCGATATCATACATAAATGAACTATTGATATGTGTGTGATTAAATTTCAAATGCTATGTAGTCCTTTATTATTATGTGTGTGCATGAGTTAATATGTGCGTGATCATTATATCAATATTTATTAGTTAAATTAGATAAATACCAGTGTTTTGTTATGAAAGTAAACAAGAATATTTAAACTAGTATAGAAATGTTAATTTAAAATATGCATGTGTTTTATTAGAATGTTTAAATTTAGTAAATAAATGTTAGTTAATAAATTATCTTTAAAATTAAGCTTTATTTGTCGGTCAATTCTTTTTATCAATCCTTTTACCAAATTCTTTTTATCAATTCTTTTACAATTCTTTTTATAAATTCTTTTAACAAATTCTTTATCAAGTCTTTTAACCCCTAATTAAGTATAATCTATTAGTGATTACAAACAACTGAGCTAGTCATGGATTTAGGCATTGGGTTAGTTGCCACTATTCAAAGTGCATTGTCTATTTTTTTAGAATAAGCAGCTGGCGCCCGTGTTTATACACAAACAAAAAAAAAGTGCTTTGAACTTGGTGTTGAACTCAACAGTCGAGAAGAAGTTATGTCCTGGAAATGTAACGTTAGTTATATACTTTATAGCTATCGTTTGGGCATACATACTCTCGGAGTATGTTCTTCTCTGCCTAAGAGGCCGGTGATTCGAATCAACATATCGAATACGGTTCAATATATATATATATAGTAAATGAGATTATTTTTATTCTTCAAGTAATTTCAACTGATTTATTTTATTATTGAATTTATGTACATCATATAAATTTCCTATCATAAACACTTTGTTTAGGCATAAAAATCGTTCTACAGAAACGTGGATGCATTCAGGCTCATAACAATGGCATTTAATAGTTTATCTTATAGTTAGGAGTTTTTTTTTTATATGTCAAAGCGTCGTCCGGGAAGCGAACCCGGGACAACTGCTTGGAAGGCAGCTATGCTAACCACTAGGCCACCAACGCCAGACTTATAGTTAGGAATTGGAACATAAGTTCATATTGTATGAGATTTATAAGCATAGATTATTAAACAGATCATAGATTAATATGCTTCAAGATTAAAACGATAATTGCAGTAGAAATAATTATTATGGTCCTCATATTTTTAAGAAAAATTTATGTTAATTTTTTAAAAAGAATTTACTATACATATTAAATTTTAACAGTTATTAAACTCTAAAATGGCTAATTTTTCTTTAGAGATAAAGCACTGAAATTTGTGATTAAAGTAAATCTATTTTTGGATTTATTAAAAAGAAGAATCAGACTAATTTTTGACAATCATTTTATTATTAATTTAGAGAAAACATGGCATTTTCTGCTTAACAGAATAATAGATTAAATGTGGAACTTTATAATAGACTTGAAGGCAACTAACAAAAAGGTTTAAAAATGATTGGTGATCAAATATGCAAAAAAGATAAGAGACTTTTACTTCTCATGGTCATTCTAGACCATTTTTGATGCACTAAAAGCAACATATGAATATGAGAAACAGTACAGGAAATCCAGAAATGGCAGTCTCTTATATAATGACAATAACAGTTGGAGGTAGTATTTTAATCATTTTTTGAATACTGATATAAAAATTAAGATGACAACTTTTAATGATATATCCATTTTATTTAGTTTTCATTTGGACAAAAATATTCACCGTATTGAAGTCAAAACAGCTCTTTGTAATCCTAAAAATGAAAAAACTTCAGGTTCTAATTAAATACCCGGAGAAGTTTTAAAACATGGTGGTGATATATTAGCTTCAAAAATATTAGAATGTTTTAGAAATATAAGGTATTATGAAATTGTCCCAACCGATTTCAAGAATGCTTTCATTGCTCAATATTTAAAAACAATGAGAATAGGTGAGATTGCAGCAGTTATAATGGAATATTGTTATTTTCCTTTACAGCAAAAGTATTTTCAAGAATTTTATTAATAAGTTGCTTCCAATTATAAATGAATAATTTTCAGAGCAGAAGCACAATAGACAGGGTTTTTGCTGCTAGACAGATGCAATAAAACTGTCATGAAGAAAGGAATAATTTATATATTATTAATATTGATTTGGTCAAGGCATCTGATTCAGTTAATAGAAAAATTATGGCCTTGTTGAAATTAATTGACTGTCCACTAAAATTATACAGCTTCTAAAGGATGGAATGAGATGAAGTATTATTATTACAGGTAAAAAATCAGAGCCATTTGAAATGAAAAATGGTGTCAAACAAAGATGTGTACGTGCTTCAAAATTAATTTTCATTTTAATGCTAATGATTTTTGAAATCAAGATACATGTTTGTTGGCAGAATTTTTAATATGAATTAATTAAAAATAAAATAAGAATTTTTTCTTCTTTGATTTTAGTTTTATGATAAATGTGTATTTTTACCAATTTAAAAAAATGATTTATGTTTTGAATGCAAAGATGTTGAATTATTCATTAATATTTAAGTTATTTATTAGTCAGTAAAAGAATTTTTTTAGTAACCTCTATCTTATCTGGTTATCAAATTGAGAATTTTGTCATCAGAAGCATCATTTTTCAGTCATTATTAATTCACTCTTCAAATTTAATCCAGTCTCTCTAATAATTAGTCTCTCTTCACATCATTCAAGCATACTTCCTTATTTCATTCATCTATCTCACTTCCTTCAGGTTTTTACAATATTTTGGGATCCAGTTTAAGATTTCAACTTTTCCACGTATTATTATCTCTTCTAGCAATGTTTCCAGTCCAACTCCACTTCAGGCTCTTATTTTTTGATAATGTCAGTAACTATTTGTTGTTTCATTTATGTATTTCATTCCTGATCCATTCTTGCTATTTCTAATATACACCTTTTTTACACCACTGAGTGGTCTGAAATACCTGTATTGGTCTGCTTTTGTTAAGTGTTGAAGTATCTCACCCATAAGTAAGAACAGGAAAAACGCATTCACTAATAATCTTTTTCAAACACATAGGCATATTTTATTTTAATATTTAGTTATTTCTACCAAAAGGACCCCATGCAAGTTTAATTCTCTGATTAATTTTATCTTTATGTTTTCATCTGTAATAATCTGATCAAAATATTTATTGTTATTTTTCTAACCCATCATTATCAATCTTTTTCTTTTGAGAAAGTCCATTGAACATTACTTTAGTATTTTTAGTATTTATGCTTAGTCTTGTTATTTTTTCCATCTGATAACTCTTTTGACATTTTTAAGGATCTGAGTGAGGCATTATTTTCTAAAACCACTATGTAATCTGCAAAATCTAGATGGCTTAAATAATTTCCAGTTTCTTGTACTTCCTTATCTCCCATTTTAATTCACAAAATGCTTCTTGCAAAACTGCTGTGAAAAGTTTTGGAGATTAGGAATTACTCTGTTACATAACTTTCTCAGTGTTAATCTTTTTAGTACATGTATGTATTCTAATCATTGCTTCTGAATTTTGATAAATATTCTTCAAAATATGAAAATATTCTGGGTCTATATCTTGATGATCCAATGCTTTAATCAGTATAAAAACGTTTGTAGAATCCAATGGTTTTTCATAATCTACAAATCCAAAGCATAATGACAACTCGTATCCATTTGTTTTCTACTTTTACATCCAGATTATTATTTTGGTTGATTAAAATCTAAAGTTCGCTGTAGATGAGTTGTAATAATTTTGGTAAAAATTTTGTGTATAACTGAAAAAGATTAATAAGTCTACAATTTTTACTATTTTCTTTATCATATTTTAAAAATATTACTGTTATATTCCAATCACTTGGTAACATCTTTATCATTTAGACATTTGTTATATAACTTTGCCAGAAATTTTTCTATATCTTCACCTGCTGTTTTTAATATATCGATTATAATTCCACCACAGCTTTCACCCCTTTTATAGATGTAATCGCATGTCTCACTTCTCCATTTGGATTGGTCCCAATTCACAAGATATTGTAATGGTAAATGATACTTTGTTTTCTTGGTTTTTTTTATTGCTGTATAATTTTTTATATAACTCTTCCACAAATTTCTTTGTGTCATCTCTTTTTTTTTAGTTGTAGTTCCTTTTCCCCTTCTTATTGCGGAAATAAATTTCCTATCAATACCAGGATATTATTTTACACTTCAGAAGAGAATAAAAGTCTCCAATGTATAAAAGAATATCCTGATATTAATAGAAAACATTTCTATAATAAGAAGAGACAATGGAACTAATACTAAAAAAAAGAGATGACATCATAAAATGTGCAGAAGATTTATGTAAATAATTATATAGCAGTAAAGAACAAGAAATTAAAATATTAGCTATCGTTATTATAACTTCTGAATTGCTGATCATTCTAAATGAAGAAATGAGACACACAATTAAATCTATGAAAAATGGAAAAAGCTCCAGGTCATGATGGAATTATAATCGATATTGAGGAAATAGAAAAATTGTTAATAAAATTATATAATAAATCTCTAAAGAAGAATGCAATAGTAATAGTAATATTTTAAAAAGATGATAAAGAAGATATAAGAAATTACAGACTTATTAGTCTTTTGTTAGTTACAATTAGTCTATTCCGAACTTTGGATTTTAATCAACCAAAATAAGCTGGATTTAAAAGTGAATTAACACACTGGATCACATCCAAGTATTGAAAGAATTTATAGAAAAGACTAATGAATATAAGTTGCCATTATGCTTTGGATTTGGAGATTATGTATGTTATCTTACATTGTTATTAGTTTTTTTTTTTTTTTTGCACTATTTTACAAAACTTTAAAATGTCAATTCTCTTTAGGGGATCATTTTTATAAATTTTCATACTTCTTAATATATTGTTTTGTCTCAATAAAAATTACTGGTAAATTTCTGCTTCTTTGAAAATCATTTTAAATACTGTATCAGTTACTTTTCCATTAGTTTCATTCAAATGTGAATCATTCCAAAATTTGTTAATATTTTAAAACGATTTTCAATTTCTTATTTAAATTCCTTGAAAATAGTTCTTAAAGTAGGAATACCACGCATGAATACTTTCATCTTAATAATATTTGTCTGTTTAATTTTGCATTGTTATCTATCTTACATCTCATTAATTAATGATCACCTTCTGTTTTATTAGAAGCATTATACTTTTGAAATACATAATTTTCTGTCATTAAAATGTAATCCCATTATACTGAATTTTCATTTGGATGCTTCTATATCCATTTTCGTTTAGCATCTTTCTCGCAGAAAAAGTCATAATATACAGTTTTTTTTTCTGCAAACTCCACAAGACTGTGTTCTCTTTCATTTCTACCAGCATAACCAAATTTATCCACAGAAACTTGCATCTTTCATTCATGTATCAATTCTAATATTGGAATCTCTCATGATAATTTTACAATGTTATTTGGTCTTAGAAATAGCCTTTTGTACATCCATATAAAAATCTTTTATTTCTTTATCACAGTAAGAACTTCTTGGACATGAATCGGAATTATCTGCATTTGATATTTTTCACTGATTTGAATAATAAACCTTGTCACACTGTCTGATACATCATCAATCTTCACAATATTATTCTTCCATTTTTATTTATAATGAATTCCACTCCCCACTTTTTAATTAATTGTATTCTCATCTTTTCCTTAAATTCTCAAAGTCAAACACTGTATCATTTAATATGAGATAATTTTTCCCTTATATATGCAATTTTTCTTCGCTTGAAGATAATTTACAGTTGTATGTATCTAAATAAAAGATCATCATTGAATTACAGCTTGGTTCTGCAATCAAGGGATTCTTATTCTGTTCTGTTTTTAGATACTAACAGCTGTCTTTGCTGGTGACTTTAACATCTCTTGGGAATAAGAGCCATAATTTAATTTTTGTCTGTAATGATTGTAAATATCTAAAAAAAAGTTCCTTAACACACACATTCATCCTATCTTCAAAAAAACTCAATTGATGTTTCAGTTAAAAATGATCAAGAACTGAGAAAAAAGACCATGTAGTTTCTTGATCTTAATTTCAGAAGTAATAAGCCAAAAAACTCACCATACTTACTGATGCTTGTTGTTAAGCAGCAAATTAGCTGTTATTTAATACTAATTTATTATATAGGAGTAATGTAAATATATTAGAAGTTTTATATATGGAAGTGCTGTCAACATTTAAAAATACAATGGCAAGATCATAAAGTCAGTCAAGATCTTTTTCAGCTTACTGCATGTAATACTATTAAGTCCATTGTAAAATAACCGCCCTCCTCCCATTGTATTTGATAAGTAAAACAAATGAATAATGAAAGACTTTCTGAAATAGAATTTTATGGTGAATTTGAGAATGAATTTGTGGGAGAGTTAGACTCTGTCTACATTATAAGGATTTTCTCAAAGACATTCTAATAAAGTACAATGTCAGTTGTTTCCATTGGTATGATATGACAGAGAATAGAATATATTGAAGAGCAATAATTAGACATAATGTCTAAGTATTTTAGAGAAAAAAGTTTTATGCTGAAAAAATGAAAACAACATTGTAAAATGTCACGTAAACAAGATGTACCATCGTGTACCATGTGGAAACATATTTGTGGTTCACAGGTTGTTTTATATGAGTGTTTCTTTATCGTTTATTGTTAACTATTATTTATATATTATGGCATAGCCACTAAAAATTGTATTTGATTATAACTGAGCATGAATTCACAAATAATCTATTAGAATCATATTAAATAATACAATTTCTTTCAAAAATGATATCTCCGATCAAGATATTAAGTTAGCAGTTAATCATAAAGTCAAACTAAGAAGACTATTAAACAAATAATCAAATATCAAAAAAAAATCCTTTAACTATGATAAGTGAGGGAAATATAACTACCAGTGAGTGTGATTATAATAATTACGATTAATATTTCCAGTGTTATTTTTTTATTACTGTTATTTTAAAGAATAATATTTCCACTTTGTTTGTTAATTTTTTTTTTTCTATTAACTGAAATTATTTTACCGGTAAATACACAAGTACCTTAGTTTTTAAATAAATGCTATGAATTGAATTTTTTTAAAAAAATATTATCATTGCTTGAGTGACGACTACATCGTGGTGGAAGAAAAGTTAATACTTTAATTACCATACTGTAATTTTTTTTTTGTAATTTCTGAAAATGAAAATTATTTATTTATTAACGATAGTTGTATTTGAAAAAATGGGTGGATAAAGTATCGATATAATAAACATCTATTAATAATGGTTAATTTCCAACTAGATTGCCGGTTGTTGTTTTTTAAGATTAGCGGATATATTCTCTTTATAAATTTTTCTGTCTCTTTATACCAGGATTGGGTAGCTAGATCTACAGATGATATTTTTTCAATGTTCAAGATCTACATGGCATTTTATGGATTGCTGAATGCATGATAAGACATTTTTTGGATGTTTAAAAACTATATGACATTTTGGATTTTTAACACGAGTATGAGATATTTTTTGAATATTTGGACGTTTTTTTTAAAAAAATGGTACTGTATTACATTTATATATAAGCCTGTTTATTAGCACATTTTGTTCGCTACTGTATTAATTTATGAACGTTTTGTTAATTAAGCTTTGCACTTAATAGAATTTAAGTATTTGTAAATATATTAGCTAGTGTATATATAACAAATGTGAAGTGTTGACATATATTATTAAAAATAGGTGTAAATTATATTTTGAGAATTAACAATGACAGCAGATATTATCTTGGCAGACTCATATTGTAGCTTTTTGAGCTACAATTCATCTATTGTTATTTTATCATTTTGTTTATGTCCTCCTGCATACGATCACATTATATATATATATATAAAATAGTAATTAATATCACTGATATAAAAAGCAGTTAGCATAATTAATGCTAATATTAAATATTAATTAATAATCGGTTAATAATAATTAACATTATTGGCAAGAATTGTGAAATAAATTAATAATAATAATTGATAATTGCTTTAATTAGTATTATTATTCTACTAAAATGTAAACATTACAAGCATAAAGCTAAACTAGTCAATATAAAATCAAAACTACTCCAAATCTAAAATTAAACCAGACCAGCATAAAAATAATATTAAAACACAACCTAAGGTTTCACTGCTACAAGCAGACTTCTCAAGTGTAAAGAACTACAAAAAAACTACACATTATATATACTATTAAAAACTACCCACAAATCCATTCACTTCCCATCCACCCTTAATATTAAAAGAACTCTTAAATAAGTTAATTGCTTCAGAATAATAAATTTTCAATAATAAAGACTCTTTAATTCTTCTTTTGATTTCATTTCTCTCAAAGAAGACAACCTTAGCTTCATCAAAATCAATAGTGTGGCCTGTATCTTTTTCATGGACATACAAAGCAGAACTAAGATATCTATTTTTAACTCTACTTTTATGAACCTTTATTCTTTCATTTAAACTCAAACTACTCTGACCTATGTAAACCTTCTTACAAAATAAACAAGGAATAAAATATACTACACCAGGAATAGTCTTTCTATCAAAAACTTCTTTTGTATTATTTAATAAATTATTCAATGTAACACCCCTTTTCCAAGCAATTTTCTTATTTCCAAACAATTTACTATTTCTACACACAATTTTATAAGAAGACAATTTAAATGGCAAAGAAATAAAATCATATTTTTCTTTAACCTTTACATCCTTACAAATATTACTATTAAATAAAATACTTTTAACAAATTTATCAGAGTATCCAACACTCAAATAATCTTTATAAAATTGATATTTCTGAAACAAAGCTACCCCACTAGAATTATTTAATTTAATATTCCTATGACAATAATTCCTTAAAGCAGCTACTTTATGAGATACAGACTGATAGCTATCAGGTTTAATTATAGATCTTAATTCTTTACTTTTAACTAAATGACTGCACAATAAACAATTAGTTTCTATATTTCTAATCACCAAAAGATCTAAAAATTTTAACTTACCAAAATCTAACCCCCCTCCTTCTAACACAAATTTTATAGAAGGATCAAAACAATTAAACTCATTTACAAATTCCTTCAATTTATCATTCTCAACTACAAATAAACAATCATCAACATATCTGACAAATAATTTTACATATAAACAATTCTTTTTAATAATAATTTCCTCTTCCATAAAACTAATATAAACTGAACATACTAAAGGAGAAATAATATAACCTATTATCCACCCTTCCTTAATCTTATAAAAATTACCTCTATAAGTAAAATACATAGAATCTTCCAATAACAAAAGCAAATCTTTAATTACCTTAATTTTATTTTTTGATAAAGAACTTTTCTTAATCAATACAGACAAAAGAACATCAATACTGCTTAACCTATTAACAGACTGATACATATTTTCAATATCTAAACTTCCAAATACCCAATTACTTTCCATTTTAAAATTATTAATCTTATCAAAAGCCTCAAAAGAAGAAGAAACTTTACTGACCAAAATCAACAAATTTTTGATCCTTCAAAATTTGTGTTAGAAGGAGGGGGGAGATTTTGGAAGTTAAAATTTTTAGATCTTTTGGTGATTAGAAATATAGAAACTAATTGTTTATTGTGCAGTCATTTAGTTAAAAGTAAAGAATTAAGATCTATAATTAAACCTGATAGCTATCAGTCTGTATCTCATAAAGTAGCTGCTTTAAGGAATTATTGTCATAGGAATATTAAATTAAATAATTCTAGTGGGGTAGCTTTGTTTCAGAAATATCAATTTTATAAAGATTATTTGAGTGTTGGATACTCTGATAAATTTGTTAAAAGTATTTTATTTAATAGTAATATTTGTAAGGATGTAAAGGTTAAAGAAAAATATGATTTTATTTCTTTGCCATTTAAATTGTCTTCTTATAAAATTGTGTGTAGAAATAGTAAATTGTTTGGAAATAAGAAAATTGCTTGGAAAAGGGGTGTTACATTGAATAATTTATTAAATAATACAAAAGAAGTTTTTGATAGAAAGACTATTCCTGGTGTAGTATATTTTATTCCTTGTTTATTTTGTAAGAAGGTTTACATAGGTCAGAGTAGTTTGAGTTTAAATGAAAGAATAAAGGTTCATAAAAGTAGAGTTAAAAATAGATATCTTAGTTCTGCTTTGTATGTCCATGAAAAAGATACAGGCCACACTATTGATTTTGATGAAGCTAAGGTTGTCTTCTTTGAGAGAAATGAAATCAAAAGAAGAATTAAAGAGTCTTTATTATTGAAAATTTATTATTCTGAAGCAATTAACTTATTTAAGAGTTCTTTTAATATTAAGGGTGGATGGGAAGTGAATGGATTTGTGGGTAGTTTTTAATAGTATATATAATGTGTGGTTTTTTTGTAGTTCTTTACACTTGAGAAGTCTGCTTGTAGCAGTGAAACCTTAGGTTGTGTTTTAATATTATTTTTATGCTGGTCTGGTTTAATTTTAGATTTGGGGTAGTTTTGATTTTATATTGACTAGTTTAGCTTTATGCTTGTAATGTTTACATTTTAATGAGTTTTTTTGAGTTTAAGAGTAGTTTTGCTGATGTAGTGTAAAGATTTTTTTTTTTTTATTATTATTATTATTATTGATATTTTATTATTGATATTTTTTTCATTTTATTATTGATAGATTTATTTTTGTTTTTTTTTTTAATTATTGGTATATTTGAATGTCATTTATGTATATTATGTTTGTTGTTTGAGTTTGGGTTGAAAGAGTATATGTTTGTGTTTATTTAGTTATATATATATATGAAGTGTGTGTAGGTTTTATTGGGTTTTAATTTATAAGGGTATTGGTAATTTGGGTATTTAGTATGGGTTTGTGGAGTTTAATTTTTAATAATTTTCCATTTAATGATATTAGAAGGATTAAAAATTTGTCTAAATTGAGTGATAAGATAGAGTCTTTACGTTGGCAGATTTATTTTCTTAAAAAATGTAGGGAATTTAGTGTTTTTCCTAGGTGTTGTGTTATTAATTTTAGTAGAAATAAAAAGTTGATTCAAAATAAAAATTTAGTTTTTAAGTTACAAACATATATATTGAATAGTTTTTTAAAATATACTTTTGTAAGGTTTTATAAATTTATTTATCTATATAAAAGGAATAGATATTATTTAGAAAGGAGGCAAGATTTTAATTATTCAATTTTGAATTTTTTTATGAGACAATTTAGACAGAATAGGTCAAATTTCTATTGTAAAAAATATGAAAGAAAATTAAAGTGGTTGTTTGGAAAAGTTAATAAAGTTTATTGTAGTGATAAAGGGTATGAGAATAAGGTTTCTGAGGATAGAGTTGTTAATCTTACGGATTTGAAGTTAAATGATAGAGAATTAGATATTCTTCGTAAAGGCCCTAATTTTGTTCCATTTCATTCAAAAAATATAGTTTTTTGATACAATTTCGTCTATTGAATCTAGTAATTTGAGTGATGAGCAGAAAGTTGGTATTCAATCGATTTTGAATAAAAGTTTAAAAAGGAAAGAAAAATTTGTTATTAATCCTGCTGAGATTAAACATCTTAAAAATAGGTTAATTGCTAATGATGTAATCATTTCTCGTGAAGACAAAGCTGGTAGGTTTGTTATTATGAAAGGAGATGATTTCAAAGAGAAAATGGATAGAGAATTAAATAATGGTAAATATATGTTGTTAGATAAAATCCAGGTAATTTGATTAAAAGAAAATTGATAGATATTATGAAGAAAATGGTTAATTTAAAATTTTTTAATAGAGTAGATTATTTAAAATGCTATCCTAATGATTTTACATCAGCTAAGATGTTTGTGAATATTAAAACTCATAAAGATGGTTTTCCTTTAAGATTTATTTTTGATTTTACAGGTAGTGTTGTAGATGGTATTTCTAGATTCTTGAATAATTTTTTAAAACAATTTGTTGATTTTGGTCAGTACACAGTTTCTTCTTCTTTTGAGGCTTTTGATAAGATTAATAATTTTAAAATGGAAAGTAATTGGGTATTTGGAAGTTTAGATATTGAAAATATGTATCAGTCTGTTAATAGGTTAAGCAGTATTGATGTTCTTTTGTCTGTATTGATTAAGAAAAGTTCTTTATCAAAAAATAAAATTAAGGTAATTAAAGATTTACTTTTGTTATTGGAAGATTCTATGTATTTTACTTATAGAGGTAATTTTTATAAGATTAAGGAAGGGTGGATAATAGGTTATATTATTTCTCCTTTAGTATGTTCAGTTTATATTAGTTTTATGGAAGAGGAAATTATTATTAAAAAGAATTGTTTATATGTAAAATTATTTGTCAGATATGTTGATGATTGTTTATTTGTAGTTGAGAATGATAAATTGAAGGAATTTGTAAATGAGTTTAATTGTTTGATCCTTCTATAAAATTTGTGTTAGAAGGAGGGGGGTTAGATTTTGGTAAGTTAAAATTTTTAGATCTTTTGGTGATTAGAAATATAGAAACTAATTGTTTATTGTGCAGTCATTTAGTTAAAAGTAAAGAATTAAGATCTATAATTAAACCTGATAGCTATCAGTCTGTATCTCATAAAGTAGCTGCTTTAAGGAATTATTGTCATAGGAATATTAAATTAAATAATTCTAGTGGGGTAGCTTTGTTTCAGAAATATCAATTTTATAAAGATTATTTGAGTGTTGGATACTCTGATAAATTTGTTAAAAGTATTTTATTTAATAGTAATATTTGTAAGGATGTAAAGGTTAAAGAAAAATATGATTTTATTTCTTTGCCATTTAAATTGTCTTCTTATAGAATTGTGTGTAGAAATAGTAAATTGTTTGGAAATAAGAAAATTGCTTGGAAAAGGGGTGTTACATTGAATAATTTATTAAATAATACAAAAGAAGTTTTTGATAGAAAGACTATTCCTGGTGTGGTATATTTATTCCTTGTTTATTTTGTAAGAAGGTTTACATAGGTCAGAGTAGTTTGAGTTTAAATGAAAGAATAAAGGTTCATAGAAGTAGAGTTAAAAATAGATATCTTAGTTCTGCTTTGTATGTCCATGAAAAAGATACAGGCCACACTATTGATTTTGATGAAGCTAAGGTTGTCTTCTTTGAGAGAAATGAAATCAAAAGAAGAATTAAAGAGTCTTTATTATTGAAAATTTATTATTCTGAAGCAAATTATTTTATATAAGTTTTTTTATTTAAAAGGAGGGGGGGAAGTGAATGGATTGGAGGGTGGTTTTTATAATAATATATATTGTGTGTTTTTTTTTTTTATTTCTTACACCTGAAGACGCCTGGTGGAAGCAGGACACCCGGTTGGGTTTTTCTAAATAATTTTTTTGTGGGGGGGGTTAAATTTAGGATTGGGGTAGTTTTGATATTATTCTACTATATTTATAATTTATCTAAATGTTTTTGACCTATTTTCATATTGCATATAAAAATAAAATAAATTGTTTGCTATAGAAAGTGTTCAATCAGAAGGAATAATGCAAGTAAAGGAAACTAACATGTATAACTGAATTGGAATAATATATTTAACATCAAAAAGAATATATTATGTTAATGATGAGATAATCATACTTATCATAGTCATTATATTGTACATTCATCATGATCCAGAAAATGTCTCTTCATTAATTTCTAAGAATGTTGTAAGTTTGACTAGCATTTGGGAATATATTTTTATCGTAGAAAAATAGCATTTGGGAATATTCCAAGTTATACTTGCCGGCACTATCTGATATGTTATTATCTATGCTTTATGGATGAGAGATTTAGAGATTCAGTTGGCTGAAAAAGTATTTAAATTTATTGGATGCATTTTACCCAAAAATATCTTTTAACCAGATAACATTATAGATATTGCTTCTAAATGTATGACTCAAACTTATTCAAGTGTTTAATCATTTGTTTAACTTTTCATATCAAATAGGTTTTTTCCTCAATTGTTTTGAGAATTCTCATATATATACATACTATTCTTAAAAACGAACATTAAGTCGCTTCCTTTTATCTGTTATTCTTGTTTTTTTATCCCCCCCCCCTTATTCTGTTATTAACTCTTTTTCACAGGTATAGACAAAGAACAGATCTTGTCTTTTTTTTAATCTTCAAAAGCCAATTTAATATTAACGTGTCTAAAAAATTTAATATTAACGTGTCTAAAAAATTCACGCTTGCAAGCTGAATAGAAACTGTTTCATAAACGCTCAGAGTTTGTGTTTAGATCTAGTTCTTATTCCTGTCTTTCACTGACGATAGCAAATAGCTTGAAATCATGATCTGAAAGTGGAATTAAAGTTAGAGATAGTGAATGCATTCTCTGACGTTTATGTAAACGAAATACGCTTGACGGTGTTTTTGGTAGAACGCCATCTGTTGACATAAATACAAGCGTTAACAAGTTTTTAACTTGATTTTGTTTTTCATATATATATATATATTTCTTCCAGTGTCATTTATCAAACAAAAAGCATTATATAAACAAAGAGAATACATAATATTTGAAATATTTTATATTTACTTACTCTGTTACTTGTTTTTATCATTATTTTAAATAAAAATCTGATTTCCATGAAAATTAACAAAATATAATGAAATTGTACTTTGTCATCTCTTATTATAAAGAATATTATTTTTTAATCTTTTATATATTTGAATACTTTGATCTTATCTTATAAATACTTTGTCATGTATTTTTCCAAGTAATGTTTCATTTTTAATTTTTTTTATTTCTTGTTTTTCTTGTTTGTTATCATATTCTTCTTTTTTTTCCATGTGTCAAAGCATCGGCCAGGACGCAAACCCGCAAATCCGGGACAACTGCTTGTAAGGCAGCTGTGCTGACCACTCGACCACCAATGCTTGACATCATATTTTTTTTATTGTGTGTAGTTTGTATTTATACAAGGAAATTATATTCTTTTGCAATTTCTAAGAAATGCAGTTTTTATCAACATTTTTATAATAACTGCACTCTTGAATTTTGTTCTTTACTCAGATCTAAAGATTATGAATTTTGATTAACATTTTGTGGAAGATAAATAGAGAAGTAAAATCACAATGAGGCAAGAAATAGTAGTTTTATAACATAAAATATGTAAGGAAATTTCAATAATTTATAGAAAAAATACTAAGGGTTTAAAATACAGATACATTTTCTCTTATTAAAAAAATGTGGCATTGGTAAAATTCATAGGTATCATAATACTATAAAATTACTGAAATGTGTTAATATAATATTTTGATTTTATATTGGTTTTTAAAAACTAGTCATTTTTTGTCTTTACTGAGGGAAGAAAAAAATTCCAAAGTATTTTTTTTACTATAGTTAAGAGACATTAGTGAATCGTTTTTATTAAAATACATGCCAGATATATTTTAACAAACATTTATAAGGAATTATGTATACAAAGGGGGGGGGGATATCCATAAATATTACACTGGGGGGGGGGGCTTTAAAATAATTTTGAAATTATTATTTTTTTGTATATGTGTATTTTTTATTACTATTTTGAAATGTCTGATCAAGGTCCTGACGAATTCATATTTAAAGATAGGTTTTCCTCCAGTAAAATGAATCTCCTGAGCTTATTAATATGCAGAATTACATTTTTTATATATCCATGTCTTGATTTAATATTTATTTTGAATATGGATTTTTAAAATTAGTTTAACTATTAATAAAATATAAAAGAATACATAAAAATTTCAACCAGGAGATAGATTCATTAGTGATTTTATTAAATCCTTAATTTTTACCATTGTAGCTATAGATTTAACAATAATTAACTATATGTTTCATAGTTTGTGTTGGCCCTCACATAAGTAGATTATTAAAATTTTGTTTATAAAGCAGATTATCACAATAATTATGGCTACTTCAATAATGTTTAGAAAAACAAGTCTAGCTGGATTTACTCTATGATCTAAGAGATAAAAATTGTTCCATTTTAAAAGCTATAATTCTTTAATTGTAAATTCAGGGATAACCATGAGGGAGGGAGTGCAGTGGGTACAATGTACCTGGTGCATGCTTATCCTATAACAAAATTTTAAAAAAATATATTAAAATTTTTTAAAATAACACAAAACCACTGACAAACATGATCAAAGTAGCTTTATTAAAATTTTTTGCTGAGTTTCAACAATTTCCTCTCACATACAGACAATGCCTAATGTACAGTGTGAGATGTGGGACATCTCATATAGAAACCAATAAACAATAGCAAAACTTAATACTTCTATATGTTTAAAATTACAATTCCAAAAATTCCTCTGTAAAAATGCAAATTTATTCTATATATTAGCAGAAGGTGTCATGTTACAGAATGTTCATTGAATTTGATTCGACAGCATTAATTATTTTGACATGGACACAATGATTAATAAACTATAGGGCAATATAAGATAAATAAGATGTGATACATAAGGGGACATACCTATGACTGCAAAAGCAATGAAGAACAAATGCATAGGATAATGTAAAAAAAATTATTTTGTTAATTTAATATTAATAGGAATTAGCAATTATTGATATTTTATATATCACTATATTATTTTGTTTGTTTGAGTAACCAAACTAAAAGCCTATTTGAATTTGATTGCATATCTTTACAATCCATATCAATCTTCAAGATTCCCAACAGCATATTATCTAGTATAATATTAAAAATATTTTAAATTTTTATTAATTTAGTGGAATAAACATTTTTAATATTATTAGAACTTATAATATCCACACCAAGAAAACATCTTTCTGGGTGTCAAAAAAGAAATTATCAGAAAAGAAAGCAAAAGAAAAGCACAGACTCAAAAAGTCACAAGTAGAACTGCTTTCATGGTTATAAAATAAATCTGACAATGATATTGCTTCAATTTTGGCAATTCTGATTTAAGTTTCAATTAGAACAGAAAAACGCAATCAAAGTACAAAAGTTTGCAGCCAAAATGTAGAATCGGTGGAAAACTTACTGACTTGCCTAAAGAAGCAGTATATGTTTATGTAAAAGTATTGAAAACAGCAAGTAACAATGTACAGTATGAAAATCAAAATTTAGTGATAACTAATGTAAGTAACAATGATAATGACAATAACGATGTTGATCAAGTGAATGTAATTGTTACAGGTTTGTGGTCGTTATAAGTGATACATTTAGATTATTGTATGTTAAAATCGGGCCTAAAAAGTAATCAAGATTTTTTTCTTTAAGAATGCTGATGATAGATCATTTTCTACATTTTATTATGTTAAAAAAAGCCAAATGGTAAAACCCAGCTTCACAGATAGTTAGTTTACTTAAATCTAAACATTCAGTATATTGAGTTTGTTGCGTATTATTTCCCAAAAAGAAGAGAAAAAGATCAATCCACACAGTTTATAGATGGTTTTAATAAATGGAGAAAATTGGCATTTGTAATTTGAGATCATAAGCTTTGTTTATTATTTTAAAACTTTTATTGCTTAGCTAAAATTATTAAAACAGCTTAATTTGTGTTTTATTATTGCTAAAACAAATTAACATGAATAAAGTAACAGAACATCTTAAATTACTATTCCAAGGAACTATAGAAGTGTTTTTATTTTTATCAAATGATAATCAACCATTTCAAGAGTATAAGCATCAAATAATGGAAAAATTTTAAGTTTAATCAAATTATTAAGTAAATATGAAAGTAAATATAATCTTGTGCTAATGGATTATATAAATAGAATTAAAATCCAGAAAAAAGAATCAGGCACCATTTGGCACACAGATCCCAAGAGAAATTTGTTGCTGCTTTAAGTACTGAAGTACTTAATCAAATTAAAGATAAGCAGCCACATATTACTATATCAAAACGGATTGTAATTATCAATAAGTAAATTTGTAGATAAAAAAATTAATCATTAACGAATTATTTATAGGATTTATTGAAGTAATTGATACTACTGAAGAAAGACTAGCAAATATGTTTTTAACAAAAAAATAAATGAGTTTGATTTAGATATTATGAATTATAGGGGACAAGCATACACTAATAATAGCAATATGAAGGGAAAATACAGAAATATACAATCCTGAATAAAATTTTTTATCTCATACAATTTATGTGCCTTGTTTAACATATTTTTTAATTTACTAATTTGTGGTGTTGCTTCTAGTTCCAGAACTGTATATTAGTAAAAAAGTTTGGAATATTGCAATGTTTATACCTTTTATTTTCTGCGTCTACAAAAAAGTGGGAAATTATACAAAAGTGTTTAAATATTATGCTTAAACCATCATGATTCTCTCTGAGAAGCCAAAATAGTTTCTGTTAACACAGGGTATACAGAATTTAAACACTCTTACATTCTTTGGAAAAACTTATCGATACAAATAAAGATAATAACAACAGTCTCTAACAAAATATATTAGATTCATTACAAAACATGCCATTTATTTTCAAGTTTATACAGTATTGTTTACAACATTATCAACAATTAATAGTATCAACAAAACAAAACAAAAACAAAACAATTATTCTTGACAGCCCTTTTAATTTAGTAAATAAAATTAAAAATGAAATCCAACATTTTAAATCAAAATTTAACATATTTTTAGATAACACAAAAATAATAAAAGTAAATATAATTTCCTAGAAATGAATTATACAATTCTACCAAATTTGTATTGTTCAAGTTAATATGAAAAGATAAAATATACACATTTTTAATGGCGCAGTTCTATTCAGCACTATGATTCTGACAGCAATCTGCTTAAAGCTGGCTCAGTGCATTTAAGATTTTCTGATTAGGTTTATTTTATCTTTTCATATTAACTTGAACAATAAAAGTTTGGTAGAATCATATAATTGCAAGAAAAGTGTATATACTATTGATAATTAGAAATGAATTAGGAAAATAAAAACATTTTAACTAGTAGAAGATGAAATATTATTAGATCCAGAAAAGGAATTTACATGTAAATTTTTCAACATTATGATTGATATCCTTATTGAGCAAATAGAAGAGAGTTCCAAAAATATATTTGATATTAATCTAATTCCAAATTAATCACCGATATAAAAATACTAAACAAAAAAAAATGCTCAAGGAATTTTGTAAAATTCGGTATCAAGGATATATAAACCAAGACTTAGTTCAGGAAATTGTTTTATTAAGAGAACTGATCTTAAATAAAAAAGATATAACTTATGTACAAGATATATTGCAATATATATTAAATGATAATTATAATGTCAAGTATGCTAACTGCATTAAAATTTTTCGTTAAGTTGCCAGTTACTATAGCAAGTGCAGAGTGTTCTTTTAGCAAATTTAAATCAATAAAGAATTATCTTCAATCAACCGTGTGTGAAGAATGCTTAACTGTATTTGCTATATTAAGTATTGATAAGGAAATTGCTAAAAATTGTAATTTTTCTAGTATGATTAATGACATGGCCAAAAAAAAAATCATATGATTAAATACATACATGTAATGCATATATGTTTTTTTAATAATGTTATTTTTATCTTTGAAAAAAATATTTTAGGCCCCAAAAAAGTTCTTGCACCAAGATCCTTTAATATTGGAGATTATTTATCTTTTCTATATGTTTGTGGTCATGTGTATCAGTTGTATGACATAGTGGGGATAGTTGAAAGGTGCTTGAATATCTGAGTTCAAATCCCCTATACTTACAATTAAAGCTCCCAGGTTTGTAAAGAGTGCCTGGTTTTCAAATATTTACATATCAAGCTTGTATCCTGTCCATCCCTCTTATATGTATGTAAATGGATACAGTCCTATACATGAGGGGTCAGAGTGACTCCAGGTCAACATGCTCATGGCAATAATATTAGCATCAGCATGGGATTTGAGTTTTCATCATCAGATATTCAATGATATGGATGGCTGATAAGTTGGAGGTTGGAGTGGATTGAAGTCTGTTCATTAAAGTATGAAGAGTTGCTATCTTAATATAAAAACTGAGCACTGATTATATGTGTGTGTGTGGGAGATGATAATCTGGACCAATTGATGAGTGTTGGTTTAGCATGAAATACATATATTGGTGATTATTTATCTTTTCTATATGTTTATGGTCATGTGTATCAGTTGTATGAGATAGTGTGGATAGTTGGTGGGTGCTTAAAAGTCTGAGTTCAAATCCCCTATACTTACAATTAAAGCTCCCAGGTTTGTGAAGAGTGCCTGGTTTTCAAATATTTATTAACTGATTATTTATTAATATTCAATATTAGTATTGACTATGCTAATTGCATTTTATATCAGTGATAATAATTAATTATTACTTTATAGATAAAAATGTATAATGTAGTCATATGGATGAGGACATAAACAAAATGATAAATTAACATGAGATGAATTATAGTTCAAAAAGTTACAATATAAGACTGCCAAGATAATATCTGTTGGCATTGTTAATTCTCAAAATGTAATTTACACCTATTTTTAACAATATATTTCAGCAATTCATATTGTTATATATACAGAAGCTAACAAAATGTGCTAATAAAAAGCATTATATATAAATATAATACAGTACTATTTTTTTAAAAAAAAGGTCTCAAATATTCAAAAAATATCACGCGCTCTTTTTAAACGTCCAAAATGTCACTTGCAGTTTTTAAACATCCAAAAAAATGTCCTATCATGCTTTCAGAAATTCATAAAATGTTATATAGATCTTGAACATTGAAAAAATATTATCTGTAGTTCTAGCCACCCAACTCTGGTATAGAGAGACAAAAAAAATATTGTAAAAATTTGCTAGTTTTAACAAAAAACAAAACAAAACAAAACATAATTGTCTTCGACTAAGCAAAAACAAAACAAAACAATAGGTAATCCAGTTAGAAATCAATCGTTATTAATAGATGTTTATTATATCCATACCTTAGCCTCATATTTTTTGAAATACAGTTATTGTAATATATAATTTTCTTTTTCAAAAATTACAAAAAAATATACATAGTAGGTAATTAAATTATTATCTTTTCTTCCACCACAATGTAGTTAGGCTTCTCTCAAACCATGATAATAAACTTTTTTTAAAAATCAATTTTTAACATTTATTTTTAAAATAATGTACTTGTGTATTTACCGGTAAAATAACTTGAGTTAATAGAAAATAAATAAATTAATAAATGAAGTGGAAATATTCTCATAAAATTGTCTTTTTTTAAATTATCAGTAATAAAAACAATAACAACACTAGTAATATTAAATACAAGCTAGTGTAATGAATAAATAATTTTTCTTTTCAAAAATTACAAAAAAATACAGCTAGAAGGAATTTGAACTCAGACTTTCAAGTTCTCTACAGTTATCTACTCTATCTTATACAATCAATACACATGATACATACATGTGAAAAAGATAAATGATCTCCAATACACGTATTTCATGCTGAAATAGTTTATCTTTTTTCTCATATATGTGGTTATGTGTATTGATTGTATAAGATGAAGTGGATAGTTGTAGGGAGCTTGAAAGTGTAAGTTCAATATAGACAATATACTTGTATTTAAATAAGTATAGAGGATTTGAACTCAGATTTTCAAGTACCCTTCAAATATCCACACTATCTCATACAACTGATACACATGACCACACACATGTAGAAAAGATTAATAATCACCAATATACGTATTTCATGCTAAACCAGCACTCATCAGTTGGTCCAGACTATCATCTCTCACACACATATATAATCAATGTTCAGTTTATATTAAGATAGCAAATTTTCATACTTTAATGGACAGGCTTCAATCCACTGCAACCTCCAACTTTTCAGCCATCCATATCATTGAAAATCTGATGATGAAAACTCAAATCCCATGCTGATGCTAATATTATTGCCATGCCCATGTTGACCTGAAATCACTCTGACCCCTCATGTATAGGACATTATCCATTAAATACATATAAGAGGGATGGACAAGATACAATACTAAAAAAATACAGTACGGTAATTAAAATATTATCTTTTCTTGCATCACTATGTAGTTATCTCTCAAGTTATAATAATATACTTTTTAAAATTAATTCTTAGCATTTATTAAAAAAATAAGATACTTGTGTATTTACCAGTAAAATAACTTCAGTTAATAGGGGGGAAAATATCAACAAATAAAGTGGAAATATAAAATTGTCTTTCATTAAAATAAAATTTATAAAAAAACAACTCTGGAAATATTAATACCATCCCTCGTTTTCAACACTTTGTCTTAGACAGTTGCTATACACCCTTGACAGTGTACAATTTAACAAAAAACAACTTTAAATTCACAAGTACCAAATTTCCTTTAGTTTTTTAGAATCATATAAAAAATAATATTAAATAAGATAGCTTGTAGTCAGCCAAATTGTTTGCAATAATTTTTTGATTCCCCTATAAATGGATAATTAAAATAACATGGCTGACGAACTATAGCTTCTACAAAAGTACCATAACTATGTCAATTGTAAAAGTATGAACTTGGTATATTTAATAGAATGTGATAGATGCTTGAGTCATTACATAGGTGAGTCAGCAAGCAGTCTACATATTAGAATGACCAACCATAGGTTTGATGTTTTACATAAAAATGAAGATAGAACAGTTTCTAAACATTTCAATTTACCTGATCACTAGATTGATGATATATTAAATATAATAATAATCATAACTTAAAACTATATAATTGAAACAGATATATATATATATATATATATATATATATATATATATATATATATATATATATATATATATATATATTGTTAAAAGGAGGTTGCCTTGACAACAGTTTGAAATTGTTGATTGTTATTGATATTGTCTAGTGTTGACTGACTTTTAATGATATATATATATACAGTATAATGATTATTCATCCTTCCATAAAATGGTATCAGTGAATAAAAACCAGTCCTACATTGCATGAGAAGGGTATAATGTAAGGGTATCAAATTGTCAATATGAGCAAAGATATCCAGGTAACTATATTTTTAGCTATTTTGGAGAATAAATACTGATTGTAAAATGCAGGTATAGTGATAGAGGGTGATCTGACTTTCCTTGCTGGTAGATGGTAATAATATAGTGAAGATAAAGGATGTGCTGAGTAACATATAAAAATATGATTTTACATGTATATGTTTTGTAATGTTAGGAGGATAAATTCTATACAACTATAGGAAAGAAGTCAACTTTATAACTGGGAACTTGTATGTAGAAGCATGTAAATGCTTAACAAAATAATCAGTTCTGCATAAGTCTACATTGTTCTGCAAAGTATTTTATAATCCTAAAAGTCACATAAATGACTTAAAAAGTCAACATGGGTATGGTAATAATATTGCCATCAATAAGAGCTTTGAGTGTTCTATCATCAGATTTTCAATGACATGGATGTCTGAAGAGCTGGATGCTGGAGAATATTAAAGCTTGTCCATTAAAATTTGAAGATTTGTGATTTTAATACAAACTGAGCACTGATTGCATATATGTGTGGGAGATGGTGATTTGGACCAACTGATAAGTGCTGAGCATGAAATATGTATATTGGAGATTACTTATATTTTTCACATGTATGTGATCATGTGTATTGGTTGTATAAGATGGAGTGCATAGCTATAGTGAGCTTTAAAGTCTGAGTTCAAGTCCCTTCTAATTATAATAAGAGCATGTATATAATAAAGTATGAGTAATAAACCAACTAATTAATATATCCAAATTTATTTATTTATCCTAACTTACAAATATTTCTAATTTAGGAGACTCATGGGAATCAGGATATTTATCTAATATAGACCCCTACCAAATCCCTATATCCGTAGGCAAGTATAGTAGAAATTTAAGTCACAAAATAAAATCACAATTGTTATATTAATAAAATAATGAATAGAGCACATAATAAAATTAAAATATAACCCATCTAAATAGTTGATACTACCTATTCCAAAATATAATGAATAGTTGGATGAAAAAAAAGTTTCCAGATAATTAAAACAATATAACTTTATTACAGAGATTTATACATATAAATAAAAATAATTTTTTTTTGACAAACAAAAAAAAAAAGTAAATGATAACAACAAAGTAAATAATTAACTAAACAAATACCTTATAGAAAAACTCTTGAAATTTCAGTTAATGTGAGCTTAAGATTTGATATACAGGTATTCTTAAACCTGGAAATTAATTGTAAATATAGGGGATTTTAACTCAGACTTTCAAGCAACCTTCAAACATCCACCCTATCTCATACTACTGATACACACGACCACACACATGTATATAATGTTGGCATCAGCATGGAATTTGATGATTCTATTATCAGATTTTCTATGGTGTGGATAGCTGAAGAGTTGGAGTAGGTTGAAGCCTGTCCATTAAAGTATAAAGATTTGCTATCTTAAATATAAACTGAGCATTGATTATATATATGTGTGGGAGATGATAATCTGGACCAATTGAAGAGTGCTGATTCAGCACGAAATACGTATATTGGTGATTATTTATCTTTTCTACATGTGTGTGGTCACGTGTATCAGTAATATGAGATAGTGTGGATGGTTGAAGGTTGCTTGAAAGTCTGAGTTCAAATCCCATATATTTAAAGTGAGTTTGTATATTTTATTAAATATTTTTTTTAATTCGAAATTTCCTATTATCCTTTCAAAAGAAAATAAATAATCTATTTACTTTGAAATTTATTTTATGGGAATTGACAAAAAAATTTATGACAATACGTGAGTGCATGCATACTTGAAAAACACTAATTAGTTTTAAGATAATGACATATATTGAACCCATATACTCCGATTATTCATCATATATATTTGATTTTGACATGATATATTGATTTGTGGAAATGTTTTCATTTCTAAATTTGAACAGAGATGTCGAGTAGGTATTTTAAATTATTTATCCAAAATATTCTTAAATTATACCACAACGAAAAACAACTATTTTATTTATATTCTCTTTTAAGTTTATAGAACAAATAAATATAAACGTATTTTTTTACAATTTTATTGCAATTAACATATTTTATCACAAAATACTTGTTTTAAAGTCACATGTTAAGTACCCTAATATCTCTTATTTAACATATTCATTAACATACTGAAGTTTCTATAATCTTATATGGGATTCAGTTCGTATTGATTATTTAATAATTAAACCAATAAATTTATATACCTGCTTAATTTCATTATACATATAGGTGTGTGTGAAATATTGCGCAAAGCAACTACTCTTCACGTATGTGCTATTGAATACATTCTTTAGTCAATAAATGTTTTAAAACCATGCTTAAAGCTCATTTTTTAAGTAAACAACATTTACCGCGCTATTATCAATAAAAACGCATGTTGAAAAGTAGGTGACTTCTACAATATTTCATATGTGTATAAATTGTTAAATTATCAACTATTATATATATATATAATGTAAAGTAATATTTAATCAATTCTTTAATATATGCTTGCTCATTGAGATCCATCAAAGTATATCTCAAGAGAGAACTGATATTTATAATTGTGCGTCTTCTCTCTTTTCAAATATATCTATGCTTATATTTAAAAATACCAAGGATAATATCAGTCTAAAGCAATTCAAATGACAATGTTTATATTTATATATTGGTCTATTTCCATCATTTAATACTAAATAGGGAATGTCTTTAGAAAAATTTAATTTTATTTAAATTTTCCAATTACATTCATCACTTAGTAATAGTACATAGGTTAGTATATTCATAACGTTTCGAGAGATATTCTTCTTCTCTCTTCTTCAAGTGTTGCTGGTCTGATCAGTGACAGTACTAGCATGGAAATCGAATCTGGTCCCACCTGTGTTCTATTGCCAACACTTGAATGCAACTAGAAAATTTAAAGTTAAATCTTTCTAAAGACATTCCATACTTAATATTTGATAATGGAAATAATTCAATATATAAATACAACTCAAATACCATCATTACAAACCTCCAGACGTTCTTTGATTTTTGGGCTCACCTTCATCTGCAGGCAATGCTTTAACATAGTATTTAATTAATTCAGTAGTATTGCTTTGATCATGACTTCTAATAGTTTTGAATTGTTTTAGCAGTTGAAGATTTCATAGGTCTACTATGAGAAAGAAACAGGTTTTCAAATGCAGCTTATCTTTCCAGTTCTTAAGAAGTTTAATGGACAAGAAGGAAATAAAATGTTTCCTCTTTCTCTTACTTTTTCTTACACTTTATTCCATTCTAGTAGTACTCAAAATAAATGGAATATTTTATTTTGTTATAAATTTTTAAAAGAATAAACCTTTTGTGACATTTTTTTATTATCAAGATTTACACTTTAATATAATTGACTAAGATATTTACTAATGCAGTTTCAGACTCTTAATTCTTGACAGATGGTAATCGACTGCTATAAATGGGTTGTACTGTCATATTAAACCAACATTGTTTTTGTTAATTATGAGGTAACTCTATCCAAGCTGCATGATAGAGATAAAGAATCAATAAGAGAGGTTGTCTTATCTTTATACACGAACGCAATAATATAGGCCAATCATAAGTATCTTGGTTTGTGAGTTTTGTCATAATAAACACAAACAATGTGTGCTTAATATAACAGTACAGCTTATGTGTGTTTAAAATTAAATACTTTATGATTTTTTTTCCATATTAACCCCTCCCTTTCTATAAAAATGAATCCTTATTTTGGCTAAGATGTAATAATTAACAACTAAGCCACATGGACCGTCACATCACCTAGTTAAGATTTACCTGAAATATTATTGCCTAATACAAAAAATTGAGTTCACATTTTTGTCCACGAAAATCTTAACTTAGCTTTAATTCTTACACATATTAGCATAAATAATTATATGAAATAATGGTAAATTGTAATTAAAAATTCCAAAAAATTGCAACCTAGCTAGGTTTTAGTTTACAATAATTAAACCATTTTTAATTTACTAGGTTCAACATAATAACTAACTCTTATTTTTATTCCTTTTAAGAAAGAAATTTATTCTATTATATTTACAATGATTAAACAGTTTTGCTTTGACATCTTAATGTTTTAACCAATTATAACATTTATATTGGTTATACCGTTTTGGCCTTGTAAAACGTTCATGTCTTATAGATTAAAGCGTTTTGGTACTATGGTTTTGGCTGTTGGTTTTTGTTGTTGTTTCATGATTGGTTTGTAATCCTGTGTTTATATATACGTATAATGTTACATCTTATTAGAAATAAATTTAGGATACCGGGAACTTGATTTCTTTATTTTATATTACAACATTGAATACACTTTGCTTGAATCCCTGAATATATTCGGGAAAAAATATTTTTCTTTCAATTCTAATAAAATCGAACATTCTGTTAAATATAATGAATATAGAATTTTTTTTAAAAAAAAAAATCTCATATTTACTTGTTATGTTAATTTAGGGAAAACCAAAAAGCAAAAGATTCTTGAATAAAAACTCAATCTAGCCATTCGAATTTTTATTTATTTACTTCATTTACTTTAAAAATATGAAAGTAGTTTCTATAATATGGTGATAGATATATATATTTTGATTTTTTTTGATAATATATATTTAATTGACTAAATTAATGGAATGATATTCAAAGTTTTTGACAGTCATAAAGCGCATTTAATTATTTTATTTGAATTTATAACTGGAACCTTTGCTTTATTATTTTTCGATTGATATTGTTTATGCAAATAATTTAATTCTCAAGTAGCTTTTTTTATATGTTCTCAACCTAAGTTTGAATCCAAACCTCATAAGATTTAAAAATCAATATGACAAAACAATGATAAAAACATTTATTCCAGTTAACTGTATTAATGTCATTTGAGTATCAATTATACATCTGTTGCGTAAATATATACGCACACACCATTTTGAAAAACTACATTGTGAACTTTATATTTAAAGCCAGCGAATAAAGTTTTTTTTTTTCTATTTTATAATTTCTATTTTACATCTGATTGGCTGTTATATAAGCATTTTTAAGGCGCATCTGTCAAAGGTTTCAGCCTTTCACGTTATTAATTTCGATTTTCTTTTAATCACAACAATTTAAAAACGAGAAGTACTACTGTACTTAAGTAATAATGTGTGCACTCCATCAATTTTCATTCTCGAAATTTTGGAATACATCACAAATTCACTTATACCTAATTTAAAAATGTATACACACATACAGAACACACACATATATGTTATGTATTGAAAAATAAAATTTCACTCACCATGACTGGTTGGTTATATGTGTAATACAATTATTATTTCTAACACTCCAAGTGATTTATATTGGACTACTGACCTGTATAAAGTATATATGTTAATGACATTCTTTAATCACATTTTTTTTGACACAGTTTGTTCTATCTCCAGGATATTAGCACTGACCCATATTACATATTATATATATATAGATCTTTGTGAGTCTGCACATATGTACAATATATCAAAAGAAATGACAATCTATAAATGATTATTTGGATAAATGACTCTATAAAAGATAGATATTTTAACCTACATACATATATACGGTAAATAATTTATTAGTTTTTTTTTTTAGTAATTCAAAACGGACAAATCATTTTAAAGAAATATATAATGATATATTTGTAGCAGAATATTATAAATTTACAAGGACACACCCTTTCTCTTTCTTTGTGTATATGCGTATACGAAATATTTATACATATTTTATTTAAAACTATAATTTTTTAACATTTATCGATACAATATTTATATATTGTAAAATAAAAATCAATTTTTATTTTTATTATTAGCTATAAAACTAGTATTAATACATATATAATATAACGAATTCTACACTATTAGTTATAATCAAAATTGAATAAATATATAGCTATAAAGATACATTGAACTTAGGACTTGGTCTATATTCATCCTTTACTCTATCTCAAACAACCGATATACATATCACACAAATGTGAAAAAGACAAATGGATTCCCAATATATGTATTTGGTGCAGAACCAGTACTCATTAGTTGGACCAGATCATAATCTTCCACAAATTTGACCCAACTGATGAGTGCTGGTTCTGCACAAAATACGTGTATTGGGGGTCATTTATCGTTTTCACATGTGCGTAGTCATGAGGATAAATATAGACTGAAAATCCTAAGCTCAAATCTCTTTATTTACTATAATAAACATTCAGCAATAATGAATGAATAGGTTAATTATTATAAAGATATTAAAAAAATACAATTTGTTTTTATCAAAATTTTATTGACAAATAAATAAATATTGAATAATTAGAGTTCCAATATAAAAACTATCCACAAAAGCATAAATGTAAATACATACATATATATATATATATATTTAACTACTCACAATTAAATATAAATGGTACTCTTCCTTATGATTAAAAGAAGTTCATATCCAAAATGATTATTCAAAAAAGTACCATTAAACCTTTCTTTTTGTTTTATTGCATTTTTAAAAAAAGCAATCTTTGCATTATTAGTACAATGGATTAAAAAAAAAAAGAATGAGTCCCTTTCAATTAGTCATTTTGAATATAAGGCCATTAAATCTTACCTTTTTTAGAATTAAAGATAATTGGAATTTGTATTGAATTATATGAGCATATTTGTGTTATAGTAAATGTTGTAATTTTTTTTTCAATTTTGGTAGTATCTTTATTGACATAGAATATGTTTATTCTATTTTGATATATTCAATTGAAAATTTTAATGAGATTTTTCTGGTATGTTTTTATTTTATTTTAGTTATTCTGATGTTATAATCAGATAGGCAACCAATTAAAAACTGGATCAGTAAGCTGAAATTATACTTCTAAACATTTAGATATTAAGAACGACAAATAACTATAAATATAAAAAAGTATAGTCTCTCTTAGCTTTTGGTAGTTATTGCATTTGTTTACCAAACCTACAACCTGAGTTTGAATTCTGACAATGTAAACCTCGAAATTTTTTCAAGTTTTAAACAATGTTAGGATTTTTCTTTTAAGAAGTCAGCCAAAACCACCTAAGATAGCCATCCAATAATTATTAGTATCTTGCTATTATTTGCTAGAAGATCCCATTTTAATCTGGGGTTGGCACTGACTATAAAAAAATAACTTTATTAACAGGGAATAAATTAATAATTCTCTACTATGGATGTGTGTAAGAATGAAAAAAAGGAGGTACATTGTAAGTGACTAAGGATCAAATTGCAGAAACTACTGCTTGTCCCATAAAATCTGGACAACAATGATTTCAAAAACTGATTAAACATTACGTGAAAATTGTGCAGATTTTATTTTAAATTGTATAGATTGGTTTTCAATTGCACTAATAAATAATGTGTTTTTGTAATATATATATAAATTATCCTAATTGCATTTTTTAATATATATATATATAAATTATCCTAATTGCATTTTTTAATATATATATATATATATATATAATGCTTCCAATTCCTAATATATATATGTATAAATACAACAAGATTTAGGTAATTGAAATGACCTAATTATAGCACTTTTTAAATAAAAGTTGTCTCATATTATGGCCAGAAAGCATTTTAATTATAAGCATATATACTATAATGGTTTATTCCAATGGAATTTTACACTATTGACCAGAGAATTTACCAGAGGACAGTGTGAAGTAATAGTCTGATTATTTCTTACAATTATTTTAGATGATAATAAGATTATCTCATTAGGTATAAAATCAAGTGCAAACACCAGCTATATTTCCTGACTGCTATCCATCCATATGGAAGATCATAATTTGAAAGTAGGGATCTTCCCATGGCGATTACTTGTATATTCTCATTTAGTTTAGAACAAACATGTGATAAAGTCTGTGATGCCATCTCCATACTGTACTGATGGTATCTATTCAACAAAACCCAGAACCCAAGCAAAAGTACCTAGAGTCTGACCAAGCACAAGATATATAAGTCAGGGGCAATCACAGACTCCTACCTATTTGCATGAATCCCCAGTTTCCAACTAATAAATAACGTTTTGATGATATCAGCAGTACCTTTTTTTTATTGCGGCCCAGCTGAAGTCACGGTTCGCAGGAGACTGAGTACTAGAATATCAAAAGACACGAGAAATTAACACTTAAATATTAATCATTTATTGTGAATGGTTGAGGATTAATTTAGTAGCAATTAATAAATTGGATCTGTAATAATAATAATGACATTCCTGACCGATTTTATATATGTTGAATTCAATATTAATAGTACCTCAATTACTAGAATAATTCTACTAGAGAAGCAATCTAAATCAAATCACAGAGATTTATTACATTATCTAATGATAAATTTTACAATGATTGAAAGTTTGTTTATATAACTTATACAACTTGGGACTTTAGATCGTTTTTGCAATTACTGACAATTGTTACATAGTTTAACATATGAAACATAAAATATATAATGTTTGAGTGTGTGGTTGAGTACGTACAATAGATTTATAAGACATTTGTAATTAAGGTGCTAAGAATAAATAATACCAAATAAGAGTTGATCCTCTTATACATTTAAATTTAACATAATAAATAAATCATTATATACCACAATTAATTTAGAGTTGTATTAGTATAGAATTTCAATTTAATGACTTATGTGGAAGCAAAATGATTCGTTTCCAATAACGATCAATTATTTACTTAATTATTAATGATAAACGAGTACAGACGTTCGATTTTAAAAGAGCGGTTTAGGATATAAAATAATCTATTTTAATAATAATAATAATGGAGGCGGTATGACTTTACAAGTACAATAAAATAATCATTAATATCCTTGAACTATGCTTTGCCTAACTGATACAGATCATATATACATAAAAGGTATAAAATACGTGGTTCTCTAACCAAATATATTTTATACTACAATAAAGAAATCCCGTGAAGACATGCCAATTCTCTAATTAAAACATATCGTTCACATATAGAAATTTTCACGTACTGGGTGATCTAGATACGCTTCGGTAGGATAGGAAAAGCAAGATCCACGAGCCGGGAATTCATCGACTTTAACGTGTGAATCAAGAATTTAAATCTGATTTATTTCAACCTCTTAAGGTAAGCAAAGCAAGAAGGTACAGAAGCAATAATTGCACTTATAGCAAATATGACGCCTAAGAAAGATAAAGTTTGTGTCATCAATGATCACAGCATGTTAATTCCTGATTCAATAAAATGGCTCTTTTGCAATAGAATGTCCATAACAACAAAAGAAAGAAATGGGTCTTTAATGAATTCATAGCAAAGAGGGATGATTTAAGAAAGAAGCTTGCTTCCACATTTTAAAATCTTTACTCTGAAAACATTAAGTTAGTCATATATCAAAGAAAACACAGCTTTATTTAATATTATTTAAAATTTGCGGTCATTTGATGATATAACGGCTTACAAGCGTTATATATATATAAAAGATCTCAAAATATGACAGAGATTGCATAACTGATAGATATACATATAGATATAATATACACATTGAGGCTATTTCAATTAAATAATTAGATATTTTCTGATACGTTTTTAAATAATTTGCAGAGATAAATTTTAACAGTATTCATGAAATATGGTCACGTGATGACCGCTATTAATTTAAACTAATTGGTAATTAAATGTAGCTTTTAATTGCCGTTTATATATCAATTATATTATAAAATCCAAGCAAGCGTTATAATAACATTTAAAGACTTTTACGACTCCAATATCAACACACGAAGAGATTACAAACAAAAGGTGAAACTTGTTTAAATAAAAAAAAAAAAATCAAATCAAATATCAAACAATTTAATTTCTAAATAAAGTATTTAATTTATAAGATTTAATCATTTTTAAATAAAAGGTAGCATTTAAAACATAAAAAAAATGAAAATTTAAAGAAAGAGATTATATATATATATTCTGTTAAAATTGTATAAACATTACAAATCTATACTTTGGGATTTTAAAATAAAAGATTGAAAGTTACAGTTTCAAATTGTTGGCTATTTAAATGCGTTTACCTCACTACCAATCGGCAAACGGGCCATTCTTCAAAGCAGGTTTGATTAAAGCTAGTTTTCATCTCGTTAGACTTTCTGGACACAGTTCGTTAGTACTGGGCTCGATGTTACGGCTTTGCATTTGCATAGCGTGGTGACGACTTGCCGACAGATTTGGAACGAACAATCTATTTTTCTTTACCAAGTCATTTTGGAAATTTTCTTTCAAATAGAACAGGTACTCTTCACTAAGTAAGCTAAAATAAATCCATTTTTAAATGTTTTTTTTGGGCTATTTATAAAATCCCAAAATTATCTATAGGATCCATCTAACTTTGACAACTACCAATTGCAATTGCTCTAAGCGGTTCTCTGTGGTTGGTGCTGATGATGATTTCCTGCTATTGGCTGGCTCATACCAAGATGGCAAATCCATACTTTCCCATGGCTAATAAGAAATAAAGAAAACACAAAACATAGCAAAATCTTTAATTAAATTTTAATGAGTCCTGAAAACCATAATCTCAATCCACAATATACAGCTCATTTAATTGGATTGGAGATTAGCAAAGAATTTAATTAGCAACAAAAAAAAACAAACATATTTTAATCATGAAATTATTAGAATTTTGCTATACTTTATAAATTACGATAATTAATGAACCTCACAATTAATAATACTAAAATTGACTGTTTAAGTAAATCGTATTTGAGGTGTTTTTTTTTAGACTAATAAATATAAATATTATAAAATGAAATAATTAGTACAAAATTTTAACAAAACTATTTGAACTATATGTAACACATATGTTTCATAATTTACTTTTAAATTTGCAATATTCAAGCTTAGTAATTATCATAAATAGATTTTAAAATATTAGAAATTAATTAACAGGTTAGTTTTACAGACAATAATTTAACATATAACGGTAAATATTAACATATTAAATGAATACAATAATGGTAAATGCTAACATATTAAATTAATACAATTTACAAATACATATTATATAACAACAAAGATTATTTCATGTGCATATATATGCACACACATATGTACATTGTAATACAAATAAAAAATATAATGTTAGATTATGACATGATAATTATTAGGATACATAGCTGCCTAATGCTTATAACAGGCAGCCGGGTTCAAACCCCATACCAGTGCTGCTACCATTGGATTTAAATGAAGTGTAAATATGAATATGATATTTACAGCTTCAATACATGATGGAAGAATACCCATGCACCTAAAAGCAAAATCTTCCTATTATGATAATTAATTTTATTCACTTAAGCTAAACTTATGAGAGCCTAGAAAGTTCAGGATCCAATAATATCACTATTTTAATAAAGATGTTTATTTAACTTTGTGATATGTGAGAATATGACTATTAGAATATAACGCTAATTTTTAATAATTCATCGAACATTTTATTCTAACATTTAGCATGTTTAAGAAAAGCTAATCAACACCCCCCCCCACCTTGACTTACATCAATAACATAGTAAAAAAAGTAATAATAATAAAAAATACATAAAGTGGTTGGCACATCAAGAAGGCATTTCAACATACTCTCAAACTAGTTATTAATTATGTTTACTCAAATATCTCGATTCTGGATTATATTAAAAGAATATTAATACAAACTAATAATTTAATAATTCAATATTTCCTTTGTAATGATATATATATATTGAAGCAGTCGACCTGATAGTCAGATCGAGCTTCACAGCCCACTCAGCATCTCCCACCACCAAACCATGTTCAAACTCCATCCATACGCACATATACTTATTTATTAATACATATATTTTGTAGCTTAACTAATAAAATGATAACTGACGTAGATCTATATAGATATCTTAATGTAACTAATTTTAATAAAAAAATATTTGATGTTATTTTAATTCATATGCATGTGTAATGGATGTGTACATATTATAGGTGGGGGGAGATTAATTTTAAAACCTATATAAAGGAAAAATGTATTATATTAATGTATATTTTAAAAATTATATGTATAATTTATTTTTTAATCATAGTGGTCAGAAGAAGATGACACAATCCTTGTAAGAATATTCTCAAATGTAATTAAAACAATTTACCGGAAACCCTTAGTCCATCTAAAACATATGATAATTTTATAGAATAATGTAAAAATCAATTAGTGAAAATTTTATCCATTTCAAAATTGTTTTAAAATCATAGATCATATTTTAAAACAATCAGTTCAAGAAATTCTAAAAGGATTGCATTGTTTTAAAACTTACTGAAACAAAAGGTGCATTCGGTCAGCAAATTTCAGATCCACTAAGTGAATACTAATTGTAAGTTTTAAAAATTGAAAAGATTGGAATCAAAATCGCTGAGAATAAAATTAAAAGATAGAAATGCAGGTTGCACAAATGTATAATCCCATTTTTATAATTAGGGAAAATAGATAAGCAATGTGCAAGAAAATATGCAATATATCCTGTATTAATTTAAATATCTGAAGATGGTTAAAGTAAAATAAAAAGTAGGTAGAATAAAATAAAAAACCCGATGACCATTAATTTAATAAATAAATGTTAATGAATTAAAAAGATATTTTTTATTCAGTCATACATAAAATATAATTTACAGATTAAATATTCATTTATTTAACTAATAGCATATGAAGACATGTCCTTTCCTATAATCAGCTTCAATAATAGCAAATAACACCTACGAGCTTTAGTGCAGTGGAAAAATACTCTGGAAAGTAAGATCATCAGTTCTAGTTCTAACTTTTCTGATACTTGATCTTTTAAACTTCCTAATAATAAAGCTATTCAATTATTATTATTTTAGAAGAGTAAATAACAGATATTTAAATTTAATGTAGAGTATTCAAACATAAAGATAATAATATTCTATACATAGTTTTTTAGTTTTTTTAAAAATCTAATTTCATTTAAAATAGTTTATCTACTTTAAGAACTCTTTATTAACACATTATTTAATTAACAAATAAGCTTAAGATGTGGCTTTAATTATACTATGTATTTATTAATAATTCATTCAAAATTAAACTATTTATCAACAAAATATTTTCACAACAGGGTATAATATTTTATAAATATATTTTAAAAATTGTCCTTTTGATTCTCTACATTTATTTCTAATCAATATATACAAATTAGCTTAAATATATCACATTATAAAGTGAAATAATTATATTTCTTGTTATTATTTTAAATTTTTTAAAATATTATTCTTGAATAAGCATACACTTTAATATTAACTACATTTTTAAAATATCTTTACTGATTTGCAAAACATCAATTCCCAGTCATAGTTTATAAATGATTCACATTTCTGACATTTTTAAATATTTTTTTTATATATATTGGAGAAAGTTTTCTTATAGTTTATTTTATAATTTCAGTAGTATTGCTTCATTAATTTTTTTTCACAAGATACACACCTAGGTCTCTTTTTATGGGGTAGATAGGTTCCACAGAAAACCTGCATTAAAAAAATCGCTCAAAATACTTAACTTACATTGAAAAATGTGTGATACATTCCTTAATTTTCAGAAATCACATAAAAGCAAAGCACCAAGGTAAAATTACTTTAAAATTAACATAAAAAAATAAGGAAATGTATGACTAATAAAAAATTTCAAATATTTGAAAAAAAATATAATACAAGACAAACTTTTTTACTTTTTTTTTTATTAACTATTTAATTTTATTCAAAACAATGTGTTTTTATATGTAATTTATTTTACATTTTTTCATACATATTTGAATCATTATTGCTATTTGACATGTGAATTAGTAAGACACAGATTCATCACAAGAGGAAATACAATTAGTGCCAACTTCAATCTCATGCTGTGTTAATAGTTTTCTGTCAACAATGTAATTGGTAATTAAACTTTGAGATGATGATTTTACTAATTGTTTATGGAGTTCATGATATCCAGACTGTTATGTTTAGCTGTCAGAAAATGCACTTCCATGAGTGCAACTATATATATATATTATAATGGGATGAACTATTTGATAGCCTTAGTTGAGGCACCAAATATAACGGAATGGCATTTAATCATCCCAGTTGATATACCAAATATAATAGAATCGATTATATTTAATGCTTGGAAATCATTAACTTAATGCTTCATAGTTAGGTTCGCCAAATATAACAAAATGGGTTATATTTAAAATCTAAGTTGTATATATGGAGATGATTAAATTCCCTAGAAAGAGGATATGCATTTCACTACAATCGGACTTTGGGTCTTCAGGTAGAATGCTAGAAATGAATCAATGAAATACTAAGTCCATGATTATATCTATCTTTTTTATGCTAGCTCAATAATCTTTAAATAAGTTTTAATATAATTTAGACTAGTTCATCCATCTTTCATCCCTCTTTCAGTCACCATTATGCCACGATATTCAAACTCATGGAGAATTTGCAATTAGCTCTCTTCAGGGAAAATCCAAAACAAGTTATTATTTATATGCCTTTATATAAGCATTAATTACAATTGATATTCATATGATATTTATAATACTAGCATATATATAATATAATTCAATAATGATTAGACAAAGAGATCAAGTTAATAAATCAATATTTAATAAATAATAAAAAATATAATATAATAGATAATAAAATATTAATAAATAAATACGGATGAATTTTATCATTTTAAAAATATTAATAAATAATATTTTTATTTAATACCCTATGATAAAACTCAATACTATAATAAACTTTCAAAAATTAAAGAAAATAGTTTAAATTAACAGATATATAAAAACAATATCTGGGTTCAAAAATTAATAATTTATGTAACTTATTAATTTATTTACCGTTCTTATTTATATGTTTCATAATTACCAATATATAAGTACTATTTGCAATTGTATAACTTATATATTATATGTATTTTTGATAAATAAAGTACATTAAACTTTTACAATATTACATAGTAAATACAATATAATCCTGTTTAAGATATCTGTCAAATAATAACTATTCTTTATATCCCTCATCTAATTTGATGAATTATGTCAAGCTTTCAATTAATTATATTTAATAATAAATATAATTTTCCTATTAAGATATAATGATGCGATGCCAAATTTGAAATAAAGATAATAATAATAATAAACATATTAAAATAATATAAGCATTATTATAATATATATAAATAAATAATAAAGAAAACTTATTTATAATAGAGTTGAGAGTAGATATTGAAGTCTATAGTTCATCATCCTAATGAAGATCTTTTACGAAGTATATTATTAATCCATTGGTATAATGATGATTTTATTTATCCTTAAACGATAAACTGTTAATAATATCCAATGATTTGATTAATGTGAAATAAAATAAATATTCTTCGAATGTAGATGTTCTTAATCTTCATTTTTCTATTATCATTAGACGTTCTATATATCCAATATTTCAAAATATTTTAAAATAGCATGCAAGGTTGGTTTCGAAACCTTTACGATACAAAGCTGTTTTACTCAAAACACATTGTTTTATCCTATATATATATAATTATCTTAAATTTATATATATCTGAAGAATAACGGAAGTGTTAAAACAACGTAGTTTCCAAAAAACTTAAACAGACGTTCTTTTCTTTTATATTGCTATTCCTTTAAGATTTAATAGAAAATTAAAATATTTTCCTTGCAGACTTTTAATCCACAGATTATCTTAATTTGGAAAAGTTAATATTTAAATTCCAATCGTTGAACAGTAGTATTGATAAAAGAAAAAGTTATTTAAAGAGAAATGATTTTCTTTTCTTCTCCTTAATAACAAGAGAACGAATCAATCTGCTCGTGTGTTATTACAAGTTCATGCTTAACTCAACTATCAATTGTTCCATTGACATTAAGATTTAATAATAAAATAAAAAAATATATAAGTATTTATTCTTAACTTCAAATCTGGCATTTTACTCAAAAGCTTAAGGTATGTATTATTTAAAACTCAAATGTATATATAAATATATATATATATATATATATATATATATATACATAATAAAATAGTCAAATAAAAAATTATATTTATAAATAATTTCCTAAGAGATAAAACATGTTAGACCAATAATAATAACTGTAAGTTACTATTATATTTCCCCTTCCCTTGGGAAATTTAAAATTTTAATTTAAGTTAAAATTTTAAACACTTACAACTATTTTAGTATATTCTTATAGTTTAATTGCATTTATAGTTGGATTTTATGAAGGGTTGAATTTTTTTTTTTACTGTTATATCTTCCTAATACTTGGGCTATCCTATTCTTTTGATAATGATCAAAAATAAAATTAAGGACTTTGATGGTTAATATTTTTTTTTTATAAAAAAAAAATAAATAAATAAATAAAAAATAATGTGTTTCCTTCTTGGACAACACAAATATATTTACTAGCCTTATTCCTGCTTCTTTAAGACTTATGGATTTGAAAAGGACTAAATAAATACTAGAGTATCCATTTATTAATATGAATTGACTCTATTGTTTTTACTTATTTTAAGGCATTAAAGAATACCCTCACCAAAGCTAATGTTTTTAACTATACTTCTCTTTACATTGATCACTATTATTATTTTTTTTTATACAACCGTATGGTTTACACTGCCCAATTCTTATCTTGATCTTCACCTTCTTTCTTTATAAAACATTATAAGCAGCCAAAATAAGGTTTTAAAATTCGTGAATTGTACGTACCATGAATCTCTCCTTCTTGGTTAATCCAAAATGCATTTGGACCTGCCTTTTTAACGATAGTATAAGGTCCTTCATATGTATTATAGAATTTATGGTATTTATTCTCCAATGGTTTACTGGGATGGAAAGTCTTTATCAAAACTTTATCTCCAACTTTAAATTCATAAATACATTTTTTTTTATTCTGACTTCTATTATTTGCCATTTTAACAAGTTGTTTATGAGCTTGTAAAATATCATTTTCTCCATTTATTTTGGGTTCATTAATAATAGGTTTATATTTTCTAAATAATATAGGTATAATTTGATGAAAGTGTAGTCGGATGGGTGAGAATCCAGTAGATTCATTTAAACTCCAATTGATATAGTCTACTACACATTTTGTCTGCTTTACCCAACCCTTGTGCTCCTCTTCTAAATAGGTCCTAAACAAACGTCCAAGCTCCCGCATAATACGTTCGCATGGATTTGATTGTGGATTCCTAATAGAGATTAGCACATGTTTTATTTTTGATATATCTACCCATTTCTTCCATTCCTTAGATAGAAAAGGTGTACCATGATCAGTTAGTATGGTTTTCAGCTTTCCTATCATTGGAAATTGGAGAGTACTCAATACTTTGATTGTATGTTTAGCATTGGCTTGGGGTATCGGGTAAGCAGCAACATATTTGGAAAAGAGATCATAAGTGACTAATAAATATTTTTGTTTGTTGAATGGAGGCAAAGGCCCATAATAGTCAATTGCTAAGATCTCGTTTGGTCTTTCTGGAATGATAGAATTAATTGAATTAATATAATTTTGGTTTACTGACTTAGCTCTTAAGCAAATTAGACAATCCTGGAGTGATTTCAAGATGTCTTTATACATTTTTGGCCAGTAAAACCAATTCTTAAGGGTATGTTCTGTCTTATGAGCACCATAATGCCCGTATAGACAGTGTACATATTTTATGAGTGGGTCACGTAAAGACTTTGGTATTATTGTCCTCCACTCATCAACGTTATCATTCACTTTATATAGTAAGACCTGTTGTTCTAATTTAAAATGGTTAAGATCTTTAGGTGCATCCAAAACTTCCTCCCCTAATAAAACTTTTATAATTGGGTTTAATTCTGGGTCATTAAATTGTATCTCTGGTAAGTTTTCCAACTCGTTCTCTACATTACTATCAGCCATCACATTGACATTTGTAATGTAGGCATTGTCTACCATCAAATGATTTTGTTCTGACCTACATGGATTTCGACTAAGCACATCAGCAACGATATTCTCGGATCCTTTGCAATAATGCACAGTGTAATTAAATTCCTGTAGTAGTAAACTCCATCTAACTAGATGACTATTAGTCAGATAACTGTGATTCAGGAATTCAAGGCTTTTGTGATCAGTGATCACTATCACCTCTGATCCGAGTAGCATTTGTCGAAATTTTTGGAAAGCCCAGACTATTGCTAGTGCTTCCTTCTCTGTAACCGTGTAATTTATTTCTGGACCTTTCAAGAGCCGGCTAATAAAGTAGAGGACACCTGGTTGGCCATCCTCTTGGATTTGGGACAGTGTTACCCCTAATCCAAAACCACTACTATCTGTTTGAATAATGAATGGTTTATTAAAATCAGGGAAAGCTAACATAGTTAACTTTAAAAACCCTGTTTTAATATTCTCAAATGCACGGTCTTGTTCTTCAGTCCATTTCCAACGTTCATCTTTTCTAATCAATTTTAGCAACGGTTCCATGTGGTCTGAGAACTTCTGATAGAAACGGTTGTAAAAATTACATAGGCCTAAAAATGATCTAATTTGTTTTCGAGTAGATGGTTTAGGAAAGTTTTGAATGGCAGAGATCTTCTCTGGATGAGGTCTTATCCCATTGCAACCAACAATATGACCTAAGAAGACAACTTGGTTGGAAACTAAAGTACTCTTCTTGAAGTTAATTTTTATACCTTTCAGAAAACACTCTTTAAAAAATATAGATAAATGTTGAAGGTGTTCTTCAACTGTGGTGGATGCAATAATTACATCATCCACATAAATAATTATGATTTGTTTTACCTCAGGAGATAAAGTCTTATCCAAACACCTGATTAGACCTGCACCACTATTTATCAATCCAAATGGCATCCTATTAAATTGGTATGTAAAACCCTCATAACGAAAAGCAGTATATTGGCGATCTTCTGGATGAAGTTCAATCTGCCAATAGCTGGAGGTTAAATCGAAAGTGGAAAATACCTTCTTGTTTCCAAATTTCATGAATAATTCATGTATGGGCGGTGGTATATTTCTGTCTGGGACAGTAATTTTATTTAGTTGTCTAGCATCTAAACAAAATCTCATCGACCCATCTTTCTTCTTCACAGTTACTACTGGATTACAGTAAGGTGAAGAGCATTTGGAAATGATTTCCCAATCCAGCATTTTATTAATTTGCTTAGATATATCTTCCCGATATTGGTATGGAATAGGATACGATTTAGATTGAAATGGTTGATCATGAATTAATCTAATTCTCTGTTGGAATCCCTTTATCACACCTGGTATGTCTGAGAAAATAGAATTAAATTCTCTTATAACAAATCGTAATTTTAATATATCATCACTTCCAAGCAAGTTGGATTCTGCGAGTTTACTCTCTAAAAGTGTTTCTGGAATGCTAGATGTTATACAGTCAACTTCAATTTGATCATATCTTGGAAGCAATGTCATCTCCAAGACTTCATCATTAATTTTAACTGTTTTATTACAGAAATCAATTACACAAGTGTTCAAATGTAGGAAGTCTGCCCCTAAAATAACATTGTGAATCAAACCATTCAAAATTAAAAATACATGATAGAGAGTTGTTTGGCCAATTTTAATCTCAATCCAAATTTGTTTTTGGATTAATTTAGCTTTTCTGCTGTTAGCCATGGTAACCTGCATAGATTTTAGTGGTAATATTTTGATGTTAGGATTTATTACTAAAATCTCTTGATAAAATTTCTCTGATATCACTGAAATTTGGCTACCAGAATCTAATAATGCTTTAACCAGCAAGCTCTCAAACAAAACTTCTATCATAGGGCAACTTTGTAAAACAAAATTTGGTGTTTTATCTTCCCATGAACACATCATGTTAGTGATTTCTCGTGTAAAAGATTGATTCAAGTTCCTCATTGGGTATTTGGTTTCTTGAGGTGAGGAACATTTCCTCAAGTACCCTTTTAGTTTGTTTTATGTGAAACTATAGATATATCTTTACTACATCCCGGTTTTGGGGAATTTCTTGGATTATTAGAAGTTATTTTTACTTTATTTAAATTATCACGATTTATTTTGGGAGAGGGGTCATAAGGTATATTCCTTTGAGATGTTTTTCCCTTCCAATAACTGGTATCTCTATTATTTTTCCTTCTATTATAAAATATTGTATTGATTGAAGCTTCCTCTTTTTTTTTATCAGGTAATCTAATTGATAAATTAGTTTGATTCATATCAATACTATTTAAAAGTTCTACTATTTGTTCTATTTTTGTTATATTGGTACACAATAATGATTGTTCTATTTTAAGTGGTAAATTTCTTTTTATTATTCTAATCATTTCGCCTTCACTTAAATGATAAGTATTAAGTGTTCTTAATTTTGTTATTTGATGGCGAAAGAATTTGGTCAAGGTTTCTCCAGGTGTCTGCTTATACTTATCTTGGAATATTTGGTACAATAAAGCCTCTTGTCTATCTCTATTCCAAAAATTTTTAATTAATAACTCTTGGTATTCCATATAAGTAGATGGAGTTTGTGATAAAGACTCCCACCACATTAATGCATCTCCTTGTAAGTGACTATATGCAATGATCACTTTTTCTCCTTCTGATAAATTACGGTTAATGGAAAAATAAAGATTAAGGCTTCTAATATGTTCTATAGGAGATTCATTATGAGATCCCTTGAATATTTTTAACCTAACAAATTGGTTAATTGTACTACTTGGTATTGAATGGTTGTATACCTTTTGTTTTTCTAAAACATTCAACTGAGAAGTTGATGTTTGATTTTCATGATTAATCCTACAAGTATTTAAGTTTAACCCTTTTAATTCAAAATTACTAGGATAATTTTCAACTTCAGGCATTATATGATACTGAAAATTTGATCTATCACCAGAGTCAATTACTTGTTGTGGATCTTTTTGTATGACCTCCAAATGTTTTTCACCATGATTTTGTTCTTGATTACAACTATAAGTATTTACATTATTTTCAACCTGATGCATTTCTATAGTTGGTGTTCTTTTACATATTTGTGTTTCAATAACTAAAAATCTACTATCAGTTGATTCTTTTATTTTATTTACTCTATTCCAAGTTTCAGTAGTATCTTCCCTTAATTTTTCCAATACATTTTTATCTATATTTGTATTAATTTCTATTGAATTCATTTTATTTTCCAAAGTTTTAAGTTGATGATCAATAGTCTCTAATACATTATTCTGGGATTCTACCTCATTATTATGTTTAATAGATAGTTGATCTATTCTTGCGTGCATTTGTTGTCTATCTTCTTGGATTTCATTCCGTATTTTATTTTGTTCTTCCTTTACTTCTTCCCTAAAAATTCCTTGATTTTTATACATTTCATCACATTTAACATTTAATCTATCTATGATGTCACTTTGGAACTCACTAAACCGCTGTTGACATTTTGAATTATTTTCATCAATTTCATTCTTTAGATCATTTAATGCTTGTTTAATTTCTATGTTATCTTTTTTAACATTATCCACATTTAAATTCAATTGTTGAATTTTTGTAGATAGTTTATTTTCAATTCCTGTTATTTCAACCTTCAAATCACTTTTTAAACTATTATTATTATCATCCAATTTTTGATTCAAATCACTTTTTAAACTATTAATATTATCATCCATTTTTTTATTCATATTATCAAGTAATTTTTGATTATTACTGTCCATTTTAGTCATAAACATTTGTAACATTTGCTGAATTGTATCAACATTAAATGATTGACTAATTCCAATTGTAGATGATTGATTTAAATCTTCATCAACTATATTTGGTGTTTGAGATAACACTTGATCTAAACTCTGTGTTTGTTGAGGGTATTCAACTATGGTTGTAGAACTCCCAGGTGCTTGTACTAATGATGATTGTTCTATAATATTACTATCATCACTTTGTTCACTTTGCAAATCATCTTGCATTTGACTACAGCATTCAATATCTTTGTTTGAAAACATTTTCCCACTTCGAAGCATAACAAATTTTAACTTAATTCAAATATTGCACAAGTTTATATATTTTTATATTCAAAATATTATATCGTAAAGTTCTTTATCACCCCATGCTATTTATATATACTTATGATGTTCTAATGATCTATGTGTGTATTTTTAAACATCTATGTCTATAGAAAAACTTTATCCCACTCAACTCTTCTTTAAAACATAATTTAATAATTAGTTATTTAAATATTGATCTCTCTAAATCATACTATATATATTATCATTTTTTTATTTATATTAATCTTGTAATTATAAACACCATATGTAATAATATAGAATCATTGATTCAAAGCCCCAGTTAATATACTAAATATGTAATAGTATATAATTTATACCTGTGATGAACTTAAATGTTCAATGCCTAAAACGTTGCATGCCAAATATAATGGGCAGTCTACAGGGTATGAGATTTAATTAATCGAAGCCGCAAATGTTTGGGTCGCCAAATATAATGGGATGACCTATTTGATAGCCTTAGTTGAGGCACCAAATATAACGGAATGGCATTTAATCATCCCAGTTGATATACCAAATATAATAGAATCGATTATATTTAATGCTTGGAAATCATTAACTTAATGCTTCATAGTTAGGTTTGCCAAATATAACAAAATGGGTTATATTTAAAATCTAAGTTGTATATATGGAGATGATTAAATTCCCTAGAAAGAGGATATGCATTTCACTACAATCGGACTTTGTGTCTTCAGGTAGAATGCTAGAAATGAATCAATGAAATACTAAGTCCATGATTATATCTATCTTTTTTATGCTAGCTCAATAATCTTTAAATAAGTTTTAATATAATTTAGACTAGTTCATCCATCTGTAATCCCTCTTTCAGTCACCATTATGCCACGATATTCAAACTCATGGAGAATTTGCAATTAGCTCTCTTCAGGGAAAATCCAAAACAAGTTATTATTTATATGCCTTTATATAAGCATTAATTACAATTGATATTCATATGATATTTATAATACTAGCATATATATAATATAATTCAATAATGATTAGACAAAGAGATCAAGTTAATAAATCAATATTTAATAAATAATAAAAAATATAATATAATAGATAATAAAATATTAATAAATAAATACGGATGAATTTTATCATTTTAAAAATATTAATAAATAATATTTTTATTTAATACCCTATGATAAAACTCAATACTATAATAAACTTTCAAAAATTAAGGAAAATAGTTTAAATTAACAGATATATAAAAACAATATCTGGGTTCAAAAATTAATAATTTATGGAACTTATTAATTTATTTACCGTTCTTATTTACATGTTTCATAATTACCAATATATAAGTACTATTTGCAATTGTATAACTTATATATTATATGTATTTTTGATAAATAAAGTACATTAAACTTCTACAATATTACATAGTAAATACAATATAATCCTGTTTAAGATATCTGTCAAATAATAACTATTCTTTATATCCCTCATCTAATTTGATGAATTATGTCAAGCTTTCAATTAATTATATTTAATAATAAATATAATTTTCCTATTAAGATATAATGATGTGATGCCAAATTTGAAATAAAGATAATAATAATAATAAACATATTAAAATAATATAAGCATTATTATAATATATATATAAATAAATAATAAAGAAAACTTTTTTATAATAGAGTTGAGAGTAGATATTGAAGTCTATAGTTCATCATCCTAATGAAGATCTTTTATGAAGTATATTATTAATCCATTGGTATAATGATGATTTTATTTATCCTTAAACGATAAACTGTTAATAATATCCAATGATTTGATTAATGTGAAATAAAATAAATATTCTTCGAATGTAGATGTTCTTAATCTTCATTTTTCTATTATCATTAGGCGTTCTATATATCCAATATTTCAAAATATTTTAAAATAGCATGCAAGGTTGGTTTCGAAACCTTTACAATACAAAGCTGTTTTACTCAAAACACATTGTTTTATCCTATATATATATATATATATAATTATCTTAAATTTATATATATCCGAAGAATAACGGAAGTGTTAAAACAACGTAGTTTCCAAAAAACTTAAACAGACGTTCTTTTCTTTTATATTGCTATTCCTTTAAGATTTAATAGAAAATTAAAATATTTTCCTTGCAGACTTTTAATCCACAGATTATCTTAATTTGGAAAAGTTAATATTTAAATTCCAATCGTTGAACAGTAGTATTGATAAAAGAAAAAGTTATTTAAAGAGAAATGATTTTCTTTTCTTCTCCTTAATAACAAGAGAATGAATCAATCTGCTCATGTGTTATTACAAGTTCATGCTTAACTCAACTATCAATTGTTCCGTTGACATTAAGATTTAATAATAAAATAAAAAAATATATAAGTATTTATTCTTAACTTCAAATCTGGCATTTTACTCAAAAGCTTAAGGTATGTATTATTTAAAACTCAAATGTATATATATATGATAAACAAAAATGCAAGTTAAAAAACTTGCTAACGCTTGTATTTATGTCCACAGATGGCGTCCTACCAAGACTGCCAATCAAGCGTATGTTTTGTTTACATAAACGTCAGAGTAGTTAGTATTCACTATCTCTAACTATAATTCCACTTTCAGATCATGATTTCAAGCTATTTGCTATCGTCAGTGAAAGACAGAAATAAAGAAACTAGATCTGAATACAAACTCTGAGCGTTTATGAAACAATTTCTATTCAGCTTGCAAGCGTGAATTTTTTAGACACGTAATGTCTTCAAACTCAGCATAGCAAACCAGATAGCTACATGGGTCTGATCTCAGTTCAGCATCACCACATAGTAGAAGCCTCTGCAATCTATATCATTGCAAGAAAGACCTCAAAGGTACATTTATGATAAACAAAAATGCAAGTTAAAAAACTTGCTAACGCTTGTATTTATGTCCACAGATGGCGTCCTACCAAGACTGCCAATCAAGCGTATGTTTTGTTTACATAAACGTCAGAGTAGTTAGTATTCACTATCTCTAACTATAATTCCACTTTCAGATCATGATTTCAAGCTATTTGCTATCGTCAGTGAAAGACAGGAATAAAGAAACTAGATCTGAATACAAACTCTGAGCGTTTATGAAACAATTTCTATTCAGCTTGCAAGCGTGAATTTTTTAGACACGTAATGTCTTCAAACTCAGCATAGCAAACCAGATAGCTACATGGGTCTGATCTCAGTTCAGCATCACCACATAGTAGAAGCCTCTGCAATCTATATCATTGCAAGAAAGACCTCAAAGGTACATTTATGATAAACAAAAATGCAAGTTTTTTAACTTGCATTTTTGTTTATATGTCCACAGATGGCGTCCTACCAAGACTGCCAATCAAGCGTATGTTTTGTTTACATAAACGTCAGAGTAGTTAGTATTCACTATCTCTAACTATAATTCCACTTTCAGATCATGATTTCAAGCTATTTGCTATCGTCAGTGAAAGACAGGAATAAAGAAACTAGATCTGAATACAAACTCTGAGCGTTTATGAAACAATTTCTATTCAGCTTGCAAGCGTGAATTTTTTAGACACGTAATGTCTTCAAACTCAGCATAGCAAACCAGATAGCTACATGGGTCTGATCTCAGTTCAGCATCACCACATAGTAGAAGCCTCTGCAATCTATATCATTGCAAGAAAGACCTCAAAGGTACATTTATGATAAACAAAAATGCAAGTTAAAAAACTTGCTAACGCTTGTATTTATGTCCACAGATGGCATCCTACCAAGACTGCCAATCAAGCGTATGTTTTGTTTACATAAACGTCAGAGTAGTTAGTATTCACTATCTCTAACTATAATTCCACTTTCAGATCATGATTTCAAGCTATTTGCTATCGTCAGTGAAAGACAGGAATAAAGAAACTAGATCTGAATACAAACTCTGAGCGTTTATGAAACAATTTCTATTCAGCTTGCAAGCGTGAATTTTTTAGACACGTAATGTCTTCAAACTCAGCATAGCAAACCAGATAGCTACATGGGTCTGATCTCAGTTCAGCATCACCACATAGTAGAAGCCTCTGCAATCTATATCATTGCAAGAAAGACCTCAAAGGTACATTTATGATAAACAAAAATGCAAGTTAAAAAACTTGCTAACGCTTGTATTTATGTCCACAGATGGCGTCCTACCAAGACTGCCAATCAAGCGTATGTTTTGTTTACATAAACGTCAGAGTAGTTAGTATTCACTATCTCTAACTATAATTCCACTTTCAGATCATGATTTCAAGCTATTTGCTATCGCCAGTGAAAGACAGGAATAAAGAAACTAGATCTGAATACAAACTCTGAGCGTTTATGAAACAATTTCTATTCAGCTTGCAAGCGTGAATTTTTTAGACACGTAATGTCTTCAAACTCAGCATAGCAAACCAGATAGCTACATGGGTCTGATCTCAGTTCAGCATCACCACATAGTAGAAGCCTCTGCAATCTATATCATTGCAAGAAAGACCTCAAAGGTACATTTATGATAAACAAAAATGCAAGTTAAAAAACTTGCTAACGCTTGTATTTATGTCCACAGATGGCGTCCTACCAAGACTGCCAATCAAGCGTATGTTTTGTTTACATAAACGTCAGAGTAGTTAGTATTCATTATCTCTAACTATAATTCCACTTTCAGATCATGATTTCAAGCTATTTGCTATCGTCAGTGAAAGACAGGAATAAAGAAACTAGATCTGAATAGAAACTCTGAGCGTTTATGAAACAATTTCTATTCAGCTTGCAAGCGTGAATTTTTTAGACACATAATGTCTTCAAACTCAGCATAGCAAACCAGATAGCTACATGGGTCTGATCTCAGTTCAGCATCACCACATAGTAGAAGCCTCTGCAATCTATATCATTGCAAGAAAGACCTCAAAGGTACATTTATGATAAACAAAAATGCAAGGTTATCATAAATGTACCTTTGAGGTCTTTCTTGCAATGATATAGATTGCAGAGGCTTCTACTATGTGGTGATGCTGAACTGAGATCAGACCCATGTAGCTATCTGGTTTGATATGCTGAGTTTGAAGACATTACGTGTCTAAAAAATTCACGCTTGCAAGCTGAATAGAAATTGTTTCATAAACGCTCAGAGTTTGTATTCAGATCTAGTTTCTTTATTCCTGTCTTTCACTGATGATAGCAAATAGCTTGAAATCATGATCTGAAAGTGGAATTATAGTTAGAGATAGTGAATACTAACTACTCTGACGTTTATGTAAACAAAACATACGCTTGATTGGCAGTCTTGGTAGGACGCCATCTGTGGACATAAATACAAGCGTTAGCAAGTTTTTTAACTTGCATTTTTGTTTATCATAAATGTACCTTTGAGGTCTTTCTTGCAATGATATAGATTGCAGAGGCTTCTACTATGTGGTGATGCTGAACTGAGATCAGACCCATGTAGCTATCTGGTTTGCTATGCTGAGTTTGAAGACATTACGTGTCTAAAAAATTCACGCTTGCAAGCTGAATAGAAATTGTTTCATAAACGCTCAGAGTTTGTATTCAGATCTAGTTTCTTTATTCCTGTCTTTCACTGACGATAGCAAATAGCTTGAAATCATGATCTGAAAGTGGAATTATAGTTAGAGATAGTGAATACTAACTACTCTGACGTTTATGTAAACAAAACATACGCTTGATTGGCAGTCTTGGTAGGACGCCATCTGTGGATATATATATATATATACATAATAAAATAGTCAAATAAAAAATTATATTTATAAATAATTTCCTAAGAGATAAAACATGTTAGACCAATAATAATAACTGTAAGTTACTATTATAATATATATATATATATATATATCATGCTTCCACAGTGTGTTAATAATGACTAATGGTTAAATTTTCTTTTATACACATATATGCATGAAAAAACTTTTAGACAGAAAAAAGTTACAAATAAAAATATTTAAGAACTTTTAAAGATACATTCTTTTTCAGTAGAAATTAAAAGTTCTTAAATATTTTTACTTGTAACTTTTTTCTGTCTAAAAGTTTCTCCATGCATATATGTGTATAAAAGAAAATATAAACATACACATACATAACACAGACATAGAAATATTTAGCTCTCATTGGAATTTAAGAGCTCATTCATAATTCATGTCATTAACAAAAAATGATTTTTCAATTGCTTAGAAAATTGAAGACTTTCTAGAATCATTTTTGCTGTGAAAGGAACAGGTTCCACTTCTGTTTCATTATCTTTTTCTAAATCTTCTAAGGTATCTAAATTTATTGCCAAACCCTTTTCCAACAATCATTTAAAGTATGTAAAATTTAATGCCTATATATAAAGTGGGGAAATCCTGATTTTAAGTGAAATATGAACTTCTTTATTGCATAAAAGAAAACCACAAAAAGAGACCCAGGTGTATTTGTAATCATTATCATCATCATCAACCATTATCAATCCACTGCAGGATAAAGGTCTCTCCAAGTTCAATCCATCTTTTCCGATCTTTAGCTTCTCTTCTCCACATCACCCCTACACACTTTCTTATTTCATCGATTCATCTCACATGTGGTCTCTTTCTGGGTCTTTTACAATCTCTTGGAATCCAGTTTAAAATTTCAATTGTACATCTATTATCATCTCTTCTAGCAATATGTCCAGCCCAACTCCACTTCAGTCTTTTAATTTTTTCAAGGAGATCAGTAACACCTGTTTGTTCTCTTACCCATACATTGTGTTTTCGATCTCTTCTTGTAATAAGTAATAATAAATAAATTCATTGGAACTAATTCCCCTCCTCCCTTTTTTACTATTACTGAAATAAATAATAATTATTATTATTATTTACAATAATAATGATAATTGTAAAAAAATCTTTAATTATTTTATAAAAGAAAAAACAAAAAAATTAATAAATATACAAGTAAATTAAATGACACATTAATTATTCTAGTTTTAAAAAAAAGGTTTTTAATAATTGTCAAAATAAATATAGATGCAAAAAATAAAGTATTATATTTAACATTAATAAATGTCATTTATTTAATTAATTTTTATATATATTTAAGTAGAAAAATATTATTTATATTACCTAAAATATATGATAGCATTTCATCTAATAAAAATTGCTGAGATAATACAAAAAACTTTTTTTTCTTTTTGTGTGAATTTATTTTGTTATTAGAATATTATTTTTAATTATCTATTATAAATATTTTTAAAATTATATATATATTTGGATAAATAAAAAAACTCTTAATATTTTTTTAAAATTTATTTTTAAGTAACATGGTTTATGAATATATCTTTTGAAAGATGATAAAGAAATTAAAATACAAAGAATCGAATGGTTTTATTGCTAGGAGTTCATAAGGAGTTTAAACAGTGCCAAAACTGGAATCTGGCTAAGAACCTTATGCTCTAGTTTAACATTCGACCTCTGCATTATACACAAGGCATAAAAAACTTGAATGAAGTTATTAAATATATGTAGGCTCATTGAAATGCTTTAAAAGTGAAACAGTCCTTTCAAAGATTGGCAGTTATAAATTTACTAATAAAAAATTCATTAAAATATCTTTGGAATTTTATTTACCTATATCACTATATGTAAAAAAAATTATCTGATGCATAGTGATTTGTGTTAAAAACTAACTGCTTAACTTTAATTTTCTTTTATCCATTACATATAATGACTAATAACAACCATTACATATAATGACTACTTGTCATTATAAATAACAAGATAGCTAGATACTCAGAAGATTGCATGAGGGTTCAAGCACTGGAAGAAAATAGATTGAGTTTGACTCTGGGTCTTTCACTCTATTGTATAGGGCTGAAGCCATCATTTATAAAACATTTATTTTCTTGGTTATATCTCTAAAATGTTATATAAAATTTTTTCTAAATAAATCTTTTTAACTACATTAAATGTACAATATTTTTTTTATTCGAAACATTTAATTCAATCATATATATAATATAATACACCATATACATCTTAAGTGACACAATGCAGCTTAACATATGATATATTTTATCTCTTTACAGTTTCAACTGTCCAGTAGTCATCATCAGAGCTACAACATTCAAACATATACAATTATTATTAATGCAAACATATACAATTAATACATATCCATACATATTTCAATATATATCCACACATACATATACAAATATACATATAAATATAAAAATAAATAAACATTTCAAACAGTCCGTCTATTAGCTTAAATATGGATCTTTAATATCTCTACAATCTAAAACCTCTTTATCCCACATTTATATTCAATTAACTTCTTTTATATAAAATTTTATTTTATATTTTAATGTTTATTACTTCATATTTCAATCATTTAAATTTTAAATTTACCTTTTAATCTAATTTATTTTTTCTATTTTAATTACTTATATATTACACCTTAATCAATAACAATAATATTAATATAATATCCTTATAATTTTATTCCCTCTTAATTTTTAACTAGTTTTATCTTTTAACTCAGCACTCTTCTTCCTGTAACTGAAATAACTTAAAAAATTATTTTAGATTTTTTTACTTCGTTATTTTCTTCACTCTTCCGACCTCTATGAACATATTCTGTAAATATATCTTATTCTAATTTTTTAAAATCTACACATATCTATTCATTAACAAAAAATCCTTACAAAATCAATGTTTTCAAACCCTGATTTTTATTAAGGGATGGCCTAATGCTTCTAATCAATATAGCCTATTTTATCTTTCTATCCCTCCCATCTCCAGTATGCTTTATCATTTTAATACTTCCCTTCTCAAACTTATGAGGCACCTGATGCTGGCATTCTCCATCAGGCTAGCTTGTCCGATGTCTTCTTAGCAGGCTGTGGGTCTTGAACTCTGTCTAGTTTCTGGACCGATTCTCCGAAAAGAGAGGGGCAGTGGAAATTTTAATATATATATATTGCTATATACAAATAAAATGTCGTATATTGTTATTATATATTGTTATACGTATTGCAAATCTGTCATTAATTAAATACTCATTAATAAATTATTTTTTGTTACTTAAAACAATCTTAACACTCTGTTTTTTTATTCATTATATATTGATAAGTGTGCTATGATTGGTAAAATTTTGACTTTAAATTTTTATAAGCTGGAAAAAAATCAATTGTTTCCACTTAATACTTACTATAATAAGTAAATGCATGTACATATTATAATATAGCTGCTATCTCAAAACTATAAATGTTTTTTTTTTTTTACTTTCTAGGAATATTTATATAGTTAAAATATTCTCATTGTTTTACAGTATATATATGTAGGGATATTCAGGGAAAAGATTTTTTATTGTTAAATTTCTGATGCTACAAATAGGAACCATTTTTATTTATCTTTCGCCACTTTATATATATACATACACATGCAATTTCAGAATCATCCACGTGTTGGCTTTTTTTGCTCTTTTTACTAGAGAATTGACATTTTGAACACTTTTGGTGCTATCATTTGATTAGTAACAAAGAAAGTGCTATTACTGTTTTTAGTTGTTAGCAGAAACTCTGGTAATTAACAATATTTTTATCAACAACTGTAGAACCAAGCCTAAAATAATGTTATGCTAAAATGATAATAATAGCAAGCAACCACAAACACTCATGGATGAATCAAATAGAATGTACATCTTTTGTCAATAAAAAATATTTTTAACACCCTCTCATATATATATAACAGCTTTAAAATAGCCAAATGCAAATAGAAGTCACCTGACAGTTTTCCATAAAGAATCAGTGTTAAGCAATACATTACTTATTAGATACCTCAATTATTAGTTGATTAGTTTGTTTGGGAATTTGTTTAGTTTTCTTTTTCTTTTTAATGAAGAATAACAAAAAAATTATTTATAATTATTTTTGAAAAGTTTAATTGGGCTGTTTTAAAAAGAATCCTAAACTTGATTGGTTGAAAAAACATTCAAATTTTATCGCATGTGCATGCATTATTATTACGCCACGGATTGCTATGTCTTATCAGAATGTACGTGAATATTAAATTATACGAATTAGCACAACTGTAAAAAAAATCGATTGATATCTGAGGCAAGCGACCGTGTTAGCAAAAAGAATTATCGAGTTAAGAATAATGAAGTTTCTCACCAAGAGAAAAAAAAAGCAGGACTAAGATAGAGTCATATTTGCATTTCAAAATGTTTTCTGATGGAAATTTATTTTATTTTTTTAGAATCCTTTATATTTTTAGATAATAATAAGTTATTGCTTTTTACTTACATGATTTTTTTTAAAATTTATATGATTATAAAATTTAGTTATTTCAAGAAAGATGCAAACTGTTATGCATTATAATGCATATTACAATTTTTTTTCTTCATTCTTATAAATTGAGCGAAAAACTTTATGGGACTGATATGTTTTAAAAATAATCTCCCTGGTAAATTGCTTAAAGAGAAGTCGGATTTCAGATCTGTTTAGCTGTCTTATTCTCATATTAATTATGCAATTTTTATTAAGCAGTGAATAATTAATCTAATTAACATACCCAGTGAAACCTATATTATCTTAGCTAATTTTTATTAAACCTTGAAGATTAAATATATATCAAAATATAATTAAAACAAATATGCATTAATATATAAAATAAGTTGAAGTTAGATTTAATTTTTTTTTATAATGGCCTATTCTTTTCACCTACTTTGTTGACTTAGACTCGCTTTAATAGCATTAGTTAGATATTTTATTATCTTACCATAACTGAACAAAAGACCATAATAAAGACTATGAAAACTTTACATCATTTTAAATGTTTTACATATATTATGACACATTCATTTTTGATTTAATTACTACTAGAATACTATTAATATTAGAATCAACAATACATTTATTCATGACAGCTTTCTTCATATTATTTTTTGCTCAACAATACTTTCTTCATCACCTAACTTATTAGTAAAATACTTGATGCCTAAACTTTCTTAGCCAAGGCACTTTTTTTAATGAACCAGGAATCTTAGTCAAGGTGTGCAACCAACTCCGCATAGATAATTATGAGATCAAAAATTTGTTAGATGTAGTGTAAGTGTATGAGAAATATAATTGTGTAATAAATATAATTTTACAGACAACATAGTTTTAGAAATAAATATGCTATATGTTTGACATAATTCTTTATAAGTAATTTTTTCAATAGAAAGTTTTTTTTATATTGCCTTGAAATAATAGCAAAGAAAGTATCAACATTTTATGATCACAGACTCTCTCTCTCTCTCTCACACCCACACACACACACACACACACATATATATATATATATAAACTGAAAGATTTCATAGTGTAATAACATTTATGCTTGTTATGCATACAATCTCAAGTTTGAATTCAGAATAGTGAGATTTTATCAAAGATTTTAAGATCTACTATAATTACGATTTTTCGATTATTCTCCAGTTGATTAGCTTATTGCCATTATAGCTATCCATCCAAAAATGCTCATAAATAAGAATTTAGCTTCTTTTTTTTTTGACTTGAAGGTGAACAAATATGAAAAAAGCATTCCAACTATTATACCAAACAAATGATAAATTTAGTTTTTTATAAAGCGCTTTCGCCTTTATATATATATATGATAAAAATTAACGATAAATAAATTAACATGTTCCATAATTTTCAAAATACCATACCTTGCGAAAAAGCAATTAATTAGTTTTTTTTTTAATATTATACATAGTAATAGTTTGTTCAATCTATTAAACATTTTTGATAAAATAATGCAATAACTTTGATATCATCATATCAATTCTTTAAAATCATACAATTATTTTTAAGTAATTCTCAACTCTCACTGCTCAACCATAAATCTTTTGTAAGATATATTTTTGCAATATAAGATATTTATTCAGGAGAATATATTCAGAGCACATCTAAATATTATCACAAAAATACCTTTATTTCACAATTAATAAAAAAAAAATACATTTTAAATTATCTTTTTATCTAAACCAGCAGACCTGATATTAATTTTTCTACAGACAGTTATTTGTTGTTTAGATATTAGATAATACTAAATACATAAGTGATTTTATTTACATATATTATTTTCATAAAACTAAAGATTGATTGTAAAATCAATCTTTTTATATTTAAAACATAAAAAATAAAACAACACTACTTTTTTTCTCAAGAGAGATTACAAATAAAAAAGAGATTCAAAACATTTTTTATTATTCATTTAATTCATAAACATGTTATAACATGACTATAAAAACAAGATTGTTTTTTTCGATATTCAAACTAGGTTGATCAATGATATTACCTTTAAAAACAAATAAAAATTTAGTTTAATAAAGTAATAATTATATATGTATATTTAGAATTGCCACGAACATTAACAAAGACAAGTTTATTTTAATTTATGCTTTTAAAAATTATCTTAAACTGCGTTAAGATTTAATTTAATGTATTTTAAAATAAAATATTATATATAAACATTTTTATACAATCAATACAAAAGAAAATCAAATTCCATGTATAATTTTTCTAGCTTATTTAAAAATGCTCAAAATTTGACCCCTTTTCTCATTTTTTTTATATGATGGATATGCCACTATTGCCAATGTTGATTACTGATATTTATTTAATTCAATATTAAACCAAAAAGTGTACACATTGTGTAATACACACTCATATTTTACCTATACACATACGTATATATTTACACACACACACACACATATATATATATATATATAGTATTGCAAGAAATACGTACTTTATAAGATAGCATTTCATTTTCGTAGGTCTAGCATGTTTACATACAGATTTCAGTATTTGCGATTGAAATCAATATAGCTCTTAGGCCATGATATTGTATTCTATATAGAAAGCTGCTAAGCTTACTGTAATAAAATGATACCTTATAAAATATTAATCTCTAATTTTGGCTTTATATATATAATTTTTAATGCTTGTTTATTATATATATCACATGATAACAGCCAAATCATAAATAAAACATAGAATTCACAATCAGTTGTCAAAATAAGAGACTGTCTTAACAACAGATTGTAGTAAATGCTATGGTTTATTTACTGCTTTGAATGTTACAATGTGATTTACATTTAGAAATCATTTAGTTATTGGAAATTTGTTTTGTTATATATATATATATGTGTGTGTGTGTGCGCGCGCGCGCGTATGTGACTACAATGTAAAACAAAGCTATCGTAAAATAAATTTTTACTTATATCAGAATATAGAATTTATAAGTCTGTAAGAAGCCAATTCTTCAAAATGTTAAATAGTATATTTATAATTATCAATATTTATAAAATGTGCTTTATATTACACAATATTGATATTTTACTGACTATGATTACAATTTACAATTTCTGTCTCTTAAAACTTTAATTACTTATATATATCTTCAGAACAGCTTTTCCGAAATGTCTCACATGATACATTTTGCTTGGAGAACTTATCTTCATTAAGCATGATAAAATTTTCATTCACACCAAACAGGTAGGAAATTATAACCCTGAAATTGATAAAAAATATATATATATATTGAAAATGTCTACTTTATAAATAATTTTATCTAAATTAAAAATTTAATATTTCTCCAACAATAAAATTAATATATCATTGTTTTTATAATGACTCAGTTAAGAAAAAAAACATTTTATATAATCAATGGAAAAAATGTTTTTATTCTTTTAAAATATTTACATCTTAGTAGATAGGAGTTTTTTTCCAAGATGTAATGAATTGGAAATTAAGCTAAACTCTCATATTGCAAAGATTACTATTTGTTGTACCATTAACATTTATAGAATCTTAATGTCCTTGGTGTTATAAATTTGTGATATAGTAAATATAACGAGGTAATACTTAAACTTCAATTGTATTTGTTTGACATGACCTTAAGAACAGCAGAAGCATTTGGGATTGAAAAAAAAAAAGAATCTAAAGAATATAATGGGTGAATAATAAGAAAAAAATGATACCAATCTACTTGGCTATCTACATTGTATTGTCTCTTTAATTGTTTCTTTAAAACACTCTGTCAACATCAGCAAATAATTCTGGAATAATTAATCAATAAATTTAAAACTAAACTACTTTATTACCTAAAATCTAAATTCCTAAAGAGTTAAAAAAAATGCAATAAAAAACAACTGAAAGATAAAAAGAAAACACTTTCCTATGTGGATTACTAAAAATACTTTTTTTTTAACTTGTTAGAAATTAATTTAAAAATCAACATTGTGTTTTTTATTGATCATTTTGTTAAAATGTTTTTAATTTGAAAAACAACTGGAAATATTAGATTTAGAAGTATTCATTTAAATTGTTTTATTATTATTTTTTGCTTTAAAAAAAAGGAAACCTTTTTATATTCTCCAGTTAGAGATCTTGAGTTATCTATGATGGAGAAAATAAATATAAGGGGGGGGGGGTAAACTTAAAGTGATTCTGCTAATAAATTACTCAGTTCAAAACCAAAGTGATGATGTCTTTTATTTGTGTTTTTTTGTGAAATCAAAAATAAACAACCATCATGAAGATGGTGAGAATCCAAATAAATAAGAAAGAAGTTTCATTTTAAGCTTTTTTTAGTTAATTTGTTGTTGTTTCAAAGCCAGCTATTTCATTTTTATTTGGGTTATTGGTTTGCTTTGTAATTTGTATTGAATCTAGCAAACAATTACTGCTTTTATCAAAGTCGACACTTCTATAAAAGCAAAGCAAAAAAAATTTTAAAGACAAATAAAAATAAAAATTTCCAAACAAATTTGACAATTACAAATACTAAAAGAGTTGTTTCAAATTATATGCCACTTAAGTTTATAAGTCAATATTAAGTAGTATTATGATGATAAATCAAAAACAACCTTGAAAATTTAGAATTGACTGTATTTTCCTCCCTTTCCCTCTCTACTATTTTTTCATAACCAAAGAAGAAATTGAAAAGACAAATAATAGTAATAGTTCACATGAAAAAAAGATCTATCAATGAAAAATAATAAGAGGTTTTGATTCTCTTTTGAATTTATAAATTATCTAGTATTTTGATAAATTCCTTTTCCAAATCCAAAGAATCTTCTAAGGATCAATTAATCATCCCACTATTCCTTCATGATGTCAAAAATGTATTTTTAAAAAAAGCAATTCAAAAGAAAATGGTATCCGGTAGCAAGTAGTTCAATATGAAAAAACAACAACAAATTATTAACTATAATTATATAGTTTATATCTTGAATTTTTAAGATGCTTAATAGATTAAAAATAATAACTTCTAGATCAATCTTGCACTATATTTTTCCATATGGGGCAGAAACATGGTCAATAAATATAAACACAGTGATAGATTGATGTGAAGAAAATCAAAAAAAATATGAGGAAAAAGAATAACATATGTGAATTTTAAAAAATCAGTACAAAAAGGCAAATGCAAACAAACTATAAACAAAGATTGAGAGGTGTAACCAAGACTGAAAAATGATTGTTACCATAAAATCAAAAAAATAATAGAAAAATGTGAATTTGAAGAAAGCAAAAAAAAAAAAAAAAAGAAGATTGTTGACCAATTGATCTTACTACAATAAAAATGGTCTTAAATAATTGGATTAAAAAAAAATTCAAATGATAAAAATAAATGAAAAAATGTTATACTAATAATAAATTTAATATGGTGTTATTTTTTCTTTTCAGTTGAAAAAAAATAGATTCCAGAATTATCATTGTTACCATCAATTATTTTTAAAAATAGAAGTTTAACATTAAATTAATTGTAATAAGTAAAATGCTTTTAAATTAATTATAATAAGTAAAATGCTTTTAAATTATTTTTGAAAACTAAACTTTTTAATGATTTAAAGCTTATTAAAGTTTATAATGTTAACTTTAAATTTACTCTCAACACAATATTTTTTCACAACCTTTTCCAAAAACATAAAAAAAAAATGTTTTTGGAAAAAATTTCTTGGGGAGAAAAGTTTTATAGAATCTAAAGATTATGTGTGCATTTAAAAAGCATTGAGTAAAGCAATTATCTTCAGATAATAAATTTAAATTTATAAATCAAATATATATAAAATTTAATAATTTTATGTTTAATAAGTAATTGCCAAATATTTCATACTTGTAAAAAGTGTATAATGTTATATATATATATAGTAACAGTATGTATATACACACATTGCATAAGTGTGTATGTGTATGAGTTACATAATTTACTTATTTTTTTTAAAAATGAAACTTAAAATAATCATAATTAATAGTTTGGGAGATTAAAAGTTAAAATAGAAAGAAAATATTAGGAATAAGTTAAAAATTAGTTGGGAATTATATCTTATCTTTCTTTTATATGCTTTTATTTTATTTTGTATAATTCTGTCAAAAACAAAAAAGTATTTTTAATTAAAAAAATAAAACGTTTCGTATGATTAATTAAAATAATTCGTTCAAAACGAATCAGGCTCTGAAGATTAAGATTCCACACTGATTAGTCGAACAATATGGATAATGTCTGTAATTAAAATAAAAAAACCCAGAAAATGAAGGATTGTAATTTTTAATTAAAATTTTTTTAGAAATAAAATGTCTTGATAATACGTTTGAAACTCGAGCAAAGGTGGGATCAGAGTAGTATAAAAAGCTGACATTCTCTATTCTCAGATTAGTATTAGATTGGTATTATTAGATTATTAGCTTATTAGATTATTATTCTATTGAATTATTAAAGAGAAATGAATGGCTAGATTCGAATGGTAGTGTTCAGCCATTTTTCTCTGCTCATCTTCTGTGTGCCACTAGCCAAATACCATGGTAGTCTACTCTGACTGACCTTCTACCAATGTTTCAACCCACCTAACCAAATTAAGTGAACAAGACATGCTATAGGACAAGAAATCAAGAACCTTCATTCATGTTATAAATACACTGACCAAGAATCTGACTGTTTCTGAAGAAACAGTGATCACTCACATACAAAAATCAAAGACTGTATTAAGACCACTCATGAAAACCAAAGACTGTGTAAACCACTTATAAAAATCAGAGACAGTGTTTAAATCACATATATACTCCCAAAAAAAACTGTGCTGTATTTATCCTATGTAAATATTCATTGACATCATTATTAAAACTTTAAAATTTTATCTGGAATACAATTTTGTTATCATAAGCATGGATATTTGTTAAGTGTATACTACCTCTTATGTGTTTAATATTTTTTTATTTTTCTTATTATTATTACATTTATTATTATAATTAGTATCTTTTAATAAATTTGTGTAAATTATTAATGTCATTTTATGTCTCTTTCTATTCATTTAAGTAAGTGTGTAGTCGGTTTCATGTTAAGAACTAGCCATGGGTCAAGTGCTTGAAACGTGTTAATGATATTTCATGAGTTTCAGTGTAAGTATTGGATAGCACCCTGGGTTTAAACCCATTATAAATAATCCCCATGAGGTGTTTCACATTTCATGTAGCCGAAGAGCTACATCAATCTGGAAAGGTGACTATCGGTTTAATATTTTTATTAAATCACAGTCTGACCAAGGATATGATTGATATGTAATTATTAGTCATATATACTCCCCTGCTTGAGTAATGGGTCTCTATGAAAATCAATATTTCAAATTAATATGATATATATTTATAAAAATAGAATAACAAGTAATTAGACCTTAGAATAAATAGTAGAAAGTTTTGAAGGTATAGTAAAACCAATTCCCATTAATATATATATATTGTGCCCTTGTCTGTAGGTCATAGGTAGGTAGAAAGGTCAAATGTGAAAAAAATTTTAAATTTTAAGTTATATTTAGGTGATATAAAAGTAATAATAGTTTTGTAATACAATTTTAAGCTAAAATACCTAATAGATCATAGTGTAATAAAGTATTTTTAAAAGTAAACAGTTAAATAAAGTTTTAATATCATTGCTTATGGTTGTGAAAGCTGGCCATACAAAATAACACAGCTATAGATAGTTAAAATTATTGTAATGATTTTAAAATAATAGTTTTAGAATTAATAGATTAAATAAATGAAATATAATTTTATAGTTAGTCAAAATTAATAGGATATATTTTTTTTATTAATAAACTTTAGGATGGTGAGAGTTATATTTGGTTCTATAAGTTTCAATTTATTTTTCAAAATTTTAGAAAGTACATTAGTTTTGGTGATTTAAACCGAGACATAAATAAAAATTTATTATTTTATAAAGTAGATAGACACGTGATCGTATATTAAATGCCTTCACGCACACACACACTTGGTAGATAATAATAAAGTTTGTGAATTTAAAACTAGATATAATTGCCATCCATCATTAAAATTAAAAGTTAAAAATGTTATATATTGTCTTAATAATTATTTTAAAGATCAAAAAATAAGTTTATCAAACTATGATTTAATTTAATAATATTAAGTTAAAGAAATATTCTAGACATTACGTCATAAATATTTATTTAAAAATACAGTTTATTATCCCAAAATAGAATGACTAATATTGTTCGCGCTAAAAACAAATATTGACCAATCAACGGATTTAAATTGGCAAGAAAAAAATCTAAGATAGACAGAAGCGGGAGACGGAATGTGAAAGTTGAAGAGGACGGTAACCTTTTTGAATTGCTTGTAACATCAAAGCTGAAAAAGTAGTTTAAATTTATAAATTAATAATTATTCTAAAGTTAGTCTATAACAGATAATATAATTTGTATCCAGAAAGATGAATTGCTAATTTCTACGTGATCTTACCGGTGGATTTATTCAAATTTGACCATTCATACTACAGTAAAGATGGAAATACCAAAAATAATAATTGAAATAATTATTAAAAGAAAAATGAGTGAAAATTGTATAAGTTTTATGTTATTCGTGCTCAACCAGAAACTAAGTCCTATAACTCTAAAAAATACAAAGAAGACGCTGTGTGAAAATATAAGAAAGAAAATATTTACTATTGAGAAAATCTTATGACGAACATTTGTTTTATAAATGCTTAAAACTAAGTCATATTTCTCTATGAGAAAAATCATATTATGTGTTCAAATAAATATAAAGAAAATGAGGAAGAAAAATATGTTATATTAAAGGAAAACATTATTTAAAAATATAATTTCCAAAAGTAAAAAAGTAGAAGAAAAGCCATAGTCCTGTATAAAGTGCTATATGAATTTATTAAAAGGAAACTAGATTTTATCTCATTATAGAAAAGAGGAGAAGAGATTAAATGGAAGAAATATTGTTTAAACAGATATAAAATTAATCACTAAAGGAGAAAATGGATCCAGGGAAATAAAGAAAAATTTATTGAATTTGCTAAAATAAAGTGCAAGATGCATCGAGGGAAAACCAAGCGCGCGGGGGAAAAAACTAGCAGACTATGTAATGGAGATCTCAAGAATAAGTGGGAGAATATGAAGAAAACTAAAGATCATCGTCTAAGAAGAATTAATAAACATAATTAAAATTTTAAAATAAAACATTAAGGGACTGCAGAAAATAAAGTATATTTTTTTTTATTTAGCTTTGCAAGGAACGATTTTCCAAGCGAGTGCAACAAAGATGTATCGTAAATATAATTTTAATATTTTTTTTTATTGTATTTAAAGTATAAAATTGAATTAGTTTAGGGAAACATATAAACATAAATTTTATAATAGTTATATTTAAAAATATGAGTTAATGGAATGAGAGAAATATTAATAATAAATAAAAATGTGTGTATGGAAAATTTTAAATACCTACTAGAAGTCCTGGAATGGAGAAGTTTACAAATACGATCCAGAGGATAGAGATCGTTGGTAATTTTAATATTATTGGTAATATGTAATGTAATTTTTTTTTAGGTCATCTATTAATGAATGAGGTATGAACGATGTTAAAAGTTATAAGTACACATTTATCCAACATCAAACATATTTGAAAGAGTAGTAAAACTTTAAAATGTGCATGCAATAAATAATCTAAAATAATAATAATAATAAGTAACATATTAATTATGTGATTCTTTTGAATTTTATATTGAAAATATCTAAATAGTTTAGAACAATAAAGATAGAAATGTACGAGAAGTATAGTAAAGAATTTTCTTAAGAATAGCTGTAGAGTTATATTAAAAATGAATTTTATTATTATTAGCAAAGTTGACAGAGAATTTGTCGATGTAATGTAGAGATGAATCTGAAGAAATCAATCAGATAGTGACTTGGGAGTACTGATGTCAAAGGAAACCAAGAGGATGTTTTATTGAACTATCAGGAATGAAATATGGGGATCATAATAATTTGTGTGACCTCAGTATAGATAACTTTGCCCTATAACTGAGCACATATATTCTGGACAGTGTCTTTACATATCTTTGAAACTTTCTGATGTGATGAAGCTGAAGAAATAGCTTTAGCATCCTTCCAATATTAGAGGCAGATAGACAGATAAAAGTCACTCCTCTATGGCGTCCTTAAATTCACTGTGCCATGATTGTCTAAGTTTTATAAAGGATAATATCTTGTTTATTTTGATCCAATGCATCTATATCTTCGCTATCTTGATTTCATGAAAATACATCGTCAGGGAGATAATTTTATAGAAATGATACATAAGATAGAAAGGAAGCTAGATAGTAGTTATGTAAGAATAGTTGTTTACTAGAGTAAAGTAGAATTGTATAAGTCCAAAGTGAAAGTATAAGTATTATAAAAGATGGAGAATCATATGATGTAATTTAAAAGAAAAAAGAACTTAAAACCTTAGAATTAAGTTTTAAAGCAATAATAAGGTTTTGGAATATTGCACGTGATATTTTAATAGAAGAGATTGTACATTTGTGTGACGAAATGATTTAAAATGTATAGTAAAAAAATGTGTATTTGTATATGGTGTGTGGATGACGATAATTGCTATATAAAGTTAGGGATAGGATCAATAATTTGACTAATAATTATTATATGATCGATGATAAAACTGAACATCAAACTGTCATAAGGATTAAATTCTGTAGGATTCCATACTAACAAGAATATAATTAGAATTTTGTAATTTTGTATAATTTTACATAAAAGTAAAGATTTTATAGAAATATAAACCTGCAATTATAAGGATATAAATGTCAATAGAAAATTTTAATAGATAGAATTTTGTGTATTAAACTAAGCTCAAAACATGTATCTGAAGATAATAATATTGTGAAATATATTTTTTTGTAATTATTAATGGTAAAAGGGTAAAAATAAATTTAGATAATAATAATGTTAAGACATCAACGGGTAGAAATAAAAGAGTTTGTAATAAGTAAATAGGGATATCCGCTGTAAATAATGTACAAATTGTTACTTGTTATAATGTTAATAAATTGTTATAAAATTTTATTAGTAGCTTTGTGTCTTGGTTGTTGTTTTTCCTACACATGAAATGCATGAAATCACAACGCACGTTTATAATTAAACATATTTAAGATTTTGCACAAAATAAATAAACATTAGAAATTTTAATAATTTATTTTATTTTATTTACATAATGAAATGAAAGAAGTATAATTAGAACAGATATGGTCATAACTTGATTGCCACAATACTTAAGTAAAATATATGAGAACGTTACCACATAAATTTTGATTATCGGATTGATAAACATTACCACGAAAATATTTAATACATCTTGAAAGAAAAGAGGATTGTATTACTCTATTATTGTCATTGTTATTATTAATTAGTTATTTATTACGTAGTGAACTGTGACATAAAATTCCCTTATCATAGTTGACTATGGCAATATAAAATCAGTTTTAATTACAATTTATAAACCTGAGATTTAATTTAATTATTTATTTACTTATTGATTTATCTATTTGATTTGACATGATTAGATCAATTTAATTCTATTTTATTTAATTAATTTATTTTATGTGAGCTAGATTTTGTTTTAAAAATATTAAGATATGATAAAAGTTTTAAAAGTCGTAAGAATGCTATTAATCAATTATTTATGATAGTGTTCGTATGCCATTGGGATAGTATCTCAATGAAATCTCATCTTGTACCTTTGTCATTGCTCCAGGTCTCATGGGAATAATAAAAGATATTTGTGTTGATTTATTTCATAGACACGACTAGATTTAATAAAATTCTGAGCTAGTAATTGTTTTATTTAAATCATAATGATATGTTTGATAGACTGAGCTAAAGAACCCGGAATTATTATTAATGTTAATTATTATTGACCGGAAATAAATAAGTAACGAAAATCCGGAATAATTAGTATAATCTTATATGGAGCAAGAGAGGGAGGTTACAATATATATATATATTGTACCTATATTGATATAGGCACATATACTTTTTATCTAAAATTATTATTAAAGTAATCTTTCATAAAAGAAAAACATAAAATTAAATGTTGAAGAATTTATTGCAGCTTGTTTTCGAAAAAGATAAGAATTAAATAGTTTTCTAGCGTTAGTTTTTGAAATAAAAAAGCTACAATTAATTAGTCAAAAGGGGGGAGGGGGAGTCTTGGTTTGAGAAATGAAACTAAGGGTTATAAAAGGAAGTAAAGAGTTTTTATTAGTATTTGTAAAAATATAATTTAAAAAAGTTAAAACTTACAAATCTCTTTTCATTCAATTTTAATTAAAGAAAAAATAATGTTAAAACTAAATAGTAAATTGTATTAAAAATATATGTGTGTATATATATGTGATTTGTAAATAAATAAAATGTATGTGAAAGTTAAAGAAGATTATCATTAAAAAACACGGCAATGGCTATTAGATATTAATTAATATAAAACAATACGTTTTTGCATGGCTATTACTAATTAAGCAATCTTTCAAAACATGTTTATCAAATGATTATCAATTCGACAACAGATCTTTGCCGGAGATATCAGAAAGACAACAAGGCGCAAGTATAAATAGCCTTTTTTTTATCGGACAGTATGCTTTTCACAAATTAATTGAGTTGAGACAATCAGTTCACAAAGTTATTGAGAGAGTGCAGTTCGGAAATTAATTGAGTCAGTTAAAAAACAAAATGCAGTGCTGAGAATCTTTTGGAATGCACGTTTATCTCCAGCCCAGATGTCCGAGAAAACAGCAGATCTGCCCGTGAAATAATGTCAGCTTAACATCTGAGAAAATCTCCGTCAGTATCTATTTGTCTCCGATAGCAATAATCGTGAAAATCAGGAATCTCAGCAAGGAAACGTCCCAGCCGGCTGGTAAGCATTTATAATGGAAATATCCTCACTGAAAGCAGCCTCCAAAGAACAAAATTCTACGTCAACATTCAAAATCCTAGGTAAAACATTTGCTTATTTTCGTTATACTGTAATAGCCATTGCATTTCATTAATTCGTGCGAATCCTCCAAGAGTCTAATTATATGAACTCGATATCATACATAAATGAACTATTGATGTGTGTGATTAAATTTCAAATGCTATGTAATACTTTAATATTATTATGTGTGTGTGCATGAGTTAATATGTGCGTGATCCTTATATCAATATTATTAGTTAAATTAGATAAATACCAGTGTTTTGTTATGAAAGTAAACAAGAATATTTAAACTAGTTTAGAAATGTTAATTTAAAATATGCATGTGTTTTATTAGAATGTTTAAATTTAGTAAATAAATGTTAGTTAATAAATTATCTTTAAAATTAAACTTTATTTGTCGGTCAATTCTTTTTATCAATCCTTTTACCAAATTCTTTTTATCAATTCTTTTTATCAATTCTTTTTAACAAATTCTTTTATTAATTCTTTTAATCACTAATTAAGTATAATCTATTAGTGATTACAAACAGCTGAGCTAGTCATGGATTTAGGCATTGAGTTAGTGGCCATTGCTTAAAGTGCGTTATTTATTCATCCTTGAATAGATAGCTGGCACCCGTGTTTATACACAAACAAAAAAGTGCTTTGAACTTGGTGTTGAACACAACAGTCGAGAAGAAGTTATGTCCTGGAAATGTAACATTAGTTATATACTTTATAGCTATCGTTTGGGCATACATACTCTCCGAGTATGTTCTTCTCTGCCTAAGAGACCGGTGTTACGAATCCACATATTCGAATACGGTTCAAATGGCTATACCCAACTTGGGGCTGAACCTAAGAAACAATAGTAAAGAAATACTTTGTTTTTTGTTTGAAAATTTTGTTTTATACAAAAGTTAAATTACGTATGTAAAAGTGTTTAATTTTAAAAAAAGAATTGACCGAAAATTTTTTTTTTTCGAAATGAAAAGAGATTTTGACATTTATGTTATCAAATCAGAGTCAATTGGGTGTTATGGGCAGAGTTAAAGCATTAAGAGCGGGTAGTGAAAAGGACAAAAGGTTGGAGTTAACGTGAGTTTCCGTATTAGTAAGAAAAATAAATAAATAAATCATATAGTAAATTTAGTCTAACGTAAGCGCTAGTTTGAAATAAAAAATAAAATACATGGTGTCAAAATGGGAAAAGATATAAAGCTGGAGGAAGTAATAAAAAGAGTAGAGGCGTTAGAAAGAGAACATGAGAATGGGAAAACATGGGTGCACATACATAAAATGGAGGCAGTAAATCAGCTGCTAAAGATAAAAGCATTCTCAGGGAACAGAGGGGAGAATCCAAGTGATCACTTAGAGAGCTTGGAACGTTATTGCATTTTGAATAGTTTAAGCGAGAGAGCAAGAATTGCTTTAGCTTGCAGTCACATACAGGGAGAAGCCCAACTCTGGTGGAATTCATTACGTGTAAAACTGACAACATTTGGTGAATACAAGTGTTCGTTGTTGGCAAACTATTGGGGGGAGGAGCTGCAGGAAAAGGTTAAGTTTCAAGTAGAGCAGGACAGGTGGCAGACGAGGGAGTTATTTATTACATTTTTTCATAGACAAATAGTGAAATTGAGATCAATCACAGCATACAAACTATCGGAGCAGCATATTATGCGTATAGTTAGGCGTGGTTTACCTGAGAAGGTGGAACAAATGATGATTGGAAAGCAAACGGTAGAGCAGATGGCCGAAATACTAATGGCATTGGACAACAATAGGGGGATGGTGGATGGTCAAGATGAGGATGGAAACGCAGAAGTTGATTGTACGCAAGTAGCGAATCTGGTATGTAGTGGAGAAGAAAGCATGCCCATGATGGCACCTCAGAGCTGTCCGAAGATAGAGATAAAGGTAGGGGGGTTGCAACTAGTGCATTGTTTGATTTGGGGAGTCAGGTATCGGTAATGTCACAGGAAATGTTTAATAAAATAAGTGACATTGACCCGGAAATTAAAATATTGCCTTTAAAAACAGTATATGTTTTGTTGGCTAATGGTAAGAAGGCGAAGTTGGCATCCAAACAGGCATGGGTGAAGCTACACATGGCAGAGGGAGAATATATGCACGTTCTGTTGATTTTGGAGGGACTGATTCATGAGGTTATATTAGGCTCGGATTTTATGTACAAAACAGGCTGTGTATTGGATTATAAACGGAGCCGGGCAGAAATAAACAACGTAATAATTCCATTTACAAAACACCAGAAGGATGAGATAAATAGACAGAGTGATGCACAAAGTGCAGTAATGGAAATAGAGATAGGGGAAAAGGTGGATGAGTCAAAATGCATAAATGACAATCAAAGAGACCAACTGAAGAAACTATTCAATAGATATGAAAGCGTATTTTCCGAGGTTCCGGGGGTAATCCAAGGGTATGAACACAGGATAAGGCTTATGAAAGACCAACCATATCAAGCCCATGCATATCCCATACCTCATCAATATAGACGTGAAGTAGAAGAACAAATAGACAAAATGCTTAGATGGGGGATTATATCTAAATGTTTGTCTCCTTTTAATAACCCTATCGTAACTGTAAAAAAAAAGATGGATCAATTCGGTTATGTTTGGATGCACAGCAGTTAAATAAGATAACAATAGCTGATACTAATGCTCCACCACCTATGAGTGAATTGTTATTGAAATTTCAAAATAAGAAAATATTTTCGACGTTCGACTTAACTGCCAGCTACTGGCAAATCAAACTTCATCCAGAGGATCAGAAATATACGGCATTTAAATATAACGGACGTGCATATAATTTTAACCAGATTCCCTTCGGGCTAAAAAATAGTGGGGCAGGGCTTATACAATGTCTGGATCAAGTAATGTCAGATGATATTAAGAATTTAGTTATAATGTATGTAGATGACATTGTGGTGGCGTTGGAAAGTATAGATGAGCCCTTTGCGCATTTAGAAATGTTGCTGGGGGAGTGTGAGAGAAAGGGAATTCGAATTAATTTAAATAAGAGTAAGATAATGACTGACGAGGTCAAGTTTTTAGGTCATATAATTACAGAAAGAGGGATATTACCTAATCCTGAAAAAATTCGAGCAATACAGGAATTCCCCACACCCCGGAATAAAAAACATATTAAATCTTTTCTCAGACTCTGTAATTTCTATAATCGATTTTATAGAAATTTTTCACTTGACATGGAGCCGTTATTGCAGTTATTAAGAAAAGGAAAATCATGGGTGTGGAATGAGCAGCATGAGCACAGTTTTCAGAGCGTGAAGGCAGGATTTTTAAATAAAGTTATGCTGTCATATCCCGATTTCGACAAACCATTCTTTGTACAAACGGACAGCAGCGGGTTTGGATTGGGGGCTGTGCTATTTCAGATACAGGACAAGGGACAGCACAGAGTTCTTTGTTTCATTAGCCATTTACTAAGGGGACCGGAAGTGAACTACACTGTAACAGAGAAGGAAGCCTTGGCTATTGTGTGGCCGTTCAAGAAATTCAGGCAGTATTTAGTAGGCTCTGAAGTGGTAGTAGTCACTGACCATAAGAGCCTTGAATTTATTAATCACAGCTTCTTGAATAATAGCAGGCTAATAAGGTGAAGCTTATTCCTGCAAGAATTTAATTACAAAGTGGCTTACTGTCATGGCAAAGAGAATATTGTGGCAGACACCTTAAGCCAATATCCGGTAGCTCAAGAACAACACTTGAGTTGTGACAGAGCGTATATAGCTGCCACCAAAATATATAAAAGAAATGGGATAGAAGACGAGTTGCACAGATTAAAGGAGCAGCAAGAGGAAGATAACGATTGCAAACAAATAATACAGTATTTACGCAATCAGCCTGTAATGAAAACAGCCAATAATCCGCTGTGGAGGGACCAAAATCACTGTTGCTTAAAGGGAGGACTCTTACAGCGTGTGTTACGAAAAAAAACACGCATTATTCTTCCGGTCGCCATGAGAGAGCAAATGATTAAATATGCGCATAACACTTTCGGACATTATGGGGCAAATAAAGTGGAAGGATGGCTGAGTCATTGGTTTTACTGGCCAGAAATGAATGCCAATATTACAGATGTGATTGGTAGATGCACCATATGTTCAGCAACCAAGCCTGCTAACACATCAGGAGTCGGGCCGCTGCAACCTATATATGCCCAATGCCCGAACAGCTTACTAGCGATAGACTTCTACGGACCTCTGCCTCCATTCAATAAAATGAAGTATCTCATGGTAACATATGACGTGTTTTCGAAGCTGGTAGCGGCATATCCAGTAGCCCAAGCGAATGCAAGACAGACTATTCGAGTTTTGGAGCAACAATACTTTAAAACTGTAGGAATTCCAGACAGAATTCTGTCAGATCATGGAACACCCTTTATATCTAGTGAATGGAAGAAATGGACGGACAGACGTGGGATAAGACATATACTTACGTCGATTCGTAACCCTCAGTCTAATCCATGTGAATGGGTTATGAAAGAGTTGGGGCATCTATTTCGGGTTTATATACAGGATGATCATCACAAATGGGTGAAAGAAACATCACGAATAATCAACATGATAAACTGGTCAAGAAATGAGTCTACAGGATTTGAATCTGTTCGGCTACATTTTGGAAGAAATATTCCGTATCTGTTTGAGGCTAAATTGCCAGTGGGGGTGAATCCAATCAACCAGAGAAGAGATGCTAAGCAAGCGCTCAACCAGTTAAGAAAAATGGGCAGACTACGGCAGCAGAGGCAAGGAAGACCTAAGGCTATATTCAGGAGGGGAGATGAGGTCATGGTGAGAGTTCACCCGGTGAGTCATCCTGAAAAAAAATATATATACAAGAAATTCCAGCCAATATACGACGGCCCTTATATCATCAAATGGCAATATGGTAATAACGCGTTTGTGATAGCACAGGGAATAGAGGAAAAAGGAACATATAATGCCCGGTCATTGAGGTTAGTGAAAAGAGAAAAACAACCACCGGACAGGCGGTAATAATACTAAATGAAATTTAGAAATAATAATAATAACAAGGAGGCATTATTGAATAAAAGATTTTTTCCCCACGCACATATTATGTAAGAAGAAATGCTTGTAAATAAACAGTTAAAAATCAATAAAATCAAGTTAAATAAGTAGGTCAAATGAATGATTTAAGAGTAACAATTATAGGATTAAATAAATGAATAAAATAAAGGGTTTGATTAAAGTGATCGAATTAAACAAATAAATAACATGTCAATAAAATAAAAAATATGAATAAATTAAGATTTAATATTGTCAGAGATAAAATGGTCAAAAATGACGCATTTTACTCTCAAAAGGAAGGGCGGTGTAATGTACCTATATTGATATAGGCACATATAATTTTTATCTAAAATTATTATTAAAGTAATCTTTCATAAAAGAAAAACATAAAATTAAATGTTGAAGAATTTATTGCAGCTTGTTTTCGAAAAAGATAAGAATTAAATAGTTTTCTAGCGTTAGTTTTTGAAATAAAAAAGCTACAATTAATTAGTCAAAAGGGGGGAGGGGGAGTCTTGGTTTGAGAAATGAAACTAAGGGTTATAAAAGGAAGTAAAGAGTTTTTATTAGTATTCGTAAAAATATAATTTAAAAAAGTTAAAACATACAAATCTCTTTTCATTCAATTTTAATTAAAGAAAAAATAATGTTAAAACTAAATAGTAAATTGTATTAAAAATATATGTGCGTATATATATGTGATTTGTAAATAAATAAAATGTATGTGAAAGTTAAAGAAGATTATCATTAAAAAACACGGCAATGGCTATTAGATATTAATTAATATAAAACAATACGTTTTTGCATGGCTATTACTAATTAAGCAATCTTTCAAAACACGTTTATCAAATGATTATCAATTCGACAACAGATCTTTGCCGGAGATATCAGAAAGACAACAAGGTGCAGGTATAAATAGACTTTTTTTTATCGGACAGTATGCTTTTCACAAATTAATTGAGTTGAGACAATCAGTTCACAAAGTTATTGAGAGAGTGCAGTTCGGAAATTAATTGAGTCAGTTAAGAAACAAAATGCAGTGCTGAGAATATTTTGGAACGCACGTTTATCTCCAGCCCAGATGTCCGAGAAAACAGCAGATCTGCCCATGAAATAATGTCAGCTTAACATCTTAGAAAATCTCCGTCAGTATCTATTTGTCTCCGATAGCAATAATCGTGAAAATCAGGAAACTCAGCAAGGAAACGTCCCAGCCGGCTGGTAAGCATTTATAATGGAAATATCCTCACCGAAAGCAGCCTCCAAAGAACAAAATTCTACGTCAACATTCAAAATCCTAGGTAAAACATTTGCTTATTTTCGTTATACTGTAATAGCCATTGCATTTCATTAATTCGTGCGAATCCTCCAAGAGTCTAATTATATGAACTCGATATCATACATAAATGAACTATTGATGTGTGTGATTAAATTTCAAATGCTATGTAATACTTTAATATTATTATGTGTGTGTGCATGAGTTAATATGTGCGTGATCCTTATATCAATATTATTAGTTAAATTAGATAAATACCAGTGTTTTGTTATGAAAGTAAACAAGAATATTTAAACTAGTTTAGAAATGTTAATTTAAAATATGCGTGTGTTTTATTAGAATGTTTAAATTTAGTAAATAAATGTTAGTTAATAAATTATCTTTAAAATTAAACTTTATTTGTCGGTCAATTCTTTTTATCAATCCTTTTACCAAATTCTTTTTATCAATTCTTTTTATTAATTCTTTTTAACAAATTCTTTTATTAATTCTTTTAATCACTAATTAAGTATAATCTATTAGTGATTACAAACAGCTGAGCTAGTCATGGATTTAGGCGTTGAGTTAGTGGCCATTGCTTAAAGTGCGTTATTTATTCATCCTTGAATAGATAGCTGGCGCCCGTGTTTATACACAAACAAAAAAGTGCTTTGAACTTGGTGTTGAACTCAACAGTCGAGAAGAAGTTATGTCCTGGAAATGTAACGTTAGTTATATACTTTATAGCTATCGTTTGGGCATACATACTCTCCGAGTATGTTCTTCTCTGCCTAAGAGATCGGTGTTACGAATCCACATATTCGAATATGGTTCAATATATATATATATGTATATGTGTGTGTGTGTGTAAATAAAGTTTATTACAAAAAATAATTACAGTACAATACCTATATAATTATTCACTCTAAAATAAATAGAATATTTATTTTTTAATATTAAATGATTTTATTAATTTAAAGGATAAAATAATTGTTTCTCTAGGGTATTTAAAGTTTTGATATAAAAGTTGGGAGTCCAGAAATTAGTTAAATTAATTCCTTGATACAGATAATAAAAAATGACTCAATTAATTTTTAAAGTTTTGATATAAAAGTTGGGAGTCCAGAAATTAGTTAAATTAATTCCTTGTTACAGATAATAAAAAATGACTCAATTAATTTTTGAACCTTTCCTCTCTTATGCTTTTATTTGAAGTTAAATCTAAAAATTGCTATTGTGGATGAAAAAACAATGTTGTTTTTTCTTTTTAGTGCACAGTAAATAAAAGCATTTAATATAAAAAAATGATTTTTATTTATTTTTAACTTTTTAGTATTGGCATAGTAAATAAAAATGTAAAACAATATTGTATTTTAAATCGACACTTGTAGTTTATATATAAATATTTATACAGTAAATTAATATGTATACTCTTATGTACACATCACATTTGGTATGTGTACATGATTATATATGCGTGTAATAAATCATTATGTTATTTAAAATATGAAAATTCCCTTTTAAATGAAATGTGTTTGATACTTTTGCTTTTAATTGGAGATTTTTTTTAAGAAAAAGCTTACCAAAACTATATTGTACATAAAATTCACTAAATGCATATCATTTTATTTTAAAATTATTTGATACTTATAATTTATATATTTACTAAATATTTCTGTAATAAGTTAATATATTCCTTATATATCATATTTACTGTATGTAAATATATATATATATATATATATATATTTACATATATATATATGATATATATATATATATATATATATATAAAGCATTAAGTAACTCAAGATATGAAGATATCCTTTCTGTTAAAAAGTATTTACATTTTTCATTTTATTTGAAAAAAAATTAAAGAAAAAGCTTTACAAAATTATATTGTAAACTAACTTTATTTTATTATAACTTAAATCAAGCTTTCAATTGAAAGCAAAAAATTAACACATTAGTTAAAACATATTGAAGTTCTAATAACAATTTTTAGATTTGATATCAAAATATTCAATTTTTTCCCATATAGTGTTACCTAAAATATTATAGTGTCACATTGCCTTGGTAATGATTTAAAAAAATGAATCTAATTTCAACACATTATATTGAATTAAATCTCAATTTTAAAATATTATAATAACTTTACTCAAGCTTTCACTTGAAACCAAAAACATTATCTACACCATCCTTTTGTGACTCTTAAACCATATTGAAGTTCTAAAAACAACTTTTAAATTTGATATCAAAATAATCAAAATTTCCCCACCCACTTTTCCCGATCTAAGAAACTATGCCACTTATCAAAAATATTAGAGAGCTCTATACATTTGATAATGATTTAGAAAAAACTGTATCAGATTTCATAAATTATATTAAATTTAAATCTATTAAATCTCAATTTTAAAATTTATTCTGACTTAAATAATAAAAACAAATAAACAAATAGATATTATAACTTAAATGAAAGCATTTAAAAATTTATAATAAATTAGCATGGGTTGAACTTTAATTATTTATACAAATTAACTATATATAAGTACTACTCATACATTAAAAAAGCAACAGCAGACACAGTAAAGCATGTGAAAAAGCTTAGAAAATCAGATGCAGAATTTCTTATTAGCAAGCAATATGTATCCAAAGTAATTGGTCTTAGTGATTAATACTTATTTATATTATTAATGAATATAATAAACTTATGTTTTATTTTTGTTGTTTGCTTATTTAATTGTGACCCAACTGGTATTTGTCATTAAAAAAGGGTTATTTGTAAAGTTATAAAGTTTATATCAAGATGTGAGAGAAGTTATATTAACCCTGCAAGAGTCATGGCTGATTTGAGAAATACAAACAAACTTTTTTCTTGCATAATATTGTATATATTAGATATATAGGTCTAAATTCACAACTAACTGTGCATTTGTATATGATTAACATTAACCATACTATTTAAGTTACCAGTTTGATTATTACACTTTTTTGTAAGTATGTGTGATATTTGATAATAAAAAGTGCATCAAACTCCGTTGTGAAAATGATTCTGGATTTTAATTGAAAAATAAACATGCACTTTCCTATATAACTGCTATATATAAGGGTTATAATGACATTTCTGACCAACCATATAAGGCATCATTTATTTCTTATATTAAAATAAAACTCAGCACAGAATTAAAACTTAATTATGAGTTTATTAACTCAACACTTGAAATGATATAAATCTTCAATTTTACAATCACTTAATTGTCTCACTTTAAACTCGGTTATAGATATAGTCACAAAACTTCTCCTATTAAATAGAGTACATTACACAGATATTAGATTAAATACAATACAGTTTCACTTATTGGATTTCTTAGCCTTTGTGTGTGCTACACACACACACTTTCATATCACTGCAAAAAGTCTTTTTTTGTTTTTCTCTTTTAATATATTGTTTTAGGTGATTTTGGCCGTTTTACTATACATTGCATAATTTGTTTAATTAGCATATTTTTGCATAATTAGTATTTAGTATTCATCTGTATACTTTGAATAATTTTTTAGAGTAATTAATAATGGGGAATTTATTCGACTTTCTGTTTTCTATTTGTTATAAACAAACAATCCACTTTATTACATCATTTTATATATTCAATATATATACACAAATATATTATAGCTTTAGTCAGACAATGCAACAAAAAAGATTAATTTAAAGTGCATTTATTATTTTTTTTGTATTTCAGCACTTACTAAATATGAATCTATGTTTTAGATGCACATAATCTCCACCGCAATAACTTTAAATGTAATAGTAAGTTGTCATTAATGTAGTGTTATTGTCTGTTTATAATATTTTTTTGTATATAGTCTTAATTTGCTTTGGCCACAGAAATCAATTTATGTACTTGTATGAAGTCATTTAAAAGCTTAATAGAAATATTTTATTTAAAAATAAAATGTAAACAAAAAATCAGCAACAGTTAATAATCAATGAATCATAAATCTTTTGTAAAAAGGTTTAAATTGGAAAAAAGATAAAAAAAAGTATAGTTGCCTAGTTATGAGTGACAGAAGGTTTGAGGCCTGCATTCCAGTTGCCATATTGGATAAATTGCTTTGCCTTTTCTCCTCCTGAGGCAGGCTAATTTGCACTCAATAAGTTTGAGATTTCAAGAAAAAAGTTCTCTAAAATTTTAAGTAAGATTACCTTTACTATTTAAACCTAATTATATCTAAAACATTACTGATTTCATTCACCATTTGCATTATTTATCATTCATTTTAATGAACATTTATGGCTGCCTGCAAAAAGACTTCTGCAAACAGTAGAACATGCAATGATACTGTTGACCAGGATAAAGATGCCATAATTCACTTTGCTATGCCCAACAAGAAAGCTATAGTTGGAAGACAAACTAGAAGCATCTTGGTTAATCTAAATTCTACCTCAGCACAATCAAAAAAGTCAGTTTTTACTGATAATTTTTACAAATGAAATTATCGAAAATGCAAAAATAAGTAATGTGGATTCTAATAGCAAAACTTACCATATTAATTTTAAACCAAAACCTAATTCCCTTACTAATAAACAAGTTCCCCACCCTAAGTCCACAAATATCCCACAAGCATCAAGTTTATCCATTGGAAAACCAATGTCAGTTGCAAAAACACCAAAAAGTTCAAGTTTTAAAGTGAAAGTTGTAGATCCAGAAGTGTTGTAATGCTGCAATACATCTCAATGTTTAGAAGTCCCATTGGATCATGATTTGGACTCAGTCAGAATTCAATAATATGTATTCTGATGGTGGCTACATTTCTACAAAAAATTAGATTTTTATCATCTCTTAAAAAAAAGATATGACCCAAAAAGTGACAAAACAGTGGTACCAATAATTTTTTTTTTCAGAAAACACCATGAAATTCTAATAGACATATTGACTCAGAAAACATTGAGATATAAACTTTGAAAATGCCAAAATCAACCACATGAGTCTCTTGGGAAAGACTGGACATACTTTTTACCTCAATGATCAGTAATTTTATCCTCTAAACAACAAGGCATTGCCTATCCATGATTTATTCTTCAGCAACTCTGGTACCAGGGAAGCTCATAGCATCACTGAGGAAGCCTCAGAGTTGTTGAAAGACTTTCAGCATCACTCAAAGGATTTGGTTTAAATCCTGGTAGCAGAAGAGCCTACAATAAGGAGCCTATGCCCAATGCCCATTTCACAAGTGATCCAAAGTCAATTAAGTGTTAAAGTTCAGAGACGCTCTCATACAGTCAATTCCAGTCAATTCTGAACATTACAATGAACTTACTTCAAAAAGTAACCTAATAATTGAATCAGAAACAAAATTGGCATCATCACAGAATTTTACCAATTCCAAATATACAGAATCATTTTCTGAAGTCAATCCCATTATTTGATTCAAATCAACATATTGGCTTGAACAGTTTCAATCTCCAAAATCCTAACCCAAAATCCTTAGCTATAATTTTAATAATAAAGCCTTTGCCTACACTGAAAAAGCAGCTATTGGCTCAATTTCTTCAGAACCTACCTTCTGGTCCACATAAGTATTGGTGAAGCAACTCATCAAATGGATGACATCAAGAAAGCCATGATGATAATCGACAGGGTACAACAATAACTCCATGGAAGATTCAGCCTCCCAATATAACATTACACATCATCATATTATCAACAAAGGTTCAATTAATCAATATCTTATCTGCTCATGAGATCTTTCCAGATTTTCCAGATCTATAAAGATCCAAACACAATTATTCTTTTCACCATAGATAACAACCTGAAACTTTTTAAATTTCCCATCCAAGCCCTGTTTGAATTGTTTAAGGCTCATAACATCTAGCCTCCAGTTTTTAAGATACTTTTTCATCCTAACAACCACAATGCAATGGTCAAATTTTGCAATGTAATTGCCAAGGAGGCCTTCCAGAGTAATTTCAAATCCCTTGATGGATGATATCTAATCTCTATTGATCTCAACACACTGCATTTATTCGGGGCTACATGCAGAATTGTGAAATCAATTTCTGAAGGGTCAAATTACAGAAGCTTTTGGCACCCCTTGGCAATGTGATTTTTTTGGATACAAGCCACTGTGGAACATTGGCTCCAAGGTGCACACTAATGTTGGTGGCTTTCAGATTGTGTTGGGAAAGAAAAATTTCTCTGCTATCCATCCTGGGGCTCATTCACTATAATGAATCTCCACTCATCATCATCTTGCCTGGCATGCCCTGCCCAGTATTTTTTATTCTCAACAGGGCCACATCATGAAATCCTGTCCTACCTGGATATGCTCTTAATGTAATCTTATAAAAAGGAAATTTCACAAATGCAGCTCCAAATTAGTTATGCCCATGAAATCCTCTTCAGATCTTTTTGTTACCACCTCCATCTTACCAAAGATTACTCTATTCAACATCCAATCATCAGGTTCTGCAAGCTTCCCTTCTTACTCTTCCACTTCTATGAAGCAGAAGAATGTTCATAAGGAATCCCTGCAGCTATCTTAAATAAGAGTCTCACTGGAGCACTGATGGCCAATGATTCCATCAAAGATGATGCTAATGGCAGTATGATGCCCTCTTCTAGTGAATCTGATGTCTTAAATTTTATCCTTTCTTTCCTCCCTGTTTGGAAGTATAAGAATAGATGTCATGAATCAAAATCCTAACTATCTCATTCCTTTTCCAGCATTAATGGGGTGGGCATGGGTGTTCACTTAGACCTTTTAAATTCTCCCCTTGTTCAATCCATTGATAGGTGCATTAGCTCTGATCTCCTGTATCCATGCTAGATATCTTCAATCTCCATGATAAAATCAGGTGGGCTGCCAATCCTTGTCATTCCTGTTAAGATTAACAAATCTGACCCAGTGTCACAATTAGTATCTCCCAATGATGTGCCTTCCTCTGTTGAATCACAATCCACTCCAGTTTTGGAACCTGGTGGTCTTCACAATGGAAGTGACCTGAGCTTAAAGACCATAGTCCTGTGGTAGTCTTGCCTCCTGAATCTGAACAAGGTTGATAATGATTCACATCATTTTGATCAACATTTGGGGCTTGGAACTCCTGTGACAGAGCATATGTTCTGTCACATTGGTTTCACCTCTAGGCATCAGATATCTTATGCCTTAATGAGACAAAGCTCCATCTGAGGTGTGACTCTCACATAATCAATATCAATAGTTTCAGGTTTTTCACTGCTCCTTCCCTTATGTTACCATAAGAGGAGTAGCCATTATCATCAACAAAAACTCACCTCTCACATAATCAATATCAATAGTTTCAGGCTTTTCACTACTCCTTCTCTTATGTTACCATAAGAGGAGTAGCCACAACTCAGAGGTTGGTACTTCAATTTGGTTAGTAGCTATCTAGCCAAATCACCTGAAATCATAATGAGGGTAATTAAGTCCATCAACTCAGTTCTTCTAAGTTTTTTTCAAACCATAATCCTAAGTGGTTTCAATCTTTCATATCAATCATTCCAAACAAAATATATCCTGTCCATTGGACAACCTCTATCGAGTGAAAAAATGTTCTTTGTCAAAGAAGCTTTTTCATTCTAACTAGGCAATCCCATTTCCTCATACCTTTTCTTTTTCTCCCCTTCCTTAACCTCAATAATTGAGGCACATTTGTGGCCCACAACCTTCTCAGACTACTATGCATTGAAAGTCAACCTAAATTCTACAGAAGCCAATCAATCCATAATTGAGTTACCCAGAAGTATTAGAATGTTAACTTGAGCCAATATCATCATCAAATTGGTTTCACAGGCATACATCACCTTTCACAGGAAAAAAAATTGCTAACCATCCCTGCTGAAGAGGCATGGAAAATCTTTACCAAAACCCTGAGTAATCTGATTTACTCTTGCACAGCACCTTCTAAAGGCCCTGTTCACATTTTTGGTGAACTTGATTTCATTGGGTACGAATTGGAAAACCTGCCTTATGAAGCACAGAACATCAAGAGAATATAATTAAAGATAGATTACAAAGCCAAATAAAAAGCCATTGCCAAGTACCTCTCATCAAGAGAGCATGGCAGTACCTTCAACAATATATGTTGGACCAGGGGCTATTTCCAGTGGACCATGGGTTTCAGTTGAAGGTCTAATGCCTCTAGATCTATTGAAGTCTGGGGCAGAGGCTATTCAAGTTCTTTCATGTTGGCCAGGATATGGGAATTTTATTCAAATAAATTCCCACCCCTGGGTCTGGACTCCTGCAAAATTCTCTTCTGGGAGAATGCAGTTCGATATAAGGTCATGGAGGTTCGAGTCCTAATGAAAATTAGATCCTTCTCCAATGAGGATTTCTAAATTCCTACTGCTACATCTGAATGCCTTCATGATCGCAATTGTCATGAAAATGGTCAATGTTTTGGTTGGTGGCAGTTGAGTGGTAGCCGGACTCTGCCCAATCACAATGGTTCCTCTCATCAAAAGAACGAGTCCTTGTGACCTAGAGAACTATTGTTCAATATCCATGGTTCTTCTCCTGATCAAGGTGATAGACTGCCTCATCAAAAAGGATATCAAAGATAACATCATTAGACAGCTATTCACTTATCAGTTTGTCAAAGGGGGAAGTTTGACTGCAATAATGTCAGGTTTCACATTCTGGTGATCATGTGCACAAGAAAAGGATCTCTTAGCCAGTTGCAGTCCAACTTGACTTTGCCAGTGCATTTGATTTTATCCCTATCAATATGCTCATTAGTGTTCTGGAGGGACAACAAGTGCCATCAGCATACCTCCAGATGATTGACAACCTTCTACAAAATCATGAAGTGTTTCTCTTACTGGACAGAAGAGTCAGGGGTTCAGCCCTGTGGTTTAACCTCACCACTAAGTGTACTCCTCTTACCAACCTATATAGACCTGTTGCTGTGATGCATCAAGGCTGTTCTTTTATTATTTGCCATCCCTGGCTAGGAGAGAGCAACCACCATGCGTCCTATATGGATGACATGGTGGTGTTTCTTTTATCTCAGGATGAGTTTACTAGGCTCAAATAACTCTTGGACCAGTTTGCTCACAAATTCAGTCTGAGAGTAAATGGAAGGAAAGTGGCTATTTGGTCTATCTTGCTGGGGAAGGAAATTGTGGGTAGATTTACAGCTCCCACTCAGAAGTTCCTTGGTTTTCACCTTGTCTCCCCATCAGGAATGAGAAAAAGATTTAGAGAGCTTTCTTCTAACAAAAATTTGAAAACACTATCAACTCCCTATACAAGATCTACCTTTCCTTGTTGGAATGTTGGGCCTCCTGAATGCTGTTATTTTGCCAAAGATTATATATTACCCTCACCATGTCTCCCCTATTAGCATCTTTTTCAGAAAGGTTGAAACCCTGTGCAAAAAATTGTATGGGGAGGTGAGCTTCTATCTTCAGCCTAAACCTACTCCAAAATCCCAAATTCCTTAATGATTGGACTTCACTCTACCAAGGTGCTTCTTACATAGTGCACACATAATATCTTTGTGATGATTTTTAGAGACAACCTCATAATGGAAAGCCCTCTTTTCATAGAGATGGTCAAACCTACAGATAGGCTCCCTCCTAGGGAAAAAATCCTTTAGATACAGTGACAACTAATGCTTGTCCTCAATACAATTAAAACCTCTGGCTCATTATTTCAAGAGATGACCTACTGGGACTCTTACCTGCTGTCCAACATTGAACAGTTCAAGACTCAAAACATTCTTTCAGTTGGGATTCCCTGTCTCACCCAGTTGACCAAGTTCCTCAAAATGGAACCAAAGTTTGTGGACTTCCTTTTGAAGGTCAAACTTGCTACTCTGCCCACTGGTATGTTCCTTTGCTTCTAAAGGGGATACATAGTAGATCCCATTTTCCCCTTATACTGAAAGCACGATGAGCCAATGACTCATACCCATAATCAAGGTGAAGTGTGGTCACCTTTGCAACATTACTCAAATAAAAATGACAACGCCTGATTCGGTTCAAGTTGACCATTATCAAAAAAGGAACATTTGGCTTTATGTGATTGGCTACTCACATTAAGTTTGTAATCTGGGCAATTAGATATCAGGTACTATTCAAAAAGGACTTTGACTGGTCCATAGATGTGCTATTCCTCAGGTTACTGTGGAAATCGATGGACAAAAACAAGAAAACTTGTATGCCGTGGCTCATAGATCAAACCTGGAGCTCAATGGGATTCTAGTAACTTTCAAAACCCATTTTGCTTTGATCACTTTACATGTTGACTTACTTTCTGGCCTATTGTTTAACATACTACCATATGATCAGGATGTGTAAACATTTCTATGTATCTGAAATCTTATTTAACAACCTATTAGAAGGTAAATTCATACTTGAATTTCCATTTTGTAACCCTCTTATAATTTGTTTTCCGCTAATCAACAGTGTTTTATCAGATCTAGTATAATGTAATTGAGTGTTAATATTTATATGAATCCTACTACATTTAATTTAAACCTTCTCACCTCCTTGTTTATATGTATAATTCTTTCATATAATTACTGCTTGTAACCATGATCCACCACTTGTTAGTTGTCTAATGAGACCATGGATATGGATCAACCTAATATATTTTCCTTTGAGTGCAAATAAAGTTTATTTTTGAAATGAGAATGGTTTCAATACATTATGTCTTTGAAAGGTATTGGCTTAATAATAATAATAATAATAATAATAATAATAGATGAAAGGTTTTTTTTTGCAATATCTTCTATGAAATAAAAGAAAAGATATATAAAGTTTAATAAGCCAACTACAAAGTAAAATTCATTGAAATAATAGAAAATTAGGATATTAAGAAAGAATAAACTATATAAGATAAAAAATGTATGGAATCTAAAATTCCTTATAAAATGATAACCTTGTATATGATGGTAATCAATTACATTACAAATTTAAATAAGCGTATAAATAAATATGATAATTATATATAATTCTTTGATTTCATATGCCAAATTAAGCACAATAGTTTTATTGACCTGATCAAACAGAAATTTTTTTAAATTTTATTCAGCAGAGAATTGATTCTGGAAGTTTACCAGTTGTAGCCCTATTCTACAGTTCACTAATTTTCAAAGAGCAATAATAAGACCCCCAACTGCTTTTAGATCTGACTAAATTATGTCTCCTAATATAAAAAACTGAATTAAAATTTAATATCTTGAAAAAATTATACAAAGTATATAGAAAAAGGCTTATTTTCTAAATTTCAAATATGATTACTGACATGTTATTAAAAATGCTTTTAAATGAAAATAATTAGAATAAAGATATTTAAAGAGTCTTTAACAAGTGATGTTTCATTTATTTAGAAAATTTCTTCAACATGAGAATTTTTATAAATGATAAAAAGCCTTTTTAACAGATAAATCATTCAAATAAGGTAAGATGGATTTTGTAAGATGCTGTTTAAGACATAAATCATTGATAAAACAAGGAATAGAGCTGCCTCTCTGCTTCAGACTTTATAAGAGAGTTTAAAAATAATTTGTAATGAAACAATTTCAGATAACAGTGAAAAATTGTAAAGAACAGCATTAAACTTTAACTATACCATGAAAAATTACAGAAACGCATTTGGAGTTAACACATCTCCATGTGATGTGTGTAAAATCTTACAGCAGTAATATTTATTTGTTACTCCAACCAGTATAAGTTATTTATTGCCTGGAGTCTAAGCAGTCTGAATTGTTATGTAGAAAGTTAACTAGACAATCCCTATTGCAAAACAAAATTGAATTTATAATAGTTGTTAACATTTAATTAATTAAAGCTCAATTTCACATTTGTAAAGTAGAATCATGTCCTTAAATACTCATTTTCATTAATCTTGTAGACAATTCAATTCATTGTTAATATAGTATTAAAAACATTGTCAGCATGAAATAATATCATTTCAATTTTTATTTTCTATATATGTAATAAAGTAAATATAAGCAAAAAAACATATGGAGCAAATCTTTAATGAATAGTTTAACTTAATGTGCATAACTAGCTTTCAACTGGTGTCAGTCATAGAAGTAGCAATCACTGCAGTGGAGAGAAGAGAATGTATATATATTGTTTATGCTAATTTACAAATTGCATTATGATGGGTGAGTAGGCCATTTTTTAAAAGGGAATGCAGAGTTTCATCTTATTAATGACATATTTGTCTTTGAGGGTTGTGTCATGCTTCCTTAATTATTAATTTGGTGTAATTGTATTCAGTACAAACAATATTGACAGAGGAGGAAACAAATGGATGGCCAGTTATGGAAGAATGTTAAAAAAATTGAACATGTATTGGAATTGGTTTTAGCTTTGTAACAGACGTAAGTGTGATGTGCAATGCAAGTAGAGAGGCTGGCCTGAGATTCACCATAGTAAATGGAGGGGCAGTTGCATTTATGGAATTTGATTCTATACATGATCTGGGAATGAATATCGCCTAAAAACTATTCTTTGATTTATTAAGTAAGTGTTGTAGAGGAGGGGAGGGGTGTATAGCTAATTGAAAATGGGAGTGATAAGTTTTGGTGATGTGAAGGGCAAAAAGTGTCATATTTTGTGGTAAGATTTCTAATGATTTTTTTTTCATATGTCATAGCATCGGCCGGGACACGAATCCACAAACATCTGCAACCAACTACTGTTTGCAAGGTGGTTGCAATGACCTCTCAGCTAACAATGCTTGACAAGATTTCTAATGATTTGTAAGACAGTTGAATCCTTATATTCTATGCTGGATAATTCTAATATGTGCTGATATTATATTTTCTGTATGATTCAAACTTACATAAATGGATGTTATGGTTTAGGAATGCTTTAAGTCTGCTTAACTTGTTGGAGCATGGTGTATGTAAGTTGGGGTGAATAAAGCCACTCATATGTATGGGTTTAATAATCATTTGATAGTTCAAGGAGGTGCAGTTGTGTTGTAAATAGAGGTCAAGGTTTTTAATTTCCTTTGAAGTATCCTTGCTTTCATGGGTTAAAATGAAGAATGTGGCATGCATGAGGTGGTAAGGAGTCCAAATAAAGATGTCATAAATGTAAGGAAGATACAGCAAAGAAGGGTTTGAGACACAATATACTGGTGTAATCCATTCTTTGATGTGATTCAGAAAAATTCTTGAGAGGTTACCATTAGTTGGCACATCCCTTAGGCCAGCTATTGTATCAGATTTATGCAGTGTGGGATATAAGGATCCAACTTTTCTACAAACCATTAGAAACTATTATTACAAAATACAATATCCATATCCTGCCACTAACTTGAGGCCTTGAATTTCCATTCCCTCTATACCTAACTTAACACATCATCACTCTCACCCATCTAATACTTTTATGCATCTTCTATTTGTAACACTTACTCATAACTAAAAAGATAGTTTTCCAGCTGATATACACCCTCAGTTCATGTACAAAATCAAGTGCCATAATCCTATCTACCTCTCCATTTATTATTGCAAATCTTGGGCCAACCTCTCTACTTCCATTGCTTATCACACTTATCTCTAAAACAAAGCTAAAAACAATTCTGATACTTTTCAATTTTTTGTTAACATTTTCCCACAATTGGCTACACTTTTGTGATATCCTCTGTCAACATTGTTTGCATTGAGTGCAATGACACTAAGGGAAAAATTAAAAAACATAGCACAGCTCTAAAGATAAATACAACATGAGGGAATCTGGCATTTCCTTTATGAAAAAATAGCCTACTCACCCATCATAATGCAACATATAAATTAAATGTAAATTAAGGTGAACGATATATATACATCCTCCTATCTCCACTATACCCATTGCTACATCTAGGTCTGACACAAGTCAAAAGCTAGCTAAGACCATATGTTAAACTATTTATTAAAACTTTGCTCAATACATTTTTTGCATACATTTATTTTATTACCTAGGATTTGAGATAATGCTAATATTACCTTCATTATGTGTATATATTGAAAGATATATGTATTACATAATGGTGATGGGAGGTGACATTTTATTTATTTATACATTTTCAAGCTGTTTGTTTAACTATATATATGTATATTGTAGAAATAGAATCTCATTCCCACACATATACACCTGGGTCTTGTTTTATGCAATAGATAGGTTCCTCAGAAAACATGCACAAATGAAATCCTGCAAAAATAGATGTAACTTACATTGAAAAAGGGGGGATGCGGTCTGTGATTTTTCAAAATTCGTGTAAAAGCAAAGCACCAATGTAAAATTACTTTAAAATTCACGCAAAAAAAATAAGGCAATAAAATATGACTAATAAAAAATTTCAAATTTGAAAAAAATTGATACAAGACAAACTTCTTTTAACTATAATATTTAATTTTATTCAAAATAATATATTTTTATGCATAATTTACAGTACAGTAATTTACATTTTTTTTATACACGTTTTAATTATTATGATTTTCTGGTGACAATGTAATTAGTAATTAATCTTTGAGACAATGATTTTATTAATTGTTTACAAAGCTTGCAATATCCAGACATACAGCCATTTAGCTCTCATTGGAATTTAAGAGCACATTAATGATTAGTGTCATTAATAAGAAAATAATAATTGATTATGTCCTTTTTTAAAAAGCAAAAACAGAATGTGATTTAAAATGCAAAATTAACATGCACGATGTTTGAACAAATTTACATTACAATCTTGTAAAATTTAATATGTGTATACATAAAATGTGGAAATCATGATTTTAATTTCATTATTGCATAAAATCTTACTATTATAAAACACTGAAAATATTGAAATTACTAAGATAAAAATTGCATTCCAATAATGTGCTATTACTTTCAATATAACGTAAGTGCATGAAATTTATTATTTAAAGTAATAGCGCATTATCGGAAATTGACTTTCGGTGAAACACGAATCGCATAACTTCAAAATCGTGTTAAATAAGTCTGTGTAAAAAGAAACCCAGGTATATATTCTTAAATTAAGAAAATTTTATATTTATATTGTGGGTGCATAATATGGATATTAATAAGTAATATTTATTAGTAGGCAGTAAGTGAGAAATGATTATTATAAGAGAAAATATTACATACATTAGTCTATTATATTAAATAAAGCAGTTTCATGATATAGCTTATTTTTCTTAAAAAATAAAACAGTCTAGACAGGATAGTTAAAAAAGGTAATATCTATAAGTCAGCAAATTAATGGTCTGAAAAGCATATGTGTATGAATGTGTAACTAGAAAAACAAACAATCTTTTTAATTACACATAAATTTCAGATTTTTATTTTTTTTATGTTATCTGAATTTTAAATTGTTAAAAAGGGAAGAGATGTTTTGACAGAATAGATGGAGCAATTAATTTTCTTTTTGTTAATTGACTACTAATTGTCATCAGTTTTGGACATTTCTGTTTTATTTCTAAAATGACAATTTTTTGGTGGAAAACAATTTTTAATCTGGAAAAGCTAGGGAGGTTGCAGAAAATTGAGATGTATAAAAAGTTGTGTAAGACAGAGGAGGTTAATCAGTTCAACATGAGTCAATAGTGAATTGTCAATCAGTTGGTCAGAGACAGTCATTTTCTTCTAAATTTTTTCCCTTGCATTTGAAGGAAAAAGTGAAAGCAAAATATCAAAATCTTGCTTTAAGCAGTATAGAAGATGTGCTGATATATAAACACTATAGCAGTTAAGCTATTCTGGAGTGATTGATAAAGATTGAGTTCCTAAAAAAAACTGAACAGTAAAATGGTGGAATAAGGAAAGTGCACCAATTGCTACTTTGAAAAAAAAAATGGATTCATTGTTTATATATTTTGTCAGCTGTGAGAGAGCAAGAATGCAGTGTTAACTGCTATTTTTGTTCCCTGAGATCTCTAACACCTGAGTGCAGTGGTTTGTCTGTAAACTTATATATATTTTTTAATACCCAAAGAATGACTGTGTTTAAAGTCAACCACACATGCTGTTTCAGAGACTTTTTTTCATCCCTGGCCTATTAAAGGATCGTTATCTTTAAAGGGAGGGAGAAGAAGAAAGCAGAGAAGAAAGAAGGTGTATAAAATCCACACAGCAAGCCTCAACTAGTCTACCAATCAGGTTTTTTTAAAGTTTTCTTTTATGTTCATTAAAAGTGCCTGCAAGAACTTTGAAATGGTAAAAACAAGCTAAATCAATGCAGTCCAAAATTAAATATAAGACAGCAGTCTGTTGTTTCATCTTGGACATTAGTAAGAACTGAAAATGGATGGAAACTTTAAAATTTTATTAATAATTTCTTTTTATTTATTAAAAGTAATTATTTGGCATTCTTTCTATAAAGTAAACATCTTTTCTTTTTCTTTTAATACATAAACCTTAAAAGTTTGTTTGTTTATTTTATTATTAATTATCATTACTGCATAACAACACAACGCAAATACATTTTTAAGATATTAAACTTAATGTTTTATTATCTTTAAATATTTTTTGTATTGTAATTTAATAAGTCATTTTAATTATTGTCATTTGTTGAGTTAAATAATCTTGAGCAATCTGTCAATATATACTTTATATTGTTGTTTTATTTATTTGCATATTTAAATTTGATATAAAGGTTTTTGCTCAAGATTTAAATAATTTTTTTTTATGTGTATAATTTGTTTATGAAAAAACGTTATGAAGGGAAACATTTTAACATAATATATGATAACATATCACGAGTGTGCATGTGACTGCATATATAGATCATCATCATCAATAGTAGTCTGTCCAATAGACAGGTCCAGAGAGTAGTCACTACATCAGTTCATCCATTCTTCCATTCCATTCTCTTCCTTGCCCACTTCCTCAATTCCACATAACTCCTTCCATCTCGTACATCATCCAATAATGTCAATCTCTTCCGTCCTTTCTTTTTATTTCCACTCACCATTCCTTCCAAAACATCTTTCATTAAACTATAATCTTTTCTTAGTATATGTCCAATCCAGTTTCTCTTTCTTTCTTTGATACTTTCAATCAATCTTCTTTCCTCATTAACTCTTTTCAAAACTTCTTCATTTGTTATTTTATTCACCCAACTGATTTTTTCCATTTTTCTCCATGTCCACATCTCAAAAGCTTCCAGTCGTTTCTTAATTCTATTACTCAATGTCCATGTCTCACAACCATACATTAATACACTCCACACATAACATTTAATTAATCTTTTCCTTAATTCTCTTTCCATAGGTCCACAGAATATCTTCTTTCTTTTTACAAATGTCACCTTTGCCAATGCTATTCTTCTTTTAACTTCATCTTCACTTCTTCCATCCTCACTCAACCAACAACCCAAATATCTAAATTCCTTCACCTGCTGCACCATGTCATCATGGATTCCAATTTGCAGTCTTTTTGCATCTCTCCCTATCCATAAACACTTAGTCTTTTCAATATTAATCTTCATTCCATATGCCATACATCCTTCTTCCAATTTATTCAACATATTCTGAAGATCCTTTTCTTCCTCAGCAATAAAAGCCATATCATCTGCAAATCTTATACACTTTATTACTCTCCCTCCAACATTTGCTCCTCCACAGTCCAAATAATTATTTATCATATCTTCTAAATAAATATTAAATAAAACAGGTGACATACTACATCCTTGCCTAACTCCACTTTCTATATTCACTTCATCAGTCTCATTACATCCAAATCTAACTCTTATTCTTTGCCCATTATACATATTCCATATCAATCGTCTTTCTTTCCAGAATACTCCTTTATCTCTTAAGATAGACATCAGTCTATTCCAGCTTACTCTATCAAATGCCTTTTCTAAATCTACAAAACATATACCAATTCCTTTATCTCTTTCAAAATATCTTTCTGCAATTGTCCTAACAATACCAATAGCATCTCTTGTGCTTTTCCCTTTCCGAAAACCAAACTGTTCTTCAGCAATATAATAGTCAACCTTCCCATAAATCCTTTGAGTTAAAATCCTCAATAACACCTTAGAAACATGAGACAATACACTTATTGTCCTATACTCTTCACATTTAACAGCTTTCTTCTTTTTAGCAATTGGAATCACTATAGTTTTTAAAAAATCTTCAGGCCAAACTCCATTATTATATATCAAATTGCAAAGTCCAACTATTTCCTTCATAGTAAATTCTCCCATTTCTCTCAAAAATTCTATAGGTACTGCATCAAATCCAATAGCCTTACCATTCTTCATTTGTGCGATTGCCTTTCCTACTTCATCTGGCAGTATGTCCATACCTCTATCATCCATTGCAACATCTTCTTCATTTTCAAGTTCATAACTAATTAAATTATTTCCTCTACTAAACAGATACCGAATATATTCTTCCCATCTTTTTAATATATCATTACTATCGGTTAACCTTCTTCCATTCTTATCCGCAATCTCACTTGCTACCCATGTCTTTTTCTCCCAAGAAATACTTTGTATTCTATCAAATGCTAGATCATATCTTTTCATCTGTTGAAACCTTTCTATCTCTTTACATTCTTGCTCCAACCACTTTTCTTTTGCTAAATCTGTTTCTCTTCTTAATTCATTATTAAATTTCCTATATTCCTTTTGCCCTTCCTCAGTATTTACATTCTTCCACCATCTCCGCACTTCCATCTTTTCCAACATACCTTCAGTTATCCAAGGTCTTTTAGCTTTTCTCGCACGAATAATACCTATTTCATTTTTTGCTATTTTCAAGAATCCCTCTTTAATTCTATTCCAACACTCATCAGAGCTGTTAATATAATTCCCATCCTGAACAATTCTTTTAAATTCATTTTCACATATTAAACCAAATTTTCCTTTTTCCATTTGTCTCAATTTATCCAAGTCCCATCTTGTGTATCTTTTCCCTCTTTTAATTCTTTTTAAACTTAACTTTAATTTAGCCGTCACCAAATTATGATCCGAATCTATATCAGCACCTGGCAAAGCATGTGAACCCTTAACAGCATTCTTATATCTATTCTGAATCAGTATATAATCAATCATATATAGATATAACCAATTAAGTTAAGTCAAAATAAGTTAGACTAAAGTATTACTGATTGATAATTATTTTAAGAGAACAAATTAATAGAGCAGGGTTTCACACGTGTATGAAAGTAAACACACACATATTGCGTGAATGATTTTTATTACTTTTATGACATATATAATAAAGCTGGAAGAAATATTGAATAAGCATTCAATGGAATATTTTTTTTAATGTTTCATTTTAAACCGGCTTGTTTTAAATGAGTAGGAACACACACATATATTTAATTTTCTTATTTGGTTATCCATACAATATTAGATATTTTGTTTTAATAATGTGTTTGATTGATATAATAATTATAGTCAATTAGATGATTAAAAATTTGTTTTATTAAAAGAAAGAATCTTAATAAATATAATTATACAGTATTTAGCTTTCTAGTTCTTATCATTAGTATTGTTATTTTTTTAATTTTATCATTTAATTATAATCATTCATCATCACTAATAAATGTTTAGCGTTGGATCACAATTTACATGTACTGATGTTTTGGGTAAGTAATTATAGGTTTATAACAAAGCGCTAAAATTTTATGTTGTGCTGATGGGTTTTGACCAGCATCACCAATGGTGAATATTACTGGTTAAATCACCATTTGAGTATAATAATGTTTCAGGTAATAATTATAGATTTATAAAAAAGCTAGATTTTATGCTGTGAGATTCATTATGACCATCATCAGCACTAATGAATATTAATGGTTAAATCACAATTTAAATATAATTGTTGTTTTAGGTAAATAGCTATAGATTTATAAAAAGCTAAATCTTATGTTATGAGATTAGTTATGACCACATCATCCTCTGATGAACATAAGTAATTAAGTTACACGTTAAATATAATAATGTTTAAGTAAATAAAAGTTATATAAATCTAGGTGTATAAAGAGCTAGGTGTTATTTTCATCATCATCACTGGTGAATATTAATAATTAAATACCAGTTTAAATATAGTGGGGTTTTAAGTAAGTGCATTTATAGATTCATAAAAGCTAAATTAGTTGTTGTGAGTTAGTTGCAAAAGCTGTGGATGGAATCATCAGCAGCATCATTATCATCATTATATCATTATTGATAAATACATTAACCCAGAGAAAGAATGGGAAGAAAAAATGCTGTAACTATAATCAGGGGTATAAAATAATAACCCAAGATAATATATGAAGCTAATACTTATGACTCTGTATAGAAACAGTGATTTAAATCTTTAGCTTACTTAATAAACGAGTTTCCAAGCCTTCACTTAATTAAAAAAAAAGATGAGTAAAAATACTTTGTGTAGTTTTAAATTAAAAGAAACTATCACTTTAGGAATATATTATGACAGAACCAAATAATATTTTTAGGTATTGGTTTTAGAATCAAATGGGTTTGATGAACGAGACGAGAGAAAAATGGTAGAAATGGAATGATGCAAAAATATTTTTTATTTAAGTATTACACTTATATTAAAAATAGACTAGGTCTATTTTTTTTTTTAAAATACAAGCTACTACTTGTTTTTTTTTTTTTTTTTTAAAAAAAGAATATAGCAATTAAGATATATTTTTAATGGATATGCTCACCTTGATGAAGATATCTTTTCACTCAAACTATGATCTGCATGGATTGATGAAATTATGGAATGTCAGATACTGAATGTGTCTATCACTTTCAGTGCTTATGTTTCAAATAAATTCTCAAACAGTAAATCATTCTATTATTTATTTATTTTTGCTTTAGTTTTTGATTCATTAGCTGTTTTAGTTTTTTCTCTCTAATTAGTACAAAATTAAGAACTTGCTGAAAAAATGCTGCATTTTAAGCAATGTTCACATATGATAAATTATTGAAAATCTGCGAATAATAGTTTGGAAAGTTTTTATAAATTAAAGTCAATCGTTGATAGATGCGAATATGTTTAGCATATTAACATGCAAATACATATAAAAGTATATAACTGATGATAATGTATTATGAATTATTCAATTTTCTGTAATTATATGATTAAGAAATATTACTTTCGGCTGTTCATTGTTGAATTAATGATAATATATAGATATTTATAATTGCTTACTTATTAATATATGTATTCAATTTTTTTTGGCTTTTATCAGTGCTTCTATCTTTTACCTTCACCATATTACCACCATTCATCAGCGCACATATATATGCAAATAAAATGTTCATTAATTAAAAGAAACTATTGTACTAACAATAAAAATAATAATTATAATGGTAATTTTTTTTTTTACAATCGTAAATTATAATGGTAATTAATTATTATATATAGTCTTTTAATCAGCAGAAGTACTTTGGGTTAATTCTTTACTCTGCCTGAACTGCTGTTAAATTAAAAAAACAAAACGGAAATAAACTTCATCAATTCAAACCCCATGAATCCCGAATTTTAATGTTAGCAGCTTGTCTATTAATTAGATTCATTTTTATTAATATTGTCTCCTTAATTTTTCTTCTATTATGGTTTCTCTCCTCATGAAGAATCTTAATATAAAATTTAAATATTGGTATTAGTAAATAAAATTAAAAGTAAAGAAAAATTAAATTTTGCAGGAAATTAAAAGCAAATAAAAATTTTAATTAGTCAAAAAGCAAAGTTAATCAACTTGGGAGAATTTGTTATAGTTAAACGCAACAAAAAAATAAATTTACAAATATAAGAACTCAATTGTTATTGAGAATCTGACAATGAACATAAGAAATTAATTAATGTAAATTTATATTTTCAGAAGTTAGATTTAGCTGATTAAATCTAGTTAATTAGCAATAATAGAAGATAACTATCAAACTTATAAATGATTTTTTATTACAAATGTTTTAAAAACTACATCAACAAACTAAAATATGAATAATACTTATTAAGGCAATTACCAAATGTTATTCTTAATTTATTTATTTCACAATTGTTTCCAATATTAATTATTATTAACTGATTATTAATTAATATTCAATATATAGCATCGACTCTGCTAATTGTATCTTATATCAGTAATACTAATTAATTATTACTTTATAGATACAAATATATAATGTAGTCGATGGCACAAAGGTATATCCTTTAAAGTCTATGCACTACATTTTATTTTATTTTTATTACAAAATAAATTTGACAGTTGGATGGTACATTAATAATACTATATGATCACAGTATTGATGATCATCATCATGTTTTAGCATCTCAGCATTTGATTTTTTAAAAATATTCTGATGGATTACCACTTAAGTATGTGCATCCAGATAATGTAAAACTATCAAGATAATATCAGTTGTCATTATTAATTCTCAAAATATAATTTACACTTATTTTTCATATATTTCAATTATTCATATTTGTTATATATACAGTAGCTAACAAAATTTGCTAATAAGCAGTCTTATATACAAATGTAATTCAGTATTATTTAAAAAAAAAGGTCTTATTAAAAAAAATATTGCATGGGCCTCTTAAATATCCAAAATGTCATATTCAGTTTTTAAACACCCAAAAATTGCCTAACACTGAAAAAATGTCATCTGTAATTCTAGCGATCCAACCCTGGTATAGAGAGACAGAAGAATTTGTAAAGAGAATACACTGCTAATCTTAAAAAAACAGTCGGCAATCTAATTGGAAATTAACTATTATTAATAGATGTTTATTATATCCATACCTTATGCACATATTTTGTCAAATATAGCTAATATAATAAATAAATTTTCCTTTTCAGAAATTACAAAAAAAATTACACTACGGTAATTAAAATATTATCTTTTCTTTTACAACAATATAGTCATCACTCATCCAATGATAATAAATTAAAAAAAAAAATCAATTCATAACATTTATTAAAAAAATAAGGTACTTGTATATTTACCAGTAAAATAACTTCAGTTAACAGAAATAAAATATTAACAAATAAAGTGGAAATATTATAAAATTGTTTTTCTTTAATATAACAGTAATAAAAAGCAACAACAACGCGGAAAATATTAAATATCATTGCTACTAAACTTTTTAAAAAAAACCGATTCTTAGCATTTATTAAAAAAAATAAAGTACTTGCACATTTACTGTCTTTAGTTAATGAAAAAAATGATTAACAAATGAAGTGGAAATATTATAAAATTGTCTTTCTTTAAAATAACTAATAAAAAAAATGACTAATAAAAGAAACAACATTGAAAATATCGCTCATTTTTAGCCATTTTGTTTCAGACAATTATTGCATACTAATGCCGCTGAAAGTGTATAATTTAACAAAAAACTATTTCCTTCTTTCCTAAACCAGCAATTCTTAAGTACCCTTTTTTTTTTCAAATCTTCATGATTTTAGAACTGCTTAATAAAACCATCTGAAAAATTCATCTGATCTCAAACTCCCCCCCCCCTCAAAACTTCGGGCCTCCATAGATAAAGTGACTAGGTAACTGAAAAGATCGACTGTGCCATTTTTGTTATTTCTCATTTGTTGATTCTTTTATTAAGAAAGTTAAATAATTTAGCAAACTGACATAAATAATTTAACACAGAGATAAATTATGGAATCAATATATTAGGCAAATTCAAATATGATAAGTTCAGTTTATAGAATATTTTATATATTATTAACAGAAAGTTTATAATTCTATTATCAATATTTACCTATAAGCTAGTATTATTTCCATACCAAATATTTTTAGTCTATTCTCTATATATAGATTAGTATTGTAATTTCACACTACCTTTACTCTTTGTTTGCTTACAATCTATTTGACCTTAAGGCTTAGAAATTCATAATAAAAATCGATCTAATCATTTCCTGTAATGGTTTTCTGATCTGCTGGGGCTGAAGGGAAAATATATTTATCACTGATTTCTTCCCTGCTTTAAACTTAATTCTCAGATCACAAAAACTTAGAAGAACAAATTTCTCAGCAATGTAATAATTTGTTAGCTTAATTCTAACTTTATTACTTATAAAATCTAAATTAATTAATTAATTAAGTGTATTTGTTAGTCAAAATCTTTGCTCTGAATAATAATTAATTTTTTTTTGTAAATTTATTATCCCCATTGGATTTAATTATAGATAATTTTCTAATTAATTCTAGATTTTTTACTTTGTTTTAATTTTTTGAATCTCTAAAAAGTTAGATATTTTTATGTTTCCAATTTTATTTACTAATACCGATATTTCATTCTTTCTCTTATTTCACAAAGTGAGTCAATTCATTGCAACAATGTTCTATGTCTTATCAATAAACATAATTACAATTATAAGTTAATCAATAAAAACATGTAAATAAATAAACAAAAAAAACATTATATTTGTTAATTTAATACATTTTATGATATTCAAGCAGCCATTTTTCTATCTCTGAGTACCACACACAATCATATTTAAAAAAAATGAAAGTAATATGCCAGCAAATATTTTTCCTCTCAGCATATCTGTACATCATCATGTTCATTAATAACATTTATTTAGTTTATATTAAAATCATGTACATATATTTTATTCTTACTTTATTACCCTTTCCAAATTTAATGCGCAGTATTTCCCCATAATAAAATATTTTCTAGTCATAATGCTAAAAGTTTATGAAATTTTAGAATGTATTTAAAATTGATATTGATTTTAAAATATCAAAATAATAAGATAGATTTACAATGTTTTTGATAATAAGACTACAATTGTTGTTTTATAAAAGAAAAAATATATTAAAAAAAGAATATCACCCAGTGAATTATCCTGTCTACCAAGCATGGCAGTCATTGCTTTAATTATACAGTTTCAGGGGCCTACAATAAAAATTTAAAACAAAATGGCTGAATGGAAGTGGTCATATTTAATATTTACATTTTTTTTAAATTATTGTTATTTAAAAAAAATTCTGCAAAAATTAATTATAATATTTCTACTTTATTTATCAATATTTTTGTATTAAGTCAACTTATTAATACAACAATAATAAAAGCATAAGAAATCTAGTCATTAATGTAGATTTAAACTTATTAATATAAAAATAAAAAATATATGAAATGTTTTTATATGTATTATTTGTAAAGTATGGTAAGTGTGGATTATTCATGTCAGTAGTCTGAAATTCCTAATGGCCTGAAAAATTATTGCAAATAAATCTTCTTTGTGCAATAATGGGCATGATATGACACTTTACATATCTTATATTTTTATAGTAATAAATTGATTTAATACAAAAAACATTAATAAATAAAGTGGAAATATTAGAATTAATTTTTGCAGAAATTTTTCCTTTTTAAACGTTTTTATTGAAGTTGAAAATCAGTTTGTTTATTTATTCATTTAGTTTAGTATTTGGATATTTTATCAGGCAGAAAGTTAAGAAATTCAATGTGCATCTTTAGCTCTCTCTAATATTATTTTCAAACTTTGAAATTCACTTACGTTTTTCCTATTATTTTAATTTCAAAAATTTCTGAAGTTTACAGGATAATAAAAAAAAGTGGAAACTTCAAAGTAAGGTAAACTCCACAATGATAACAATCCATTGTATTCTTGGCAGTTTCAAACTTTGCAATAACTTTGCAACATTGCTTTGAGATAATATTACGATAACTAAATACTTGATTTTTTTGGAAAGTTTATCATTAGTTTGGCTTAATAACTGTATGATAATTATTAGGAATCAAGAATGTATATTATTGTATATTTATTTTCTACAAAAGTGTTTTATTTCTAAATATAAAGATTTATATTTTTCTGAGTCACATTACTATGGGAATTAGGGGTGGTAAACAAAATCTGTAAAAATATTGTAACTAACATAGTCTGTTAAAAAGCATAACAATTTATAAAAATTTCTAAAAAAATTTAAACTTTTAAAGCATAAGTTGATAGATGATATTTATTCATTGAGATTTAAAAACAAACATCAAACAAAGAATATTTAATTCATTTTGCAAATTCAATCTGCTCCTGAAGTTGAATCATGAAATAGTGCTTTGTTTTGATTAAAAGCTATTTTTTTAAATAATTCTGAAGATAAAATGTAATTTTGTTAGAATTTATTTAATTACTAGATAAAAGTATCTATCAAAAGTGAAATTTATAATATTCTGATATATATAATAAAGTTTTAATATTAAAATAAAGGTTGAAATTATAGTAAGTGAAAACAAAAATGTCATAGTATAGGAGAGTTAACTCTCTGAGAGGGTGGTATAAAATTTTTTTCTTTTAATTTAACAACATTTTTTAACATTTTAAAACTGACATTTCATTTATTCACATTCAATATATCTTGTTGAAATTTTGTATATTTGTTTAAAATATCTATGAAATTGACAGGACACATTAATTTTTTAAATAGATGACTTAGTTTCTTAGACAGGAAGAGAGGGGGAAATGTTTTAAATAATGCTCACTATCAATTTTATTGGTTATGATTTAAATAATAAGAAAGTTGTTTATAATATAGTTTTGTTAAGCTTTTTTTTTTAAAAAAAAATCCAAATAAAAAGATAAAATGTTAATTTTAGAAGCAAAAGTTAGTTACTGATTTTTTTATACATATATAATTATGCAACATATTAAATATGATGTATTACCTTAATGCAGAAATATCTAGTGATATATGCATATATACTATATGTGTCAAATTGATTTAAAGTAAATTTATATGTATTAAGTGAAGTTTATTTACAATATAGATTTAATGAGCATTTTATTTTTAAAAAATAAAAAATTTCCAAAGTAAAAATGTTAAACAATTTTCTCTTAAAATAATATTTCATATTTTTAATTACTTATGTACACACATAATATTATGTACACATACTAAATATGATATAGAAATAAGGGGTATACATTTTAACCTATAGAAGAAATATCTAGTAATATATATATATATTGTAACAAAATAATTTAAAGGATGGTTGCTCACAGATCCAGTGTAACAAAATTAAAGATGGTTCCAATAACTATTACCATATCTGAGTTGTCTACAATATATATAAGATCATAATATTTAAAATAACGTTGGATTTCTCAAGATATCCCACTATCAATAATTATAAGCAAATTATTAACAACTAGTATTATAACTCAGGTATATGAAATCACGTGAGGTGAGTACACTAGCAATTCAATAAAATATAACTCAGGTATACAGACAGTAGATCTTATCCACTTTCATTTCTTGGTTTGATGTTAAGTGCATGTTTAAACAAATACTAAGTGAATATGGTCTAGCAGGGTGCCACTAGATTATATGAATCTAGACACGGTCATATCTAATAACCTTTCACATGTACCGGGTTTGAATCCCCTTTTTGGTACTTTATTTCTAATAAAAATGGGAGATTTTGCTTTTTGAGCCATATCACTATACGCACTAATATTTAGGCAAAAGTAAAACATCTATAAACCAAAGTGGAGTTCATTAAACATAAATCATTTCTCAGATCTTAACATAACAAATGTGTTCAATATTTTTATAAGTTTACTAGCTCAGATTATATATAACTAATTTAGAATGGCAATTCACTCATCCTTGCATGAAATAGATGACGGGATGTGGTTATAATGATACTAAGAAATCACTAAATATTATAAAATCAATATTTATTTATGGCCTTTAAACAGTTAAACAGCTCATTAATTAAAACGTTGATGACGATGATGATGATGATAATAATGATAATGACAAGGGTTTCAACCACAGCTCTAGGACTAAGCCTAAACATAAAACTAATTTTTATAAAGAAATTCATAATTATTGCTTAATTTTAGCATATTTACTTATATCTTAAATAACTAATATTCAACCACTGATGATGATGAATAATCACACTTAACAAAGACTACACTTAATGAAATATATACGCCTCATTTAATAAAACTAATATTTATTACTGCATTTCTAACATATACATAAAAATTTCTAGATAAACATGAAAATTGACATGAATAATAATAATGATAATAATTGATTATATAACAATCCTCAGATTAATTTCAAGTTCTTCCCTCTTTCCCTTCAAATGTATATTGTATTAAGTTGGATGTCACATTGACCATGATTTTCACTCCATGAAAAAAGTATTTCAAGAAAAAAAAATTATCTGCTCATTAGCACACATACTTTATAAATCTAACATGTAAGTAGAATGTTAAAAAAATGTTAATAGAATTGAAAGAGCAAGTTTTAGAAACAAGTTTTAAATTATTTTCTCCCCCTCTCTTCTACCTCTGAAATACTATACTTAACTTGAAATAAAATAATCTAATATTCTAATACTACTTGTTACTTCACATTCACTCGCAATTCTACACATATAAAAATATTATTATGTATGCGAGTGTTTTATCCCATAATAACAAAATATTATTTAAAACCAAAATAATAATAATATATTAGTTAAAACTAAAATCATAATACCATAAAAAAAATTGTTTTACACATATTTCATAATTATAAAATTAATAAACAAATAATTTTGATACATTCAAGATCATTTATGAAGCTCAAAGTTATTATTAGTAGGACATTCTTGTTTTAATCGATCTGAATAGTCTTTAAAAGTTCTTTAAATAAAATATACCACTTTACTGCTAAAATGTTTATTAAGACTCTGATATCATAAAGAAAATAGATATAAAAAGTCATATTACCGATCTTTTGTTTGTGGCGAATTTCCAAGGGCTCAAACTTGTCTTGTATAATGTCTATATTTCTGCAGCTACCATTTCCGTTTTACATGGGAACAATCTCTTTCTTGAGGCATATAACTATTTAATGATGATGACTCTATTGAGGTTATTTGCTTTAGTGGACAATTTGGAAATCATTATATTAATTTTTCTTCTCTTCCTGTCAAGCATGATTCTTTTAGTGGATGAAATACAGCAGTTGTTTTCACATTTATAAATTTTCTTGAGTTTAAAATCAGTTGTTGGAACAATTAATTGGACTTGATGATTAATATTTATTGGTAGATTAATTCACCTTTCATCGAATGCAGGTGAATGCTTTTTTCCTTCTATTAAAAATATCTTATTTCTCTGGTCAGTTGAAAGGTGTAGAATATTATTTTAGACAAAACATCTTTTCTTTCCTATATGATGTGCAGCTTCCCCAGATGGTCCGGAAAAGATGGGACATACATATAATTTTTCTAGCCAGTCATTTCTTATATTTTCAACATTCAATTTAATAGTCTAATAATCTGAATCATAATCACAATAATAATTCTTCAAGACAGCTTTTTATATCCAATTTTTAGCTAACTTAACCAATCAGAGATAGCGTCACTTGCTATTTTTGGACAAATTTGTTTTAATTAGATCTCTAATTTATTTTAAACTAAATTATTTTTCAACTGAAAAGTTTAATCCTTTTTCCAGACACTTTTGTTTAAAAAAAAAAGAAACTTAATCCTTTTTTTTTACACCTAGGTAACATTTCAAATTTTTGAGCTTCCTTCTTTAGATCTTAAGATAAGACAATTTCAAAATTAGAGTTCCCACCCAGATTAAGCTCCCAAAGTGACAAACAATCATTTACAAAAACAAAATTGCTACAAAAATAGATATCTGATTCAACAGATTTCCTCTTTTAACATAAAATTGTACAAAAAAAATAATTTGACAGATTTAATCCTTCCTTTTCTTTCAATATTTAATAAATGTAAATTTCTGTATGTAATGTACATACATACTTCATTATTTCAAATCATTCATAAACTAACATTAAATAATATAATTGCTAGCTTAGTAATTATAACCCTATTATTTAATTAAATCTGTAGCTTTTAAATCCCAATTACAATTATAGAAAGAAAAATAGAAGTATAGAATAAGATATTAGAATTGATCAAGCATAAGTTAGTTTTAAAGAAAGTTAAAATGTTGAATATTTGAAATATAAAACAATTAAATAGCTTACACATACACTGCCTATACGTATGCATTATAACTTTGCTTTTTAACAGAAAAACTCAATATTAAATAGTTTAAATGTGTGTATTACCTTTCTATCAACACACAAACAAATAAAGCATATAATTGTTGACCCACTCTCTCTCTGTTTAAAGCTTTTAGAACTGGACCTTGTAGGGTTTAAATTTGGATGCCCTACAACTTCCTTTATGGTTATATAAAAATGTGATGATGATTTTGGTTTACCTTTTCTACATGCACATTACTATAAATTTAGCTAGTGACTAAATTGTAATGGCACAATATATATATAATTAAAACAAGTTATAAATTTCATAACTTGCCTTTAAGCTTGCATTTTGAATTCTATCTCTTTCAGCACTTATGTAAACAAAGCTTGTTTGGAGCTATTGGTAAAGCTCCATCTAGTGATCTTATATATATATATCAAGTATAAGTGTCCAATCAATTTAAAGTATGATATAATTTTACTTTTTCATTTACTGTGTCAATACTAATACTTAAAAAAATAATAGAAATAATTTTTTTATATATATTAAATAATTTTATTGACTGCGCACTACAAAAAATAATTGTTTCTTTAACCACAATTAAGCTTTTTAGATTTGAATGGGGAGGGGGGAGGGTCACAAATTAAAGAATAAGGATTTTTAATTAATTTCTGCCTCACCCCCCCCCATGTTTTTATTTCTAGTTAAATCTAAAAACTCTAATTGCGATTGAAGAAACTTTTTTTTGGTGCATAATTAATAAAAAATGCATTTACCATAATTTTTTTATCTCTATTACTTAAAATAATAATAATTTTAAAAAATGTAAATTTTAAATACCATTTTGTTTTAAAGGTTTATTGTAGGCCCCTGATATTGTATATTAAAAAAAGACAGCCAAACTTGGTAGACAAAATAATGTCTAAGTACCAAATAAAAATATAGTACAATATGTTTTTTTTCTTTTTTTCGATGAATAAATGAGGAAACACACACTCAGTAAAATATATTTAAATGTGTTTCTTCAATTTATTATTAATAAGTAAATATATATATATTTAAAAGTTTGTATTATAATCGTAATTTATATAATTTTAATTTATATATGCATTCTACACATATAAAAAGTATCTATGTTACATAAATGCGTATTGAAAATTCTGTATGCTTGTGATTCAATAAGCATATATTCTTTTCTAATCCAAGTTTATCTATAAAGTATGAGCTGTTACATGTGATTTATGATGTATGTAAGAGAGTTTGAAAAAAATATAGCCTGTATCACAACTCTATGCCACATGTTATAAACATAATGCTCTAATTTCTTCAGCCTTGTTTTGACTTGATTTTTATCTATTATTACTTTTTGCTTTTAAGACTTAAGCAATGTTATAATGCTAAGGATATTAATATGTGGTATGGCTGAAGATTTGTCAGTGACATATAGCTATTTAAAATAAATCATTGGATTTGAAGACATATAGGTGTCTCAAATTTTCAGATTTTCTGCTTAAAAGTTAACTATCAGATAAGTGCTGGCTTTGAGCTGGTATTTAGATCTAGTGTCAGGAATATCTTAGCATCTCACTGAGGAGTGCCATAGCTTGCAACCAGTCTAAGGATAGGGATAGTCATAGATAAAGATTTGAAAATGTTTTCTCTTGTGGTATTTATTATTAAAGCTTGTTAGAACTATTGCACACACTTTATTTATTTTATAATTACAAACTTATTAATGACTTGATTTTATCTATTATTATTTTTTGCTTTTAAATCTTAAACAATGTTATATTGTTATGGCTATTAATATGTGGTATGGCTAAATATTTCTCAGCTCCATATAACTATTTAAGACAGCTAGCTAGATTTGAAGACATATAGGTGTCTGAAAATTTTAGATTTTCTACTTAAAAGTTAACTATCAGATAAGTGCTGGCTTTGAGTTGGTATTTTAGATCTAGTGTCTGGAATATCCTAGTGCCTCATTGAAAAGAACCACAGCTTGAAACCGATCTGAGGATAGGGCTAGTTCTAGATAGAGACTTTAAAGTTCTTTCTCTTATAGTATTTATCATTTAAGCTTGTTAGAGCTACTGCATGCTCTTTATTTAGTTTATAATTACAAGTCTATTTTCATCTGTTTTATGAGTATTTTTTATGGTGAATTTTGATTTCATTCATTTCTTCGTGTGATTTGTCTCAATCTATTTTTTGATAAAATTCATTTATTTGAGCCTAATTCAGATACTTCTTGTTTTTCATGTAAATTTTTTGATTATTAAAGAAACTATTAACATTAGATGCTTCATTGATCCCCTTCTAAAGTTTTTTGCATTCATAAATTAGTTGGATTCGAACATTTTTATTTAAGAAAGCTAAATAATGCAAAATATGCGTCCAAATTTTTAAAAAGTTGATTGTATATCAATATTTTATTTCATTAATGTTAAAATGGGGCAAAAGATATTTAGCTTATATTAATAATATAGTGTGTGGATTATTACTTTAGTAGTTTCTGGGATTCAAACTCAGACTTTCACACAACTCTCAACTCTCCATGCCATCTCATATTGCTGACTCACCTGATCACACACATGTTAAAAAGATAAATAATTACCAAACCAGCACTCATCAGTTGGTCCAGATTACCATCTCTACACATATATACAATCAGTGCTCAGCTTTATATTAAGATACCCGATCTTCACACATTAATGGACAGGCTTCAAACTACTCCAGCCCACAACTTTTCAGCCTTTCATTTCATTGAAAATCTAATAATGGAACATTCAAAACCCACATAAGTGCCAAGGTTGTCATCCTACCCATGTTGACATTTAGTCATTCTGACCCTTCATATACAGGAGAATAATCCATTTTTACATACATATGCAAGGGATGGGCAGATTTTTGATGCACTATGTATCAATATGTAAATTAATTCTCTATACAGGCTTAAACCTGCTTTGAACGTTCCATCATCAAATTTTCAATGAAATGGAAGAGTTGTGGCTTGGAGTAGTTTGAAGCCTGTCCATTAAAGTATGAAGATTGGCTATCTTAATATAAAGTTGAGTACTGATTGTATATATGTGTGGACATGGTAATCTGGACCAACTGATGAATGCTAATTTAGCACAAAATACGTACATTGGTGATTATCTTTTTAACATGTGTGTGATCAGGTAGGTCAGCAATATGAGATGGCATGGAGAGTTGAGGGTTGTGTGAAAGTCTGAATTTGAATCCCGCATACATTATATATATATATGCAGGTTTAAGCCTGTATATTGTATTAGTTTAGTAGTTTCTATAAATTTCAATATGGCGTTTAGTAACGCAACAAACACTGCCAGATTAATTATCAATAAAAAAAAAGATACAAAAAATATATGAATATAAAAGAATCATATCAATTATTATTTCAATGAATGTTTCTAGTTACAAGGTAAGTTTTTATTTTAATAATATATTTCTTTTGTATGCGATAGAAGATTTGAGAAAATATCAAGAAGTCAGACAATTTGATGAATAAACAATTTTCTGTGCAAATATTTACAGATTATGGAATGGTGACCAAAATCCTACTTAAGCGATTATATATTTAATAAGGAATCTAAATTTTATTTATGAAATAAAATATTTTACTGAAGATGGGGAAAGATACATAGTAAACTAGGTATAACTTATATTGGTATATCTTAATAATGGTATTTAAAATTTTATAAGATTAAAAATAATTTTGTTTAAATATATCATAATAAAAAAGTTCAAAAATAACAAATTACTTTAATAATGTGTTATCTTAGAAGTTTTTAGAAATTATCCAAATTAATATTCTGGGTTTAATTGCTTCTAGTTCCTTAATAATTATAAAGGCGATTTTAGAAGTAGTGTATTTTTATACATTATTGTAAATTTATAGTACATCAAAAATAGAAACTTTTTAATATTGGTATTGATATTATATTTTGCCCCTTTGATTGTCGCTTATTGTATTTTAGAATTTTAAAATTATCGCATATGTGTGTATATTTATTTTCATGGCATAATGTAGAGTAATAATTAATTTATATAGCATACTGAAAGCTTATGTAAATAGTCTGAACAGGCACTAACCTGTATTCAATGCGCTTTTAAATTCGCAATAATTAAGCACATTTTGCCGATAGAGGGATCTTCCAAACTATGACACAAGATAATGTACTATATGTTAAATAAAAAATATAAGAACATTTTTCAATATTAATAATGCTAAGTTTTAAATAATATTGAACATTATAAGAAAATGCAATGAATTTGCATAATATTTATCATTATTAAATATTAATTTGAATTGGATTATTAAATACGTTTTAGAATTATTGATTCTTTATGTAATATTTTAATACTACATTATTTGTTTAAATACACCATTAAAATAAATAGAGTGAAGCAACATTTTTAACAATTTAAAATAAAGTATTTTGCATTAAATTAGTTAAAAAGAAATTTGCTTGTGGTTTTGCTTATATTTAAGCATCAACATAGTGAAGAATCTATTATAACAAATAAAATGGTTGTAATGTGATAGCTGGGCGTGCTGCATCATGGTGCTAATTATGTGTAAAAACACATAAAAATGCCATTTCCGTGGCCGTTAATTATGAGTAATACAACACTGTTGTATTATGCTGTATTATAAGGTAATACAACACTTTTGTTGTATTGCCTATTTATGCTGCTGTATGGCATTCCACGGTAGTCGGTTTCACGATAGTGTAGGGTATTTTGCACAATAGAATATTGTCTATCGTATGCTGTTACAGTGTTTATATTTCAAGTGTACCTAATTTTTTAAATATAGAATTCTTTTTTTTATTTGTATGTAAATGATGTCATGTAAATTATGAATAATTTAAAGACAGTCAAAATCCTTCCCTCCACAAATTTAAATGTTTAAAACAGTGGCAAAGAGTAGGTCCTAACATGATTTCCATAACATAATGTGTAAAATCACATTTTCCGCGGGTCAATATACGAGACAAGTGGAAATGGCTGAACGAAACAGTCCTATTTATAAATTGTCCGACTTTCCAACCACAGATTCTAACGCTGTATCATTTTTCCAAAATAAAAATGTTTTACCAAATGATAAGCACTGCGAGTGCAGGGAAAGAATGAAATTGTATAATTCAAAAAATATATGGCAATTTCAATGTTCGTTATGTCATGTACGATGTTCTATTCAAAAGAGAACTTGGTTGGAAGGCACCAGGATAAATTTTTACAAAGCACTTCATCTCATCTATTACTGGAATCGCGATCAACTAACACAGGAATCTATACATTCAGAGATGGGTATTAGCAAAAGTGCCATTGTGGAATGGACCACTGGACTATGAGAGTTGTGTTGTGAAAGTCTCTCATCCCGACCTTGCCATCAAATAGGCGGGCCAGGTTTAATCATTGAGGTGGACGAAACAATGTTCACCCACAGAAAAAATCACCAGGGAAGGATACTTCCACAACAGTGGATATTTGGTGAGATGTGTAGGGAGAGTGGAGAATTCTTCATGTCTCCCGTTGCTTCCTGCTCTGCATCTACCCTTCTGGAGGCCATCAAAGGCAACATTAAGCCCAGAATGACTATATTCTCTGACTGTTGGAGGGGATACAAAAGTAGGGACCTTGATGCTGCCAGTTTTAAACATCTTACTGTCAATCACCACTACAACTTTGTAGATCCTACAACAGGTGCTCACACACAAAATGTGGAGCATCTTTGGGGCCTCTTGAAGTGGCAAAACAAGAAACAACGTGGAGCTTCCAGAAAATTGCTTCAAAATTACCTGGCTGAGTTTATGTGGTGACATCTGCCCAAAAACAAAGATCTATTCTTGTGCATTCTGTCCGAGATGGCTTTCAACACCCAACCTATGCCAATATAGTGTGTTGTTTTTGTATGATACCAAAACAAATCAAAGTAAATGAAGGCCAGAACGTGAGATCAACATTGTGTTTTAAAAAAAAGAAATGGTTTTGGTTTTTTGTTTATTAACATTACTGTTTTTAAAATAAAAAGGAAGGAAAGGCACTCAACGTCATATTTAAAAAAAGACATTATTGGTTTTGCATGTAGTTCTACAAAATTTGATTTGAGTGGGGTGGGGGGAGGTAATTTGTTATTTTTTTATGAATTTGAAAAAGAATTATTTTTTTTCAACAAAAAATATTGGAAACCCGGTGGGATTGCTGTTTAATAATATATAAAAAAAAAAACCCACCCCAATATTTTTTTTTAAAAAAAAACTTTTTCTTTTTATTAATTGTAGTCTACTTTTGTTTGTCAAAATTAAATGTAAAAAAAAAAAAAGCGGCAATCAACAGACTACCAAAATATTTGTTTTTTTCGGTTGTTTGTATTTGAGCAAAATTTTATTTTTTAAAAAAGAATTTATTGTTTTTATTAAAAATATATATTTTTAATAAAATATCTAAAAATATTGAACGATGTATTCTACAAATAAAAGTCATAAAATAAGTAAATGTGTGCTTGTATCTTTTATAGAATAATAAATTGAAAACACCATCTTCATTTCGTTATAAAAAAAGAAAACAAATTTATTTTAATGAAATTATATAATAATGTAACATATTTTTTTGTAAAATATTTATATATAATTAAAAGAAGAATTATTTTAGTCAAATTATATTTAAAACATTGTGATTGTTTTTAATAAATGTTGGCCCGGTTTCGTAATATTTTATTGTTTTTACACATAATTAGCGCCGTGACACAGCCATGCCCAGCTATCACATTACAACCAATAAAACATATATGGTATGAGCACCGGGTTCATAGATAGCAGGCTGTTTATTTAAAGATACTTGCTACAGATATGCTTAAATATAATGAGTAAATTAATGTAACATGTATTCATATCATTTCTGTTTTATTTATTTACAACATCAAATTAAAAGGTTTTATACTTTGTAGACATTTCAATAAATTATTTTTATATTAAAACTTTTAAATGAAATATTTTAGAAATTTTATATTCTGATTTTTATATATATCTATGTTTTTTAAATTAAAAATCATTTTATACTTACTTTAATGGTTGTGAGTAGTTGGGTATATGCTTTATTAAGAGCACAAGTTTATTTCTTATTTCACATTCTCTCAGCAAATTACAAGCTGGATTGCTATTTTCATTTAAGGATGAAAGTTTTTTACAATCTTCTATTAATTGTATAGCATATTCATCTTCTTCACTGAATAACATTCTTGAGGTTATCATACTTGGTGCAACAGCAGCTGTACCTGTCCCAGATGCTGCACTAGAAGCAGCAGTATTGGTTCCTAGTGAACTTTGCAGGGAACTTATACCAATTTGAACTAGAAAAATAATTTGCCTTATGGCATCAAGTAACAATGCTAATGCTGAGTTAATAATTAGCATGTCTGCCTGACTTTGTAATGCTGCAGGATTAGGAGGTGCTGGAGTTGATCCATTGCCCCCTCCTCCTAAAAGACCACCCAATAATCCACCCAAAAGACCTCCACCACTACCACCTCCGCCTAAAAGTCCACCTAATAATCCACCCAGAAGACCTCCACCACTACCACCTCCACCTAAAAGTCCACCTAATAATCCACCCAGAAGACCTCCACCACTACCACCTCCACCTAAAAGTCCACCTAATAATCCACCCAGAAGACCTCCACCACTACCACCACCACCTCCGCCTAAAAGTCCACCTAATAATCCACCCAGAAGACCACTTCCACTGCTTCCACTTGCAGCATTTCCACTTGCAGTATTTCCACTTGCAGTATTTCCACTTGCAGCATTTCCATTTGCATCACTTCCACTAGAAGGACCTCCTCTACCACTTAAAAGCACAGGCACTAAACGTTTTTCACGATTAAAAAGTTTGGCTTCTGGAATCAATAAAAGAAGTGATATTCCCACTATTAGTAACATTGTGAACGAAATAAAGCTAAAAAAAAAACAAACATTAAAATCATTTTAAATAAAGAAAATATATATTTATTTAGTTTATTATATTTTTCATTAAATAGATAATTATTTGAGAACTAAATCTATTTCTGATCCGATTTTTTTAGATTTTTATTTTCTTAGAGTTTTTGTAGTATTAATTTTACCAACAAACATCATGATATTATCTTTATATATTAAAACATATTCTATCAAGAGCAGTTTTCTTCACCCACTTTTAGAACTATTAGTTGGGCACTTGAATAATCAATGAATATCATATTGCTAAAAATTTTATATTTTGGTGTACCACACTTTGACAATGATAACTATGGAAGATTTCATTTTATGTTAAGCTGTCGACATTTACTTTTTTATATTACAACGCTAGTAGCCTGAAATTGAAAGATGAACTTAAGACAACTTATTTATACAATTATATAGATTTAATACTGATTGATGTAAAGTATATTAAATCCAAAATTCTCAATGGCAAAGCCACAAGTCAAAAGCTAATATATAATGTGGATATAATAACATGAGATTCCAGATGCTCATTGATTACCCAAGCTTGGGAGAGATATCTCTGGAGTTGAGTGAAAAAGTTGTGTTTAAAACCATTTTTTAATTTTTGTTTATTATTTTTTTAATTAAAGCATAAATTTATTAAGATGTTTTTACAAAAATGAAAATTATTTTAAAAGATTGTTTTATAAGTAATATATAAAAGCTCTATAATGAAATTGATTATATATAATTTTGAAAAATCAGTAATGTAGCAATAGCCTTTTTGTTAACCTCTTCTCTGATTTGACTTCAAATTTATTTAAAAAAAAGTCTAATCAAGTGCAATTTTTTTTTATTTCACCAATGCAATATTAATAATAAATAAGTATCTGTTTTTAGTTAGAAAAATAAAAAAAATCACTCAAAACCCTTACCACTAAACAATTAGCAAGCCTGGTGAGTAATGTTTTACTCTTCATAATTTTTTTCTGAATAACAGTTAGGAATGTTTTTATTCAGAAGTGGGCTACTTGAAAGTTGCCTTTTCTATTTTTATTTGAGGCATAAAAATAAATAATAGTAGTATGACATTGTTTTCCATCAATATTATTATAAATAAAATGAAAAGCATATGAAGTGCTTGAAAGAAAAGCTATAAAGGGCACAAAAATATTAAACACTAAGTGCTTTCAATACAAGGTGGGTTGTCTCATATTCATAGCAATACTCATTTATAAATTTGTTATATTAAAGTGTGTCAGCCACATAATAACACTATTTCTAGGTCAATTCCCAGAAATATATCATTTCAGCAGCCTCACCAAACCTAAGAGGCTTCTTTTTATGATAAAACACAGAAAGAGTCCTTGTGGTGGGTTTGGGCAGTGGCCTCAGCCAATCTAAGAGGCTTCTTTCTATGATAAAACACAGAAAGAGTCCCCACCAGCTAGCCGCTGTGGCTTTTTTCTATGCTAAAAGCACAGACAAATGTCTTTATTGGCTTCCATAGTTGGTTGTGTTATTAACTTCATCGTAATGCTAGAATGTCTATTTTCTCTATACTTTCATGTGAGAGTGTGTGGATTTTAGCCTGTCGTAATTATTTAAAATTTCATTACAAAGATTTTTTTTTCAAGTGCTGCAACATACTGTTACATTGTAACTTTATTAACAATGTCATGAAGGTTCCATTATGAATGTGTAACCCTCAAAAATTGCTTTTAAAGGTGCGCTAGAGCAGTAGTTGGATGATCACGTGAAAAGTAACGTTTTTGTGAGAACTTGTGCATGACAAGTTACTTTTTATATTTACACACAAACAAAAACAACCCAGTGTCTGATTAAAAAAAGAAAATTAGTCAGGTATTATTTTTACATTTACTATTTAAATAATATTACTTTTTATATCTACACACTAACAAAAACAGCCCTGTTTCTGATTAATTACTGTAAAAAAAAGCCAAATTAGTCAGGTTTGATTTTTAAATTGAGTATTTGAATTACGGTACTTTTTACTGTCCAAAAAAACCACAAATTAATTGGGTATCAATTTTTAAATGTAGTATTTTAATGATGGTCCTTTTTATATATACACCCTAACAAAAAGAATTCACTTTCTGATTAATTACTGTCCAAAAAAAAGCAAATTTCTTCGGTATCATTTTTAAATATAGTGTAAATTTTTAAATGTTGTGGGTAAATTGAATAATGTAGAATTGCGTATTATTTTCTATTGAAAAAAGTCCATAACTTTTTATATATTATACACACAAAGAAAAACAACCCACTTTCTGATTAATTACTGTCAATACCAAAAAAAAAAAAAAATCATCGGGTATCATTTTTAAATTTAGTATTTAAATAATATTACTTTTGATATCTACATACAGTTTCTGATTAATTACTGTCCAAAAAAAAAAGCAAATTAGTCCGGTATCATACTTTTTATATATACAAACTACCAAAAAAAAATTCGCAATTTTTTATAGATACACACAAATAAAAACAACTCATTTTATGATTAATTACTGTCCAAGAAATGTAAATTATTTGGGTATTATTTTTAAATTTAATGTGAATTTTTAAATTTTGTTTTTTTAAATAGTAATATTATTTACTATTAGTTACTATAATTTCCTATTACAAAACTAAAGCCAATCTTTATATAGAATCACAGGCCTGCCCAGAATTGTAATATGTATGTGTTTTTGATTAGCATCAATGCCATCAAACAGCTGACATGATAGAATAGAAAACTACCGAAATTTGTTATATTAAGTTGTGTTTATTTTGTCTTTGTTAGAAAGAGTTATTTATGTTTTTAAAATATATATATAAAATTATCTCATTTTTGCTTTAATGGCAAGAACAGAGTTAACTAGTATGCAAACATGCACTTTTCTAAATATAATAAGCAATGATATATATATATATATTGTAATGGATGGATGACCCACCCCAACCATTTACCTAAACCCCACACCACTACATACACTACTCAAACTACACTTGTTTCTGGACAATATATATATATATAGTAATGGACTGATGACCAGCCCCCTACCATTTGCCTATCGCCACACCACTACATACACTGCAACAAGAAACCGGCCATCCATGGAGGATTGGACAGATCCAGCAACATTACAGTCAAAGTAGATCTTAACTACCACTCAATCCCCTTCATTTGGTAATATTCACAGGATCTACCCACTTTTCACTTCAATCCGTTAAATTCCCAGAATTCAACCCAGTCGTAATCTGAGTAGCTACTCTGTTCAGGTATGAGTTATGATAAGGAGATATCTAGCCAATGTGAGCACTGACTTGACATTTTGGTTCTTATGGTACATTTATTAGGTTCGTGTTGCATGTATGTTCCCATATAAATAGAGATATGTAAAGTTAGTGATGTGTTATCAATAAATTATATACAACCCTTGATGTAAAATCAAATTAAATTAACAAATTTATTATAACTCAATATAAAACATTAAGATGGACAAAATATGAACTTAAAAACATAATAACTATGAATTATAACACTTCTACATAATCTCATCAAAATAACAAAAATGAAAATATCATCCACCACATGTCACTATTGGTATTCATCAGCATCTGCATTTCATGCCATCATATTAAAATATTGATTTATGATCAGTAATACCATCTAACAAATGACATTGGTCTTTAAATTTGAAATAAATATGATATAATCATTATACCATGTAAATTGTTATCTTGTAATATATTTAAAATAATGGGTCCATTTGTAACTCTACTACTATGTATGATAACTAGAATTGCCATCAATTTATTAAAATTAATTACATGCACTTATAAGTAATGGTTAGTATGCAACTTATTAATAAATGGTTAATATGGTGTTATTAACAATTAACTTTGTTTCTAAAAATGTTGTGTCTATAATTTCTCAAAGAATAAGTCTTACCTCCTGTATGCTCAGTTTTATCATAATTCAGTCCCTCTTTTCTTTAAAAAAAACATTTATACCTTTTATTTCAACAATACATTTTACATCATAAAATGCATAATGTTAAATTTCTTTGCACTTCCATCTCAAAATTCAAATATGGAAGTAAAAGAATAAAGGAGAGAAAACCTTACAAAATGTACAAAATTAACGTGTTAACAACAACAAACAAACAATAACATGTCAACATGATATTATGGATGATTTTGTAGACATCTTGGGTAACAGGAGCATCTTCTTTCAGATGGTAAAATTCGTTGTAGATTAGGAATTTTCAGCATCTCTTATACTTGCCTCATTTTCCAAAGCAGTGCCTTTAACAATTTATCCATCTCCCACAAGCTGAACAGGCAGTTTGGATAACATCTGGTTTGGCAACTTTCCCAGTTGATCTAGAAAACTTCCACATACCATCTGGTAGCCATCGTATATATATACGTGATGGTAGGAATTCACACATATATGTAGTATACATCGTCTTCTTCAAACACATCTGAGGTGCCTTGACCCTTCACAATGATTATTTAGCACACCTGCATAATTCTTTACACTAGTATATATATAATTATTTCCTTTCATCAACAGTTGGCACGTTATAGCTATATAATAAAAAATACTATTAAAATCGATCTTTGGGTAGTAACTGTTATTAAATCTAAAGTCTCAATATTTCTATAATTACCAGACGCTTGATTACTTGAATAAATATCTTTTCACATATCCTATAACGAATAGTTCAATAGAATTATTCAAAAAATAAAAAGTCTTGCTGCCTATTAGGTTTCAATCAACTGACTATGATTTTTTTTTTTAATGTACATAGTTCATATAAAAATTCAATTCCAATGGAGGCATAAAGATATTCTTGTGTTTTAATTTTCATATATATAAAATTAAATAACTTACAGTTCTAGATTTCCTTGTGCGTTAGATTTTCTTCTCTTTAAAATGCTGAAAAATGTTTTTATCAAAATATAATTTTCAAATTATTTGACTTGTTGTCGTTAAAGAATAAAAAAAAGAAAAACTTGTGTATATCTTTTTCTGTACTTGTTTTTAATTTTTTCAGCCATCAGAAAAAAAAAATTGTTGTTGTTGTTGTCATGGTTATTGTCAAGCACGTTCTACTAGGTTTTATTTCCCCTTCCCTTCACAACACTAGATTATAAAATTGCTTTTTTTTACTTTACAAAACTTTCTCAATTGTTTAAATATCGTTTTGTCAAGGGTTATTTTAAAACATTAATAAAACGAAAATTAGTAACAAATTTCTATTAATTACTTTTATCATTATTATTTTGTTTCAAGCATTTCCAGTTTGTAAAATACAGTATAATTTTATTCATACCTTTATATCTAATAAACTTGAACTGTTCAATGGATGTATTAATTTTATAAATTAACACATACACATGCTTTATTACATTCACAAATGTTTAATTTTTTTTATGTTTAAAGTTCTATGTTCAGTGCATTTTATTGTAAGGATAAGGATGAGACCTGTGGCTATTCTTACAATATATATATATCTCATATAACTCTTATCCATTTCTTCTGTCTCCCTCTATATTTTGCTTCTTTTTATATTTCACTATAAACTCATCAACACTCCTTAATGAGTTTGTGTTGTAGAGATATTACTTTTCAGTTTAATGGGAGTTATTATAAACAGAAAGAAGGGTTATTGATAGGAGGGGCATTAAGTGGAGTGTTGAGTGATATTTACATGCAAGATATGGAAGAAGCTATGGTGAAGGAGAAAAATGCACCAATTTTAATTAAGAGATAAGTAGATGATTTCTTATTGATATTTAATAAGACTGAAAGACAAGTAAAAAGTATTATGATAAGGTTAATAAGTTGGATAAGAAGTTAAGATTCACAATGGAATGGGAAAAGAATAATGAATTGGTGTATTTGGATATAATTATGAAAAAAGAGTATAGTAAAGGAAAGTTTAAAGTGAGAACAGGGGTGTTTAGAAAGATGGAGAAGGGTAATATAGTGAATTGGGAGTCTGTAGATAAGCAATTTAAAATTAATGCTATAACATCAAGAGTATTTAGAGCAAATAATTATTGCAGAGATAGAGAAGATTATAAAAAGGAAATAGATATGATATTTAAGGAGTTTAGGGATAGTGAGTATCCAGAAAAGATAATAAAGAGGAGTATTGAGAGTGTAGAAAGGAAATGTAGAAAGGAAGAAGAGAATGAGAGAAGAGTAATTGAAAGAGATAGGAAGAACAAATATATAGGAATAAGAGTATGTGATTATAGAATAGTTAGGAAGATTAATAGTATAATTGAAAAGCTTAATGTAAAATATAGAAATGATGTGAAATACAAAATAGTAAATAAGAAGAGAAAAAATTTGATGAAGGTTTTGGATAATAAATATATAGATAAAGAGAGGAATTATGTTAATGGGATTTATATGATAGAGTGTAAAAAGTGTAGGGATAAGGGGGTTAGAAATAAATATGTGGGCGAGACAAAGAACTCTATATATACAAGGCTGAGGCAACATAGGTATGAAAAAAGTTCACCAGTATTTGTGCATATGATGGAGACAGGGCATGATTTGGAGAAAGAAAATATAAAAATGATTAGTTTTGCAAATAGTAGAAGGGACAGGAAGATAAGAGAATCATTGTTAATTAAGAGAATAAGGCCTAGTATTAACAGAGAAAAAGGGATAAGGACTTTGGTAGTGTGAAATTAAACAGTAGAAAAGTTTAGAATGATTTAAGTGAGGGGAAATGTGAAGCTTGATAGGGTAAAGAATTAAAATTTAGGGTAATTAAATAATAGAAGTGGTTAATAGAGGGAGCTAGGTGATGGAAAAAGAAAGGAAGTTGGGAAGTGGTTAATAAAGAATTAAAAGTTAGGGTAATTAAGCAATAGAAGTGGTTAATAGGGGGAGCTAGTAAAGTGATTAATAAAAAAAAGATGGAGGAAAGGTGAAGGTAGAAGGAAAGTTAAGGTAAAAATAGTTAAGTTTGTATTGATATTAAATGTTATAAGATGGTAGGGAGTATTAGAGTATATATGAGGAAGGGAATTGAGGGGATGGTATGAAGGTATAAAATGAAGTAAGTAGGGTATAAATGGGAGTGTAAAAAAAGGGGGAAGAATGATTTTAGTTTATTGGTTTTTGATTTTTTAATTTTTATTTTAAGTTTATTTTTTAATTTTAATTTTTTGATTTTGGGTTTTTGGTCTTATATATGTAATTAATTATGTTAAAAATGATAATTTTTGGTATTAATTTTTAGATTAATGTTTTAATGGGTTTTAAGGTTTTTGTTTTTAATGGTTTGATGATAAAATTTGAATTGTTTTAATACATTTATTTGCTTGTAATCTTAAAAAATAATTTAAAAATGATTTTAAAGAAGTTTTTATATTTTTATTATTAATTTTTTTGTTATTGTTTTTTTATTATTTTTTATTTTATTATTATTATTTTTTATTATTTTTTTATATTTTTTTAATTATTTTTTTTATTATTAATTTTTTATAGTTTAGTTTTTATGTTTTGGGTTTTTAAAAGATTTGGAAAAATTTTGTTTGAAAAGTTTTTGGATTGAGTTGTTTTTGCTTTATATTATTTTGTTTTATTATAATTTTATATAAGAATATGAAGAATAAGAATTTTGGTTGTATTGATATAATATTTGTCTAATTTTTTATGTTGTAGATCTGACGAAGACTGCTAGTACAGTCGAAACTGTTATAATAAATAAAATTATTTGCTTAAAGTGTTATAGGGGTGTTGATGAGTTTATATATATATATATAATGACCAATTAACTCTATAACATATGAAAGATGTTAATACGATGAAAAAACTTAAATACATTATCAGTTACTGATATTACTATGATTGGATGGTTCTTTCCTCATAGAAACTGTGCTCAATGATATAAACTAGATTTAAAATGGAAGATGCTAATGGCAGAGAAGTGTGAGTGATATTCAACAATAGAATATCAACAAGTTATGATCACAAATAAATAAATATATTCATAAATATTGATGGATGATATAATATACTGTCTAGCATTACAATATCTATATACACTGCAAAAAAATCAAGTCACACATCATGTGACTCAATTTAATAAGGTTGTACTACAAATGTTATATAATGAGTGTTATTATCTCTTAACAAGATTTTCTGAATACCCCTATCCCCAGACAAACAGCTAAAAACAAATATGTATATATTATAAAGAAACAAATATGTATATATTATAAATAGGTATATATTATAAAGAAACATACTCCAATGTTGATAATGGAATGTCTAAAATAAATCATATGTATTGTAATGGTTGGTGAATACACAGATGTTATGGTCTGTAAATACATTTGGATACGTAGATCAACTTCAACAATCATCTGATTCGACCACAATGTGTAATCACCTTATACCAATTCTATATGTGCTGGTACACCTATCTTTCATGTCCCAAAGTTGATAGCACCAAATGTAATGATACAGTCCATCCACATATATAGGGGAAAGAGAGCAAGATCACATCTAACTACTGTTGGACCTAGGATCTTCATGTAGGATGCTAGAGATAACATGAAGTACATGATCCATGATTACATCTATCTTTAACAGACTAGCCTAAGCATCTACATGTAATTTAAATCAGTTCACCTAACATCTCACCACTCTTTTTCAGAACTGTTGCCTCAGATATTCGAACTCAGCAAATTCAACACTCTTAACAGGGATGTACCTATGCAAACTATCAATCAATAACTAAAATAACTCATCCTATCTATTAGTAAGGAATAACCTTTATTTAAGATTTTTCTCTCATGCTCATCAAAACAATATTGTGTGCATGCATGTGTGAAATATCAGCTATAGAATTGAATGTAAATGCTAGATTGAATGTAAATGCTGGTTTGAATGTATGTGCTGGATCAACCAAACTACAGAGACCTGGTTAATTAACAAAACTTCATAATATTTATTTACAAAAACAAAATATATTCAAAATATAAAACAAATTATTAATCAATGTAGAAAAGAAAATTAAAAAAAAAAATTACAAGTCCAAATAAATTATTTGGTTATATTCCTCTGAACTTATAGCTTTTATGTCTATGATGAGTATCTATCATTTTGTTAATAAAACAATTTAAAACTATTTCCCCTTATTTCCCATGATAGACACGCATAATATAAATATCTATATATCCAAAAGTAATGAAAAAATTATTAAATAAAAGTGAGATTGCTAACTAAATTAAAATTTAAGTGCAACTCCAGATGCAGTATGCAGTTTTAAGTGTGGAAGTTGATTAATCTAAAATAATTATCTTGCATATCTAGATATCATGTAAAAATATTATAATAAAACAACACATGATATGATAGAAACAAAAATTATAAAGAACATTAATTTAAAAGTGTTAATCATTTATTCATTATAAAGATCTTAAGAATACTATTAGTAAAACATATAATACATACTACAAATAGTCATGTCATGTTGTGGCATTGGTTATTTTAATGACTTTAAAAGAGAAAAACTCTTACTGTTTAAGTATTCTGTTTGAGCACTCAGTTTCATATTCATAGATGAAAATCAAGTATTTAGGCAGAAAAATTACCTAAATTTTATTAAAAAAAAGACTTTTCAACCTTCTCTCCCCCCTACTCTCTTGACACTTTCTTACATTGGACTATTCCATGTTGAATTATCATTAGTACTTCCGAAATATAAGATTGAGATAATAAAATAAAAATAAATAAATACAGATCTATAAAAGAAAATAAAACATAATTTTACAATATTTCATGAATCAATATGATAGGGCACAATTATTCTTCAGAGTCCTTCTTACATAAACAGTTCTTACAATTTATGCGTTTTTTATTATAGATGTTGAGAGCTCCTTATTGATTTTGAATAGCACATTCTGAACATATTTATATTGGCAGTGGATGGTTTTGTGTTATTCCTTACATAGATTTCCATCTTGCATGGATCCAGCTTATCAGGCACTTAAATTGTAAACAAATAAATATTACATTTACATGGCCATAGTGGATAAATGCTCCACCTGAAAACAAATCTTTCTAGCCAAAGTATGTCATATTTTAACTATATACACAGGTTTATATAAATATATATGTGGTTCATCTTTAATAAAAATATATTTATATATAGAATACAGCTATTTACTGTTTGTAATATTGGCTATATAAACTTTTAAACTTTAAACTAAATAAACTGTTCTAATTTCTTTTTTAGTTTTTTTTTTAAAAAATCATAATACTTTTTGTTAAATTTATAAGTTATTTTAACTTATCTGATTATTCAACTGGAATAAGAATCTACTATTCACTTTCTTAATTATTTTTTTGAATGGCAAATAAATAGAAAAACATTAACATTTGTTGAGATGCTGCTTTAAAAAATGTCCATTTTGTAGAAAATGTCATTAAAATAATTGCTTCAATAAACCTTAACTTTTCATGTCAAATGCAGAATAATAAAGAATAATAATTTTTAATTGTTTTCCTTTTAATACCTGGCATTATTTTCATTGTTTAAACCTAGCACATGCCTATTGTTGCATTTTAAAAATATTTTGATTATTGATTCATTTTAAAAAATAAAATAAATAATAAAATAAAGTTACAATATTAATATTATTATCTCCCTCTTATATTTGGTTATTTAGTACAATACTTGATTTATTTATTATTGCTATGACTTTTTTTTCATTCAAGTCATTGTCTATATTTATTATTTTCAAGACAATACCATTGTCAACATATATATATAAATTTGTACGATTTTTTTTATCAAGGTTTATATTTTTTTTATTAAACACTAGAATTTTATTACTAATATATATGTGCATTTTTTACTGTAAATTACCCATCATTTCTAGTACCTAATATACAATTAGTACACTGTCATAACTATTTAAACATTTACATATTTTTTAAAAGTGTTCTAGCTAAACTTAGTATTTATTTGATTTTTACATGCTAATTAAAAAAAACCAATCCAATATTTCAGGTGGCTAAGGTTTGTTGTGGGTGCAATCTTAAGGTACCCTCACAGAATATATATATATATATATATATATATATATATATATATATATATATATATATATATATATATATATATATATATATATATATATGTGAAGATAAGCATTTCTGTCATATAAACAAACTACTTTAAAATCAATATGTAGATCATCAATTTAACTTTATGAGCAGTTGAACTAAATTCTTTCATCTTTTGGCCAATTAGCTCCCTAGTGAATTTTTTCATAAGTATTATACATTAAAATGCATGTAAAACAGTATATTTTAGTACCAAAAATTGTGTGCAAAAATGTGGGAAATTCAAATTCCTGCTCTTACAATAGACATAAGCCTTGCCATGACATGTTCAGCCATTGTCTGTTGCCAAGGCTGTAAAATGTTTGGCATTTTATGACATTGTAGTTTCCAATGATGCAAAACATATTTGCAAATTTATTATGCTTTTAGATATTTTTAAAAAAATAATTTGCACTATATTTAATAACTTATTTTGACTTGAAATACTTTATTTTCAAAAATATAACATTATACTGGCAGGTAACATAAATATGGCCTGAAAAGAAATTAGAAGAGTAGCTTTGATGTAAAAATCTACAATTAAGAAAATCTCTCAATTTTGAAATAAATATTCAAAAAATTTAAACTTTTAAAGCATAATTCTTTAGACATAGGAGAAATAAATAATTATTCATTTCAATGTTTAAAAATAATAAGAATTACAAAATATTTCGTTGAGTTTATAAACTAAAAATAATCTTTCTAGAAACGATGACATATAAAGTTTTATTTTGATTGTGATCTCATTTTTTTAATATTTACAGAAACAAAATGTGAACATTTAAAATTTATTTCAGTAGTAAACAAAATATCTATCAAATGAAGTCAAATTTTTTATTTTCTGAAAAGCAATAATCATTTTATCATATATTTTATGTTGATGTGTGAGACAAAGAAAAACATCAGAAAATGCTGAAATATAAGAGGTGTGATGCTGCATTTTAGAATGGTTAATAAAGATTAATTAAAATTTATTTTTGATTATGAAATTTAAATAATATTAATGATGATGATCAAACTTTATGTCCTTATGTAATTATGGCTTATATAAGGTATTCTGGCTATATTTCATAATCATCAGTGGATTATTATTACTATTACTATTACTACTAATACTACCACCACTACCACTACTACTACCACTACTACTATGACTACTACTACTATTATTATTATTATTGTTACGTTATTATTATTATTATTGTAATGGACATATTTGTTCATTCAGGCAACAAAATCCAGAGTTTTAGTAAACCATCCCAAGGCTGATCGAAATGAGGTTATTGAGACCCCAAATCCAATCTCACCACAATTACTTTACCAATGCTCAAATATTTACCACCCTATGGATGACATATATGAGGCTACAAGTATTTTTTAATTCGCATGCTGGCAATAGCACATTGGTGGTACATGAGATTATGACTTAAGACTGACATATTTAAAAGTATAGCTATATAGATGTGACTGAACTGACAAATATTACTAAGTTTAGATTGTGATTCATAAATTAACTAATAACCAGTAATTAATCAATGAATAATGAGCAAAATTGAGACACTAAGCAAAGTTATATTTTAAATAAATTTAATATAAGCCAAATTTAATAAAATAAAATAAAATAAACAATTAAAATATGTGAAATTTGTCTCACTCACAGGTGATGATGATTTAATAGGTTTACAGACCATTAATTCCAACAGTTGAAATTTTATCTCACTCTCAGGTGATGATGATTTTATAAGTTACAAGTTATCTAAATATTTGATATTTTAACTCACTCACAGGTGATGATGATTATGTAGGTTACAATTTACTTAATTTTCATGAGATTTACTATTACAGGATTAGAAATTGATTTCTATTTTATCTCATGATTAACTATGCCTTATTTATGCTTTGCCAATGAGAACTCGATTTGCTTAAGCTAATTTGCAAAAGTGATTATCATCAATTTTAAATAACACCTAAATTTAACGAACAATACATTTCTCTATATAGCTAAGGAACTTACAAAATTAGATGCTGGTTCAGATCAAAGCTGAAACATTAATTATTATGGTGGGATAAACTTATGGTGGGTAGTAAGACTTCAGATACTATGGCATTTATAAAATCCATAATCTGAGTCTGTGCATCTTGAATGTGTGCTTGCTCACAGGATTCATTACCATGTAATCGGTTCCCTTTGGCTGTACTAATTGCTGTGAATAAGACCTTTTAGTCTGGGTGATCAAACAGCTTCTGAATATATCTGGATTCTTATGCTCCAGTCCTAAATAAGAGTAATGGGGTGGCCCTTAAAACCAAAGCCCATTGTGAAGAGACCTGTCCAAACTAAGGAAATGAGATGAACCAGAAGCCCATTCAATAGATTCACCCTGCAGACTACATCATTATATAACTAAAATAAAGATGCAAAACATTAGTTTCTTTCTATAGAACCACTGTAAATCAGTTCATAAATTAGCATTTATAATCATGCTATTAAAAAAATATGACAAATCTAATTTATTAAGATATCTATATAGTCATTCATATAAATCTAAGGAGGGCTACAGCATATTTTGGAATAATTATAAGATTAAATTCTAACTTTATGGTGTATTTCATCACAGATGCTAAACATTAACCAAATAGTTTATTTATAGCAAATCTATCTTTAAGCATTTATAATAGCTTAATTACATACTACTAAATATTATTTTATCCATTTCAGAAGGAAGTTTTGTTTGTGCACTAATAAATGCAAAATTATATAAGTGTGAGAACATCTAATCATTTCTTAATAATTAATTTAAATATTAATAGACTCCATTCTGTTCTGAATAAAACATAGCATAAATACATAAACAAATAATTGAAAATAATATAGGTATAGAATTAACTTTAAAAGAAAGAATACAAAATTACAGCTACGATTTCACGTAAGTGAAATCTAGGATTTGGCTTTATTTGCTTAGTTATAATGAAATGAAATCAAAATAGTTTAAATCAAATTAAATTAGATCAAATCGGGTGAAACTAAATAAAATTGGGTTAAAGTAAGTTAAATTGGGCAAGACTTACAACTTAAATAGTAAAATAAAATGATATTTTAGTTTTTTAAACAATATTGGCCATTTACTGTACTTTTAGCTAGCTTTGAGATTAGGAGATTTAGTTTTAAATGTTCATTTTAAAATCAGCAGAAATTGGTTAGCGCTATAAGTTCTGTTGTCTGGGATGATGGCTTGATCTTGGGAATTCTACTATTCTTAATGCTACTGCGCTGTTTTTTCAGATATCCACATTTGGTAGACCATTCTTGGGATCAGAAAGCAAGTTATTGCCATTCTACCCCATAATTGTCATGTTGTACAATTTTATTATTTTCACAATGATTATAACAAAACTCTTGGAAAAGATTTGGAAGAAGATTTCAAAATGGCTGAAACAAGGTTTATAAACTGACCTCTCCCCTCTTTTTTTTTGATCACAGCTTGCTTACCAGTTTTAGTTCCAGATGGATTTTCTAATTTACTTTGCTATATTCTCAGAAAATCTGGGGATTCCTGCTGAGTTATTGATCCCTTTTCAGGTCCATTTCCCAATTTTGACCAGGTTAATTTATTCAAACTTACTTTAAAATCTATTTTTACTTTAACTTTTTTAAATAGGTCAAAATATAGCAAGAAGGATTAATTTTACTAAATTATTTTTTTATGAAAAACAAAACTGAAACTTGGTAAACATTTTACTCTATATTTAACATGTTTAAGCTTAATTTATTTATATATGCAGAAATATTATAATTTCAATATTAATTTTACAATAATATTTAAAATGAAATAAAATCTATAATGCTTTAAATCTATAACATTATTTTTTTTCTACAACAAGATTTACATTTATTAAAATAAAATAGATATATGTGCAAATACGCTGATTTATTACACATCTATGTCCGTGTCTAGCAATGTAAGCTATAATATATGCACACACATACAACTATAATTATTAATTTTAAAATTAGTCTAATATACAAGGATTTGGGGATATGTGTACAAAAATAAAATACTACTATAGCATATAGTAGGTTAAACAAAAGGATAGATAGATCTGACTGTTTCATATCACTAAAATCATGGTAAAATTTATTAATTTTATTAGATAAATGCCTTTATTTCAGGTTTAAATAATTTTATTAAGGTAAAATCTTAATTGTCATTTTCCCTATGTTAGTAATATACTACCCTAAACATCCACTGCTTTCTTTTAGTTTATTTTCTATACATTAAATAAGACAAAATACAATAATCACACTACTAAGTATATGTATATCTAAACAAATTAGGTAAGTAAAGAGAAAATTATAACACACCAATTAAATAGAACAAAATAAATATCCAAACAGATAATAGCAAAGTATATATATCTAAGTAGACTAACTAAAATGCAAAATATATAAACATATTAGATTCTAAGTTTATCTGTCCTTTAAGCTGGATTAGTGTTATTGGATGCAAATCTACATGGTTTTAAACTCCATGCATTGTACATACTGATGGTCTGGTTGTCCATTCCCAACAGGGTGGCATCATTCCCTTGGCATGTTTTGATTCTGTAGGGACCTTTGTGTAGTGGAAAGAACTTATGGAACAATTTGAGGGGTTTGTTGCTTCTCCAATGGGTTTTATATTCATTGTTTTTAGGCTGGGTCTGGTACTGCTCTTTCTTGAACTGGAAGTGCTTACAATGTACCTTAGTAGGTCTCTTCCTCAGCCTCAGAACTTGAATCCTTGCCCAATTCCTTGTTCTCAAAACATACAGACTACTTTTCTTTCTTCTCCTTTTCCATACTGTCTTTTTTGCTCTAGCATTAACACTACTCTTACTACTTTTTCTTTTAAAATTTGACTTCTCCCAAAATTATAACACACCAATTAAATAGAACAAAATACAATATCCAAACAGATAATAGCAAAGTATATATATATATATATATATATATATATATATATATATATATATATATATATATATATATATATATATATATAAAAATAAAATAAATAAATTGCAAAATTTATAAAACATATTATTTCTAATTTTTCTTTAAGCTGGATTAGTGTTATTGGATGCAAATCTACACGGTTTTAAACTCCATGCATTGTACATACTGATGGTCTGGTTGTCCATTCCCAACAGGGTGGCATCATTCCCTTGGCATGTTTTGATTCTGTAGGGACCTTTGTGTAGTGGAAAGAACTTATGGAACAATTTGAGGGGTTTGTTGCTTCTCCAATGGGTTTTATATTCATTGTTTTAGGCTGGGTCTGGTACTGCTCTTTTTTGAACTGGAAGTGCTTACAATGTACCTTAGTATGTCCCTTCCTCGGCCTCAGAACTTGAATCCTTGTCCGATTCCTTGTTCTCAAAACATACAGACTACTTTTCTTTCTTCTCCTTTTCCATAGTGTCTTTTTTGCTCTAGCATTAACACTACTCTTACTACTTTTTCTTTTAAAATTTGACTTCTCCCAACAGGTCTTGCTCTCTATCTTTACATAATAGACTCTTCCTCCTTTTACTAATTCTTGGACTGGCAGTTTCCATCAGGTTATATTCTCTATTCTGCCTCTCTGGCTCAATTTCCTTCCTTTAATTTTCCTCTTCACCTTGTTTTCATCTATTCGACCTTGCACACCCCATTTATACTTGGTTTTAGGAACTACCATTCTCTTTAGACTTATCTTACACACAATCCTTCCATGTTATTTGTTTAGAGTATTCTCTTGTCTCTGCTCCCACTCTATTTCATTGTTTAAGAGTTATACTAATCCTAACTTATCAAATTCAATGTTATTCTCTAAATTTTCGAGCTGATCTTACCCTGGTTTCAAATTCTCTTTTCTGTATACTTCCATAGGGGTACTTCCTGTGCCTGCTTTCATTGGTTCTGACTCATCCTGTCTAATATTGTCATTTGCCTGCTTTCATTGGTTCTGACTTATCCTGTCTAATATTGTCATTTAGATTTTCCATGCTTCTTTCTTCCATATCTTTCTTTCCAACTATCTCTTCATAGCTTTCTCTTTTATTTTTAGGCTCTCTGTCTATCTTTATGCCTTGCTCTTTACTTGTTTTTTCCTTCCTCAATCTTTGCTCATATGTATCTTGCTCAGTTTCTATTACACTTTGGTCGACCTGATCTTCATTGGGGATCTCTCACTTTGTCTCTCCTACTTTACAATTCCTCTTGTTTTGACCTTTCATTTCTACTTCATTTTGTTCACCAATATTTTTTAGCTTTTCTCCTATTTCATTTATTTCTCATGACTTCCTTTCTCACTTACTCTCTGCTAAAATGAGTCTTTGATCTCTTTGCTGTCTTCTTTTACTAATTTTGACTCACTTGGTTTAATACAATATTCAGAATTTTATATGTTTTTTTATATGTCCCTTTTCTTCAATTGTTCCCTCATAATTTACTTCCTTACTATCCCTCTGTTTGTCTATTCCTATGATCCACTCTTCAACTATCTTTTCACTACTTATGATAACTTCCTTGACAAATCTGGTGGAGTCCAGGCTCTCTTATCTATGTTCTACATTATCTAAGTGTTCCCCCTGGAGAATTTATCCAAATCTTGCCTAACTGCCAATTGGCATTCCTTGACCATGTCCTTTACCCTTGTTTCTGCTTCATTTCCTTGACATATGCCACCTTTGTTAATCTTCATACTTTGCCTTTTGGTCATAGACAATATCTTTTCTGTTACTCCCTCACTTAGATTTCCTAATATTCTACCTCCTTTCTTTCATTTTCCATTGTAATTATTCTCTCCTGTAATCCCTGCAATTTCTTTATTATTTCTGTTTTCCCTTCTGTGGCCTTATTCTCTATAAATTTAACACTTTCCTTTAATTCATATTCTTCTTCTTACATTTTCTGGCAATATTTCTTTACTCAGCCTATTTCTTTCTCCTGTTCTGTTTTTGACTCTCTCCTTCATCTAACCTTTCCTGGATCTGTGCTATTGTATTTTGGAAATATGCCCCTTGCTTTTCCATTTTGTTCTTTTGTTTTTTCACCTTGTCCTTTACTTGAATTATGTCTCCCTTTACTACATGAATGTGTTCCTACATTTTCTTTTCACATGTGGCTAAACTTTTCTTGCACTCCTTCTGAGCTTTAGCATAATTTCCCTTGCACTCGATGGTTAATTCTTCCAATTTTTTTCAAGAGCCATAAATTTATGGTTTATTTCATTTTCTAACCTTGAACATTTGCCTCATATTACTTAGAATTTCTTTCTTGTCATTTTCCCTTTCTCCCTGGTCCCTTTTCTCTTTTTCTTCCATTTCTTCCTAGTCCCTTTTTCCTTTTCTTCCCTTTCTTCCTGGTCCATTTCCTCATTTTCTTCCATTTCTTCCTGGTCCCTTTTCTCTGTTTCTTCTCTTTCTCTTTTGTCCCTTTCTTTTTCTTCCTGGTCTCTTTTATCTTTTTCTTCTTTTAACTTTCTCCTTTTTTTCCTTTTCCTCCTTTTCTTTCTCTTCTTTTTCTTCCATCCTTTTCATCAGAGCTACTATCATTTGTTCTACATTTGTACTCTCCTTTTCCTTAGACTATTTCTTCACAGGTGCTGTGGTTTCTTTGGGTTCATTCCTTATACTATCATCAATGTCTGCCTGTGCTTCATCTTTTGTGCCACTGCTGCTATCCCCAATGATTTCTTTTCCTGATCTCAGTATCTTTTCTTTCATTTTGATCTGTCTCTCTATTCTATCTTCTTTAACCTCCCATTTTTCTTCTGTCATGCTGTCCTCTATATCACAATTCATTATACAGTTTATTTTAAATTTTACAATCGGCTGACTTGCCGCCCTCCTCTCCCTTTGAAATAGTCTACATTTCCTTTCAATCTGCTGCCCTATTTTCTATTTTAGCCCAAGATGACTAACATATTAATTAACATTAAAATATCAATAAAAATAAAATAAATTAAAATTTAACTTACCCCATGTCTTTTGTTGCTAAGAATTTAGTTTTTGTTATTATTATTAGTATTTCTCCATAACTTCACAAATTTTGTATACCAAATACTCATATATTTGTCCTGCTCAATTTTTTTTTCATATTTTGCTCATTTTAGTTCATGAATCACATATACTTTACAATTTACAACTTTAATTAGGAAAATTTTCTCCCTCTGACAACACATTTATAAGAAGATAATTTTAGCTTATTCTAATTACCTCAGGCACCAGTTGTCAGGAGGTGAGATATACATGTAATGTCTGTATTAACTGGCCACATTTTGTGAATTTTATAATATTTTGCTATACAGTCTCAACATAAAATCTTTATATATATACATATTTTTTTTACATCTATATGACCTATTCAAGGTGTGTAATTGGTTGATAAGCCCAATATTTGAGCACCCATACCCAGAAAAATTTACATATACTAATATTATTGCTGCCACTACATATTACCAGTTCAGAGTCATGAAAAATAATGAAATAACCTCATGTTTGGGCATCCATACCTGGGAAAAAACTTACTGTAATGGTCATATTTGTTCATTTGTGCAACAAAATCCAGGTGGTTGATCCAGGTTGTTGAGACCCCAAATCCAATCTCACCTCAGTCACTTTACCAAAGCTCAAAGATTTACCATCCTATGGATGATGTATATGAGGCTACAAGTATTTGTTTAATTCACATGCTGGCAGTAGCACATCGGTGGAACATGAGACTATGATTTAAGACTGACATATTTAAAAGTATAGTTATATAGATGTGACTGAATTGACAGATATTACTAAGTTTAGATTGTGATTCATAAATTAACGAATGAATAATGAGCAAAATTGAGACACTAAGCAAAGTTATATTTAAATAAATTTAATATAAGCCAAATTTAATAAAATAAAATAATGTAAACAATTAAAATACATGAAATTTGTCTCACTCACAGGTGATGATGATATATGTTTACAGACCATTAATTCTAACAGTTGGAATTTTATCTCACTCACATGTGATGATGATTTTATAAGTTACAAGTTATCATAAATATTTGATATTTTAATCACTTGCATGTGATGATGATTATGTAGGTTACAATTTACTTAATTTTCATGAGATTTACTATTACAGGATTAGAAATTGATTTCTATTTTATCTCATGATTAGCTATGCCTTATTTATGCTATGCCAATGAGAACTATATTTGCTTAAGTTAATTTGCAAAAGTGATTATCATCAATTTTAAATAACACCTATATTTAACAAACAATATATTTCTCTATATATCTTAGCAGCTTACAGAATTAGATTCTGGTTCAGATCAAAGCTGAAACATTAATTATTATGGCAGGATAAACTGATGGTGTGTAATAAGACTTCAGATACTATGGCATTTATAAAATACATAATCTGAGTCTTGCATCTCAAATGTGTGCTTGATTACCATGTAATCAATTCCCTTCGACTATACTAATTACTGTAAATAAAAGACCTTTTAGTCTGGGTGATCAAACAGCTTACAAATATATTTGGATTCTTATGCTCCAGTCCTAAATAAGAGTAATGGGGTGGCCCTTAAAACCAAAGCCCATTGTGAAGAAAGCTGTCCGAACTAAGGAGATGGCGTGGCCATTAAAACCAAAAGCCCATTCAAGAAATAAATACAACAATAAATATAGGCACATATGCACTGCCTAAGGACACATTCACCCCATGGCCTACATCATTATATAACTAAAATTAAGATGCAAAACATTAGTGTCTTTCTATAGAACCACCGTAAATTAGTTCATAAATTAGCATTTATAATGATGCAATTAAAAAAATATAATGAATCTAATTTATTAAGATATCTATATAGGCATTCATATAAATTTAAAAAAGGGCTACAGAATATTTTGGGATAATTATAAGATTAAATTTTAATTTTATGATGTATTTCATCACATCTGCTAAATATTAACCAAATATTTTATTTATAGCAAATCTATCTTTAAGCATTTATAATACCATAATTACATACTAATAACTATTATTTTACCAATTTCAGAAGGGAGTTTTGTTTGTGCAGTAATAAATGCAAAATTATATAAGTGTGAGAACATCTAATCATTTCTCAATAATTATTTTAAATATTAATAAACTCCATTCTGAATAAAACATAGCATAAATACATAAACAAATATTTGTAATATAAGCAATTAAGCCAATGCACATGCACTTTAAAGATAAATTATAAATGAATACTAAATTTTTCCAGACATGAGATATAGTACTTTAGAAAAAATGGAATGAATCCTCCCATTCTTTTGACCCAAACGTTTATGTATGGGCAAATCTTAAGTGTGTGTGGAAATAAGAGCGTGAAGGTGTCACACAATCACTTTAAATTACATTTATGTTTGAATGAATGACACTTGCGAGATCTTTACAATTTACAAACCATCATTCTTTAGTTGAAATTAAATATATATAATGAGATATTACTATTACATAAAAAACATAGTGCTATATAAAATAATATCTCATTATATAAACAAATAATTGAAAATAATATAGGTATAGACTTAACTTTAAAAGAAAGAATCCAAAATTACAGCTAAGATTTCACGTAATCACGTAAATGAAATCTTAAGATTTGGCTTTATTTGCTTAGTTATAATGAAATGAAATCAAAATAGTTTAAATCAAACTAAATTAGATAAATTGGGTGAAACTAAATAAGATTGGGTTAAATTAAATTGGGCAAGACTTACAACTTAAATTGTAAAATAAAATTACATTTTAGTTTAAAAATTAATATTTGAAAAGTTTTAAAGAACTTAGTTTAAACAATATTGGCCATTTACTCTACTGTTAGTTAGCTTTGAGATTAGGAGATTTAGTTTTAAATGTTTATTTTAAAATCTTCAGAAATTGGTTACCACTATAAGTTCTGTTGTCTGGGATGATGGCTTGATCTTGGGCATTCTACTGTTCTTTCTGCTGTTCTTTTAGTTGTCCACATTTGGTAGACCATTCTTGGGATCAGAAAGCAAGTTATTGTCTTTCTATCCTATAATTGTCTTGTACAATTTTATTATTTTCACAATCATTATAACAAAACTCTTGGATAGGATTTGGAATAAGATTTCAAAATGGCTGAAACAAGGTTTATATATTGACCTCCCCCCTCTCTTTTTTGATCACAGCTTGTTTACCAGTTTTAGTTCCCGATCAGCTTTTCTAATTTACTTTGCTATATTCTCAAAAAAACCGGGGATTCCTGCTGAGTTATCGATCCTTTTTCAGGTCCATCCCCCGATTTTGACCAGGTTAATTTATTCAAACTTACTTTAAAATCTATTTTTACTAGTTAAAATAGGTCAAAATATAGTGAGAAGGATTAATTTTACTAAATTATTTTTTTACAAAAAACAAATATAAAACTTGGTAAACATTTTACTCTATATGTAACACGTTTAAGTTTAAATTATCTATATATGCAGAAATATTATAATTTCAATATTAATTTTACAATAATATTTAAAATAAAAGAAAATCTATAATGCTTCAAATCTATAACATTATTTCTTTTCTACATATATGTTAGTTTTGGTAACACATACAGCAAGATTTACATTTATTAAAATAAAATACATATATGTGTGAATATGCTGATTTATTATACATATACATGTGTGTCTAGCTATGTAAGATATAATACACACACACATACAACTATAATTATTAATTTTAAAATTAGTCTAATATACAAGAATTTCAGTATATGTGCACAAAAATAAAATACTACTATAGCATATAGTAGTTGAAACAGAAGGATAAATAGATTTGACTGTTTCATTATTATTATTATTATTATCATCATGTTTCAAAGCAGAACCTTATTGATGACCAAGGAGTTACATTTGCTATAAGCCACTCCGTATACATATGTTTACATTGCTAGTGAAAAAAATCGAGTTAGGGCAATATAACATCTTTTTTATGATTATAATTTTTTTGGAGAGGACTGGTAGTTTAATTATTTATTTGATAATTTGTCTTTCAATATATCTTATACAATTACTTTTTTTTTTCAATTACTTTTGAGGGTGGTTCAAATACATATGTATATGTTACATTTGTAATCTTTTCTTCCTGTAATTTAAATTCACAAAAACAATCATATGTTATCACTGTTCAATTGCAAACATCAACATTATATTTGTTGTGTTATTGAGTTTAGTGTTTTCCAGTGTTTAAGTTAATTAATGGCATATGTTAGTGGTTTTACATAGTTACCTTAGAGGTTTTATTGTTGTATTATCAGTCACCAGGTTGCTGCAAAAATGTGTGGTTGTGCAATTTTATTATCTCTAGCTCATGATTTTGCCAGTTTGATATTAAATGTTAATGGATGTCATCTTGTGTTATTACTTAAGGTGAATTTGCAACAAGTGCACCAATATGCATAAAGTACAAAGATGGATGCATGGAATGATGGTATAGAGCCTGTGTAATATGAGTTGAAGATTGTCTGAGGGATTGTGTTGGGTTGTCTATATGCTCTTGTCATGATATTGTGAATTCTGTCTAGTGCTGGACAATGATAAACAGATGTTGCTGTGTTGCTTCAGCCCCATGGCATAGAAAGCAAAAAGGATCAATATTTTTGTACAATCTCCAATATGTCAGAAAATATGACATGAGCAGTGCATGAAGATGCAATCTCAACAAAAATCAAAATATTTTGGTTCCAGAGACCATTTTTTGAACTTGCAGAGTAGTTGTTTATTGTTGATTTTAAGCATTGTCAGATTGGTGTCCTGAGTCGGATTTGGATGTATTAATGAATAAATTTACCAGTATGAGTACTTGTATATTGTTTGGAGTGAATCTGTGTGGACATGGTTTTAATATAATTGATGATGAAATGATAGTTGGTTATAAGTGGGGGTGTGTGTGACCTATCTATTGGTGTTATTTGGAGAAGGCATTGAAGCATTGGAAAGTTTTTAGCCATTGCTAGTATTAATTTTTTGGCCTTGTGTATATGGAAATTATAAATATTATGGGGTCCCAGTCCATTGTGGATGGGTGGTCTGGTGTGCTGTTTTGCAGATGTCAACACTGTCTTCCTCTGCCACAGAAGTTTATTGCCGAGAGAAGAGTTTGTTTATAACACCTTTAGAAAATGTAATAGCAGGTGAATAATATGTAGTTTTTGTTATGACTAGCTAGTTAAATAGCTGGATCTTGGAATATATTGATAGATATGCCTTTGAGAATGATAAAGTGATCCACTCCATCTCTGAATTTTTCTGGATTTTAACCTATTATTGCATTTGTACTCACGTAAAAAATACCAAATAGGCAGCTGGCTTTTCCCCATATAATACTGTGTATTGTATCTCTCAAAAATGATGCAGTCATAGCATTTAATTCAATTTATCTGAAAGATGCACCAGTGCTCATATACAGAAATAGTTTTAATTTCAAGCTGAGATTGCATCCAGAAGTAGCTCCAAACAATAACCCTACACAGATTGTAGATCAGGAAGTCATTCTAAGCTTCTTCATAAGAGGATTAAAACTCATATGGTAGACATGTGGGAAATGAGGCCACCTAGTGACACAATGCAACAGCAAAAAGAGTCCACAATTACAAAACACAAATGAGTTGCTCAACAACATGAGTACTGAAGACACCAACCATAAGCACAATGATAATATAAATCCAAACATGCACAACAATAGTCAAACAACTTCTTCTTCTGAGGAAACAATCTTACTCCTTCTCATTAATCAAAATTCAAACAAAAATAACAAAAACATAGATGAACTAAATAGTAACCATCTGGAAAAACAATGCAACAATAGAAAGAACCTACAATTACAGCAGACAAATAATCAGACTACACAAAAACTGAAGATAACTGCCACATACACAAACTTAATAGCAATTCAGATATGAATAACCATATGAAAACAACTTCACCATCTGAAGAAATCCTCTCACTACCTCTCATAGATCAAACTACAAAAAAAAAACAATAGCATAAATAAACCAAACAGCATGCAACAAATAAATCCAAATGACATGCAACAAGCTCCAAATAATGCAAACAAGGGTCAAAACATACAACACTCGAATGATGCAAATATTAACTGAGCTGAATTATCACAAACACATAGAGTGAAACACAAAGTACCAATAAAACAAACATCACACACACAATTAAAAATAACACATCAACATATGCCTTCCACAAATTGAGCTAAATACAATAGAACAAAACAAAGGGCCAGGTCAACCAAAAAACAATAAAAAACCAAAAACAGAAGAGCACATTTGAAAAACAGAAGAGTGCAACAGTGCATTATTGTTAACTAGAATTCAAACAGAAGATTGGTCACCAATGGACATCACTCCTATCTGACTAATCAATGAAATTGTGACAATATGCAGCTTATACAATAAAAACCCACAACTGACATATCTTGAATGTCAAACAACCACCACATACATTAGTAATGAATATCAGAATAACAGCTTTTAATGTGTGTGGGTTAAACTTCACAAACAAACTATGGACCAAAATCACACAAACACATATATTAGGACTTCTGGAGATGAAAATATACAGTGGATCACAAATTGACCTACATTACATCTTTGCACTGAAGGCTTCTTTGCAAGCTCCAGGGACATGTTATCACCTTTGGGTGGAATTGGTCAACTTATAACCTCACTCTATCCATTCATATCATTCAAGATCATATATTGATGCAAACTTGCTGACATCAACCTTTCATCACCATATGACAATTCCCAACATAATTTTTACCTAAGTCCTACCTGGAAACAACATTACATAGAACATCATACTTACCATCAACTCACTACTAACATCAACTTCTTATCCAACTACCATCATGGGAGATTTTAACATGAAATACACAGACTTCATTTCAAAATGACTGCATCAAATTACAATACAATTTATCAGTGCTGAGGGCTTTCTACCACCAAACACAGTAACATCCATAATAACACACACTTCTTTAATCGACTTTTGTTTCTATTTGCCAATGTTGCATCATTACATAAGCCTCAAGCTCAATCCATCCCCATTGTCAGACCACTCTATTCAAACTGAAAAACTTGATCTAGCTGAAATACAGCCAATCACATTACCACTTGGAAAAACAATGAGAATTCTAATACTGACATCCACTCCAGAGTCCCTTTTTTCTGAAACATACATCATGCTCCATAAACTTGAAGGACTACAACTAAGTGCTGTACAAAGATATCAGGCATACATAAACATATTTTTATTTAATATTGATCACAGCACCAGGGAAACACACCCATCATCCAGGATTTTAGCTCTATCAGATGAATTACATAAGAGAATAACAATGTCTAAATTCACTCACAACACATATTAGCATATATATAAGCTCACTTGGACACTTAAAGACTACTTAGATATCAAAAAAAGCAAAATCTATCTCAGTCAACAAAACACATGGCTACATTAGATGAGCCATGGGCTCTCTCTCCACCTTTAGGGTGCTCATGGCATTTAGAATTGGAGCAACTACACATGCAGCACACAATATGACCGAACCTACACACACACACACACCCACACACACACACACATATATATATATAAGTATTTGAAACAGAAGCTTCAAACACCTAAACTTTTCAATCCACCGCCTGATTATTTTGGACCATCTGAAACAGGCAAAAATAAATTTATATGAAAACAAAAACGACAACAAATTTTAGTTGTTAATTATGATATAAAGATTGCAGAGAAAAATTCATAAAATCTAAGAAAATAACATTTCAGCACAAAACCTAATGCATGGTTTTAACTATAAAAAAAAAAGAGAGATAAAGAAAAATATCAAAACTGTAAATGTCATTCAGAAAAAAACACTAATGGTAAAAACAAAATAAAACAAGATAAGTCACTAGAAAGATAAAAGAAATATAAGTATTTTTTACTTAGCAGCATAATTAAAAAAAACAAGAAAGATAATACATTATTTTGAGTTATAAAATTAAAAAGCATTTAAAATAGTCTACAGAGAAATTGGGAGGGGGTTTAATCACTGCTAGAAAAATGACTTTATGTTTAAGAGCAAAATAAGATAGGCCGCTGATGAAAATGACATGTTAGTTATTAGAATTTTGTATAAATTTTGAGAAAAAAAATTAATCATTTTAAAAACAAACATCTGTAAAAATGTTTTAATTGCAACAATTGCTCCAATTTCAAAAATAATTAGACTGAGATAGACATATTATAAGAGAAAATGAAATGTTTATAGATAATGGGGATCAGTTGCAAATAATTTTGGAGGGGTTCAAAAATTATAATTTTCATCAAGTTACGTTAATATTATATGAATAAAAATCAAATCACAAGCTATGCTCAAGATAAATTCATTTTGTTTTTTTTTACTAACATTTGTATGGCCATTTAGACATGTAATGACCTAATTTTTAATCAATTCATTAAAAATCTCATTTTTTACTGCGTCCTTTAGAAACTTCACGAATAGCTCAGACTGAGTTATTTTTCATCTGCTGCATCTCTTTGTGATCAATCTTCTATGTGGAATGCAAAATATTAGTTAAAAAAATTATTTAAGATAGAAGCATTTGGAAAATATAAAAAGTATTAAAAAATAGTACTAGATTCATAATAAAATGGCTGTAAAAAGAAATTTGCTAATAACTTAAAAAGTATTCTTCTATTTTTTATTGAGGCTTTAAAATACTGTTGCTATGGTTCTTTTAAAGGCTAATATTATTTCTATCCACCCATGTTGCAAAAGTTGTTATGTGTGGATGTTTTTATGCTAAATAAAAATGGATAAATTGTTCACTAATGTAAACATGATCTTATCTTTGATTTTTGGAACAAGAAAACTCCCCCATTTTATCTTTCTTACAAGCATAGAGATTTTCATTAAAACATTGGTTCTCTAAATAACATGATGAATACAAATATATATGTTCTGTGCAAATATTTATTTTACAAACTTATAATTTGGCAACCAGCAAGATTGAATAAAGCAGTAAAGTGACAAATTTGAGAGCTAAGGCCCACAGATAACAGTGCACTTCCACAATTTGAACTTATGACTTACCAAATGATAAAGCATTCAGCTATTTTAGACAAAAGATAATTAAAGACTTCGTTTTCAAGAAGTTGTAAATTATCAGGCAAAACATAATTGGGGATTGCTTTAATTTTTATTCTTCCGCAAAATATTTTTTATTATATGCTTTTTTGAAATATAAATTGGTTATTAGGTATGCATTTTTCATATTGACATTAATAATTGTTAATTAATGATATTGTTTTCATTTGTTTAAATACTGCACTATCAGATATTGCTAAAATCCATCCATATTCTAAAGACACTTGGTTTTCATGAAAATCTTTATAAGTTTTTCAATATAATTTTTTTTTCCATTCTATCAAAGGAAAAATAAAAATTAATTCAATACAAGTTTAAGTTATAATATATCTATTTATTACTTTAAATCTATCATTTTATGATGATGTCTTTAAAAAATAACTTCATCATTTTCTTCAGGGTTTAAATTGGCTAAATTATAATTATGAATAGAATTCTGAGTACTCATTAAAGATTATGTATGATAATAAGCTCTAAAAGGAAGTAGAATATACATATTTCAAGATATTTGAAATTATAAAATCTGTAAAATGTTGATGTACTGAAGAAGTCATATCTAGCATGGGATAACTTGAGAAATTTAAGATAATGGAAAGTTTAGAATTCCAGTTCTTTCATATTTTTTAAATGTCACAGTAGTTGGGTACGGTTCAAGGTACTCTGGAACTCAAGATTCATGGAATACTGCCTTACCACTTCAGTGCTCAAGCGTATTTTATGAACTCAAAAGCAATAAATCAAATAAGAACACTACTTGATAGATATCAAATACTGTTTTTATTTTATATAAAATTATTATTATTATTATTAGTAGTAACTTATTATTATTATTATTATTATTATTATTATTATTATTATTATTATTATATAAAATTATTATTATTATTATTAGTAGTAACTTAGTTTAACAACTGATATTAAATGCTATTTTGCTATAAAATTTCTTTCCAAAAACTTGGAAAAAGAATCTAATTCAAACTATCGGTGAGGTGGGACATATTTTAACAGAATTATATCAGACGAGAAGCCGAAATATATAGATACCTATTTCTTGTGTTGCAAAATTTATTTAAGTAGACATGACGACTATTCTGTTATAATTTTTAAAATTTATAGTAATATTATTTCATTCTTTAATTACTCAAATTTACTTATTTATAATCGGTGTTATTTTCGCATTCACGCGCAATCGCAGCTCCATACTGTATATGCTATCAGAACAAAAACATTCCGTAGTAATTTTTTTAATTCTGAGGAGAAAAATTAACTTAGATAAAGAGAATTATTTTAATTTATTTGTATAATTATATAACTTGATTGTAATTATTGACATTATTATTAATATATTAAAATCGAGTTTTTGTATATTAATTTTAAACTCTTTTCAAGTTAATAAATCCTTTAATATAAATACATTTTTTCTATGGAATCCATGAATTCAAGTACGGCGAAAATAAATTCCAACAATTGCATGTATACATAAGCAGTTTTTAAACGAGTCTTTCATATTATTAATAAATATGCTATTAATCCATCATATCTTATTTATGATGTGATATAGTGAGAATAGGATATTAGTTTACCATTTACGGGATTATGGTTCAAAATATTAAATCCTGCCTAAATAAAGCTTTATTTTGTCTTACTGTTTTTGCTGATTATCATTATAAAGGGATTAATAAATGAAGATTTAATTACTCGTGGCGAAAGTGTGAAACGAATGAATGTCTTTCCTATACTACTTCTCGGTGAAAGGATGCTAGATATAAATTTTTCTAGTAATGTTTTAACTAAAATTTGTTTTATACTTAACACAGACACACACACACACATATATTTATATATATGATTTTACAAAAAATAACAATAGTGTAATTTTTCAAATAAATGCTTTTATGATATGATAAACACAAGTATTTAGAGTGGTTTTAATTATTTGCATCTAATCGTAAGCAAGTCTATTCTAATTTTACTCGAGGATTTACAGCGGTTTTAATTATTTATATATATTTTTTATAAAAATAAAATACCTTTTAAAGATCACAGTGCTAAACAAAAATGTGTTTCAGCGGCCCTTTGAAAAAAAGACAGAACTTATCAAGCTTATTAATTGTCAATAAATTTCCATCTTATTTTATTTTCATTGTAAGAATATTTTATATATCGAGAAATATTGTATGTTTAGGTGCTTATTACGGTTGATTGTTTTGAAAACTTTGTATAAAATAATCATCCGGACTTTTTCATAAATGCGCTTTAGTATTATCCTTTTTTTTTTTTTTTAAATATATTTAATAAAAAATTAAAAATATTTTACCGAACGAATTTATAAAATTTTAATGATAATTTTTTCTGCCTGTAGCCCATCGATTGTTATGTTACGGATAAGTCACAGTAACTGGGTTATTGATTTAGCAAAATATTTTGAGGATGTATTGTCCTGTTCCATATAATAATTTATATTTCCTGCGTTGTTTGGTGCGGAGGTAATAGAATGATGGATTCTTGAGCTCAAGGTGAATTTGATGCTTGATCTTTTTGCGAACTCCAGAACAATAAACTATTCAATTAATTTTTATTTTGATTAAATTATACTTAAAATGCAATAATTTTTTTAGCCCTTTTATTATTTTGCAAAATAGTTAACTGTATTTTAGTAAGTAAACGTAACTTACCGTCTCTGGGTTATCTTGGACTGGAAAATGTCATTACTAATTAAACCATTTAACTCCCTGATCTTTTATAGCATTCTACTATCCTCAAAAAATTAGGGTCAGTAGGATTTCCTTGTTTGATGTCATTTTAAAATTTTCTTAGCTTAAATCAAAAAATAAAATAATTATGGGATAGTTATCTCATACTTCGCAATCGTTTAACAATTCATCTTTTACTTTGTATAAAAATGGAAAGTTAATAATAAATGGAAAGTTTTAGTCAAATTTAAAAATTAATGTTTTTTTTTTCAATTGGAAAGACATTAAGGTGTTTAAAACAATTGTAATTGAAGTTACTTCGACAAATTTTTTATCCGCTAAATATATAATCTTATAAATAAAACTTCAATAACTCCTCACGGAAACATAATATATATATATATTGCTTTTCTGAAGGTTTGTGATGATGGTGTTCTAGCTGTATTTTTATATTGGACTATTTACATAATCTAATATGTGTGTTGAATGTCTTTAGAAAAGTTTAATTTTTATTTAAATATTCCAAATGCATTCAACTGTTAGAAATATCACAGCAAACAGGTTAGTATATTACTAACAGTTAATGCATATACTAACCTGTTTGCATTCAACTGTTAGTAATATCACAGCAAACAACTGTTAGTAATATCACAGCAAACAGGTTAGTATATTACTAACAGTTAATGCATATACTAACCTGTTTGCATTCAACTGTTAGTAATATCACAGCAAACAACTGTTAGTAATATCACATCAAATAGGTTAGTATATTACTAACAGTTAATGCATATACTAACCTGTTTGTTGTGACATTACTAACAGTTGTTATTTGTGATATTACTAACAATTGAATGCATTTGGAATATTTAAATAAAAATTAAACTTTTCTAAAGACATTCAACACACATATTAGATGATGGAAATAGTCCAATATAAAAATACAGCTATAATATATACATATATATATATATAGTTATACTTACAATTTTGTTTTAATTAACACATTTTGTATATATATATATATATAATCAAAATATCATATATATGGCGGTAAATGTTTAATCTACTTGCTTCCCGTGCTGTATACCATAGTCATGGATCACTTCTTTTAATCAAAGTAGATTTAATGATTCCAAGATACTTGGATGATGGAACATAATGATCAATCTAATTTTTGCAATTAATCCTAGCAGCTTTCGCTAAATATTAAATTCTTAAAGTCATTCGCACTTTAACATATATATGCATGCCATTATTATCATCATCATTATTATCATCATTAGCAATCTTGTCTAAAGATATCGACATTCTAATTCCGGTAAAAGGGATAAACAAAGAAACATAAAAAAAAAATTGAATATCAAAAATTATTTTGTATAAATCCCCTCCCTCCAATAAAAAGAGCCGCAAGGAAAGAGATGAAAAATAGATTTATGAAAAATATGAATTTCTGAATGGCTTTAGATGTATTTGAATAGAATATGAGAAAATCTGTATACAGGCCAACGAAAATGTAAAAAACCTTTTAAAAATAAACGAAAACAAAAAAATTACTTAGATACTTTGATTTATTCATAAATTTTTAATATTTAAACATTCATGATATGCATTAATTATTCTATATTAATGCTGAATTCATAAAAATAATGTTGTAAATCACATTTTCCTTCTCTTTATGTCATTAAAATATTTATTTACAAATTATAAGCAAATAAAAAATAGGTTTGTGCTTATTATGATATAAAAAACTGTGAGATTGTAGTCAAAAAGCGGCATATGGCTTGCATCTCCTGCTCAAGACCTTTAAAATGATTTATTTAATATTTAAAAAAAGCCTTTTAGTTCGTTCTTCAGCAATTCATTTTTTAAAGGTTTTAAACTTAATTACAGATTCATTGTATTTTATCTTCAACCATATCCCCCCAATGAAAGCACTCCTATTATTTTTTTATAATGTAAATGATGTCTATTTGAAAACTGTGCTTAAGTTCACTATAAAATACAATTAAAATGATTTCACATTAATTTATTTGTCCATATTAACAGAAATGACACAAAACAAGTTAGAAGACATGAATTTTATAACCTTGTCTTTATGTTTACAGAATATTATGTAGCACTATAAAAGAAAAAAAATCAATACTTTTATGAAGCATTAAGATCCAAAGTACATGAATTGAAGTAGTTATATTAAGAATGCCGCCTATTTGTATAATTAGTAAAATAACGATTATAAAGTAAATTTTGTATTTTTTTTTCCAATTTTGGTAATATCTTTATTGGTATAGAGTATATTTATTATATTTTGATATATTCAATAGAAAAATTTCATTTATTCATATATGTAAATATTAAAAATTTTAATGAGATTATCCTTTTATGTTTTGATTTTATTTTAGTTATTCTACGTCATAATCAGATACGCAACCAATTAAAAACTAGATCAGTAAGTTGAAATCATATTTAATAATAATATTTATTTATTTTACTGTGTATATGTATATACTAAAAACATATAAATACATTTTTCTCTTCTATTTAAGTTATTACATTATTATATTAAATATTAATATAAATTTAAAAACTGATAATATAAATAATTTTTCTAAACTTTTAGAAATTAAGTTTGACAAATAACCATAAGTATAAAAAATAGAGTCTCTCTTACTTAGGATGATAGTTATTGCATTGTTTATCAAACTTACAACCTGAGTTTGAGTTCTGACAGTGTAAACCTTGAATTTTTTTCTAGGTTTGAATAATTTTAGGATTATTCATTTTAAGTAGCAACCAAAGCTACCTAAGATAGCCATCCAATAACCATTAGTAAATGGATATATTACTATTATTAGCTAGAAGATTCCACTTTAATCTGGAGTTAATGCTGACTGTAAAAAAATAACTTTATTAACAAGGAATAAATTAATAAATCTCTACTATAGATGTGTGTAAGAAAGAAAAAAAAAAGAGGCACATTTTGAGTGGCTAAGTAACAAATAGCAAAAACTGCTTATCCCAGAAAATTTGGACTACAAAGATTCCAAAAACCATTTAAAGATTATATGAAGATTGTTCAGATTTTATTTTAAATTGTATAGATTAGATATTCAATTGCACTAATAAATAATGTGTGTATGTAATATATATAATTTATTCTAGTTGCATTTCTTGTAACGGGATAAAATTGATTTCCATTATTGTCCACTAGTTTGGTCAGCATTTGATGTGGAATAAAAGAAATTGCCCTACAGTTTTTTTAGACCTTCATTTATTTCTGACACAAAAATAAAATAAAAGATAATGAAGAAATACCTTTATGATTTAAATACTATTTGTAACAGAGCAAAACATATACAATTAAATCTGTTATAACCTGTATAAAATTATATAGTTCAGTCATTGGTCACACTATAAAATAACAATAGATCCCATACATATTATTATTCAGACTGTCCATTATACTAAAATAATATAATGATGACGATATTTATTAAAATCTAATTCTGTTCAAGCAGTATTTAAAACAAAAGAAAACAAACAAGATCATCACTTCAAATATCACCAAATCTATTCATTATCTAAAATAAACTACAATATGTAGTTAAATCATATATCATTATCCTAAACAATAATATATGGCTACGATATCCATTTAATTTATAACTGAATGAAACCGAAATTAAATGATTAAATAACTTAAGTTATATTATACTTTATTGTGTAAATGTATGCTAATATTTAATTATATATTTTACAATTATAAATTTTATTAAAGGCACATTATTATATTAAGTAATATTTACTAAGGCTGTAACCTTTAGGAATAAGCGGCTGAAAAATTAGAAGGTAGGGACCTACAGGTCTTAGCCACAAGCTAATACTACTACTACTACTACTACTACTACTACTACTACTAATAATACTACTACTACTACTACTACTACTACTACTACTACTACTACTACTACTACTACTACTACTACTACTACTACTACTACTACTACTACTACTACTACTACTACTACTACTACTACTACTACTACTACTACTACTACTACTACTACTACTAATAATAATAATAATAATAATAATAATAATAATTGTGGACTTAATTAGTGAAGTATTGAATAGCTTCACACTCTTAGATCTAACCACTTCAGCTTCACCTATTCATATATAAAAGTAGGTTGAAGTAAAGAAGGGTTTCCCTCTTTTCTTCCTAGCGTAAGCTTGTGGCTAAGACCTGTAGAGGTCCCTACCTTCGAATTTTTCAGAGCTTATTCCTAAAGGTTACAGCCTTAGTAAATATATATTTTACCTAAATAAACTTGTTCATAAATGATTATGATAACATTTTGAAATTGTTTTATAAACTTACAATATCTCTAATGTTTAAATAAAATAAAACCATTAATCAGTTTTATATTAAGTTTAATAAAATGTTAAATAATATTAACTTAACTATATTCTGCTTTATATCAATCTACTTTTATTACTTAAGTTATATATATATATATATATATATATATAACTTAAGTATTCATTTTGATATATATATATATATATATATATATATATATATCAAAATGAATACTCAACAAGAACATATTATCGACTAATCTATTAGATAACCTTGCATTTATAATATCCAATCATATAATTATATCAAATATACAGTAGGTTTCTATTAGATATTTACTGAATCACAATCAACTAATCTTATCGATCTGTTTTAAATTTCATGTAAATCAATTATTAAAATGGCTTTTATAACAATTAAACCATATAACGCAATTATTCACATTTATTTTAGGCAAAGATAGGCACTAAGAATTAATAGTTAATTAAATTTATGATCCACCTCAAATAAGTTTAAAGATAATTAAGGCAAATTATGACTGAAGACGGAATAAAATCTATTACTGTCTTTATATCTGAACAAGATAAGCTCTTAATAATTAACCAGGAACTAATTACATTATTTATACAATTGATCTTAACTTAGATAAAGCTAACATATATTTCAATATAATGACCACATAAAGTTTATCTCTAATTAGACTTAATAATAATCATATAATAATAAAAATTATATATATAACCATAATTCATTTACCGATATTGGTTTGATTTAGATTAAAATTTAATTATTAAAAGACAAGTGAGATTTTCTTTATATTGACAGTTCATCTTATCTTCTTTTAAATTTGTTGTCACAAATTACTTTGCCCATGTATAAAATAATTAGACAAGTTTATTAGATTTCAATTAAATTAAATGTATTAATTTATAATAAGTAATTAATATAATATAAAAAAATATTTAACTGATTAAAATTGCAACCAATTAATAAGTATACATGCAATTTTTTTTTAATACCTAATAATCTGACTGATCTTAATCCAATATTTATCAATCTGATTATCCATTACTCTATAATAATTTATAACAAATAACAAATAAATATATGTTAATTACAAGAGTGTGTTGTATGGCAACACACTATATATTGTACCCTTTTGTTTAGGTTAGAATGGATTATTTCTAATAATTTACTGGAAAATTTTAAATTTTGAAGTTGGGTAAAGGATGATGTATGTTATGTGTTAATAATCTTTGAATAATTTAGTTAAGGCAAGTAAAATAATTGATGTATAATATTAGGTTGGTGTTTGTAAGAAAACAGTTAACTAAAAATCATTATAAGATAGTATGGTTGGGAGGACTGGCCATAGGAAATACGGATTTAGTAAGTCTTATAAATAAATAATTAGGGTAAATTTTAAAAGTAATGCTTTAAAGTTAAATGAATAGATTATTCAATAATAATAATTGTATTTAGTAGTTATTTTTTAAAATCCTTTAATTAAAAGTGATAATGTAGTGATTAAAGTGTATATTCGATTTTATAATATTAAAATAATTATTTTAAAATTGTGCTATAATAGTGATTATGTAATATTTTATAAATTAAATTATTTCTTTTAATTTTATTTAAATTATTAGCAGTCTTATTTAATTTTGTAAATCACGTGACACACACCTGTGTTTGAAAATAAAATAATATTATCTGTTATAAATGTTAAATTGGATTTTTAAAGTGAATATAATAAATAAAATCAGATTTATGTTTTTTGTTGAAAATAAATATGTTAGGTTTAAAATAAAGGTAGAAATGGTAATAAATATTTAAATGTGATTTTTAAAAGTTATTTTAAAGTATTTAGTAAGTGTAAATAAAATGTGAAAATTAATTAAGAATTGAATAATATAATAAAAATAAATATTTAATAAATTATTATTAACTTTAACTTTAAACCGGCATTCGTGATCCCAGGTAATTTGAGGTAAGAATTGTTTAATGGACCAATCAGAGATGGAATCAGCTTGAGCATTTAAGAGCTGTTTAGATTTTGGCAGACTATTATTAAACTATTTTTTTCATGCTATGTACTATAACATCTATAACATTGTTAGTATTTCTACAATTTCAGTAAAGTAGTTAGTAGTGTAATAATCAATTTTATTTAACTTCAATTTTATAAAAGTACAGTAGTCTATTATTATAAGATCATGGGATATAGAAATATGGTGTTGCTAAAAAAATAAATAATTCCTTGCTTTGCCAATCTGCTTTGTTCAATTTGTCATTAACTTAAACATGAAGAAGTCATCACTAAATATAAAAAAATTGATGGAAATATTCAAGTGTTATTATCGTATAAAGCATATAATTTTGCCTGTGTTGATAGGTCATATTAATTTATGACTAAATTTCATAAAAAGAATGTCACAGAGAAAATATATAAAAAAAATTTCATTAAAAGATATAAAGTGAAATGATATAATATAATTTTATGAAGAAAATTTATTTAAAATATGATGGAAAAATGCTTTTAAAGGAAAAAACTTTTAAATTTGACCAAGCAATTATTTTAGAACGTTGAGATATTTCTTTCTGAAGAAATATTGGAAATATTTTAAAACTGGAATTTTTCCTAGAAAATATAAAAATTAAGATCATTTTGCAAATATGATTTATATCATATTTAAAAAATATTCCAAGTTAGTAATTAAAGTATGCTGGACATACAGAAAGTTTCTGAATTTATTTGGGAAAATAATTTAAGTTATTAGTGGACATTGGAGGAAGTTTATTGTTTGTATCAGAAGATAGTGAACCTCAGTAAATATGGAAAAGTTACAAGAATTTGAAAAATTATCTTGACGAAGAGTATTAAGAGTATTTAAATTAGATATTTACCTAGCAATAAATGCTTAAGTATCTTAAAGTTTTTGGAGATAAGAAAAGTATTAATTATATTAGTTTAAATCTTATAGAATACAAGTAAATGTATCGTATTTAACTTGAACTGTCATTTTGGATTATATGTTGCAACGCTGAGAAGTGGAGCATGCATAATTATTGGCATCAAAAGTGTGTTATTAATGTTTTTTACTGGGAGAAAAGACACTTCCTGTAATGAACTTATAATCAAGAAAAGAACATTTCATCACAAGAAATTCTAATAAAATTATCGTAAATATGGTTTAAAATTATTTTTTACTAAAAACATTATAGTAATATTTATTCATAGTATAGATATAGTGTAGGAACATAAAACATTAAATTATTTACTAACCTAGTAATTAAAATTTTATTGTAAAGAAAAAACTTTTTAATAGTAATTTTTATTAAAAAAACTTAATATATTTTAAAGTGTGATAATGTGGAATAAACAATAATAAAATGTTTTATTTAGATTGTGATCCAGAAGACATCACTAAGTAATTGCCAATAAAATTACTTATGGTAATAATGTAAATTATTAATAGTTTTATAATGTATTTTATTATTTTGTGTGGATGTATGCATGCGTATATAAAACACGATACCTACACATAATTTATCATTTATTTAGTTATTTTAAGAATATGCATAATTTTATTGATATCGTAAAGATATTTAAACATAAAGGAAATATAAGTATATGATTCTATTATAACTGAACTGGATGTTTTAGTTGAGTAATTTAAAGAATTAAAAATATGACATTGATTCTGATTGTTTATGCTTAAGTTTGAGAACTATTAAAGAATGAAATAATCTTGTCTTATTAGTTAGTTAGACTGTTATTCTAAAAATGAATTTATTTGTTATTATAGAAATGAGAAGATGAATTTAGCGATGTAAAGTGATGAATTTTAAATGCTAATATCTTAGTATTAGGTTATATAAGACCAGGATAATATTGTATGTAGGGTTTATTTATATGGGAAGAAGAGTATACTATATTGATGATTATACAAGTATAGATAACATAGCCCTATATCTTGTGTATATTCATGGCAGTGTTTATTTTCTATGTGTTAAAGTTTAATGTGCCATAGTGCTGAATAAATAGCCTGGACATTATATTTGGTAGTAGAGGTTATTAAACAAATAAGTTATACCTCATTTCGTGTACACTGTGCCCATGATGGTTAGTTGATAAAGGTGTTATTAAGTTGAAGTTATAGTTTATCTCATATGCCTACTAGTTTATGTGTTATTGAAATTTATTGGATTACATTGTGAAGGAGAGTAGTTTAAAATTGGAAATAATAAATAAGTTTGGAAATACAGAATTTTTATTAAAGTGGATAAGATAAGTTATGTTGCTTAGAGTATAATAAGTGTAAAAAAATATAGGAACATAATTTCATCAGTGAAAGAATCATAAAACTTTTTTATATTTAAAAATGATATTTATTTATTTTTTATAAAATAAATAGTTGATAATTTAAAAGGATTTATAATGATATTACTTAATTATTAAGAATTTTTAAAGACATACTTCTAATGCATATTTTTATTTACAAGTAAAGGTAATAAACTGAATCGTGTTTAATGAATGCAAGTAGTCATAAGTTTTACAAAAGTAATTCTATAACAGCACACTAATGCATACATTATATTTGAAGTTTAAAGTAATAATTAGTAAGTAGCTTAGTTTGATGGTATGCTGTGAATGAAGGTAGTTCACATAGTTATTTATTGAAGAATGATTATACAGAATAATAATTTATTTTTTAAACTAAATAACAAGAAGAAAGTCATAGTAAAAATAGTACCTTATATTTTTTTAAAAAAACTTATGGAATTAATGAAATATAATAACTATAACAAAAAAATTATATAATGATATTTTAAAAAATAAGAAATATTTTTTTAAGAAAATGTTCTGTATCTTATATTTTAAGTCATTTGATTTGTCTTGGAAAAGTACCTGAATATGAATAAATAGAATTCTATCAAAATGTAAATAATGTACATAATTTTATTGTTAGGTTTGGTAATAAAATTGTTAAATTTGTTTTTATAAATTTTGGTGTTGACTCAATTTCTTCACATCACAACTACATAATCACAGATAATTATAATTAAGACATAATATTTGCACATCATAAATAAAATTGTTATTTAAGAGTTATAATGTTTTATTGATATGTTTTATTTAAGAAATTTCACTTATGATATTATTATGATGGTCATGGAATAGCCATAGAATATTTACATTGAATTATATTAGTAATGATTGCCACATATTCTCAGATTATAATATCATATCATACATGTTTACTTAAGATGCCATATGAGTATGAGAGGATTATATTATATTATTATTATGTGATATACAAGAACAACATTATAAATAGAAAGATAGGAGAGTGAATTATAGATTAAAGATTAGTATTACTATTTTGTTATTATTAGTATTATTAAATTGTAGTTGGGAATGATATTAAATCCCTTATCATACTTAATTACAAAAGTTATAATTGTTTGAGATTATTTTTAAAGAACCTGAGATAGTTTGAGTTAAATCATATTCAGATTAATTTATTAAGAGTCATTTACTTAATTAATTTTGATTAAAGACGTAAGAGTACTATAAATGTAGTATTTAAGTAATAGGAGTAGGGATAATATTCTTATGCCATTAAGGTGATATCCAGTGGGAGATTAACTTAATGTATTCGCTCTGCCACTTGTAAACTCACTTCATAGTCTCATGATTTGATTAGATATTCATTTATTTAATTTTATAAAACAAAACTATATTATTATTTACTAGTTAAGCTAATTTGATAATTTGATATTATTAAAAAATATAGTTATTATTGATTTAGATACATTTTAGATAAACATAGTTATTTATCTGAGCTAGATCAAGTGATTATAGTTACATATTTCCGGGAAGTGAGGGTACAATATAAATTGCAGGAGAGATTTAAAAATATTTTTTTAGACTTCAAATAAATTATATAATTAAAAAAAAAAGACAAAATAAAATTGACTTTATTTATCTATTACTATATAAACAATCAAAGTAACATTAAAATTTATTGCATTTAAACTCTTTTATACAAATATCTTTAAGTTAAATTTTAAATAAGAAAAAATATTTGAAAATATTGAGTCAGGAATTCATCAGATAAGAGTTGAAACTAAAAAAAAAAATTGAATCCTCCAACCTTTAATTGTGTAGATAATTTATCAATTAACTTCTAAATATACACATTGTTTGTTCATAAATAAGATATATTTTAAAATATAGATAAACAAAACATACATCTTTTTTTTATAATGAAATTTCTATAACACAACTCACCCACTATGTTCTATTACAGCTCCTAGTTTTATTGTTCATGATTTAAATGTAGAAAAACGATCCTCCTTGAAGTAGAGAAGAGCAAGCATGAAAAATAGAAATAATTGAGAAATTTTTCATTTGTTAGTAGTTTTGATAATAATTTGCTTTTTAAAGACAACTAACTGCTATATAAAAAAAAAAGCTCTAGAGTGTATATACCCATTTAAAAAGCTTTAAAAGCGAATAAATGATTCGTTTTACGTAAAAGGTAAATAAAATAAAGCTTATTTATCATATACATCCAATGATTTTATTAAACCCGGAAATAAGCAATGATTATTAAATTTGTAATAAAAAAAAAATTTGAATGGCTTTATTTGACGAGAGTTCGTGAGTTCCTGGAACTGCCAGCATCGGAATGGAATCAGTCGTAGAATACCCAAATTCCCAAGTCTTACGCTCTACTATAGCACTAAACCACACAGTAATAATAAATTAACACTGTTTTAGATAAACTCCGATGTGTAAAAATAATTTATAAGTTTGTTATACTCTCTACTAGAATACGATTGTGAGTTATCGTTTATCCATCTGCTTTAGTTTCTCTATAAAATAATATAATACATATATACATATTACCTAGATAACAAATGAGTTATTATTGACTAATATTAATTAATTTGAGTTACACCCTGAGTAAAACATGCGCGCGCGCACACACGCATATATATGCATAAAACAAAAAGTGTAAAAAATGCATAACAGAATTATGATCTAGAAATAAAATTTACTGAGAAATTACAAGATATGGCACTATAAAAACAATTGGATCAAACACAATAGTTCTTTCATGAATACACAATTTCAATGGTGTTGGAATGTGCATTACTGTTTTTAAATTTTTAAATAAAAGTCAAGAGACTCTATTCATTGATTGTGACTGCATTAATATTTTCAAGTTAACCTGTACTTGAATGTTTTTTTCTGCATCTAAATTTAACAATGAAAGCAATTATTTGAGTAGATCTTCTATTAATAGGACAAAATAATTAAACATGAATTTTTTTCTTGAGAGAATATATATAAAAATCTGTAGATCTAAGAAAAACAATGCCAAATTACTACGAATATGCTTATTTGCTTTAAATGCACAGATTACTAATTTCTGAAAAAGATTGCGGTTCATTTGAAACATTATTCCTTGTAACAAGATACGTTTCATCTGTAAACAAAGAGCTTTGCTAATTGCTCAACAAGCTATCACCAAGCTTGTCACATAATTAGAAAAGCTCTTTGTTTATATTTTACAAGCTTAAAAAAAAGTGGGGTCAAGTGATATATGACTCTATTTTTTTTTATTGAAATTATCCTAGCGCCTCTCTGAGAAGTGCCAAAAGCATGAAACCATTGGTCAGAGGTTTGGGTGTCGTTTTCAGATAGATATTTTAAATGTATTCTCTTGCTAAGCATTTATCACAAAGATTGTTGAGGAATTAGCAAAGCTCTTTGTTTATATTTTACAAGCTTAAAAAATAAGTGGAGTCATGTATATATGATCTATTTTTTATTTTTTATTGACGTTTCATCTGTATTCAAAGTAAAACCGAAATTACTTAATTAGTCAGGATGTTTTTTAACTTTTATATAAAACATTTAATAACATCATAAAGAAAAAGATTCAAAACACTACTATTCATGACTGTATAGTTAATATATCTGCTATTTATAATAGTAGAAAATATTAAATACTTGAATGCTAAACATCTATCATTAAGCTCAGTCGAGCCACATCGATTTTATAAAATTTTTCTTATTGAAAGAAGAAAATGTGTATATTGTATGTCTGTAAAACAAGTGATTTTACAATTTTGATGCAGAATATATACACTTACTATTTAATACTTCTATAAGTATTTCACTCATTTCATACTGTCCTTTTTAATATATCTTCACAAAAGTAGTTTTTTTCTGTGTACCGAATGACAATGATCATATTTTACAAATACTTATAAGAATCGAAGGAGAAAGGATACAATAATTATGAAGTTGAATAAATTTAACCATACAACAGTTCGTTGATAAGTTAAACGCATTTTTTCAAAATGCTCTTAATTTTGAAAATTTATTGGAAGACAATTTTCAGTCCAGTGCATTTTTGATCACTTATATGCTTGTATTTACTGTTTGAAAACACAAACTGTTGCACATCTTCAAATTTTGAACATCATAAAACATTGTGTTTTGTTTTATTGGAACGAATTAAATTATTTTACTTAACAGTAAAAATTGAGTTTTATTTAATTACAAACGATTTCATCTTAGTAAATATATTTTTAAATGTTTTTTGATGGAAATTTATTTAATTTCTTTAAGAATCCTGAATACTTTTTGATAATATGTCACTGCTTTTTTATGAGTCATTATTAACTGAATTAAGGAATAAAGTTTTGTTAAAACTTATCTGATTTTTTGAAAAATTTATATGATTACAAAATATAGTTACTTCAAGACAAATATAAACTCTTATGCATTATAATGCATATTGTAATTTCTTTTTATTCTTATAAAATTATGGGACAGATGTGTTTTGAAAATAATCTCCCTTGACAATTGCTTCAAGAGAAGCCAGATTTCATGTCGGTATAACGATTTTATTCTCATATTAATCATGCAAATAGAATAATTAATCTAATTAACTTACCCAGTAATGTCTAGATTATCTTGGATAAATAGTGTACACGAGATAGAGTTTTAATCTACTCCGAAGTAAATCAATCTTCACACATATGCAGTTTTAATATAATATACTGGGCTGCATAAAAACAAATATTTATCAAGACAAAAGTTTTGTAAATTCATTTTTATTAAAATCTTGAGGATTAAATATATATCAAAAATATAATTAAATCAAATAAGTAGTAATATATAAAATAAGTTGGATTTAATTTTTTTATAATGGCTATTTACTTTATTGATTTAGATTAGCTTTAGTGGCAGTAGTTAGATATTTTATTATCTTACTATAACTGAAGGAAAAAGCAGATTTCAGACTACAAAAAGTTTACATTATTTTAAATGTTTTACAAAAATTATGAAACACACATTTTTGATTTAATTACTACTAGAACACTATTAATCTTAGGATTAACAATACATTTATTCATATCAGCTTTCTTCATATTACTTTTTGCTGAAAACACTTTTTTCATCAGTTAAAATTATTAGTAAAATACTGGAAGCCAAAACTTTCATAACTAAAACATTTTTTTAATGAATCAGGAATCTTAGTCAACCTGTGTAACCAACTCAGTATAGATAATTATGAGGTCAAAAATTTGTTAGATGTAGTGTATGTGGAAATATTATAATAAATATAATTTTATATATAATATAGTTTAAAAATAAATATTTATGTATGTTAGACATAATTCTTTACAAGTATTTTTTTCACCAGAAAGTTTTTTAATATTGGCTTGAAATAATAACAAAAAAAGTATCAAAATTTTATGATCACGTAAATCCCCCCCCCCCATATATATATATATTGAAAGGTTTCATAGGGTAATGACATTTATGCTTGTCATGCATACAATATCAAATTTGAATTCAGGATAGTGAAATTTTGTCAAAGATCTTAAGATCCCCTACAGCTATGATTTTTCGATTATTCTCCAGTTAACCAGCTTATCGCCATTATAGCTATCCATGCAAAATTGTTTATAAATAAAAATTTAGCTTCTTCTTTTTGTTTTTTTTAGCTAGAAGGTGAACAAATATATAAAAAAGCATTTCAACCATTACACCAAACAATTGGAAAATTTAGTCGTTCATGAAACTCTTTCACCTTTATATATATATATCACTAGATGGAGCTTTACCAATAGCTCCTTACAAGCTTTGTTTATATAAATGCTGAGAGAGATAGAATTCAATATGTCTTTCGTTGACTCCAACCTTTAGACCAGGGTAAGAAGACTAGAAACCAGATCTCCCTACCCTTTACTGATGTGGGCCAACTAGCTCAAAACCATGATCTAAAGGTTGGAGACAACAAAAGAGATATTGAATTCTATATCTCTCAGCGTTTATGTAAACAAAGCTTGTAAGGAGCTATTGGTAAAGATCCATCTAGTGATCATAAAATGCAAGCTAAGAGTAAGTTACGAAATTTATAACTTGTTGTGTTTATCATATATATATATAATAAAAATTAATGATAAATAAAGTAACATGTTCGATAATTTTAAAAATACTTACCATATCTTGCGAAAAAGCAATTAATTAGTTTTCTTCTTTATGTTATACCACTGTAATACTAAAAGATGGAAATTAATAGTTTGTTCAATCTATTGAACATTTTTGATAAAATAATGCAATAACTTTTATATCATCTTATCAGTTCTTTAAAATCATACAATTATTTTATATTGCTTTTGCAATATAAGTTATTTTTCAAGAGAATACACTCAGAGCACATTTAAATATTATTAGAAAAATAACTTTATTTCATAATTAATAAACAGAATACATTTTACATTATCTTTTTATCTAAGTCAGCAGACCTGATATTAGTTTTTCTACAGACAGTTATTTATTGTCCAGATATTACATGCCATTAAATATATAAGGGATTTTATGTACATATATTATTTGCATAAAATTAAAGATTGATTGTAAATCAATCTTTTTACATTTAAAAACGTAAAAAATAAAATAGCACTATTCTTTTTCTCAAGAGAGATTACAAATGAAAAAGAGATTCAAAATTTTTTTTATTATTCATTTAATTCATAAACATGTTATAACAAGATTATAAAAACAAGATTGTTTTTTTTTTTCGATATTCAAACTAGGTTGATCAATGATATTACCTTTAAAAACAAAAAAAAATAAATTAGGTTAATAAAGTAATAATTATATATATATGATAACAGATGGCGTTCTACCAAAAATACCGTCAAGCGTAGTTTTCTATTTACATAAACGTCAGAGCGAGTATTCACTATCTCTAACTTTAATTCCACTTTCAGATCATGATTTCAAGCTATTTGCTATCGTCACTGAAAGACAGGAATATATATATATTTAGAATTGCCACGAACATTCACAAAGACAAGTTCTAAGTTGGAGATAGTTCTAATAGTTTGAAACAATAGCATACTGCTAAATTTAATATAAAATCATGACCAAAAACGAAACGAGTTTTCTATTTCAATAAATATCCGTAGATCACCCGGTTTTATTAAGTTATATTACAAGAAACAAGAGAAAAACATTTTTCTTTATATAGATATATTAGCAGAATTCTTAAAGTTAAGTTGATATTGAAAAAATATTAATATTAAAATAGACTTTTATAATGTACGTTCTTTCAGGTTGAAATCTTTCATTGCTCATTGTACGGTTTTGACATTAACTGCAATAAAGATTTCTTTTAAAAATGATATCAAAAATAGTTGTGATAAGGAAGTGATCAAATATTATCGACAGTGATCGATTGTGGTAAAGTTTTAGTATTGCAATCTACAAATCTGCTTTCAGATACAAAGTATAAATTTCTTGTTATTATTATTGACTTCATTAAAATCGATTAATCACTTTAAAAATATTTTTAAAGCTTTTCTTTCAGGTGTATATGTGGAAAGTGTTAAGAGATCATCATTAAGAACGAGGTATGTTTGTCTTATTTTTATTCTAAATGAATAAATGCAGAAATAGAATAGCGGGTTTAAGAACTAAAACCCATGGAATACAGCTCAACTCTGACACCTTCTTGACATTATATGATCTTCCAGTACAAGCTATTTCAATGTTATCGTTGATTATATATTCAAATATAAATTGAAAATGCATTTAGCAGGTTAATAAAAATCTTGCTAAAGGGAGACAAAATGTATAATGTACATTATGTATACATATATGGTTATACTTAAAAAACTACAACTTTAAATTTAAGTCACTCAATGATTTGTTTCAAGTTTAATGAGTATCTCATCAGATCTTTTGCAAAAGGCAATAGAAGGAATGTATTTAAAGGAGGCAGAGAGTAGATGCTTTGCCATCTCTTAGCCCAACAATTATTTTAGAATTATGTTTATTTTAAGTTATGCTTTTAAAAATTATCTTAAACTGCATTAAGATTTAATTTAATGTAGTTTAAAATAAAATATTATATATATATTTATACAACCCAATACGAAAGAAAATTAAATATCATGTATAATTTTTCTAACTTATCTGAAAAATGCTCAAAATTTGATCCCTTTTTTCATTTTTTTTTTCTATGATGGATATTCCACTATGGCACCATTTATTCTTAAAATAGATTGCCATTGTTTTGATTTGTTAATATTGATCACTGAATTTTATTTAATTCAATATTAAATCAAAATGTGTATAGATTGTGTAATACATATTCATATGTACATATACACATGCATACATATTTACACACTCTCACACACACACATATATAAAGTATTATAAGAAAATATGTACTTTGTAAGATAACATTTTATTTTCGAACGTCTAGCATATTTACATAGAGATTTCAATATTTGCCGTTGTATTCTATACAGAAAACTTTCTATGCTTACTATAATAAAATGATACCTTATAAAATATTAATCTCTAGTTTTTGTTTTATATATATATATAATTTTTAGTGCTTTTTTATTATATATAAATCACATGATAACTGCCAAAGTAAAAATAAAACATAGAATCTTCAATCGATTGTCAAAACAAGAGATTGTCTTAACAACATATTGTAGTAGATTCTATGGCTTATTTATTGTTAGTTATTGGCAATTTATGGTTTGTATATACATAAAAATTCAGTTATAGCTGACGAATCGAAAGTGCTACAAAAGAATTTAAACTATCATATTGTATTTACCGTTAAAATTTATATATATGTGTGTGTGTGACTACAATGTTAAATAAAGATTATAAGTTAATTTTTTACATATATCAGAATGTAGAACTTATAAGTCTGTAGGAAATCAATTCTTCAAAGTATTAAATAATATATTTATAATAATATTTGTAAAATGTACCTTATACTATACAATATTTATATTTTACTGATTATGATTACAATTTACAATTTCTGTCTCTTAATACTTTAATTACTTATATATATATCTTCAGAACAGCTCTTCCGAAATGTCTCACATGATACATTTTGCTTGGAGAACTTATCTTCATTAAGCATGATAAAATTTTCATTCACACCAAACAGGTAGGAAATTATAAGCCTGAAATTGATAAAAAAATATTGAAAATGTCTACTTTACAAATAATTTTTACTTAAATTAAAAACTTAATATTTCTTCAACAATAAAATTAATTTATCATTGTTTTCATAATGACCCAGTTAAGAGAAAAAATAAAATTTAAATAATCAATAAAAAAAAAAAACTTTTATTCTATTAAAATATTTACATCTTAGTTTCCAAGATCTAATTAAAAATATAAAAAAACAAAAGAGCATGCAATGAATTGGAAATTAAACTAAAGTCTCATATTGCAAAGATTATTATTTATTGTGCCATTAACATTTATAAATTCTTAATGACCTTGATGCTATAAATTTGTGATGTAGTAAATATAATGACGTAATACTTAAACTTCAGTGGTATTTGTTTGATATGATTATAAACACAGCATGAATATTTGGGATTGAAAAAAAAATTGTATCTGAAGGATAGAATTGGCTATCTACATTCTATTGTCTCTTTAATTGCTTCTTTAAAACACTCTATCAACATCAACAAATAATTCTGAGATAATTAATCATAAGTTTAAAATTAAACTATTTTATTACCTAAAGTCTAGATTCCTAAAGAGTTAAAAGAAATAACAATAGAAAAAAAAAACTAAAAGATAAAAAGAAAACATTTTCCTATGCCATGCATTACTATAATTTTTTTTTAAAAAACTTGTTAGAAATTAATTTAAAAATGAACTTTGTGTTCTTTGTTGGTCATTTTGTTAAAATGTTTTTATTTGAAAAACAACTGGAAATGTTAGATTCGGAAGTGTTCATTTAAATTGTTTTATTATTATTTTCACTTTTTAATTAAAAAAAAAAAAAGTAAAAAATAAATCTCCTTATATTCTTCTTTAGAGATCTTGAATCATCTATGATAGAGAAAAGAAATGTAAGGGTGGGAATTTAAAGCAATTTTGCATGGTATATACACACTGCTAATAAATTATTCAGTTCAAAACCAAAAAGATGATGTCTTTTATTTATAGATTTTTGTGAAATCAAAAAATAAACAACAATCCCGCACGTGGTGGGAATCCAAATAAATAAGAAAAAAGTTTCATTTTAAGCTTTTGTTTTGGATAATTTTTTGTTGTCCTTTCAAAGCCAGCCAGTTCATTTTTATTTGGATTATTAGTTTGTTTTGTAATTTGTATTGAATGTAGCAAACAATTACGGTTTTTATCAAAATTGACACTTCTATGAAAGTAAATAAGAAAGAAAAAAAAATTAAAAATTTTAAGGGCAAATAATGAAAATAAAAAATTTCCAAACAAATCTGACAATTACAAATATTATAGTTTCAAATTATATGCCATTTAATTTTATAAGTCAGTATTAGATAATATTGCGATGGTAAATCCAAAGCAACCTTGAAAACTTAGAATTGACTGTGTTTTCTTCCTTTCCCTCTCTACTATTTTTTCATAACCAAAGAAGAAATTAAAAAGACAAATTACAGTAAAAGTTCGCACACAAAAAAGATCTATCAATGAAAAATAATAAGAGGTTTTATATTCCTTTTTGAATTTATAAATTACCTATTATTTTGATAGCTTCCTTCTCTCAATCTAAAGAATCTTTTAAGGATTAATTAGACATCCCACTAGTCCTTCAGATGTCAAAGAAGTGTTTTTAAAAACAATTAAAAAGATAATGATATCAGGTAGCCAAGTAGTTCAGTAACAAAAAAAAAAACAAATTATTAATTATAATTATATAGTTGCTTAACAGAGTAAAGATAATAATTTGTATATCAATCTTATAGACCATTTTTATATGCAGAAAAATATACAATGATAGATTGATATCAAGAAAATCAAAAAAGAATAAAGAATAACACATGTTGATTAAAAAAAAAAAGAGTACAGAAAAGACTAATGCAAACAAACTATAAAAAAGATTGAAATATGCAACCTAAAAATCAAAAACAGTGAGAATTTGAAGAAAGAAAAAAGTAGAAAAGAAGATTGTTGACCAATTGATCTTACTACAATAAAAATTCTATGAAAAAATGAGATTTAAAAAAATAAATTCAAATTATAAAAATAAATGAAAAAAATGTTATATTCAGAGATTAAACTCTCCATACAGTAGTGCCATTCAGTACAAGCCAGACTAATCAATGAATGCAAGAAGGTTTGGGCATAAAACCTCTATATAATACCTACTCATCCAATATCCCCAGACTAGTTTCTAGCTTGTTGTTTTCATCAGTGAGGAGCCTTGGATCTGAGAACTTGGTACCTAGATGTTAGGCTCTAATGCAATCCTTCCAACAGTCATCTTTTACCAATCTTTCCACTGTGGATATTAAAGAACCAAAGACACCAAAATGTATGGATGCTGAACTGAGCTCAGATCTATACAACTATACAAGTTAATGAGCTTGAATTGAAAAAATTGTGTTTTCAATTTGGACTCAAATTTTTTACCTTAGCTAATATGGTAAAAAGTGCTACTGGAGGATTGGATTAGATCCTAAGATCTAAGCACAGTGCTCTCAGATCCAAGGTTCCTTATTGATGAAAGCCACAAGTTAGAAACTACTCTGGGAATATTGAATGAATAGGCATTAGATAGGGATTATATGCACAAACCTTCTTGCATCCATCAATTACTCTGACTTGCACTGAGTGGCACTTCTCTAAGAAGAGTTTAGCCTCTGTGTAAACAGTTTGTGTAAGCATAAAAGAATGGCAATCTTGTGATGTTTAATGGTTTAAAATTTTTTCTACAAATAATACATTTAATGTTTGTTCCTTTATAGTTGAAAAAATAGATTCCAGAATTATCACTTGTTACCATCAATTTTTTTAAAATACAAGTTTAACATTAAATTAATTGTAATATGTAGAATGCTCTTAAATTATTTTTGAAAAATAAACTTTTTAATAATTTAAAGTTTATTAAAGTTTATAATGTTAATTTTAAATGTATTCTCGGACATAGTATTTTTTCACAATCTTTTCCAAAAACATAAAAAAAAATGCAATGCAAAGGGGAGAAAAGTTTTGTAGAATACAAAGATTATGTGTGTATTTAAAAAGCACCAAGTAAAACAATTATCTTTAGATAATACATTTAAATTTATAAATGAAATATATATAAAATTTAGTAATTTTATGTTTAATAAGTAATTGCCAAAATTTAGTTTATCAATTATATTTATATGTATAGTGTTATAAATAATATATATATAGTTAAAATTTTTTAACATGGATGAACCTGCAAAATATGTCTTATATATATATGATATTATTAATGTAAATAAAGTTTATTACAACAAATAAATATTACACAACACTTATACAATTATTCATTATAGAATAAATAGAATATATATATATTAAACACTTTTATTTACTGTGCACTAAAAAAAATAAAAATAATTGTTTGTTCAACTACAATTGGGTTTTTTAGATTTAACTTGAAATAAAAGCTGGGGGTCTATAAATTAATTAAGTTAATTCCTTGTTGTGAATAATAAAAATTGACTCAATTAATTTTTGGCACCCTCCTCCACCCCTTATGCTTTTATTTCAAGAAATCTAAAAATCCCTATTATAGTTGAAGAAAAAAATATTTTTTTTGCTTTTTAATGTAAAGTAAATAAAAGCATTTAATAAAAAAAAAATTGATTTTTATTTATTTTTAACATTTTATTATTGAATGCAAAACAATATTGTACTTTAAATTGATACCTGTAATTTATATATACATCACTAAATATTTATGCTATAATTTAATATGTATACTCTTATGTAAATATCACATTTGGTGTGTACATAATTATATATGTGCATAATAAATCATTAAGTTATTTCAAATATAAAAATATCTTTAAATGAAATGTATTTGATATTTTTGCTTTTGATTGAAAATTTTTATTAAAAAAAAAAGTTTACCCAAACTATATTATAAATGAACTTCACTAAATACATATGATTTTATTTTAAAACTATTTGATATTTTTCAATAAGTTAATACACTCCTTATATATCATATTTAGTATATGTACATAATTATATATCTGCATAATAAAGCAATAAGTAAATTAAAATATGAAGACATTCTTTCTGTTAAAAAGTATTTGACATTTTTCATTTTATTTGAAAAAACAAATTAAAAAAAAGCTTTACAAAATTATATGTAAACTAACTTTATTTTATTCTAATTTAAATCAAGCTTTAATTTGAGAGCAAAAAGATCACATATTAGTTAAAACATATTGAAGTTCTAACAACAACTTCTAATTTGATAATAGAATACTCAATTTTCCCATCTAGTATTCCAAACTAAGTCATTTACCTAAAATATTATAGTGCCCTATTCTTTTGGTGATGATTTAGAAAAAATGTACCAAATTTTAACAAATTATATTGAAATTAAAGCAATTAAATCTCAATTTTAAAATTTATTATAACTTTACTCAAGCTTTCAATTGAAACCAAAAAAATATCTATACCACCCTCTAGTGGGCCTTACTTAAAACATATTGAAGTTCTAAAAACAAGTTTTAAATTTAATATCAAAATAATACAAATTTCCCCATTCACTGCTCCAGATCTAAGAAACTAGGTCACTTATCAAAATTATAATAATGCTCTATTAATTTGATAATGGTTTAGAAAAAATGTATCAAATTTCAACAAATTATATTGAATTTAATTCTATTAATTCTCAATTTTAAAATTTTATTCTAACTTAAATTAAACAAACAAACAAAGCAACTTAAATGAAAGCATTTAAAAATTTACAAGAAATTAGCATGGGTTGAACTTTAATTATTTATACAAATTAACCATGGATATTTAGTACTCACATTGAAAAAGCAGCAGCATACAGAGTAAAACGTGCAAAAGCTTAAGAAAATATGATTTATCTTATTATCAAGAAATATGTATACAGAAGTAATATGTTTCCCTTAGTGACTGTCATCTCAAGAATTAATACTTATCTATATTATTAATGAATATATTAAACCTATTAATGAATATAATAAAATATCATTTTATATTGTTATTGTTTATTTAATTGTGACTCAGCTGGTATTTGGCATTTCAAAAAAATAACGGGTTATTTGTAAAGTTATAAAGTTTATATCAAGATGTGAGAGAAATTATATTAACCCTGCAAGAGTCATGGCTGATTTGAGAAATACAAACAAACTTTTTTCTTGCATAATATTGCATATATTAGATATATAGGTCTAAATTCACGACTAGCTGTGCATTTGTACCTGATTAATGTTAATCGTACTATTTAAGTTACCAGTTTGATTGTTAAACATGTTTTTCAAGGATGTGTTATATTTGATAATAAAAAGATGCATCGAACTTCAGTTGTGAAAATGATTCTGGATTTTAACTGAAAATAAAAAAAACATGCATTTTGTTATGTAACTGCTATTTACAAGGGTTATACTGACATTTCCGACTGGCCATATAGGTATCATTTATTTCCTACATTAAAATAAAACTCAGCACAGAAATATAACTTAACAAGAATGAGTTCATTAACTCAACACATGAAATGATATAAATCTTTAATTTTACAATTACTTAGTTGTTTCATTTTAAACTCGGTTATAGATATAGTCACGAAACTTTTCGTGGTAGATACAGTACATTATACATGTGTTAGATCAAATACAATACAGTTTCATTTAGTGGATTTCTTGGCTTCAGTGTGTTCTACGCACACTTTGATATCTTTGATATCACCACAACAACTCTTTTTTTCTTTTTTTCTCTTCTAATATATTGTCATAGCTGATTCAGTAAGTTTTACTGCACATTGGATAATCTGCCTAATTGGCATATCTTTGCATAATTAATACTTAGTTTTCATCTGTATACTTTGCATACATTAATTTTCTAGAGTGTTAATAATGAATTATTTATTTGACTTTCTATCTACTATTTGTTATAAACCAACATAATTAATTTTATTATATCGCTTTATATATTCAATATATATACACATATGTTATTGTTATTACTTTGTGATTATTCATATAGTATACGAACATGGATAGGCTGCTCACCAACATGCATTAGCCATCTTTGTGAGTTTATTGGCTTTTTACCGCTGAGTTTAAGAGCAAAAAACACCGTGGTCTTTCTTCTCAGTTGCATGATAAGGCAGAATGAATGTATGTGTAAATGATAAATATTTTCCAATAAATATATACAATCCTGACAGGCAAAAATAAATCATGGCCCTTATTCCCAAGAGGCTATAAAGTCACCAATCAAGGCAGCATTTGGTTGCTGAAAGTGGAGCATGCTAAGAATCCCCTGATTGTGGACCCAGGCTGCCATTTGATGACCTTTTATTTAGATATGTACAACTGCAGATTAGATTGCAAGAATTAGAAGAACTGTCTTATGTTAAATGAGACGTTATTGGATTTTGTGAAGTTAGAAAAAAGGTGAAGAGACAATTGATTTAAAAAGTGGAAATGTACTCTACTATAAAGGCACAAATATTGGAAATACAAGTGGAGTAGGATTCATTATAAATAAAAAGTGGAAGAACAAGATTGTGGAGATTGATGACAGAGTGACAAGATTAGTTATACAACTTAATAGCACATATCAAATGCATATAATTCAGGTTTATGCCCCAACAAGTTCTCATAGGGATAAAGTAGTAGAAGATTTTTATATGGATGTGCAAAGGCTTTTGGTTAGAGTAAAGAACATTTTAAAATTGTTATGGGAGACTTTAATGCTAGAATTAGTAAACAAAGGAAAGAAGAAAGTATTGTAGGTAATTTTGGTTATGGAAATGGAAATAAAAGAGGCCATAGACTTGTGGAGTTTACAGAAAAAGAAAAACTTTATGTCATGAATACGTTTTTTGAAAAAAATGTTAAAAGGAAATGGACATGGAAGCATCCAAATGAAGGTACAGCAGAATTGGATTATATTTTGACTAACAGAAAATACATATTTCAAGATTGTAATGTTCTTAATAAATTTAACACAGGGAGTGATCATTGATTAGTAAGGTGTAAGTTACATGTTAATGTAAAACTAGAGAGACAAAAATTATTAAGAAAAACAATATTTACAGTTGATATTCCTAATCTTCAGAAATATTCTAATGAATTTAAATTAGAACATACAAATCGGTTTCAAGTAGTAGTAGATTTTGAACATGACTCAGATCTAAATGAAACTAATATGAAAATAACTGATGCTTTTTTAAAAACTGCAACAAACCTAGCTGGTAGAAAAAAGCAGCAATTGACCAATAAATTTTTACTGAGACTAGAGAATTTATAAAGAAAAGAAGTAATATGAAGATATACAAAAATAGTGCATTAAAAAGGATTGATTATCTTGAATTTTGTAAAATGGTGCGAAAAAAAGTTGAAAATGATATAAGAAAGTATAACTGTGAACTAGCAAGGAAATCTGTAGAAGAGAATAAAAGTCTCAAGAGTGTAAAACAACATTTTAGTATTGGTAGAAATTGATATCTGCAATAAGAAAAAAGATGGAATTATTACTAAAAAGAGAGATGATATCATGAAATGGGTAGAATACTTCTATCAAGAATTGTATAGTAGTAAAGAACAAGTATATTCCAAATTGCCCAGAAATTTAAATGATTAAGTGAGACATGCAATTAAATTTATGAAGAAAGGAAAGGCTCCAGGTAATGATGGAATTGTAATTGATATATTAAAAAAAGCAGGTGAAGAAATATAATTTTTTTTATCAAAGTTATATACCAAATGTCTAAATGATAAAGATGTACCAGATGATTGGAAGAATGCTGTATTAATATTAATATTTAAAAGTGGTGATAAAAAGATATTAAAAATTACAGACCTATCAGCCTTTTATCAGTTTTATATAAAATGTTTGACAAGATAATTACAACTAGTCTTCAGAGAACATTGGATTTCCACGAACCAAGAGAACAAGCTGGATTTAAAAGTGGTTTTAGTACAGTAGATCATATCCAGGCATTGATAGAAGTTATAGAAAGGTCAGATAAATATGAGTTGCCATTATGCTTTAGATTTGTTGATTATGAAAAGGCATTTGATTCTATAAAAATTTGTTCAGTGATTAAAGCATTGGATCATCAAGGTATAGATCCAAGCTATTGTCATATTTTAAAGAATATTTATAAAAGTGCAACAGCAACAATTAGATTACATAATGATACTACGAGAGTCAACACTGAGCAAGGTGTAAGACAGGGTGACTCCATATCTCCAAAACGTTTTACAACAGTGCTGCAAAAAGTATTTTGTGGATTAAAATGGAAAGCTAAAGGAGTGAAACTAAATAGATTATTTAAGTCATTTAGATTTTGCAGATGATGTAGTTGTTTTTGCAAATAATGCTTTAGAGCTGCAGGAAATGTTGTAGGAGTTATCAGATGAAAGTAGGCAAGTAGGAATTACGACAAATGTTAAAAAGACTAATGTAATGCTTAATGGATATTCTTAAAATATGAAAATAAAGATTATGTTGATTTAGAAGTTAACAGTTACAAATACCTTTGTCAGAATAAAGATAAATGTTAAAAAGACTAAAGTAATGTCTAATGGATGTTCTCAAAATATGAAAATAAAGATTGATTATGATAAGTTAGAAGAAGTTAACAGTTACAAATACCTTGGTACGATTATTAATACAGATGGAAACATAATGGATGAAATTAATCAGAATTAAACTTGGTTGTAGTGCTTTTTGTAGAAGTAACTTGATACTAAAAGGAAATATGCCTATATGTTTGAAAAGGAAGAATTTTAATAAATGTGTTTTACCAGTTCTTATTTATGGATCTGAGACTTAGACACTTAATAGAAGAGCAATATAGAGTCTTCAGAACACTCAAAGAAGTATAGTGAGATGCATGTTGGGAGTAACAAGATGAGATCAAAATGCAATATATGGGTGTTACCTCATTGAAAAAATTAAAAGATTGAGGTGGAATTGGGATGGACATATTGCTAGAAGAGATGATAATAGATGGACAATTGGAATCTTAAACTGGATTCCAAGAGATTGTAAAAGACCCAAAAAGAGACCACATGTGAGATGAATGGATGAAATAAAAAGTATGCAGGGGTGATGTGAAGAAGAGAAGCTAAAGATCCGAGAAGATGGATTGAACTTGGAGAGACCTTAATCCTGCAGTGGATTGATAATGGTTGATGATGATGATGTTATTGTTTTAGTCAGACAATGCAACAACAAAGATAAATTTGAAGTGCTTTCATTAATTTTTTTGTGCTTCAGCACATACTAAAAATGAATATCTTTTAGATGCACATGACCTCCATTACAAAAGCTTTAAAAGTAGTAATAAGTTGTCATCAATGTAATGTTATTGTTTGTTTATAATATTTTTGTATATCATCTTAATTTGCCTTTGGACACAGAAATCAATATATGTACTTGTATAAAGTCATTAAAAAGTTTACTAGAAATGTTTGTTTAAAAGAGAAAGTAAAAAAATAATCAACATCAGCTAATAATAAATTAATCATAAATCTTTTGTAAAGAGGTTTAAATTGGAAAAAAGATAAGTAAAAGTACAGTTGCATAGTTATATGAGACAGAATGGCTTCAATACATTATGTCTTTGAAAGCATCAGTTTAATTATAACTATTTGTAAATACACCTGGGTCTCGTTTTGTGCGGATTATTTTAATGCGATTTTGAAGTTATGTGATTCATGTTTCTTCTTAATATCTTTCATATTTCACTATATTTATTAGATATCAAGAAATTTAAATTATTAATAACTTATTTTGACTTGAAATACTTTTTTTTCCAAAAATATAACATTATATTAGCAGCTAACATGAATATAGCTCAAAGTTGTATTTAGAATCTTAGCTTCTATGTAAGTAACCAACTTATATTAATGAGTAAATATTAATAATACATTTATTCTAAAATATAAAAATATAGCAATAAATAATCAAAAATTTTAAACTTTTAAAATTTGACTTGAAATACTTTTTTTTCCAAAAATATAACATTATATTAGCAGCTAACATGAATATAGCTCAAAGTTGTATTTAGAATCTTAGCTTCTATGTAAGTAACCAACTTATATTAATGAGTAAATATTAATAATACATTTATTCTAAAATATAAAAATATAGCAATAAATAATCAAAAATTTTAAACTTTTAAAATTTGACTTGAAATACTTTTTTTTCCAAAAATATAACATTATATTAGCAGCTAACATGAATATAGCTCAAAGTTGTATTTAGAATCTTAGCTTCTATGTAAGTAACCAACTTATATTAATGAGTAAATATTAATAATACATTTATTCTAAAATATAAAAATATAGCAATAAATAATCAAAAATTTTAAACTTTTAAAATGTATTTTGTTAGATATAACAGAAATAAATAATATTTTAGATTTTTAAAATAAATAAAGAAGATTTTATTGATTTTGTAAACTGAAAATAATCTTTCTAATGATAATGTATAATCTTTTTGTTTTGATTGCGATCTCGTTTTTTTAATACAGAAACAAAATGTGAACATTTAAAATTTATTTCAGTAGTAAACAAAAAAAAAACAAATTTATTATTTTTTGATAAGTAAATAACCTCTTTAATTCCAATAAGAGCTAAATAGTTATATGTCTAAATATCACAAGCTTTATAAACAATTAGTAAAATCATCATCTCAAAGTTTAATCACCGATTACATTGTCACCAGACAACCATTAACACAGCACAAGACTGAAAGTGGCACTTGCTTTTGTGATGAATCTGATTTCTTATTAGTTCACAAACGAATTCATATTGTCAAAAAGCGGTAATGATTAAAATATATTTTTTTACAATCATTAATGATTAAAATATGTATGAAAAATGTAAAATTTAATACTGTAGTTAATAAAAAAAGCAAAAAAAGTTTGTCTTGTATTAATTTTTTCCAAATATTTGAAATTTTTTATTAGTCATACTTTATTTCCTTATTTTTTTAATGCGAATTTTAAAGTAATTTTTCCTTGTTGCTTTGCTTTTATGCAATTTCTGAAAATTATTAGAACCTACCCCCATTTTTCAAGGTAAGTTAAGTCTATTATTGTGTGATTTTTTTAATGTGGGTTTTCTGCAGAACTTATCTACTGTATAAAACAAGACCCATGTGTATAGGGGATTTGAACTCAGATTTTCAAGCATCCTTCAACTAACCATACTATCTCATAACACTGATACACATGACCACACACATGTAGAAAGGATAACTAATAACTAATATGCATATTTCATGCTAAACCAGCACTCATCAGTTGGTCCAGATTATCATCTCCTACACACACAATATATATATATATCATCAGTGCTCAGTATATATTAAGATAGAAAATCTTCAAACATTCATGGACAGGCTTCAATATACTCCAACTTTCAACTTTCAGCCATCCATACCATTGAAAATCTAATGATAAAATGCCAAAATTCCATGCTGATGCCAATATTATTGTTATGTCCATTTTGATCTCCAGTCACTCTGACACCTCATGTATAGGACTTTATCCATTTAAATACATAGAAGAGGGATGGGCATAACAATAATATTGGCATCAGCATGGGATTTGGTCATTTTATCATCATATTTTCAATGGTATAGTGTGAACATCTGAGTTCGAATCCCGCATATATTACATATATAAATGCAGATGTAAGCCTGTACAATGTATTAGTAAATTAAGTTATTAAAAAGAATGAACTACATAAAATTAAAAAAATGTGTGGAGTGTGAAATGCCTTATAAAATGATAAACTTGTATGTGGTGGTAATCAATTATCTTGCAAATTTTAATAAGTGAACGGTATAAATAAATACGATAAAAATATTCAGTTGTATTCTCATCCTTGGTGTTCGCCTTCAGATGGCATTGACACTAATCAAAAACATATACATATAACGATTCCGGGCCGGACCTAAATGATTGATTTGATCTAAAAAATCTGATTTCTTAGATTTGTAATAAAATATTCTACTAACTAATACTATTATATGATGTTAGTTTTTTTCATTTTTGTAAATGTTTATTAATAATCTTATCTTGTTTTTGAGTTTGTGTGTGTATGCTTTTAAAGTTAAGGTGCTTTTCTAATTTTATTTTTTGACTTTACGTGTGTCTTTTTAAAGTTACGGTCTTTTTTTTTTTTGCAAGAGTAAATCAATAATTTGATTCAAAAGCAAGACGTAATAAGTCAATGTTTATCAATCTTAGATTGTTTTTGAGTTTGTGTGTGTCTTTAAAGTTACGGGGCTTTTTCTCATTTTTTTTTTTTTGGACTTTATGTGTGTCTTTTTTTTTAAAGTTACGGTATTTTTGGTCAAGAGTAAATCAATCATTTTATTAAAAAAGCAAGAGGTAATTTTAAATCTATCAAAAGTAATGTAATTTATATACTACAATTTAGAATTGATACCTGACTACTATTAGTAAGGACCGTCATTAAAAGACTCGATTGAAAAATGATACCCGACTTAATTTCCGTTTTCTTTTTTTTTTTGGGGGGGGGGGGCAGTAATAAATCAGAAAGTGAATTGTTTTTGTTAAGTCTGTCTATATAAAAAGGGTACCCTTATTGAAATACTAAATTTAAAAATGACAGCCGACTAATTTGCGTTTCTTTTGACAGTAATTAATCAGAAAGTGGGTTTCTTTTTGGTAAATCTTGTGTATATATAAAAACAAACAAACCATAATTCAAAGACTCCATTGAAAAAAATCAACCCCATTGAATTTGCTTTTTTTTAAAGACAGTAATTAATCAGGAACTGGGTTGTTTTTGTTAGTGTGTAGATATAAAAACTAATCTTATTTAAAATAATAAATGTAACAAAACAAAAAAAAAAAATACCCAACTAATTTTATTTTTCGGACAAGTAATTCCTAATAATTAGACAGTGGGTTGTTTTGTTTGTGCGTATATATATAGCGAAAGTAACTGGTCACGAACGAATTCTCACGAAAATGGTACTTTTCGCGTGATCCTTTAATTTTTTTTCCCTTTCGCACCCTTAAAAGCAATTTTTGAGGGTTACCCCTTCGTAATGGAATCTTCAGGACATTATTACTAAACTTACAACAGTAAACTAAGTTACAACACATTAAAAAAATAGATGTCTTATCAAATTTAAAAAAACTACGACTGCTTCAAAGACACACACTCTCACACGAAACTACAGAGAAAATAGATATTCTACTATTACGAGAAAATGATGAACAAAATCGACTACTACGGCAGCTGATCAAAGCATTTCTTTCTCGTTGCTTTTAGCATAGAAAAAAAAGCCATAATCGGCAGCCGTCGGGACATCTGAAGGCGAACACCAAGGATGAGAAAACAACCAAATATTCAAGCATTCAAATATCAATTTGAGCACAATAGTTTTGTTGACTTAATCAAACAGATTTTTTTTATTTTATTCAGCCGAGAATCGATTCTTTTGCAGCCCTCACTCTATTGTCCACTCATTTTCATAGAGCAATAGAGATTTCTGTGAATAAACTGATTTTAGGTCTGACTAAATAATCCTAATATAAACACTGTATTAGAGTTTAATACCTTGAAAAAATTAAAACGTAATTTTTTAGAAAGATTGAATCAATAATTAACAAAGTAAATAGAAAAAAGCTTAATTTCTAAATTTATATGATTACTGATATAATGTTAAAAAATGCTTTTAAATGAAAATAATTAGAATAAAGATATTAAAAAAAGTAATTAGCAAGTGATATTTTGAATTCATATATTTATAAAATTGTTTCATAAAGATTTTAAAGATGAGCATTTTTATAAACGATAAAAAGCTTTATTAACAGATAAGTCATGAGATGCTGTTTAAGACGTAGATCATTGATAAAACAAGGGATAGAGCTGTCTTTCTGTTCCAGACTATCAGAGAGATAAAAATAATTTGTAATAAAACATTTTCACATTCATAGTGAAGAATTTAAAAACAGCATTAAACTTTAACTCATGAAATATTATTTAAACACATTTAGAATTGACACATCTCCATGCGGTGTGTGTAAAGTCATGCAGCAGTAATGTTTATTTGCTATTCCACAACCAGAATAAGTTACTTTTTGCCTGCAGTCTGTGTTATGTAGGAAACTAAACTAGGCAATTCCCATTGCAAAACAAAATTGAATTCGTAGTAGTTGTTAACGTTTAATTAATTAAAACTCAAATTCACATTTCTAAAATTGAATCGCATCATTAAGTACTCATTTCCATTAATTTTGTAGAAGTTTCATTTCATTGTTGATATAGCATTAGAAACGCTGTCAACATGCAATAATATTATTTTAATTTTTAATTCTATATAACAAAATAAATATAAACAAAAACAAAAAACGTATAGAGCAAAGTTTTAATGAATAGTTGTAACTTAATATGCTCAGCTACGTCTTGACTGCGGACGATGTGTGTGTGTGTGTATACTGTATATACTGTCCGTGTTAATTCACATTTAAGTTAAACTATTCATTAAATCTTTGCTCCATACATTTTTTGAATATATTTATTTTGTTACATTGGATTTGAGATAAAGCTCATATCACCTTCACTATATGTATATACTGAAATATATATGTATTACAGAATGGTGATGGGAAGTGACATGTTTCCAGATTTCTTTATAAATTATCAAGCTATTTGTTTAACTATTTAATTATAGATAAATATGCAAAGGTATATATATATATATAAATATTAATATACAACAAACTAACCAAAGGAAATAAGTATTTTTTGTTAAATATATATGTAAATTCATTAAACATTTGAAGAGAGTAAAATATACATTCAAACTGTTCAAAATTTGCTATACCAGTAATCAAAATATAATTGCCTACTGTGTCTTATTTGGGAGCTTCCATGTTCATTTGAATTTTGGGACTAAATATATTGGCAGTTGTGGTGACTTATTCCTGCACACACTTAAATAATGTACCTGTCATTTGAATTCAAAAAATAGTAAATAATTATCATTGGATAATATATTTAAATAAAACCAATGGAAATAACGGGTAATTAACATATTTTCCACAGTTGTCAATTCCTTTGAGTTTTTAGAGGGAAACAGGTTGCTTCTAAGATTTTTTTATCGGCAGATTCAACTGTTTAGAAGTTTAAAGATCAGTGTGCAGATTAGAAGAAAGGCTAATTTTCTTGTTATTTTCTGAATTTATGCGTGTGTTGAGACAAATTCCATGAATTGTTATATACCCTATATATTATATATGTTATCATTGTAAAATAAAACATTTCAAAGGATTAATTCAGATTTGCCTTCACTATGCATAGCAATTAACTGGTAATGAAGATGGAATAAGGGTAATTCAGACATGTGCATATTATGAATATTGGTGGGATGCCACTGAAGTAAAATAATGAATACATGTCAAGACATATATATATATATATATAATGCTTAAAAAACTAGTCAAGACATATATATATATATATATAATGCTTAAAAAACTAGAATGATATAAGTACTGCATAATAATTAGATATTGACTAATTTAAGTAAGAGACATAAGTAAAAAAATGTCTAAAATTTATCAAGGTTTTATAAATTAAAAAAATCAATTTCACGATCTATTTAAAAGAAAAAAAAGAATGACATTTGATTTGTATATAATCAAATTTTAAAAATTTGTTTTAAAATTAAAACATTTCAACTATGGCTGTCATCAGGTTGATTGCATAAGCAATGTTATACTTGTTAAAATATTTACTTTCATCAGAGTGTCTTCAGTTTGCCGAAGTTAGCGCAAATTCAAGTTCACCACTTTCTTATCCTCTTTTATTTTATAAAAATGGTTCTATAGCTTGGCTGAAAAAAACAACAATAATAGGTAATAAACTAGGATGAAAGTGAAAGATGCTAGAATTTTGCAGTGATATAAAAACTTCAAGTAGAGTATTTGAATGCCCGTATGTGATGAGACATTGCACCCAAAAATATTGATTCCAAATTTTCACTTAGCCCAGAAAAACGATGCAGACAAAGAATACTGTATCTATAACAGGGGTACAAAATAATAATCCAAGATAATAGATGAAACTGATATTTATGACGGTACAGAAACAGTGAATTAAATCCTTAGCTTACTTGATAACCGAGTTTACAAGTCTTCACTCATTCAGTGCTTATATTTCAAATAAATTACCAAACAATAAATCCTTGATTATTTATTTATTTTTGATTCATTAGCTATTTTAGTTTTTTTTCTCTCTGAATTAGTACAAAATTAAGAATTTGCTAAAAAAAAAGTTGCCTTTTAAACAATGTTCACATATGATAAATTATTGAAAAGCTGGGAATAACAGCTGTGGAAAATTTTTACAAATTAAAATCAATCTTTGAAAGATGCACATATGTAGCATATTAACATGCAAACACATATAAAAATATATAAATGATGATACTGTATAAATTACTCAATTTTCTGTAAACATATAATTAAGAAATATTATTTTCGACTGTTCATTGTAGAGTTAATGACAATATGTATCTATTTATGATTGCTTGCTTATTAATATATGTATTCAAAAAAATATTTGGCTTTTATCAATGCTCGTCTCATTTTAACTTCACCATGTAACTACCATTTAACAACACCTGGGTCTTGTTTTATGCAGATTATTTTAATGCGATTTTGAAGTTATGCAATTCATGTTTCTTCTTAATATCTTTCATATTTCACTATATTTATTAGATATAAAAAAATTTAAATTATTAATAACTTATTTTCACTTGAAATACTTTTTTTTTTCAAAAATATACCGTTGTATTAACAGTTAACATGAATATGGCCTAAAGCTGTATTTTAACTTTAGCTATTATGTAAATAATCTATTTATACTAATGAGTAAATAATAATAATAGATTTATACTTACATATAAAAATATCTCAATAAATATTCAAAAAAATTAAACTTTTAAAACGTATATTTTGTTATATATAACAGAAATAAATAATTTTTTAGATTTTTAAAATAAAAAACGATTTTATGAACTGAAAATAATCTTTCTAACGACAATGTATATATTTTTTTTGTTTTGATTGCGATTTCATTTTTTAAATATAGAAACAGAAAACCATTAACACAGCACAAGACCGAAAATGGTGCTAGTTGTACCAAAAATAAAAATAAAGTGGCTAACAGATTTCTCTGGGCATAACTGTTGAGAGATTCTTGACTTCGTTTAAGGAGAAGCTACAATACATCACATCACATCGAATCTGATTTCTTTCCAGTTTACAAACGAATTATAGCTGTAATGATTAAAATATGTATGAAAAATGTAAAATTAAACATTGTAGTTAATAAAAAAAAGTAAAAAAAGTTTGTCTTGTATTAATTTTTTCCAAATATTTGAAATTTTTTATTAGTCATACCTTATTTGCTTATTTTTTTAATGTGAATTTTAAAGTAATTTTTTTTTGTTGCTTTGCTTTTATGCGAATTCTGAAAATTACAGACCCTATCCCCCATTTTTCAAAGTAAGTTAAGTCTATTTTTGTGTGATTTTTTTAAATCTGGGTTTTCTGTGGAACCTATCTACTGCATAAAATGAGATCCAGGTGTGTATATATATATGTTGAAATGAAGATTTTCATGGGTTGCATATACAAAAGACATATTTTGTAGGTTCATCCGTGTTAAAATTTTTTAAATATTGATATTCCGATATTTCGACTTGGTCACACAAGTCATCCACAGAGTTATAAAAGGTAGAAAGACGGTTGTAGAGGTGCTACAATCACTGATTTGAATAAACGTTAATGTTCCACCAATAGCAAAAATGTTAAATTTAAGAATGTTTTTTAAAAAAATCTTTCCAAATAGGAGGAAGTTTGCATGTATCATCTAGCTTATTGATACAATCTGGCATTTTAAGTATCTCAATGGCTTCTCTAATTTTGCATTGGTAGAGATTATCACATCTGGATATGATCCTGGTACTAGAAAAATCAATTTTATGACCTGAATCTATAGTATGGAGTGAGAGTGCTGCTGCTGATGAGTGCTGTTTAACTGCATTAGCATGCTCATCTCTCCTAACACTGATGCGACGATTACTCATACCTATGTAAGAAGCTTTACAATTTTTACAACGGATTTGATAAACACCATCAGATTCAAGAGGAATTGAATCCTTAGGCTTGGTTATTATATTGCTGATCTTTTGATGAGTAGAAAATGCTGTATCTATATTATAGCATTTTAATATATGTCCAATACTGTCTGTAGTTCCTTTTACATATGGAACACAAATCCTAATAGCTGATTTATCATCTTTTTGTTTCCTATTTTGTCCATTTTGGGCTTGAAATAAGGCTTTTTTTTTTATAAATTTATAATTATAACTATTTGCTAATAAAACACTATTAATATGATTTATTTCTTCTTTCAGATGTGACTTATCTGAAAGGTTAATTGCTCTATTTAAAAGAGTTTTGGCTACAGAAACTATCTGAGTTGGGTGATGATGAGAATGGAAATGTAAATATCTGTCCGTGTGTATATTCTTTCTGTAAATCGAAAAAGATAAACTATTTGGTGTTCTGGTGACTAGAACATCAAGAAAAGGGAGTTTTCCATCAGACTCTGTCTCCATTGTAAATTTAATATGAGGATGCATATTATTTAAATGTAAGAAAAAATCATCTAATTTATTTTTTCCATGTTGCCATATGACAAAAGTGTCATCTATGTATCTGAGCCAAATGAGAGGTTTTAAAGATGATGATTCTAAAGCACGAGTTTCTATATTTTCCATGAATAAATCAGCTATTACCCCTGAGATAGGTGAGCCCATAGGAGTACCAAAAACTTAATACTTCTATATGTTTGCAATTGCAAAAATTCCTCCGTGAGAGTATAAATTTATTCACATATTAGCTGCACGCATCATGTCACAGACATAAAAAAATGTTCATAGAATTTGACTCGTTAGCATTAACGATCTTGGCATGCACACAACAATTCATAAACCATAAAATAAATAAAGTATGGTATATAATGAGATATGCCTACAACTGCAATAACAGTGAAGAACAACTGCACAGGATAATGTAAACAATCATTTTATGTTAATTTAATATTTACAGGGATTGAATAATCAAACTAAAAATTTATTTGAATTCGACTACATATCTTTGCGATCTATATCAGTCCACAAGACTTTCACAATGTAATACAAGTATAATAATAAAAAGTATTTTACTTTTTTGTTAATTTAGTGGGATAAATATTTTTAATATTATTAGAGCTTATAATGTCTATACCAAGAAAGCATCTTTCTGGATGTCAAAAACAACTAGCATAAAAGAAAAAAAAAGAAAAGCATAAACAGCTTTCAGGGTTACAAAATATATCTGATAATGAAATTGCTTCACCAACGTTTCAATTAGAGCAAAAAAAAATGCAAATAAAGTACAGAAGTTTGCAACCAAAATGTAGAATCTAAGGAAAACTTATTGAGTTGCCCAAAACGAGATGTGTTTATACAAAGTATTGAAAACAGCAAGTAATAATGTACAGTGTGAAGATCATAACTTAATGATAATGAATGTAAATAATAATGATAATGACAATAACGATGGTGCTCAAGTGAATATAAGTTATTCAGGTTTGTGGTCAAATGTTATAAGTGATACATTTAGATTGTTGTGTGTTTAAACTAGGCAAAAAAGGTAATTAAGATTTTTTCTTTAAGAATGCTGATGGCAGACCATTTTCTTCATTTTAGTACGTTAAAAAATTGCCAAATGGTGAATTGAAGCTTTGCAGATAGTTAGTTTATTCAAAATCTCAGTATATTGAGATTGTTGTATATTATTTTCCAAAAATAAAAAAGATCATTTGTACAGTTGATAGATAGTTTTAATAAATGAAGAAAATTATCATCTGTAATTTGAAATCATGAGCTTTCTGTTTGTTACTTTAATTCTTTTATTGTTTGGCAAGAATTATTAAAACAGCTTAATTTATGTTCCACCATTGATCAAACAAATCAAATTAATATAAATAAAGAAATGGAACATCTTAAATTACTATTCCAAAAAACGGTAGACGTGATTTTATTATCAAATAATAATCTGCCACTTCAAGGGTCTCATGAAATAGTAGGAGCACCAAATAATGGAAATTTTTTAAGTATAATCAAATTCTTAAGTAAATATAAAAGTAAATATGATATTGTGTTAATAGAACAAATAAATAGAATTACCAATTCGGAAATAAGAATCGTACACCATTTGGCACATACATCATAAGAGCAATTTCTTGCTGATTTAGATAAAGAAGTACTTAATAAAATTAAAGATAATATAAAAGCAGCCACATATTATAGTATCCAAATGAATTGTACTCCTGATGTTTCTCATATTGAAAAAATGTCAATAATTGTTAATATATAAATTTGTAGACAAAAATTTAATCATTAATGAATTATTTATAGGACTTCATTGATGTAATTGATACTGCTGGTGAAAGACTAGCAAATACGCTTTTAACGAAACAAGTGAGTTTGGTTGAGGTATTATGAATTACAGGAAACAAGCATACACTAACAGTAGCATTATGAAAAAAAAATATAGAAGTCTATAATCCTGCAATAATTTAAACTCCTACAATTTATGAGCCTTGTTTATCATATTCTTTTAATTTGCTAATTTGTGACGCGGCTTCTAATTCCACAGTGTATATTAATAAAAAAAAAAACGAATATTGCAATGTTTATATCTTTTATTTTCTCTCTCTGCAAAAAGGTGGGAAAATATAGAAAAGTATATAAATATGCTTAAATTATCATGATTCTCGTTGAGAAGCCAAAATAGATTCAGCTAACACAGTTTATACTCAATTTAAACAAACTCGTAAGGCTTTGGAAAAACTTATTGAAACAAATAACAATAACAATAGCAGTCTATGACAAAATATACTAGATTTATTACAAAAAATGCCATTTATTTTAAAGTTTATACAGTATGGTTTACAACATTGTCAAAAATTAATAGTATCCACAAAACAAAACAATTATTATTGACTCAAACTCGTAAGGCTTTGGAAAAACTTATTGAAACAAATAACAATAACAATAGCAGTCTATGACAAAATATACTAGATTTATTACAAAAAATGCCATTTATTTTAAAGTTTATACAGTATGGTTTACAACATTGTCAAAAATTAATAGTATCCACAAAACAAAACAATTATTATTGACTCGGCTTTTAATTTAGTAAATAAAATTAAAAATGAATTCCAAAATTTTACATCAAAATTTAATACATTTTTAAATTAAACAACAACGACAGCATTGAACATGATTTCCTAAAAATGAATTAGAAAAAGTAAAACATTTTTACTAATAGAAATGGAATATTCCAAGACTCAGTAGAGGAATTTAAAAGTAACCTTTTCAACATTATGATTGATACCGTTATTGAGCAAATAGAAGAGAGTTTCAAAAATATGCCTATTATTATTATTATAATTTCAAATTAATCACCGATATAAAAACACTAGACAAAAAATGAACGAAAAAATTGTTCAAGAAATTTTGTAAAATTCTATAACAGGAATATAAACCAAGACTTAATTCAGGAAACTGTTTTATTAAGCAAACTGACCTTAAATGAAAAAAGTGTAACTTATGCTCAAGATATATTAATAATAATTATAATAAACTTTTTCTAAATATGCTAACTGCATTAAAATTCTCTTGATGTTACCAGTTACTATAGCAAGTGCAGAATGTTCTTTTAGCAAATTAAAATTAATAAAGAATTATCTTCAATCAACCATGTGTAAATAACTCTTAACTGCATTTGCTATATTAAGAATTCAGAAAGGAATTGTTAAAAATTGTAGTTTTTCTAGTATGATTAATGACATGGCCCAAAAAAATCATATGATTAAATACATATATATGATGCAATATGCGTTCTTTTATTTTAAATATTGCTATTTTTGTTCCTTTTTTTTTCATATGTCATAGCATCGGCCGGGACGCAAACTCACAACCATCTGCAAACAACTACTTGCTTGCAAGGCGATTGCGATGACCTCTTGGCTAACAACGCTTGACATATTACTATTTTTGCCTTTGAAAAAAATATTTTAAGCCCCAAAAAGGGTTCTTGCACCCACATTCCTTTATAGAGAAGACCACCCCTATGTAGATTCTTAATTTAACACATAAAACAAGTTTTTGATTTGAGGTGAGTTTTAGGTAGGGAAGTCAGATCTACTTATAAGTTTCTTGTATATTCAGTAGAGGAATAAGGACAGAATGCCTCTGCAAAGGAATAGTCTTGTATATGGCAATAATGTTTCTTATAATAATATTTAATTGACTATCCAGAAGTTTAATGTGGAGATTTTTTTTCTTCCAATAGAAGCATCATATCCCCAGTAGAAAAAACTGGTATTAAAAAACTTGTTTGTAAAATATTAGCATCACAAGCCCAATTAATATCAGTCATCTATTCAAGGCATTATTCCTAGAAATTATTTTAGATCTATCCTTAGATGAATTAAGAAAACAACTTATTGTTTAAGATCACTCTAAATAACGTGGTGTACGATTATATTTTAGTTTATTATTGCAAACGATTTACTATCTTTGTTGGATTACGAATAAAACCGTCGTCAGATATAGGTGGCGCCTATAAGTTCTACTCTACTCTAAGAAGTACTCCTAATTATATTGTGTTATTCCAGTAAAAAGTAGGGAAGGGGGGGAGGTGGAAAACCAGAGGGAAAGTTGGGTGAGTGGAATTTTTTATTTATTTTTTAGTCAAAAAATGAAAGGAAAAAAAGCTTCTGTTAACAAAATGAAAAATTTCAAAAACACTATTTTTTTAAAATGGGGGCCATTGCTAAGGAAATGGAGGGGGGAAAAATGCTGAGTCATCTTTTAAAACAGATTTGATCAATTTGACTAAAGAAAATCAAAGATTTAACAAACACAATGAAACACAGAATCAAACAAACATTTATCTAATGAATAAAAATGATCATACAGGATCACAATAACAAGATTTAACTAAAGGGCATATAATAAAACCATTAAAATACAACTCAAATACTTCTTATTCTAACTCAAATCATAACTCTAATTTTACAACTAATAATCAAAAACCTTCATCAAATACAGAATATAATCACAGAGTTAATACAACTTATGAAAATCTAATAGGAAAAAATCAAGATAACAAAAATATGAATAAAGGCTCTAAATCTTATGCTGACTCTCTAAAAAGCTCAAACATTTCATGTAATCAAAATTCTCAATCTAATACTGAATTGCAAAATACTGTTTTTGAACTAATGCAGAACATTGAGGATAACCTTTCTCAAACACAAGAGCCAGAGAAAGGGCCTGATTCAAATAATTATTTAAGCTTAGACTTGGAACAATATAAAACTATTAATGATAATTTTAACCTTATTATACCACCTCTGCTTTTAAAATCATTCAAAAAATACCAAAACAATAATCCAATAATATTAGCTGTTACAAATGATGAGAATAGACTGTTTAACTTCCCTACAGATACATTTTACAAACTGCTTAAATCAGAGGAACAATGGCAATACACTAAAATTCTGCATCACCCAAATAGAAAATATCTCATAATTGAATTTACCAATCCCTTGCAAAAAGAAATCTTCATGAACAATTACCAAACCTTGGGAAATCTCTGCCTTTGCTAAATAGACATTAACAGGCCATTGACTGCATATGGAAGAGTAAAAAATTGTTTTATTGACTTTACATCTAATGATTTACAAAAGCTACTAAATCCCTATGGGGCCATATCTAGATTCAAATATACTAAAGAAAAAGGGGCAGAGATGCATGTGCTATCCAACACAGAAGCATGTAAGATAGCATTAAAAAAGGCAGTTACACCATACGATATCCCCACAATTTTCATGGTGGAAAATGCACTACTTATTATATCATTTCAAGGAGTAGCACCTGAATGCTTCCTATCAAGTGAAGGGATCACCTGGATTGTGAATGCCTGGGTAGAATATGTATAAGATGTGGAGACAAGAAATTCCACTTCCACAGATGCAACTACCATAACAAAAACCCTGAATTAAATAGAAATAACTCTGAGCTGACACCAGATGCACCTCCAATTTCTACAAATGATGAAGATATGACAGAACCAACATGGAAAAAAAATGAAAGCTTGGCATCTAATAATCAATCAGAATCATTTGTAGATACTTCTAACCAAACAATTTCACCGATGCAGATTGATATAACAACAAGGGATTCAGGCAAGAGTGATGAAATATTCCCAAGATTAGAATGTCCATCTATAAGTTATACTTTGCTCTACTGGAAAAAGGAAAGCATGATCACAAAAAAGGGAAACTAAGAGAATGATTACCAGAAAACAAGATTCTGAGGCACATATAAACTCACCCAAAACATCTGATGTATCTAGTGATCAGAGTACAATATGCAGATCAGACCAAGAGAACTCAACCCCAAAGATGCCCAAAAACAAGAAATCAAAGAAAAAGAGACCCAGACTTAATGCAGAAACAAATCAAGAAAGCAAAATCAATAAATTCAGAAGATGATGAGCATAAAGATCTATCAACAACTTCTTTAACAAATGAACTTGACATCGAAAAGGATGTATTGAACAAGAGAGAAATAGGCCTGATAAATACATTAACCAAAAGGATTAGTTATACTCAAGGTTCAATCGCTGCAACAGGCTCTTCTAAAACTCTGAGATGAATGTATACCAAGATCAAGCCCAATCAAACGGATTGCAATGGGACTCATCACACTAGACATGACAATAAATCTGTTCTTTATGAACAGATTGAAAGCTCACAATTGGTTCAATAAAATTAATCAACCAATTAGCCCACTGATGGTCATCTCTTTGCTGACCCTAACCATAAGTCCAATTATAAATTTATACACTATAATCACTAAATCTGAAATTCAGATCACAAAATAATCATTGGTAGTCAAATGAAAAGAACTGACACTAGAAATCATGCTAATGAAAATAAAAATAGTGGGCATAAATGTAAGGGGATTAAATTCAATCAAAAGAGCCTTCGTGATCAAAAATTGGTTAATCAAGGAAGCACCAAATATTGTTTGCCTTTCAGAAACCAAAATACATTTCAACATGGATCACAGAATTACCCAAATACTTGAAACTTTTGGGTATTACAATTTTCATATCAGATCATCAGCGTCTGGTGGGTTGGGCTTTCTGATTAATAAAACTTTGGGATCACCTGAATTTAAATTGATTTTCATGGACCGTAATTACCTTATCCAGAGCCTGAAGACTGAAAATAAACATTATTTACTTATATCTGCAGAATGAAGAATCAGTAATATTGAAAGTAATACACAAGATCAACATGGTGATTTCCTCCTGCCAAGGGCCAACCATCCTCTTCAGACATTTTAATTTACCATATGAGACATTTAATAAAAAATATATCTACTTAATTAATAGAGGATTTATGTGTGCCCAGGATTATTTTCCCTCTATACAAAGAAATATAAAACACTGATCAATCTGTTATATCCCCTGGACCTTCATTTTCTAATTGAGACATCTTGAAAACCAGTGGTCTTCTCAGACCACCTGCCTTGAAGGTCTGGATTGCTGTAAAAGTTGCTGTTCAGGTTACTGGTGGACTTATGAAGACAACAAGGATGCTTAACAAGATCCATGCCCCTGCAGCTATCTTCTCTGAGATATACATTTACCTTCGGAAAATTAACATCCTAAGCCTGCCACCTATTGAGGTGTGGATTGCATTTATTGAAATAGCAAAATCGATCATTGATTTCTATACATGAAACCAAAAAGAACCAGTCAAGCTCATGCAAGATCTAAATAATATTCTAGATAGGTTGAATTGATCCAAGTGTAATGGGAAACACAAAATTAATTCTAGAACTAAAAGAAAGATATAAAGATTTACAAAGAGCACTAGCAGAATTTATTGCAGTCAAAAAGACAAATTTTTTTTATTGCCAACTGCCACTGCTGGACAAAAAGCTAAATTCAGTGGGCAATTGGTGCAAGGAAAAAACAGATTACACCAGCATCCCTTCTCATTGATGGACAATTCTACACAGGCACCACGATGTTGATAAAAATTCACAATCACTTTAAAGGAAAACTGCAGAATGGTGTAGGACAGAAAATAAGACATGATTACAGCATAAACAATGATGAACTACATGGGATCACAGAAGCAAAAATTCTTCAAAAACTACAATTAATCCCAGATAGCACACACCCAGGACCTCATGCAGTGCCTAAATTTGTGTTCCTGCACCTCAGTCACTTTGCCATTCCAATAATTAAAAAACATGATTGATGAGTTATCTAAGGGGTGCAGGGACATACAAAGTCTCTACCCAAAGTTGCAGGTACCTTTTGTAAAAAAGCAAGTTATCCCCATGGACCTTAATAATTTGAGGCCTATCTTGCTGACCCTGCTATTAATCAAGGTCATCGATGGCCTAATCAAAGACCACATACAGGATGCTATATAGAAGCATATATCACATTCACAGTTTGCCAAAAAGGGCACATTGATTGCAGACACAGTATTCCAGCTTAAGCTTACTGTTGAATACATTAGAACATCAAGAAAAGCTGGACCAATTCCCATCCAATTGGACATTTCAGTGACATTCAACTCAGTCAGAAGATACTTTGCTTGAAATCCTAAACAGATATTCAGTCCCAAGGGTATTCTTAACAATCATTGAGAACCTCCTGATGAACAGGAAAATATTAATGATGCTCGATGAAAAGATTGCCCCAGGATTTAAGCCTTTCTTTTCTATCCTGCAGGGTTCCCCATTGAGTGCTCTCCTGTTCATCATATATATAAATCCTCTTCTCAAAAGTATTGAATCAAATCTCCCTGGACTATATATTCCTCCAATTAAGAAAATAATTAAATATCTGTCCTACATGGATGACATACTAGTGATTCTCCCATCTGAAAAACATATTCTGAAACTACAAGAGGTGATAGATGAATATTCAAAATGTTATGGCCTAAAATTTAACCTGGCAAAGTCTGCAGCTTGGAGGTTGATCTTGGGACAAATGGTTGCCTCAAGATTTGTGGCCAAGCTGCAGAAATTCCTCGGTTTCCCAATGCACTTGTCTCATTTTAAAAAGAAGCAATATCCAACAATCCCTGCTGGAGGCAACCAAAAAGATAACCACATCATTGTCTGGAATATATCTTTCCATCTATGGTAAAGTCACATTATTAAACATGATGGTATTGACAAAGAAATAAGCCCACTAAATGGTTCATCTTGAAAATTGCATCCTTATGCTTTGGGCTGTTCTGGAAAAAGAAAGCAGTAGCAATATGCTACAGTCAGATGCAATGACCCAGGGACATTAATGGAAATGGGTCTCCATGACATTTCTACCATATGGTTTCAGAATTATTACTATTTTCTCCATAAATTAAAAATTAATCAACAGAATGAAGACATTCCTACACTCATCATTCCAACAGACCGGCCTCCACCACCATGGAGAAGAAACTGGCTGGATCTCCAACTAAACAAGCTTATGAAATGCATAGCAATCAATAAAGACACATTTCAAAACAAATTAACATACTGGCAGGCCTTTAGTATAAAGCACACTGATTTAAAAGATTATCTCTCAAGTTTAGTCATTGCAAATGATAAATTAATAAGAAAATTCAAAAGATGGAGCTTAGAGTCCAAAAATCTGAATTATTTAATCAAAATCAATGTAAATGCATTACCTACTAATGAATTTTTAGTTAATAAAAGAGGGTACTCAAAAATTGACTCAACCTGCATGATTTGCAAAAAAGAAGATGAAACCATCAACCATTTCAGATTCAGATGTAATCAGCTAATGCAACTTAAAAATACACTAATGAGTCGGATCAAGGCAAATCAATCTAAATTATTTAATTTGAAAGAATGTATCAGAAAAGGATCATACCCAGAAATTAGACTCTCATTAATTCTTGATCATCTATTGTGGATTACTAGATGTAAGCTAGTATTTAATCATCAAAATTTTAATCCTATTAACTTCATGCAGAACAATCTAAAGAAAACAAGAACAAGAGATAGCCTGATAATCCCTGAGATTATTTTTACCATGACTTGGGACATGCTGTATTTATTTTCTCCATGGCCCAACCAATAGCATGATGCTCCAAAAAGGTGAAAACAGAAGGGTAATTGACTCAAATTTGGGAAAACCAAATGAAGGAATGAGAAAATACTTTGAACAAAAAATGTACCAAATAACCTCTAATGTAATAATGTAATCTTTAATAAATTATTTTGGAAACTAAACCCCAGTCTTTGAAAAAGATTTCGAAACTTTTCATATTCTTTTTGAGTGATTTTTCTATTTCAGGAAAGGATCACTTTTGTTAAGTTATATATATGTCATCAGCATAAGTAAATTGCATGCATTATGTTTATAAAATATCACTTATGAATTTATTAAATAAAGTAGTTGAAAAAACTAAACTTTGTAATAAACTTTTTTATAATTTTTTTAACCTAATATTATTATTATGTCACTTGAATTTTTCTATTGGAAAGCATTTTGTCAAGTAAATTAATATTTTTTTTTTCATTTATGAATTTAAAAACTTTTATAAGATCATTATCTGAACAAAATCCTAAGTGAAGATTAGATTAATCAAAAAAAACCTCACTTAATTTGTTTTGAGAGCCCTTTTCAATTTAAGTTACTAAAGATAAAATTTGTTCACAGAAACTACTTAAGTGACCTAAATCCAGCTTGCTGAATATCAGTGCTTCTTAATTATTGATAATGTTTTTGTTAATATGATTCTTTCGAATATCTTATAGGGAATATCTAACAATGATACTGGATGATTATTTTTTGGATCAGTGCTGTTTTTTTTAAGTCTTTATAATTTTACTTTTATACCAACTTTTTGGAATAGTTTCTGTATGAATAATGTCACTGAATACTTTTGCCAACCATGACTTGACTTAAGAATACTATGTATTTTCATGACAAAAAGACATATCCTTTGGCAGAACAATGTAAGATTGTGGTCAGTAACCTATTTAGATTAGAAAATCAAAATAAAATTATTGCAATTAGAATAACCAATTTATGGAAAATAGTGACCTGGGCAGTTCTTTTAGGGGAAAAATTAAGAGAAACCATTTTTATTACTGTTAAAACTTGATTATTTTGGCATAAATTAAGATTTAATTAAGAAACTTTTTTTTTAATTTTTAATAAATTATTAAATACTTATTTTCAAAAACAATTTTAAAAAAATGCAATATTATAAATAAATTTATATATTCAATTGATATTTGTCTTTTTTGTTTTTATTTTTTTATATAAGAACAATTTATATACTTCAAAATTATTTTGTAATGTTAATGGTATAATAATGATTATTTATTAAATTTTTATTTTATATCTATCTATCTATCTATCTATCTATCTATCTATCTATCTATCTATCTATCTATCTATCTATCTATCTATCTATCTATCTATCTATCTATCTATCTATCTGTCTATCTGTCTATCTGTCTGTCTGTCTATCTGTCTGTCTGTCTATCTGTCTGTCTGTCTGTCTGTCTGTCTGTCTATCTGTCTATCTGTCTACCTGTCTATCTGTCTACCTGTCTACCTGTCTATCTCTCTACCTATCTATCTATCTATCTATCTATCTATCTATCTATCTATCTATCTATCTATCTATCTATCTATCTATCTATCTATCTATCTATCTATCTATCTATCTATCTATCTATCTATCTATCTATCTATCTATCTATCTATCTATCTATCTATCTATCTATCTATCTATCTATCTATCTATCTATCTATCTATCTATCTATCTATCTATCTATCTATCTATCTATCTATCTATCTATCTATCTATCTATCTATCTATCTATCTATCTATCTATCTATCTATCTATCTATCTATCTATCTATCTATCTATCTATCTATCTATCTATCTATCTATCTATCTATCTATCTATCTATCTATCTATCTATCTATCTATCTATCTATCTATCTATCTATCTATCTATCTATCTATCTATCTATCTATCTATCTATCTATCTATCTATCTATCTATCTATCTATCTATCTATCTATCTATCTATCTATCTATCTATCTATCTATCTATCTATCTATCTATCTATCTATCTATCTATCTATCTATCTATCTATCTATCTATCTATCTATCTATCTATCTATCTATCTATCTATCTATCTATCTATCTATCTATCTATCTATCTATCTATCTATCTATCTATCTATCTATCTATCTATCTATCTATCTATCTATCTATCTATCTATCTATCTATCTATCTATCTATCTATCTATCTATCTATCTATCTATCTATCTATCTATCTATCTATCTATCTATCTATCTATCTATCTATCTATCTATCTATCTATCTATCTATCTATCTATCTATCTATCTATCTATCTATCTATCTATCTATCTATCTATCTATCTATCTATCTATCTATCTATCTATCTATCTATCTATCTATCTATCTATCTATCTATCTATCTATCTATCTATCTATCTATCTATCTATCTATCTATCTATCTATCTATCTATCTATCTATCTATCTATCTATCTATCTATCTATCTATCTATCTATCTATCTATCTATCTATCTATCTATCTATCTATCTATCTATCTATCTATCTATCTATCTATCTATAGCAGCAGCACTCCTAAAACTATGAAGGTGATTTAGAGCTTTCAATATTATCTCACCATAAAAAATTAGTCTAAGAAGAAATTTCTATCATCTCCTAATTTTTTATTTGTAATATTGAACTTATTTATTATAGATAATTCTAACAAATTCACAACTTTTTTTTGAAAATCATATACACAACTATTGTACATTAAATTCTTTAAAATTATATCATTAGTCATTACAGATTAACAATAATAATTTTTATTTTGTTCTATATTACATCAAATATATTTATCATGTTTTTGATTTTATATTTCTCATTTAGAATTTATTGCACCATTACTGATATCTAACTTAGCAGTAGTAGAAAGTAATTACCAACACTATAAATGATTTTTTATTATAAATGTTTTAAAAACAACAACTAAAATATGAATAATGCTAATTAATGCAATTACCAAATATTATTAATTTATTTCACAATTGTTTCCAATAATGTTAATTATTGTTAACTGATTATTAATTAATATTCAATATTTGCATTTACTATGCTAATTGCATCTTATATCAGTGATAATAATTAATTACTATTTTATAAATAAAAATATATAATGCAGTCGATCACAAATGTATATCCTTTAAAGTCCAGACACTATATTTTATTTTTAGTACAAATTAAGTTTGGCAGTGGATACATTAATAGTACTATATGACCAAAGCATTGATGATGATCAGCGTGTTTCAGTATCTCAGCATGATTTGATTTATTTTTAATATTCTATTGGATTAGCATTTAAGTATGTGCATCCAGATAATGTGAAACTACTAAGATAATATCTCTTGTCATTGTTAATTCTCAAATATAGAATTTCCACCTATTTTTAATATATTTAAATTATTCACATTTGTTGTATATACAGTAGCTAACAAAATTTACTAATAAACAGCCTTATATACAAATGTAATACAGTACTATTTAAAAAAAAGATCTTATTCAAAAAATAAAATGTCATGCAGATCTTAAACATTGAAAAAATATCATATGTAGCTCTAATGACCCAACCCTCGTCTAGACAGACAAAAAAAATTGTAAAGAGAATACATTTGCTAATCTTTAAAAAAAACAATAAGCAATCCAGTGGAAAATCTATCATGATTAATAAATGTTTATTATATCCATACTTTATCCATATATTTTCCAAATATAACTACTGTAATAAATAGATAATTTTTAAAAATTACAAAAAAAAAATACAATACGGTGATTAAAGTATTATATTTTCTTCCACCGCGATGTAGTTAGTCTTGTCTCAAGCAAGGATAATAAACTTTTAAAAAAAAATTCAATTATTAGAATTTATTAAAAAAATAAGGTACTTGTGTATTTACCGGTAAAATAACGTCAGTTAATAGAAATAAAATATTAACAAATCAAGTGGAAATATTATAAAATTGCTTTTCTCTAAAATAACAGTAATGAAAAAAAAACAAAAACACGGAAAATATTAAATACCATCACTAGCTAAACTTTTAAAAAAAATCAATTCTTAGCCTTTATTGAAAAAAATATGGGATTTGTGAATTTACTGTCTTTAGTTAATGGACAGAAAATTATTAACAAATGAAGTGGAAGTATTATAAAATTGTCTTTTTTTTAAAAAATAACTAATAAATTTTTTTTAATAAAAAACATTTCAAATATCGCTCATTTTCAGCCATTTTGTTTGAGACAACTACTGTATGAGTATCCTCTGTACAATTTAACAAAAACACTATTCTCTTTCTTCCTAAACCAGTAAATTCTTAAGTACCCTTTCTTATTTCACATCTTAATGTTTTTAGAACTGCTTAATAAAACAATCTAAAAAATTTGTGGGGATCTCCCCCCCCCCCAACCTTGGGCCTCCATAGATAAAATTCACTAGAGAACTGAAAAGATCGACTGTGCCACTTTTCTTACTTCTGATTTCCTAATCCTCTTTATTAAGAAAGTTAAATATTTTAGAAATCAAACTAACAAATAAATAATTCACTAATAAGTAATTTAATGCAGAGATAAATTATGGAATCAATATATTAGGCAAATTCAAATGCAATATGTTCAGTTTATACAACATTTTACATATGAAAGTTCATCATTATCAGTATTTAACTATAAACTAGTATTATCTCCATACCAAACACGTTTAGTCTATTCTCTAAACTACATATATATTAGTATTATAATTCCATATTAATTTTACTGTATGTTTGCTTATAATCTGTTTGCCCTTAAGGCTTAGAAATTCATAACAAAAATTGATCAGTTTATTTTCTGAAATGGCTTTCTAATCTACTGGAACTGAAGGAAAAGTAAATTCCTCACTGATTTTTTTTAAAATTATTAATAATTACTGATTTCTTACTTACTTTAAACGTAATTCTCAGATCACAAAGTCATAGAAGAAGAAGAAATCTCTCATCAATGTAACAATTTATACATATTTAGTCTTTTTTAATTTCTGGAATTATATAATGGGATAAATATAAACATTTTAAGATGATTAGCAAGATTTAATCAGCTTAATTCTAACTTATAAAATCTGCATTAATTAAGTGTATTTGTTAGTCAAAATATTTCCTTTGAATAATAATTAATTTCTTATCTGGGTAAATGTATTCCATTGGATTTAATTATAGATAATTCCCTAATTGATTATAGATTATTTTCATTTTTTTAAATTTTAATTCCCTGAAAAGTTTGATATTTTTTGTTTCTAATTTTATTTACCAATACCATTCTTCTTCTTACTTAAGAAAGTGGGTCAATTCATTGCAACAATGATCTATGTCTTATCAATAAACACAATTTCAATTATAAGATAATTAATAATAATATGTAAATAAATAATAAAAAAAATCATTATATTTGTAAATTTAATACATTTTATAATATTCAAGCAGCCATTTTTCTATCTCTGAATATCATACACGATCATATTCAAAAATAAATAAATTAAAATAATATACCAACAAATTCTTTTTTATTTCAGCATATCTGTACATTATCATGTTCATTCATAAAATTTACTTAGTTTATATTAAAAGCATGTATTTCCAAATTTAATGTGCAGTATTTTCCTATATTAAAATATTTTCTAATCATATAAAATTTTAGAATGTATTTAAAATTGATATTGATTTTAAAATATCAAAATAATAAGATAGATTAATAATGTTTTTGATAATAAGACTATTATTATGTTTTATAGAAGAAAAAAAATATTAAAAAAAAAAATATCACCCAGAGCAAATTTAATTATAATCAAAGTCATATCAATATTTACTGTATTTAAAAATAAAAGGTACATGTACATTATCCTTTGTCTATCAAGCATGGCAGCCAAAATTTTAATTATACAGTTTCCAGACCCAAAATAAAACTTTAAAACAAAATGGCTGACCAGAAATGGTTATCATTAATATTCACATTTTTTTATTATTGTTATTTTAAAAAAATTTCTGCAAAAATTAATTATAATATTTCCAATTTATTTATTAATATCTTTTGTATTACTTCAACTTATTAATATAAATATAGAAAACATAAGAAATATTGTGTCATATCATACCCATTACTGCAGACTTAATTATTAATATAAAAAGTAAAAAAAAGATACGAAACCTTTTTATACATATTATTTAAAATAAATCGAAATATTGCAAATCTCCAGTGCTTGTTACAATATTTAATTAACAGCCAATCAGATGGCATGGATAGCTGTCAAAAATGACATTTAAACCTAAACACACAACAAAGATTTTATGAGAAAAGGGTGGCTGCTCTTTTCTCTACTGTTCTTTCTATATATCTAAGCCAGTCATAAGCATTTAGGTTCGAAAGCTTATGACTGGTGTACATATATAAAAAGAAGAGTAGAGAAAATGATGGCCACTTTTTTCTCATAAAATCTTTGTTGTGTGTTTAGGTTTGGATGTCATTTTTGACAGCTATCCGTGCCATCTGATTGACTGTTAGTTAAGTATTGTAACGATCACTGGAGAATTGCAGTATCTCAATTTATTTCAATTTTCAACTATTGGCATGTTGCAAATTAAAATATTATTTACATATTATTTATAAAGTATGTTAAGTGCAGATTATTCATGTCAATAATCTGAAATTCCTAATGGCCTGCGAAATTGCCACAAATAAATCTTATCTGTGCAATAATGATGACACTTTACATTTCTTACATTTTTTATTTTTATATTAATAAGTTGATTTAATACAAAAATATTAATAAATAAAGTGGAAATATAATTAAATTTTTCAGAAAATTTTCCTTTTTAAATGTTTTTATTAAAGTTGAAAAATCAATTTCTTTATTTGTTAATCTAGTTTAGTATTTGGATATTTTATCAAGAAGAAAGTCAAGAAATTTAATTTGCATCTTTTATCCACTCTAATATTTTTTCAAAATTTTAAAATTCACATTTTTTGCTAATATTTTAATTTCAAAAATTTCTGAAGGTTACAGGATAATAAAATAGTGGAAATTTCAAAGTAAGGTAAACTCCACATTAAGAACTCATTGCATTCCTGGCAGTTTCAAATTTTGCAATAACTTTGCAATATTGCTTTGAGATAATATTATGATAACTAAAAACTTGATTTTTTTGGAAAGTATATTGTTAGTTTTGCTTAATAATTGTATGATAATTATTAGGAATAAAGAACATATATTATTTCATATTTATTTTCTACAGAAGTGTTTTATTTCTAAAAAAATAAAGAATTATATTTTTCTGAATCACATTACTATGGAAATTATGGTAGTGGTAAACACGATCTGTGAAAATATTGTAACTAACATAGTCTGTTAAAAACATAGCAATATTATAAAAATTACTAAAAAAATTTAAACTTTTAAAGCATAAGTTCATAGATAATATTTGTTCATTGAGATTTAAAAACAAACATCAAACAAAGAATATTTAATTCATTTTGCAAATTCAATCTGCTCCTGATGTTGAATCATAAAATAGTGCTTTGTTTTGATTAAAGATTAATTTTTTAAATAATTCTGAAGATAAAATGTACTTTTTTTAGAATTTAGTTAATTACTAGACAAAAATATCTATCAAAAGTGAAATTTATAATATTCTGATATATAATAATGGTTTAATATTAAAATGAAAGTTGAAAGTTATAGAAAATGAAAACAAAGCTATCGGAGTATAGGAGAGTTAACTCTCTGAGAGAGTGGTATAAAAATTTTTTATCTTTCAATTTAATAACATTTTTTTAACATTTCAAAATTGACATTTAATATATTCACATTCACTATACTTTGATGAAATTTTGTACATTTGTTTAAAATGTTTATGAAATTGATAGGACACTTTAATTTTTAAATAAGTACATTAGTTTCATAGACGGTAAGAGTGGGAAGAATATTTTAAATAAGACACACAATCAATTTTATTGGTTATGATTTAAATAATAGGTTGTTTATAATACAGTTTTGTTAAGCTTTTTTTTTAAAAAAAAATTCCAAATAAAAAGATAAAATGTTAATTTTAACAGTAAAAGTTATTTAGTGATTTTTTAAATTCATATATAATTATGCACACATACTAAATATGTATTATCTTACCACAGAATTATCTAGTGATATATATATACTCTATGTGTGAAATTGATTTAAAGTAAATTTATTTGAATTAAGTGAGGTTTATTTACAATATAGGTTTCGTAAGCATTTTATTATTTAAAAAAAAAAAATCCAAAGTAAAAATGTTAAACATTTTTCACTTAAAATAATATTTCATATTTTTAATTACTTATATACACACATATTATTATGTACACATACTAAATATGATATATAAATAAGGGATCAACTATAAGTGTTCAATAAGTTTAAAGTATGATATAGTTTTACATTTACTGTGTCAATACGAAAACCTAAAAATAATAGAAATAATTTTTTATATATATTAAATAATTTTATTGGCTGTGCACTACAAAAAATAATTGTTTTTTAATCACAATTAAGCTTTTTAGATTTAAATTGTGTGTGTGGGGGGGTTGTCACAAACTAAAAAAATAGAAATTGTTTAATTAATTTTTACCCCATCCCATGTTTTTATTTCTAGTTAAATCTAAAAATCCTAATTGTGATTGAAAAAACTTTTTTTGGTGCATAATTAATAAAAAATACATTTACCATAATTTTTTATCTCTATTATTTAAAATAACAATAGTTTTAAAAAATGTAAATTTTAAATACCATTTTTGTTTTAAAGATTTATTGTAGGCCCCTGATACTCTATATTAAAAAAAAGATAGCCAAACTTGGTAGTCAAAATAATGTGTAAGTACCAAATAAAAATATAGTACAATAAGTTTTTTTTTCAATGAATAAGTGAGAAAGCGCACACTCAGTGTCAAAAATTCTGGTTGGTCAAGTAAGTTAAAGCTCTAAACTTTTGATTGGTCAATTAAAAAATCAGCAGTAAAAATATATTCATCTTTTAATATTACATTCATTTTAGTTTCATTTGTAAAAAGCAAATTAATAATTTGTCAGATTATAAAAGTGAACGGATGTTTTTTCAAAAATAAATTTCTATTTATAATTATAAAAATATTCTATAGTGGTGAACCTAAAAAGAATGTTTGTAACTTATTAGAAAATGCTGTGTACATTATTGATTTCTTTCTCAATTTACATTGTATAAAAGTAAAGAATTTTTACTAAAATCTTAACTATTTTTCTAAAATAATTATACTTTCAGCATATTTTACCAAAATAATTTATAATATGTAAAAACATATGAAAAAATACTCTAAAAATATACATTTTAATTTTGAAAATCAAAACAAAGAACTTGGAGCTGTCAAAATTATTGACAAGCACTCCCTTTTGTTCAAAATGAGAAACAACCAATCAATGCATTGGAAAGTCTGCCTTCTCCCATTGTTCTAGCTTCAAATTTAAATATTATTGATTTTTTACTTGTAAAGTAATTCTAGAGAGGGCAGTATTTTATGGTACTTCTTAAGCTTTAAAATGAGCATAAATTTGCTACAATGTAAATATTGCCATTTTTTAGCCAATTTGATTATAATCAAAATAGATGGAAGAAGGGTTAAATGGGTCCTTCAATCTATTATTAATATATATATATATATAATCTTAATTTATATATGCATTCTACACATATAACAAGTATCTGTATTATATAAATGTGTATTGAAAATGCTGTATGCTTGTGATTGAATAAGCATATATTCTTTTCTAATCCATTTATCTACAAAGTATGAGCTGTTATACATGAGATTTACAATGTATGTAAAAAAGCTTGAAAAAAATATAGCCTGTATCATATCTCCATGCCTTATGTTATATATAATGCTTTAATTTTTTCAGTCTTGTTTTGACTTGATTTTATCTATTATTATTTTTTGCTTTTAAGTCTTAAGTAATGTTATATTGCTAAGACTATTAATATGTGGTACAGCTGAAAATTTCCCAACCCCATATGACTATTTAAAATAAATAGCTGGATTTGAAGACATATAGGTGTCTGAAATTTTCAGATTTTCTGCTTAAAAGTTAACTATCAGATAAGTGCTTGATTTGAGCTGGTATTTTAGATCTAGTGTCTGGAATATCCTAGAACCTCACTGAGAAGAGCCATAGATTGAAACTGGTCTGAGGATAGGGATAGTCTTAGATATAAATTTTTAAATGTTTTCCTTGTGCCATTTATTGTTAAATCTTGTTAGTGTTATTGCACACCTTTATTTAGTGTATAATTACAAGCTTATTAATAACTTGATTTTATCTATTATTATTTTTTGCTTTTACATTTTAAGCAATGTTATGTCGCTAAGGCTATTAATATATGGTATGGCTGAAGATTTCTCAACTCCATATAACTATTTGGGATAGATAGCTGGATTTGAAAACATATAGGTACTTTTAAATTTCAGATTTTTTACTTAAAAGTTAACTATCAAATAAGTGCTGGCTTTGAGTTAGTATTTTAGATCTAGTGTCTGGGATATCCTAGGGCCTTGCTGAGGAGAACCATAGCTTGAAACAGGTCTGAAGATAGGGATAGTCCTAGCTAGAGATTTTTAAATTCTTTCTCTTGTAGTATTTATCGTTAAAGCTTGTTAGAGCTATTGCACACTCTTTATTTAGTTTATAATTACAAGTCTATTTCCATCTGTCTTATGAGTATTTTTTCATGATGAATTTTGATTTCATTTATTTCCTTATGTGATTTGTCTCAATCTATTTTTTGATAAATTTTTTTTATTTGAGCCTAATTCAGGTACTTCTTGTTTTTTATGTAAATTTTTTGATTATTAAAGAATCTATTAACATTAGAGGCTTTATTAATCCCCTTTCAAAGATTTGTAGTATTTATAAATTAGTTGGATTCGAACATTTTTATTTAAGAAAGCTAAATAATGCAAAAATATGCGTCCAAATTTTTAAAAAGTTGATCGTATATCAATATTTTATTTCATTAATGTTAAAATGGGGGGGGGGTCTTTATCTTATATTAATCATACCGTGTGTGGACTATTACATTAGTTGTTTCTATAAATTTCAATATGGCGTTTAGTAACGTAACAAATACTGGCAGATTAATTATCAATAAAAAGAAGATACAAAAAATATATGAATATAAAAGAAAGAATCAGGTCAATTATGTCAAAGAATGTTTCTAGTTACAACTGAAGTTTTTGTTTTAATATTTTATTTTGTATGTAATAGAACATTTGAGAAAATATCAAGAAGTCAGATAAATTGATGAATAAACAATTTTCTGCACAAATATTTACAGATTATGGAATGATAATCAAAATCCCCTTTAAAAGATTATATTTATAAATTAATAAGAAATCTAAATTGAAGATGGGGAAAGATAAATAGTAAACTAACTATAATTTATATTGTTATATCTTAATAATGGTATTTCAAATTTTATAAGATTAAAAATAATTTTGTTTAAATATATCATAATAAAAAGTTCAAAAATAAGAATTGACTTTAATAATGTGTCATCTTAGAAGTTTTTAGAAAATATCCAAATTAATAATCTAGTGTTTAATTGCTTTTAGAAGTCATGTATTTTTATACATTTTTGTAAATTTATGGTAGATCAAAAATAGCAACTTATTAATAATGATATTCATATTATATTTTGCCCCATTGATTGTCGCTTATTGTGTTTTAGAAGCTTAAAATTATAGCATATGTGTGTATATTTATTTTCATGGCATAATGTACTATGTGTTAAATAAAAAATATAAAAACATTTTTCATTATTAATAGTGCTAAGTTACAAATAATTATTGAATGTTATAAGGAAATGTAATGAATTTGCATATTATTTACCATGATTAAATATTAATTTGAAATGGATTATTGATACTTGTCATTTAGACAGGTTAGCCACTTGGTGATGTTCTTTCTCCGCAAAAGCACAGAAACATGCCACTTAGACAGATGATAGAAGCTGCCTTATAGCCAGGAAAGCCACTTAGGTGGTGTTTTTTGTCTGCAAAAGCATGACAATATGCTGCTATTCACTTGATTTCCATGTGAATGCACAGAAACCAATGCTGTTTATTTAATGTGGCCTGCAACAATGGCTATGTACGTATGTTGTTATGCAGTTATCCGAATGCTAACTATTTAAATTTTACTGCAGTATGACTTGAGGGTACCTGTACTTCATCTTACTGTAACTCTTTAAATGTCACCTTTCAACTAATCATCTTACAATGAAACTGACATAGTATTGTATACTAAAAATTGTCAATCTGTCCACATGCTTCCCTACGCACTTTTGAAGAGGGGAAAAATCTGAAAGTGTCTTGGAAAATAAAGTTGAGATTTGATAACATCTTTGTTCATGCTTGTGCAAGAATCACTGGCATACTAACAAAATGGTGAATGCAGTATGCAGCAGCATTTAAAGTCTTGGCAAGCGATGAGGTTTTTGCAGGATAAAAATATTCTGCCACATTTCAAAACCTGTGCTTGTGGATCAATGATGAAACAGGGGGGTTACCAGTTCAGGTGCAAGTCCACATCATGTAGATGTAAATGTTTGATTCACAAGCAAACCGGGTTCAATGACTCAAGAATACCATTACCAAATAATATTCAATCGTAAATTGTTTTAAATTAGTTTTCAAAATGTAAAAGAATTGCAATCCAAAAAAATGGTTTGAAAATGAGTTTAAAAGTAATTTAAAAATAAAATGATTCCATTCTACCAAATAATGTTCGATCGTAGGCCTGGAATGGTTATAATAGTGTGTTTTTTGCAGAGAAAAAATGCCACCAAGCAGCTGGCCTGTCTAAATGACAAGTACTGGATTATTAAATACATTTTAGAATTATTGCTTCTTCATGCAATATTTTAATACTACATCATTTGTTTAAATACACCATTAAAATACGTAGAGTGAGGCAATATTTTTAACAATTTAAAAAAATATTGTGCATTAAATTAGTTAAAAAGAAAGCTGCATGTGGTTTTGCTTATATTTAAGCATCAGCATAGTAAAGAATCTACTATAACAAATTAAACGTATATGGTATCAGCACCTGGTTCATAGATAGTAGGCTGTTTATTTAAAGATACTTGTTACAGATACGCTCAAATATAACAAGTAAATTAATGTAATATGTATCCATATTATTTCTGTTTTATTTATTTACCACATCAAAATAAAAGATTTTATGCTTTGTAGACATTTCAATAAATTATTTTTATATTAAAACTTTTAAATGAAATATTTTAGAAATTATATAATCTGATTTTATATATATATATATAAAATTAAAAATCATTTTATACTTACTTTAAAGGCTGTGAGTAGTTAGGTATATGCTTTATTAACAGTTCAAATTTACTTCTTATTTCACATTCTCTCAGCAAATTACAAGCTGGGTTGCTACTTTCATTTAATGATGAAAGCTTTTTACAATCTTCCATTAATTGTATAGCATATTCATCTTCTTCATTAAATAACTTTCTTGAGGTTATCATATTTGGTGCAACAGCAGCTGTACCTGTCCCAGATGCTGCACTAGAAGCACCAGTATTGCTTCCCAGTGGACTTTGCAGGGAACTTATAATATCTAGAAGTTTAGAAATAATTTGCCTTATGGCATCAAGTACCATTGCTAATGCTTGGTTAAGAGTTAGCATGTCTGACTGACTTTGTACTGCTGCAGGATTAGGAGTTGCTGGAGTTGATCCATTCCCCCCTCCTCCTCCTCCTCCTCCTAAAAGACCACCCAATAAT